>VDFB02000003.1:376651551-376696119 GCA_007258455.2 Sequoia sempervirens | reverse complement strand
CTTGGATTCTCATTCCCTAAGGCTAGCTCTCAAGGAATTTTGGGGTCTTGAGGCTTAGCAGGCCGTACAATGCATTGTTCTTAGAAATGAGTCTAAACTAGGGTTTCTAAACTGTTCAAAGCTGTTTATGGACTGTCAAAAATTTCTCCTCCTAAATGGATTGATAGACCCTCCTCCTTATCACCATACAAGGCCAAGACCTTCCCATAAATTCTCCAAGAATAATTTCTCAAAAATCCTTACTCCCCTGCAAGTTATCCATGCTGTCTTGTAGCCTTTCCTAGCCGGGCTCTTCACTGTCTCACCTAGGGCAAGGGTTTTCTCCTAGCTCCTGCAACCAAAAAAACCCTAACACCTACCATATTTACAAGCACGGAGTCTAGGCATATTTCCCAAAAGGCCGTAGAATTTGTATAGAGGGAAGGTGCTCTAGAGGTCCATTTCTTTCCAAGTTGCCTATTACAGGCCTGAAAATGACAGTGAGCTAACTATTTACAAATGACAAAAGAAAAAGATTTACACAAATAGAAAAATGACACTCCAACCTTGCACAATATTAATACTACATACTACAAACAAGATGACAGCAGAGTTACGCCATTAAGGTTCAATTTTAACACAAAAACACAGAAAAATTGTCTTTTTAATGTTGTTTCCTTCAATCTTCAGATATGCCACACAATAACAATGCTTCTAACCCTGCCTCAGGGTCGATTCATGCATTAAATAGGCTTCCAAAGCAGTTTAGATGCTTGGGTTGAGCTTCTAGATGACCTAAAAATGCAATTTATAAAACCCAATGTGTTTTCAAACACCTTGCCAACTCTAGACAACTTAACACAATGATGTTGTAAAGCTATTGAACACTTTCAACTTCTTTCCCAAGGATTAAAAACAACCCTAAGCACCTAAAACAATGGTCAACATGACCTTATGAAAGTACAACAAAAATTGTAACTTCAACCAAAATTTCAAAAAAACCTTGAACTTTGACAGGTGCTCCTACACCATTCTCCCCCTCTTGGCACAAACAACTAAGGAACTTTGGGAGACATCAGAGTCATATCAATGCCTTGCTTCTTAAAGTCTGCTTCTTCTATCCAGGTAGCTTCAGATTCATTTATGTTCTTCCATTTGACAAGATGCTCCATGTACACCTTGTTCCTTATAGCCTTCTTCACTCTTGACTCCAAAATCTTTTCTGCTTGTAGCTTGTTTAGAGTTGGTATGGACATGTTGATAATGTCCTTGAAGATCTCCTTATTGTCCTGATCTAGATCCTTGACTGTCCCTTTATACCTGATCAAATCAGCCACATTAAACACTGGGGATATGCCTAGGTCTACTGGTAATTCCACCTTGTAAGCATTATGTCCATACTTGGCTAATATCTTGCAGGGACCCACTCTCTTCATCTGCAACTTGGTTGACATTCCCTTCTATAACCTTGACTTGTTAAGGTGGACCATAACATAGTCCCCTACGTGAAACTACACTTCTTTCCTTGACATATCTGCTCTCTCCTTCAACTTTTGGGTTGTTGCTGTAACTATTTTTCTTGGTCTACTCCTGGATCTCCTTCATGGTCTGAGTGAAGTCCCCTCTACATGTCCACTCCTATTCTCCATAGATCCAAGGTCTTTGAGTTCACAAATTCCTCTTGGGTGCATCCCATACACAACCTCAAAAGGACTTTTTCCTGTAGTTCTATTGACACTATCATTGTAGGCATATTCGGCTTGGGAGATAACCATATCACATGTCTGTCCATATTCCTTGGTTAAGCACCTTAAAAGATTACCCAACAATCTGTTAACCACCTCTATTTGACCATTGGTCTAAGGATGGTAAGCTGATCCAAATGACAGATTTGTACCCAATCTGCTCCATAGAGTCTTCCAAAAGTGACTCATGAACTTCACATCTCTGTCAGAAACAATGCTTAGAGGCAAGCCATGGATCCTAACAACTTCCTTGAAGAAAAGATGAGCTATGTAGCTGGCATCATGAGTAGTTTTGCAAGGAATGAAGTGACTCATCTTGCTAAATCTGTCCACCACCACATAAACACTGTCAAAACCAGTCTTGGTCTTGGGAAGACCTACCACAAAATCCATGCTCACACACTCCCATGGTCTGTTAGGAATAGGCAGGGGTTGATATAAACCAGCATTGCTAGCTCCTCCTTTAGCTTTCATGCATATAACACATTGTTCCACGCATATTTTAGACATCTCTTGCCAACCTAGGCCGAGTAATAGAATGCTTTGTACTAGCTCTAAGGTCTTGTGATGCCAAAATGCCCACTAAGATTGCCATTATTATGCTTTTCTTGAATCGAGATTTTCCCTCATTGACCCTCTTGGAACACATAACTAATTACCCTTAAATAACAACCCATTTTGCAATGTATACTCAGCATATTGGCTATGAAAGTGATTTTCAAAATTAGAACATACCTTATAAGCTTTTGAGAAGTCTTCATCTTCACCATAGAGGTCTTTGAAACACTCTATTCCAATGCTCTTGAGCTGTATCTCCTCTACTGTCAGCATTCTTCTGCTTAATGCATCTGCCACCTTGTTCATTTGCCCTTTCTTGTGCTTGATAGTAAATGTGAATGTTTGGATGTATTCCATCCATTTCAAATGCCTATTACTTAGTTTTTCTTGGGTGTTGATATAACTAAGTGCCTAGTTATCAGTAAAAACCACAAACTCTTTGGGTAACAAATAATGCCTCCACTTCCTAAGGGACTTCACTAAAGCATATAATTCTAGATCATAGGTAGAGTAATTTTTCTTAGCTTCATTGAGATTTTCACTAAAGAAGGCTACAGGCCTACCTTCTTGACTAAGTACTCCTCCTACTGCTACTCCACTTGCATCACACTCAACTGTGAACAACTTGTCAAAACTAGTCAATAATAGAATTGGTTGAGTTGCCACTTCTTGTTTCAATTTTTCAAACCCTTTATCAGCCTCTAGAGTCCACTTATACTTTGTTTTCAGACCACCTTTGATAGTATCTAGGACTAGTGCACATATGCCACTAAAATTCCTTATGAATTTTCTATAGAACTGAGCTAAACCATGAAAACTTCTTACCTCTATTGTTGTGGTCGGTGTAGGCCAGTTTAGGATGGCTTCCACCTTGCTTGGATCCATCTTCAATGTTCCTTGGGATACTACAAACCCCAAATACACAAGTTCCTGCTTGAAGAACTCATACTTCTCAAGATTGATTGCCAACTTTTCTTCTTGCAACCTTTTAAGAACCATCTCCACATGCTTGAAGTGTTCTTATGCTATCTTACTGAAAATCAGTATGTCATCAAGGTATACTACCACAAAGATCCCTATGAAATCCTTAAGCACTTCATTCATGAGTCTCATGAATGTGCTAGGGGAATTTGAGAGGCCAAATGGCATCACTTTCCACTCATATAACCCATCATTTTTCTTAAAAACTGTCTTCCACTCATCACCATCCTTAATCCTGATTTGATGATACCCACTCTTGAGGTCCAACTTAGTGAAATACTGTGCTCCTCAAAGGAAATCCATCAAGTCTTCTATTCTAGGGATTGGAAACCTATACCTAATTGTGATTCTATTTATTGCTCTAGAATCAGTACAAAGTCTCCACTTACCTCCCTTCTTTTTTTCTAAAACCACTAGCACTGCACATGGGCTGATGCTCTTTTGAATTAGTCCTTGATCCAATAATTCTTGCACTTGCCTAGCTACCTCTAGGTTCTGCTCAGGTGTAAGTTTATATGCTGCTTTGTTAGGCAATGAGGCTCCAGGTATGAAGTCAATTTGATGACTTATTGCTCTCTTTGGTAGTAAAGTTGCAGGTGTACCATCACTAACTATGTTCTTGTACTTATCAAGCAACCTTTGGACTGCTTCTGGTAAGACTGTCTTTTTAGCCTTTTCTTCCTCTTTGGACTGCATCATGATCACATATCCTTCATTCCCTTGGTGTAGGTCCTTAAGGAACTCCTTACCACTGCTCAACATGATGTTAGGTACCTTTGACTGTCCTTCATCTTCCTCTGTCAATGACTGCAGTTTGAAGGTTCTTCCATCCTTCTTGAATGAGATGGTGTTCTCCTTCCCATCATAAATGGCACTTCTGTCATATTGCCATGGCCTACCCAGTAGTAGATGGCATGCATCCATGGGTAATACATCACAAACCAGCTTATCTTTATATCTTCCAATTGAAAATTCCACTATTACTTGCTCATTAACCAAAACACTTTGCGGTTTGTTCAGCCATGTGACCTTGTAGGGGTTAGTATGAGGTGACTTCTCCAATTTAAGCTTAGTTATTACCTCCTCTAATATTATATTATTTGTTGAACCTGAATCTACAATGACTTTGCACACTTTTCCAAGTATCTTGCACCTTACTCTAAAAAGAGCTCTTCTTTGCTTAGGTTCCTCTTTGACTGGCTGCCTGATCAAAACTCTGTTAAACATCAAATTTTCTCCTACCTCAGATTCTATGTGACTGATTTCAGATGCCTTAGGACTCATAGTGCCCTCTTGTGCATAGGCCACTCTCTATTCATTGCTAGAAGAGGATGCTTTCTCCAGGCACCTATAAGCAGGGTGACCTAGTTGACTACAATGATAACACTTCATGTTGGAAAAATAAGAATTACTCCTGCCTGCTCCTCTTCCTCTGTTAAATCCTCCTCTTGAGGATGCTTCACCTCCATGCTCGGTGAGCTTTTCCTCTCCTTGATTTCTTTGGTCACTACCTCTTCCTTGGTAACCACCACGCTATCCTCTTTGATCTCTTTGATCTCTGCCTTTGCCTCTGCCCTTAGAAGACTAATCTTGCTTCCTCTTATTCCTCTCTTCAATCTTTATGGCCAACTAATAGCATTGGTGGACTGTTTTAGGACTCAAAAGATCCATCTCCTCTTGGATGTTCCATTTCAAGCCATTAAGGTACCTAGCCACTTTGAGGCTCTCATCCTCTGTCACATTAGACCTCATACAAAGCTTTTGAAACTCTTCAGTATAGGTGTTTACATCTTGGTCTTTCTACCTTAGACTTTTCCTCTTCTTATGCAACTGAATCTCATAGTCATTTGGCATGTAGGCTTCCTTCACCTTAGCAACCATTCCTTTCCAAGTTGATATGGGTTGTTTTCCTTCTTTCTCCCAATCTGTCTGAATGAACTTCCACCATGTCAAGGTTGATCCTCTCAATCTTGACTTAGCAACCTTCACCTTCTGAGCTTCAGTGACTCCATCACACTCAAAGTGATTCTCCATGCCTTCTATCCAATCCATGACTAAATCACCTACTCCATTTTTCCACTAAAAAGTGTTATACCTTCAAGTGCTTTTACACTCAAGGCTTTCAATGCCTTCAAGAAAGGTTCCTCCTGCAAAATAGGGTCAGGTTCAGGGGTCTTATCTTCCTCTGCAACCTCTTCTTCCTTTGGTACCCTTCCTTCCAACTTCACATTGTTCAATGCTTACTCAAGCTACTCTATTCTTTCTTTCAATTGCCTATTTTCTTCCTCCTAACCTTCAACCATCTTGGCCAATTGTGCATTTGTCACCATGGTGAAAGAATCACTTGACTCAACCTCTGACATATATCACTCTTTCCCAAATCTTTTGTTGCTCTGATACCAATCTATTAGGGAGGCTGGAGGAATCAATCATAGATTCCTACACTAGGTCTTGTCATAGACCTCCTTGGTGTATTTTGCTGCTCCACCTTAACCTATAGGAACACTACCTTGTCTAGGTTCCCCTAGTTCTCCTGTCCAACCTCACCATCTTGACAAATTTTGATCAACCAAAACAATCCTTAGTTCAACGCTTCACTCTTCCTTAGCCTTTAATACCCTAAAGACTAATCTTCCCACAACATTTAAAGAGGATCTTGCAGGGGTGTGGGTTCGCTTTCAATAGCTTCAAAATATTTTCCTAGGTCCTAGAAGGTTTTCTAAGACTCTACCTTTTCACCGCTTGTAATGGAACCCTCATCTAGGGTTAGGAAGGCTAGTAGCCTTTGAACCCCTATTAGGTCTCCAATTCTAAGAAATCTGGCTATTGTTCTTGACTTTGAAAAACAAACCCCAATATTTTTCTTGGATTCTCATTCCCTAAGGCTACCTCTCAAGGAATTTTGGGGTATTGAGGCTTACCAGGCTGTACAATGCATTGTTCTTAGAAATGAGTCTAAACTAGGGTTTCTTAACTGTTCAAGGTTGTTTATGGACTGTCAAAAAGGTCTCCTCCTAAATGGATTGATAGACCCTCCTCCTTATCACCATATAAGGCCAAGACCTTCCTCTAAATTCTCCAAGAAGAATTTCTCAAAAATCCTTACTCCCCTGCAAGTTATACATGGTGTCCTGTAGCCTTTCCTAGCTGGGCTCTTCACTGTCTCACCTAAGGAAAGGATTTTCTCTTAGCTCCTGCAACCAAAAAAACCCTAACACCTACCATATTTACAAGCACAGAGTCTAGGAACATTCCCAAAAGGCCATACAATTTGTACAGAGGGAAGGTGCTCTAGAGCTCCATTTCTTTCCAAACTACCTGTTACAGGCCTGAAAATGATAGTGAGCTAACTATTTACAAATGATAAAAGAAAAAGATTTACAAAGATAGAAAAATGACACTCCAACCTTGCACAATATTAATACTACATACTACAAACAAGATGACAGCAGAGTTACACCATTAAGGCTCAGTTTTAACACAAAAACACAAAAAAAATTGTCTTTTTAACAATGTTTCCTTCAATCTTCAGATATGTCACACAATAAAAATGCTTCTAACCCTGCCTCAGGGTCAATTCATGCCTTAAATAGTCTTCCAAAATAGTTTAGATGCTTGGGTCAAGCTTCTAGATGACCTAAAAATGCAATTTATAAAACCTAATGTGTTTTCAAACACCTTGCCAACTCTAGACAACTTAACACAATGATGTTGTAAAGCTATTGAACACTTATCACATTCTTTCCCAAAGTTCAAAAATAACCCCAAGCACCTAAGAAAATGGTTAACATGACCTTATTATAGCACAATAAAATTTGGACTTCAAGCAAAACTCCAACAAATGTCCTTTCCCAGGTGCTCCTGCACCACTTTATTTGTCCATCAGTTTGTGGATGGTGTACAGAACTAAATTTCAAATCTATCTTCAACTCCTTCCATAATGTCCTCTAGAAATAACCAACAAATTTAGTATCTCTTTCTGAAACTATACTCTTTGGTAGACCATGTAGACTCACCACCTCTCTGAAAAATAACTCTGCAACATGAACAACATCACTGGTGTTATGACACAGAATGAAATGTGTTGCCTTTAAAAATTGATCCATTGCCACAAATATGGAATCATGCCCTCTTTATGTCCTTGGAAGGCCAAGAAAAAAATCCATGCTAATATCCTCCCATGGCTTCTCAAGTATAGGTAATGGCTAATACAATCTAGTATTCTGACTTGTTTCTTTTTCCATCTGACATACTCTGCAACTTTGTACAAACTTCTTCACATCTTGTTGTAACTATGGCCAATAATAATTTTCACTGACAAGAGCAATGGTCTTATCTCAACCAAAATGTCCAGCTAATCCTCCACTATGGTTCTCCTTGATTAGATTCTCTCTCAAAGAACTCCTTGGAATGCACAATTGGCTCCCTATAAACAACATCCCAGCTTGATTAAGAAATCCAACCATCTCATCCTATCCAATGTAACAGGTTCCAAACAAGCCTTCCAAGCTTTTGCAAAGTCTGGATCTTCAGGATACAAACTCTTGAGTTCATTGAACCCAACAACCTCTATATTCAGTTCTATCAACAAATTTTTCCTTCTACTCAAGGCATCTACAACTTTGTTTGACCTTCCACTCTTGTGCTTCAAAATAAAGGTATAACTTTGCAAAAACTCAACCCACTTTAAGTGCCTTTGATTTAACTTTCCTTGACTATTGAGATACTACAAATCCTGTTGATTAGTATATAAAACAAATTCTTTTAGCAACAAATAGTGTCTCCATTTATTCAAATCCTAAAATTCTTAGCATCATTCAACTTCTCACTAAAATAGGCAATATGCTTACCTTCTTGACTCAAAACAGTTCCTATGGTAGTGCCACTAGCATCACAATCTACCTGAAAGATCGTATTGAAATCTGAAAGTGCCAAAGTAGGTTGCTTTGTAAATTTCTTCTTCAACATATCAAAAAAAATTGCTGCTCATGTAGTCCATTTAAAATCTTTTCTATCCCTGGGTATGTGCAGGATCATCATGGAAAAAATAGGGCCTTAAGTGGCAAAAAAATCAAAAATATCAAAGTTAGGCAACTTGACATAAAAATTTGAATAAGTTATCTATATTAAATTTCAAAAATATGTAAGAATAGAATCTATATCAAATTGAATGTAGTTTCTAAACTAGTAGGTTTTTTTATAAAAAAAGAAATCTATTTGGTGAAAATTTGAAATTTCAATGCAGTAGTACTTAAATTTCAAGAAATAATAAAAGGTAGGTGTTTGTCTGACACCCTAACCACAATAAAATGATAATATTTTTTATAATATTTTAGATATAAATAGAGGACTCATGTCCATGTGATGCATATTTTTTGTAATTTTTCTAAATAAATAATTAATTATGAATTTTTTATTACAATTTAAAAATTATAAAAAATTTGTATGTCCACCACCTTAACTTGGTAAAACTTCATGAAATTCAATTTTTTATTTTTTTAATCCTATAGTATGCGAAGCATAGAATGTGACGGATGTTTTGGATTCAAAAAATATGACACCTTTTGAAAGATATATATGTTTTTCAATTAGTCTATCAATCATGACTTTAGTCGTAATTTGAATAGAAAAAGAATAATAATTACTTATTAAATTCAAAGTAAAGCATAATTTATATTGGTGGAAAGTTGAGAATCTCCTTTAAAAACCATTTTCATTTCATTAATTTTGGGTAAAAAAAAGTCGTCAGCCACATACCCATCATATTGCCACTTTTTGGCCCATCATGATCCTGCACATACCCCCCCTCTCATCGCTTTAGTTAGAGGTACACAAATACTACTGAAATTCTTAATAAATTTTCTATAAAAACTTGCTAGACCATGAAATGATCTTACCTTTGTAACATTCCTTAGGTTAGGCCATTCAATGATAACTTTCACCTTCTTTGGATCCATTTTAAGACCATCCACTGAGACAACAAATCCCGGATACACCAACTATCTCTTCACAAAACTACATTGCCTCAAATTAATTAACAACGTATCCTCCCTTAGCTTCTCAAAAACTCTTCAAATATGTATCAAGTGCTCCTCTAATGTCTTACTAAAATTAAAATATCATCCAAATTAAAAATAAAAAATTTTCCTAAAAATTATTTCAATACCTCATCCATAAACCGCATAAATGTGCTTGATGCATTGGTTAGCCCAAAAGGCATGACTAACCACTCTTACAAGCCTTCCTTGGTTTTAAAGGTTGTCTTCTATTCATCTCCTTCTCCAATCCAAATCTGGTGATATCCACTCTTCAAATCTATCTTTGTGAAGTACTCAGGTCCACTCAAACAACCCATAATGCCATCCATTCTTGGTAAGGGAAATCTATACTTGATGGTTGTAAGCGTGAAATAAGTAAGAGTAAAATAAAAAATAACACTTCTTAATGAAACATTATATCAAAAGAATCAATAATTAAACTAGTTAAAAATAGGAAAACTTCTTGAACACGTCTCATTGTTCCCTATCTCTAAAGATTTATTAAATCACTGAGGGCTGTCATATTTGGTAAGCATTGTGACTGTTAAAATGCCAATCTAGAGAATGGGATAATTATGATTATGATGCTAATGTTGTATGTTGATATCTAAATGATATAATGAAGCTACTATAATCTAAACTGACATGAAACTTGATAAAGGAAGCTACAGTAAACTATGATGAATCTAAATGGAATTCCATGATATTGACTCTAAAATGCTATGATTACTATTGCCAAATGATATTGCTATTGCTAAGATGCTTGAATGCTTGATTGCTATTTCTAGAGAGTAAGATTGCACAAAGTTGGAATCCATTTCCTATAGAATGAGGTTGTATTTATAGATTCATGGCAGCACATTTGTGAAGGGGCAGCACAACAAAGGTCTGGATTTGATCTTGAGGATTGAATGGTGAAGGCTAAAGAAGTCTAATATGATCATGGGGATTGTTTCTCCCTAGAAAAACATCTTGCCAGAGGATAGGAAGAATCAGAGGAAGGGGATTGGCAAATTGATTTCTAATTTGTCTCCAATTTGTCTCCACAACTTTCCCATGAATTCTAGTAGAATTAATTAGATGTAAAATATCTAATTTTATTGGTGAGTGAATAGAGGAAATTGCCTTTATTTGAATATTTTGATTTATTCAAATTAGCAAAAGAAGATATTTAATTAAATGAAATAAATATTTGACATTTACTTATTTAATAAAAAGAGATATGATAATTAAATAAAACTTTATGATATTTCTATTTAATTAAGAGGAAACATGATTACATAATTAAATAATACAAACTATTGAAGTTGCTTATTTAATTAAGATAAATAAATAGGAGAATGTAATTAAAATTGAAGAATTAGAAAAATGAACTATATAAATAAATATTTCTATTAATAGTAGATGAATTTAAGGGTAATTAATCAAATAAATCATATTTAATTAATTAGATTATCTAGACCATTTTTAGGTGTATACATTTTGCCCCTCTTTAGAGTGATGTGTTTATGCATTGCTTCAAAGAAAATTTTGTTGTTCCTGCTAGTATTGACAAAAAAAAAAATTAGTATGCCCCAGACATGGATTTTCAGGTGATGATGAATATATGCCCCCTCGGGAGATAAATTGATGAAATTTTGGATTTTTCAAAAAATTTAGAATTTTTCAAATTTATATGATTTTTTGATGATTTGATGAAGATATGACAATGAAATAATTTATCTCCCAAAAAAGAATGTAGGAATTTGTCCTTATGATGAATTTTAATTAATCTCCATGGAAAATAAAAAACCCCATAAAATCCCACCTTAATTAACCCATAAAAGGTCAAAAAGGTGATTTTAAAACTCATTTGTGCAATTTGAGTTTGAAAAAATTGTGAGAGAGCAATTTAGCAATTTGGAGCAAGATGCCAATCCCCTATCACACTTACCAATTTTAGTGCGTGCGATGACATGACCGCCTGGCCACCTACAGACCTCCTGTACGTACCCATTAACCTCCTTGTTTTACATGTTTTCTTGTTTTTCGCACCATTGTTTGGATTTTAAATTTTTTGTTTCTTTTAGCACTTTTAAGGCCTGATGTAGTGCTTTCGTGGTTTGTTTCAGAGCTTTTAATGAAGTAGTGCTTATGATATATTTTTTAGCACTTTCATAGGTTAATTTAGCACTTTCAAAGTTTTAGCAACTAGGATAGATATTTTAGCACTTTTGATTTATATTTTAGTGCTTTGAATAGTTCAATGCTTTGACCCAATAGATTAGCGCTTTGACCTCCTAGAATAGCGCATTCACTAAAATGACGCTTTGATATCCTACAATAGCACTTTTTCCTCTTGAAATTATGCATATGATAAATTAGCACTTTGAGCACATGTTTTAGCACTTCAAGGTGTTTTAATGGTGCTTCTGATATTGTGGCGCCTAGAAACACTATTTTAGTGCATCCAAGTCAGAATGATGTAGTTTGTCAAATTTATCCTTGATTTTGTCAATTTCAATCGTGTCAACCATTTGTTTGATATGATTGATGATCTTAATCAAGTAGATGATGCTCAACCTCATGATAGGCGAGGTTTTATGTTTGATTGATGATAATTATCCTCATGATAGGCGAGGAATAATTATAGTTTTTTTGATATACCTCATGATAAGCAAGGTTGATTTGATTAATTAACCTCATGATAGATGAGGTTCAATGATGTTTGATGATTGAGCTCAGGATAGGTGAGTTTTGATGCTGTTTTCTCATGAGATGTAATCAAAAGTATCACCAAGAGCTAATTAGATTTGATAAGATAATTGATGTTTGATGATTTTGACAAAAAGTACTAACTTTGAATATTTCATGATGATAAGAGGCTTTGACGAACCTTCAGATTTGAGAGTGGTTTTCCTAGACATTTGATTTGATACCATAGCTAGCATAGCCTGAGACGACAGTTATTACATGTTGTGATTTGTCCTCTTTATTAGATATGCCCCAGATTAGGATTAACCAAGGTCTCTTGACATCCCTAGGAAAGAGGTAGCATAATGAGCATAATACTTTCTACCTACCTACTGGCGAGATGACAATCACCCCTGAGGATATCTAGCATATTTTGAGGATACTTGTTGTTGGTGACATTGTATTGTATGATTCATCAGAGCAGGGTGGGACCGATTCCCTCCATAGAGTATTTCAAGATGATCATATTTCTGGATATTGGATTTTGTTGCGTGAGATGGTGGATGCTTATGCCACTTTACTTATAGTACTTGTCAGTTTCATTGGAGGGTTCCTTTCTCTTGATCGTAGGTCAAAGGGACTTTCTGTTGGTTGGGGCCATGTGTTGGAGAGTATGATTGTACACGGGATGAGATATGCTTGGGGCATGTGTATGCTTGCCCATTGTATTATGATTTGCATTCAGTTGTTTACCTTGGAGGTCATAGTTTGTCTACAAGATTCACTCTACTATAGGTGTGGGCATGGGAGCATATTGCTATTATGCATCCAGTGATGGTTAGACAGAGACCCACCATGCGACCTTATGTGCATAGACATATAGGTCATCTTACTCAACCTAGATTGGGTAAGTTGGATCACTGGAGAAGAGTATTCGATGATATAGAGGTTGTGACATGGCAGCCCTACTTAGATTATGAGCACTGGGATGATGACCACATTCAGTTACCTTATCTATGTTATTTGATGATTTTGATTGGGCGGACACGTTGGGTGTTGGAGATATTTTTTCTTAGACAAGTGCTTAGACAGTATGGTATTGTTCAGGGCATGCCCTAGGGTGTTGCCCATTATGCTCATCGACAGGTAGATTCTAAAAACTAGGGCACCAACCTTTCATAGGATGCCATTATTTAGGAGTTCCAGGGTTTACCGCCTCTAGTTTGGGAGATCCAACTTGATATAATTGAGCCACTTGTTTTAACCAATTATGTAGAGTATCTATTTCTTCATCCATTTCCATGTATTACCATTCTTGATGAGCCAACACTACTACTTGTTGAGGATGAGGTTGACATTGGACATGGTCACCGACAGAGGAGAGAGGAGGTTGGTGAGGAGGAAGTGGAGGATGTTGAGGGTAGTGGTGATGAGGAGGATAGTGGGGATGATGAGGGGTATGATAGTGGAGATGATGGAGGAGGTGGTGGTGGAGATGGTGCAGGTGGTTTGGGTGCAAGTGGTTCGGTTCTAGCCATAGATGTGCAGGATTTTACGATGCCTCATAAGAGGCAAGTAGTGGTAGATCCTATAGAGAAGTGTGTGTGGATTAGGGTACCATCCTAGTAGAAAAAAACCCAGATTGTGAGCCTACAGGTGCAGGTATAGACCATACAGGGTTAGCTTGTTCAGGCTCAGGGTCTATTGATGCAGACATAGGCTCAGATCTAGGCACAGGCCTAGTCACATGCATAGGCTCTAGCTCAAGTACAGACTCAGTTGGCTGTAGCTCAGACAAAAATTACACCATTGAAAGTTGAGATGGATGCTGCTAGACAGGCTGCAGAGTAGGCTTAAGCTACAACTGAGAGATTACAGAGATTGGTGGATGGTACCACTATAGTAGATTATATGTGAGAGGTTGTCGATGTTGGTCGAGAGGTAGAGTACTATAGGGGTAAATTCTATGATGTCGTTCCTTTAGAGAAGAGAGTGAGTTATGTGTAGTCTCGATCTGGCACGTCCCAATCGAGGATCGTGAGTAGAGGTGTGACACAACCCCTCTCGAGAGACCTGAGAGATCCTAGTACATTTGGTGGTGGAGGGACTAGTCCTAAGATGCCTACACTGTCTAGAGCCAACAACACATAGTTTCATGATTGTACCCTCTATTGTATTTTGAGATGTGATGTATACTTTGATTATTTTGATTCACAACTATTTTCAATGAAATATCTCTCTTCATTTCATACATCATTGTATACTTGACATTATGATTTTGAGATCTATATGATATGCAGTGGATTTTATCAATCTATTATGTGGATGCATTTATTTTCTATGTTCTATATGCCATGTGATGATCCTTATATTATGATGTAATGGATGTAATTTTATAATCATGATGACATGCTTATGATTTGTGATGTGTAAATATGATTATATACATAATGATGATGTATGGATGCATGATGTATGTAGTATTTACATTGATGAAATTGATGTATAATGATGTATAATTCTAAATTATATGATAATGTACCTATATGATGTTTTAATGATATATGACGTATGATGTAAATGGGATATGTGTACTTTACTTATGTGATATATTTTAAATGCAAATATATGATGTAATAAGTGGATGAAAAATGATGAATATAATGGTATTTTGAATACATGATATATGATATGATGAATGGATGTATGATATGGAAATGTAATTACATGATATTGAAGATGTTTTTGATAGTTTTCTCATGCAGTTTTTTGATGTGTGCTATGAAAAATATGATATGATCAATGCAATTTATTTGATTCAAATATATGAATGATGAAATGATAAATTAAATGCTTTCTAATGTATGCAATAAAAATTACTATGCAGTTATATGATAATGATGGTGTTTTTGTTAATGTCAAGTATACTCAATTCATTATGAGAAAAGATATCATCATTTTTGAATCCTTTACTAGCTTTTGTAACAAACACTCTGTAGATGTAAAACTATCATGAATAAAATCTATTTTACTATGAAAATCTACATGCAAACATTGGCATATTAACAGTCCATTTATTGTTCTTTGTATCATCATAGAGCTTTAAAATGCTGAAGTAAGTACAAGCATCGATGGTATAATTTAGAGCATGATGACCTGAGTACTACTTCCATGATTTTTTGATATTTCAAGTGAACACAAGCATCTAGGTATAATTAAACCAAGATGACCTGAGCATTTCTTATGTAAACAGACAAGAATCAATCACAAGTTCCTATGCTAGTTTTTAATGTCATCAGTGATACTTTGTAGAGCATGTCTCACATAAATTCACATAATAATAATGATTAACTCCGAGACAATAGGCAAATAAAATACCATTCTCCTTCCTAGCTTCTCTAGTTCAATACATCATCCAGTTGCTCCAAAGAAATGATAACAAAGATCTAATTTCAACTATTCAACCTTTGCCCAAAGTATTTCAACCATTATTCAGATTAGATCCTCCATTTTGATTTGATTTTGATTTTGATTTTATGATGTTTTTTGTGATTTTCCAAGATTTTGACCAAAAAACTAACCTAAAGACCTATCCTAGGGGCCTCGAGGGTTGATTAAAGATGAGCCTTGCCTACATTATACACACAAAGACCATGTAGTTTGACAATATGACATTTTTTTGACTTTTTGACTAATTTTTGACCTATTTCCTTTTGGATTTTTATATGATATGAATGTTTGATGTGTTTCTTATGGTGATTGATGTTCAATGTTGGGTTGTGTTTTGATCATTTTTTTTGTTGTGTTTTTCTTATTGTTGTTTTTCCATTTGTTTAAACTCAAATTTATTGCCCCCCAGTGAGGTCCAAATTTTTCCCCAAAGCTAGAGTGGGACATGACCACATTATAATGATACGATAATGGAAGAAAAATGATAGTGAAAGTGAATGAAAATTTCATTCCCCTAATAGATGGAACTCCCAGATTAAATTACAAGTAGCGCCTATTTCCAAGTTTTCAAGTGTACATGTTTTTATTGCACTTTTTCAATCTTTATGATTTTATTTTTATTTTTCCTATCATCGAGATGCCTACTTTCCAGGTTTTCATCAAGGTAACCATTTTTCTAGAACTTGAACCATGCACTAGGTGATTCAAGTATATAAATTTTTGAGATGGATAATGTTGATAGGTTCATCAAACATATCACCTTCAAGTGTAGACAGTTGCTAGGCCCTAGATCCATAAACTAATATGATGACAAAGGGACTGAGCTAGTTAGGTTCAAACTTCCCTTTCTGTTCTCTGTCCTATTGATTTCTAGGGTTTTCCTTTAGGACTAATTCACCAACCTGAAAGATTTTATACCTTACTCTATGATTGTAGCTTATATACATCCTCTGTTGATATGCCTTCAAATGGTTCACAACTTTTTGACAATGTTCATCCAATAGTTCTAGCTCTTGAAGTCTAGAGACCCTATAATCCTCATATGTAATGATACCCTTTAGTGAAACCCATAGTGATGGTATTTCCACCTCAATAGGTAGGATGGCCTCTGATCCATAGACCAAGGAATATGGTGTAGCTTTTGTAGGTGTTTTGATGTTGGTTTTGTATGCCCAAAGAGTAGGATTTAATTGAGCATGCCAATCATGTCCAACATCGTTAATTGTTTTCTTTAGAATTTTTAGAATTCTCTTATTTGAGGCCTCTGCTTGGCCATTTCCTTGAGGGTATTACGGTGTTGAAAAACGATGTTGGATATGAAACTTCTCACACAATTCCTGGACATCCTAGGTTTTAAAGGTCTACCATTGTTTGTTACAATGAACTAAGGTATACCATACCAATAGATGAGGTAATTCAGAATGAACGAAGAAATCTACTTTCTAGTGATTGTTGTTAAGGGAACCGCTTCTATCCATTTTGTAAAGTACTTCATTGTTGCGATTATAAATTTATGCCCGTTGGATGAAGATGGATTTATCTTTCCTACCAGGTTCAATCCCCACTGACAAAAGGGCCATATTGATGTAAATTGATGTAAATGGACGCAATTCCTGCATTGGTGCATGAATTAAGTTACCATGGATTTGGCATTTCTAGCATTTCTTAACAAATTGAAAGGAATTCTTCTCCATGTTCGGCTAGTAGTATCTCAAACGGAGGAGTTTCTTCACTAGGGTTAGTCCACTTGAATGAGCTCCACAAATACCCTCATGAACCTCATGTAAAGATGTCTCAGACTTGTTATGTTCTAGACACTAAAGAAGAGTACCATCTAGACCTTGACGGTAAAGTATGTCATGCGATTTGGAGGATGAAGTTACATTTCTGGTTTCTTGAAAGATTGGGAGTAAGGATATTGTCCTTAAGGTAAGCATAGGTTTTTCCATACATTAAGGATTCAATGTTGACTAATTGGCATATGTTTTGAGAATCTGGATTATCATAAGCAGGGTTAGACACTTGTTCTACCATAAACTAGAATTTGTTCAAACTTGATATCCACAAATTACTTTTTGAGATCATCTATCATTTTCTTATATGGCATGATATTTTCATCCTTTGTCTGATATTCATCATTTACCTGATAGATGACTAGTTGTGAGTCTCCATATACTTGTAGTTCTATGATTTTCGATTCAATTGCTACTTTGATGCCAATAATTAACACCTCATACTTAGCTACATTATTGGTACATGGAAACATAAGTCTATAGGACTTTGGGATGGTATTTCCTTGAGGTGTAATAAATAGAATTCCTACACCAGACCCATGTTGTGTGTATGACCCATCAAAATAAAGCCTCCATTGTTGTGATGTTATAGTAAGAATGTCTACATCAAGAAATTCAATGGTCATTGGTTGATTATCTGGTAACGAAGCTTCAGCTAATTGATCAACTCACTTGACCCTTGATGGCTCTTCAATCTACATACTAAATGTCAAATTCACTTAAGATTATGACCCATTTTTCTAGTCTCCCTGTTAAAGCAGCCTTACTAAGTAGATATTTTAATGGATCAATCCTTGCTATGAGTCTGACTGTATGGGTCAACATGTAATTCCATAGCTACTAGGTTGCAAATACCACCACCAAACAAGCTTTCTCAATGAAGGTGTAATTTATCTCATAACCATTCAGAGTCCTGCTGATATAATAAATAGCTTGTTCCTTTCTCGTAGAATCTTCCCATGCTAATAGAGCTCCTAAAGAAATGTATGTTGTTGCAATGTATAGTAACAATGGTCTCTCCTTTGTAGGTGGCATGAGTATGGGAGGAAAAATCAAATATTGCTTTATTTGATTGAAAGTTGTTTCACATTTTTTACCCCACTTGAAAGACATTCTTATGTAGTAGATGGTTGAATGGATGACTTTTGTCTACTAATTGGGAGATAAATCTCCTAATTGATTGTAGCCTACCTTGTAGAGACCATAATTGACTAATATTTTTTGGTGGTGGAATTTCCACTATTGCTTTGACCTTAGCCAGATCCACTTCGATGCCTTTTTCTGAAACTATGTATCCAAGGAGCTTTGTTGATGTAACACCAAACACACATTTCTTAGGGTTTAATCTAACATTGAACTTCTGTAGTCTACTAAATATTTTTTAGAGGATCTCCAGATGTCCTTCTCTAGTATATGACTTTTCCAATATATCATCCACGTAATCTTCCATAAAAGTATGCACCATGTCATGGAAAATAGTGGTCATTTCTCGCTGATATGTTGCACCTGCATTTTTCAACCCAAAGGGCATGAAATTCCAACATAATGTTCCCAAAGGAGTGGTGAATGCTATCTTTTCCTGATCTTTAGGTGCTATCTTGATTTGGTTATACCCTTGGAAGCCATCCATTAGTGACAACATGGCATGTCCTACTATTAAATCCACAATAATGTCAATGTTTGGTAAAGGAAAATCATCCTTTGGACACGCCTTATTTAGATCTCTAAAATATGTGCATATTTTGATACTATTATCAGGTTTAGATACATATACAATATTTGAAATCCATGTAGCATAATGGATGGAATTGATGAATCTTGCATCTAGGAACTTTTTCAGCTCAACTTTTACCATCAATGTGATGTAGGGATGCATTTTCCTTAGTTTTTGCTTTACTGGTTTGATTCTGGATGGTAGAGATAGATGATGCATCAGAAGATCTAGATCTAGCCCTGGCATATCACAGTAATACCAAGAAAAGTTGATATGTATCTCTTCAAAAAATTTGGTGAATTCATGCTTCTCTCGTTCTTTCATAGTTGTTGCCAAATGTAGGATTTTTTCCTTTTCTATTGTGCCAAGATTGATAGACTGGGTAGGCTCCACCAATACTAATGACCTTTCATGATAGTGCTCTGGAAGGGTGTCAAATCTCCCATATTTTAGTGACTCAAAGAGGTTTTCACCGTTAGATGTGTTCTTTGTTTTTACTTTTTGAGATATAATGTTGCCATTGAATGGTTTTCACCAGTAGATCCATTATTCATGTGTTCAATTTTGCAACTAGAAGATTTGGCACCCTCCTAATTTGAAATATTGTTATGAGATTTATGAGTAGAACTTGTGACAGGTGTGTCACTACAAAGAAATTTTATGATGGCATCATCATTTGTAAAGACAGGTATACCAATAGGTTCAGTTTGTTCCCAGTCAATAAGTTCAGGATGTATTAAGGGTAAAAATTCCTCAAATTGGGTAAAATCAATGGCAATGAGGGTTCCAATAGCCATGTTGTCAAATTTTTTAGTGGTGATATTATGGTCTATGATATTACTCTCCTCCAAGTTGTTTATTTCACTAGATGTTTGTTCATCCTCACTTGAGTCATTGATATTTTGTGATCCAAATACAAGGGGTCAAGTCCTTGAATTTTTTCCCTCCTCATGTGTGGGTGTATACTCTTTTATAATGTCAACTTGTACTTCCTTGTATGATTTTATGATAAATAATCCCACTCATACTCATTAGAATCCATTTTAGAGCTATCTCTCATTTGAAGGATCCTTTCAACAACTTCATGAGTGTTTTCTTCTTTTGTTTCTCCTATATAACCCAGTCCTGTTTTGTCCTTTTATTGAAGTGTAAGAGGTTGGATGGGTTCTACAATGACCTCTTTTCTTTTACCAATAGGTCCTTGTCCTTTATACCCCATCTTTTCTAAGATAGCTTTTCCTTTTCCATACTGATTTGTCTTTATGCTAATATTTGTTGATGTGCCAATTGAGAATGGCCTTGTCTTCTGATTTGTCTTCTAGAGTGCCTAATTTTACAAACCTTTCATCCAAAACCATGGTAGGTTGTGTTGATTGTTGTGTTTTTATTGAGGGATGTCAATATGATTTTGGAGATGGCAGCAATTGTGAAAGACACAAAGATTGCTCAATGGAATATTCTCCCAAGCCCTTGTCTTTTAACTAGATCTTGTCTTTGAACTGCTGTAATAAAGTATTCAGTGGATCTTCATTGCTTGATGAGTGGGGTCAACAATAGTTGTTTCCTTTGACTGGTCCTTTTTCTCAACCCATTTGGATATAAAATTTAGTTGTTTTTCACCACTGGATGAACTAGAAGTGTTTGCTTCTCTATTATGGGGCACCAAAGTGTCTTGAGTTGCTTTAAACATGTTATAAGTCTGGGGATTATTGTAGTTAGCTGAAATAGTGACTTCTTGTCTATTGATAGGAAATTTTAAACAATAATGATAGGTTGAAGGTAGTGCCTGCATTTCATGAATCCATGGACATCCCAAGAGTATATTATATGTTAGCTCATTTTCGAACACTTGGAAAACTATATTCTTGACAGTTGGTCCCACTTGAATTGGTAACACAATCAACCCCTTGGAAGATCTCTCTTCTTCATCATAGGCTTTTATTGTGATCTTTCTTCTTGTATCAATAGCATTTTTAGAATAACCTAGTGCACAAATCAATTTTAAAGTACAAATGTTTAATACAGCTCCACGATCTATTAAGACACGTTTGACATGGTATTTATGGTTTAAATCTTCTATATGTAGAATTGTCGCATTGTGTGGATGATTAAGTGACACATCATCTTTTTCAGAGAATGATAGACAATGGGGTGTGGTCAAATGTCCCACCATAGCTTGAAATTGATAGACATCCAAATTATTAGGTACCGTGGTGGCCACAAGAGCCTATTCCAAAACCTCTTTATGTGATGGTGAAATTTTAAGGAGTTCCAGTATGGATATCTATACTGGTATCTTCTGTAGTTGATGGACTATGCTATATTGATTTGAAGGGGGATTAGTGGTTTTAGGTGCAACTCCTTTTAGTATCACTTTGGATTGCCCCCTCATCGTTACATTGATTGGTTGATAGTCTTATCTTTCCTTGATTTTTATGATATTGATTTGGTTGTCGGATGTGTTTATGTTTGGGATTACGTTCAGGGATATGATGTCATTGATGCTAATGTTATCTATTTGATTATCAATGAATTTTTTTTTCTCAACCTCAGAAATGCAATGAATGGTGTTGTCATAAATGTAGTTTACACTTTTTCCTTTACTGTTTGAAGAAGACTCCCCCTTTCCATAATTGGGTAAAGGATTTGTAAACGCATTGTGATCATTTTTTGTTTGATTTCCTTCAAAAAATACCTTCTTGTTGTCAATCAAATCTTGTATCAGATGCTTTAATTGCATACAATCATTCATTTTACGTCCTTTATTTTTATGAAAGTTACAATAGTCAGCATCATTCCACCAAGATGGTTTTACTTTTGGCTCCCAATTTCTCGCTTCTGGTAGGGTAATAAGTCTATTTGCAATAAGCTCTCTCATTGTTGATTCCAATGTTTTCCCCAATGGTGTAAATCTATGTTGATTGGATTGTCTTTGATATGATGGTGGTTAAAATTCTCCATTCTTTGGATTGGTTTTTTGAGTGGTACCTTGATTAATTTTTTGGTTATCCTTTTGATTATTATTTACAGTCATTTCCATTAAACTGAATACTGGTTTCACATTTTGTGTGTCAGTTTTAGCATCATTGTTTCTAGTATTTCTAATTTTTTTCCAAAATTTAGGTTTATCATTGTTGCCATAGTGATTTGAGGAATTTGTGTTGATTGATCCTTCATTGTAATGTTTAATCACTCCTCTTTTGACCAATGCTTCTTCGATTTTAAGCCAATTCTCAATCACTTTTTCAAATATCAGGGGACATTGTAGTTCAAGCCTAGCTCATGTCATTAGTTAAGTTGTCAATAAATAATTCCATCTTTTCTAAGTCTTCAGGTATAGAATGAGGATATCTAGCAAACAATTTTTTCCAACATTGTAGAAATGATAGGAATGTCTCACCATTCTTTTTTTTCATGTTGTAAAGATATTTTATGGTTACTTCATGTTGAATATTGAAGGGGAATTGTGAGATAAATCTATTGACTAGTTTTTCAAAGGATTGAATCCCTAGTTGTAATTTAGAGAACCATTCCATACAATGACCTCCTAAGCTCCTTGGAAATAACCTCATTAGGTAAGTATCCTCTTGTGCAAACTCTAAACTCATTGTTCTAAATTCCCTCACATGGTCAATTGGATCTATTTTTCCATTGTACTTGTCATATTTGAGGAATTCACAATGTTTAGGAAATTGTATCATGTCCACACTTGGATGAAAAGGATAAGGAAAAATTTCATGTAATGAGTACCTCTTTGTGGTTCCTTTTCGCATATCTTGAATTTGTTGAAAATTTTGCATTTGACATGTTAGGGCAACCACTTGATCTATGTTTTTTGTGTTGTGTGGTTTAGTTTTAGCTGCTCTAGGTGTTTCAATTAATTTCAAAATATTTTCAAAATTTTGCACCTAATTCAGCTAGCATCAAGAGGTATTTTTCCATATCTTGTTCTAAAAAAAATTCCATGAATTTGTGAAAATTTGGATCTTGTTGTGAAGTTTGGACATCCTCTTGGGTTATTTCATTGGTATCATTTTGGTGGAATCTGTGAAAGGGGTTTTCTTTAGCCATGACTTTTTGTGTTTCAATTTCCTTTTCTCTAAGGTTCTATCTTTGTAACCTTGTCAAAATTGGCATACAAGTGTTTGTTATTCTCACTAAACTTTGATCTTTTGTGTTTGGATGAGTGTCAATTGGATTTAAACAAATTCAAATAGAATGATATATTCTATTAATGAGACCAAGTTAAAATCTAATTATTTTGTTTCATTTCGTGATTGTAGGATGACAAAATCTTGATGATGAAACTTTAACCTAATAACCAAGATTTGTGTTTGATAATTGGACACTTTATAGTTGCAAGATCTAGGTTGAACTTGAAAGAGCTTTGACTTGTAAGATCCTATTTGTTTCAGGTTTAAGACACTTTCTAGCCTATGAAAATGTTTCTATCTTGACAAAAAACCCGATTTTATGATGTCAACAGTCTGATAGATGTTTCCAATAGCCTTCTATTTTATTGCTATGTGAATATGCTATTATAGAGGGTATAAGTGCTAAAAAAGACTGTGAATGCACTAAAAGATATGGTAAAAGCACTGTGAAATAGGGTAGATCCGTCAAAATAGACTGTGGATGTGCTAAAATACTAGTAATTTTTGACATTGTAATTCTTAATTACAATCGACAAATGTGCTACAAAATTTATCAGATGTGCTAAAACAAACTATAAATGCGCTATGTGAACTATGGATCTACTAAAAGATAGAGTGGATATGCTAAAATAGACTATGTAAGTGCTATTTTGGGACTCCATAGTGTTGTCTGATTTTCTTCTCAATAAAGGGGCTATTTTTGTGTGTAATTTTCTTAATTTTGAGGTATATTTGACACAGTATCTTTACTGGTAAATCTTTGATTTTTCTTTGATGAAAATCCTAATGTTTCCAAGGTTTTCCTCTATTGTAAGAATTGATCTGGCCTATTGGAATATTGTATTGCTAGTTGTGGGATGAAAAATTGACAAATGGGTCGACTATGATTATATTTTTTTGAAAGAGCTCTCTGTTGAAAATAAACTTGTGAACATAAAGGCTCTAAGGAAAAATCATAGATAGGGTTTCCATTCAGAGCGAAAAAATGATAAAATCCCTCAGGAGACCTCCCAATCTTTAGAATAAAGATTTTGGGGATGGTTATATTTCACACTTTAGGTAAATATGGGTTTCCCCAGATTCACTTTTATTTTATAGTAGGTTGGAAAACCTAGCTTTGGTTGTTCCCACTTAGGTTGTTCCCCTAGGATGAGTACTTTTTCCTAGTACGACAGGCCTTCTAAAGGTTTTAACAAAGAATAAAGTGCATGGAATCTAAATATGATTACTTAATTGACCAAATGTGCTATAGGATTTGTCGGATGCACTATAGGATTTGTCGGATGCGCTGTAGAATTTGTCATATGTGCTATAGAATTGATCGGATGTGCTAAAATAGGGTTGAACATGGAACAGTCAATCACGCTAAGAGATTTTAGTCAATGCACTAAAATAGTCTTCAAAAGTGCTATAGTTTTTTATGGATGCACTAAAATAGTTGTCAAAAGCACTAAAGTTTTTGATGGATGCGCTGCAAAATCTTTCAGTCGCACTAAAATAAACACGCCAGAATCTTGTACGAACACTTTTCAAAAAAAAATGTTAAAACATGGGGTTAGTGCCCCACATTAGGAACCAAGATGTAAGTGTGAAATAAGTAAGAGTAAAATAACAAACAACACTTCTTACTGAAACATTATATCAAAAGAATCAATAATTAAACTTGTTAAAAATAGGAAAACTTCTTGAACATGTCTCATTGTTCCCTATCTCTAAAGATTTATTAAATCACCAAGGGCTCTCAGATTTGGTAAGCACTATGACTATTAAAATGCTAATCTAGAGAATGGGATGATTATGATTATGATGCTAATGTTGTATGCTAATATCTAAATGATATAATGAAGCTATTGTAATCAAAACTGACATGAAACTTGATGAAGGAAGCTACGGTAAACTATGATGAATCTAAATGGAATGTCGTGATATTGATTCTAAAATTCTATGATTAATATTGCTAAATGATATTGCTATTAATATGATCCTTGAATGCTTGATTGCTATTTCTACAAAGTAATATTGCACAAAGTTTGGATCCACTTCCTGTAGAATGAGGTTGTATTTATAGATTCATCGAAACACATTTGTGAAGGGGAAACACAACAAAGGTCTAGATTTGATCTTGAAGATTGAATGGTGAAGGATGAAGAATCTTGAGCTGATCATGGGGATTGTTTCTCCCTAAAAAAACATCTTGCCAGAGGATAGGAAGAATCACAGGAAGGAGATTGACAAATTGATTTCCAATTTGTCTCCAATTTGTCTCCACAACTTTCTTGTGAATGCTAGTTGAATTAATTAGATATAAAATATCTAATTTTATTGGTGAGTGAATAGAAGAAATTGCCTTAAATATTTGAATATTTTGATTTATTCAAATTAGCAAAAGAAGATATTTAATTAAATGAAACAAATATTTGACATTTACTTATTTAACAAAAAGAGATGATAATTAAATAAAACTTTATGATATTTCTATTTAATTAAGAGGAAACAATATTAAATAATTAAATAATACAAACTATTGAAGTTGCTTATATAATTAAGATAGAATAAATAGGAGAATGTAATTAAAATTGAAGAATTAGAAAAATGAACTATATAAATAAATATTTCTATTTATTTAATAGTAGATGAATTTAAGGGTAATTAATCAAATAAATCATATTTAATTAATTAAATTATCTAGACCATTTTTAGGTGTATATAATGGTGATCTTATTTATGGATCTAGAATATATACACATCCACAATTCTCATCCTTCTTTGGTGCTAGTACTATAAGTACTTCACATGGACTCAAACTCTCTCTGATCAATCGCTTTCACGACAACTCTTGCACTTGTCTGTTCAACTCTTCACTTTTTGTTGGAGTCATACAATGAGCTACCTTATTCAAAAAATTGACTCTAGGAATCAAGTCCATCTAATGACTAATATTTCTTATTGGAGGCAAACCTTTAGTTACTTTATCAAAAATAATAGCTTGAAACTCATTCAACAAATTTGAAACCTCTACAGGTACCACAATAGTATCTTCTTTGTCAATTCTAGGGATCAATGCAAAACACATATGCTAATGCCTCATACCTTCTAGGAACTTTCTTCCATAAACCAAAAAAATTCTTGCATTGTTGCATACCTTGTCTTCTACCTTTCTCAAGGGCTTCAACTTATGATGAACCCCATCCTTTGTCAAATAATAGGTGTTGGCATGTCCATCATGTATTGGTCGCTAATCCAACTATCACGGTCTTCCTAACAACATATGACAAACATTCATTAGCATAATATCACACAATACCTCATCATGGTAATTTCCAATCTTGAACTTTACTAGACATTGTTCATTTACCAAGGCTTTATGGTCCTATGACCAAGCTATCCGGTATGGGTTTGGATGCCTTATTCTCTCCAACCACAACTTACTAACCATTTCTTCTAAAACAAGGTTATCATTACTACCTCCATCAATAATAACATTGCAAACTTTACCTTCACACTTACATATAGTGCAAAATAAATTATTCCTTCAAGTTGGTTCCTTCTCATTCAACAAGGCTCTTTTAGTAACAAGAACCTCTCCTCTTTCTACATCCTTAGAATGTGAAGACTCATCACCTTCATCTACATGTGCAACTCGTGCATTACTCTTAGGTATTATATTTTTCCTTCCTTGATGTTAAGGACACTCATACGCTCTATGTCCTTCTTCTCTGTACTAGAAACAAGTTCCACAAAAGCCTCCTCTTCTTGGTCCTCATCCAAATCTTCCTCTTCCTCTTTGGTCTCCATTATTTTGATCACGAGGATGGTAGGTGTTATCTCTTTTTTGGTTCTAGCTACTATTAGAGCCTTCACCCTTCTTTTGATCTTCATTTTGACCTCCATATTATCATCCATCGGTCTTTCCTCCATGAACTTCACCTCATTGTTTGTTCTCAAACCTCTTGTTCAATGTTCTTCAACCTTTAGAGTAAACTGATAAGCATCCTCAATGGTGATCATTCTTACTAGTGCCAATTCTTCTGGTATGCTTGGCTTCAACCCATTAATATGACGAGCAACTTTCTCTTTATTCACCTTAGAATCTCTTGTCTAAATTAGGACCTTGTGAAATTCTTGTGTATTCTTTCACTATCCTTATTACTTGCTTCAAGCTCGGCATCTTCTTGAGCAACTCCAATTCGTAATCGACTAGAATAAATTGTTTCTTCAATTTTGACACCATTATATCCCATCTAGAAATTTTATCTTTCCCTTGTCTTCCTCTTTCTAACTAGACCTCTTTCGACCATATATTGGTGTGAGCTTTCAATTTTTTCTTTGCAAACCTCACTCTTTGAGGATCTTCAATCTCCTCAAACTCCAAAAATTCATCCATGCCATTGATCCAATTGATCAATTCTTCAGGATTCAGACTACCACTAAAAGTTGAAACCTCCATTTTATGTCTCTCCCCAATGCTTGAGATCACTCACAACAATCTTCATTCTCCAGGATCCATTGGATCTTGCTCTTCCTCTTCCATTTACTCTTTCATTTAATATTCACTGGCATCTCTATCTTGTTACACATTTCTTCTTTGAACCTCTTGTTGCAAGGTTTCTAATTGCCTTCTACGTGCTTTGATTTCATCTCTAGGTGGATCTCTTCCTCCACCACCTTGGCCTCTACCTCTTCCATGCTAGGAAACTCTTGGAGGCATCTTGAACTCAACCGATACTCACAAGTCCTGCTACAACTGCCTCACATTTGGTGCTCTGTTACAGGCTCAAGAACTCTTGCTTTGATAACATCTGATGAGGGCCAAGCTACCTGAAACCACACAAATCACAATAATAAATATTGTAGGCACTAGAAAATATCTCGATGGATCACATAATTTATTCTTTAACCCATCTTCTTTTTGCTTGATTAATTAGATTATCCTAGCTAATTAATTAATTGCATCATTTTCATTCGTTAACATAATGAATTTAATCAGGTTAATTCATCCCCCTTCATGCTAACATTTCATCTCATTAAATTATATACATCAAAAAATATTTAATTCAATTCCCTAGGTTATCTTATTTACTTAAATAACCCTAAGTTATTTAATTAAATATCATTTCCTCTCCTCCCCCATTTATTAAATCATTTAATTTAATAAATATCTCTTCAATTTCTTCAAATTCCCTAATTGCATGATTGAATCTTGTTTAATTATCAATTAAACTAAGTTTTCTCTAAGCAAAGGGAATATTACTTATCCCCTTTTTGCACAATTAAAACTTTGTTTTAATTTGTAAATTTTCTTTTTACTCACCCATGAGAATATTCCAAAAGAATATTTTTATTCTTTCATCATTTGAAAAAGTGATATTTTCACTTGGTTTCTTAAGAAAGTTTTCACCTTCAACCTTTTGAACAAGTCACCTTTGACCTGTGTGTGCATGTCAAAGGTGTGTTTGTTTGAGGCAAGTGTGAACCCTTGATTAAAATTCCATCATGCATTCTCATCTGTTGATGAGAATCCATGATCCATGCCTCTCATCTCCTTTATCTTGGACCATTGATTAAACTTTTTGATCTCAACCTTTCATTCGTCATTTGCTCTCCTATAAATAGGTCACTATTTGGAGACAAATGGATCCATCTTTCAATTGCAAAGTCATGTTGTTGAATTCACTTGCATCCATTCTCTCATATTTACTCACTTTTAGCTTATCTTAGTTAATTTTAATTGCATAAGAGCTTAGAGCATCCATTAATGGCTTACATGCATTCATCTTAGTTTGTATATAAATTAGGGTTTTCACCTTTTAGCTTAGGATTAGCTTAGATTATCTTAGCAATAGCATAGTTAGTTCATTCTTAGCATAAAATTATGGTAAATTAGCTTACATCATGTTCATTTTTAGCATAAACTAGGTTTTCATACATCAATCATAATGGTTTCATCGATTCTCTTCCATAGAATCGACTGAACAGGCTCACTGTTCACAGGATTTGGAAAAGGTCATCATTTCACATCAACACAACACCAATTCCAAGATGGGATAAGTTTCAAATCAATTAGATTAGGAATTTAACTATTTTTGTATAGTTCATAGCTTTCTGTGCCATAGAAAAATGACCCCTTCTCATTTTCATGGCCTTTTAGGTCTTGTTTCATGATGTTTGATCTATTTTGCTCTAATTTAATGATGTAACATGGCTTGAACATGCATATTTAGGTACTAAAATTTAAATAATTACGTCTTGCGAAGGTGTTGTGAAGTGTTGTAAAGAATTTCTACACTCTTATAGACTCTATTCATTACAATTCACCTAAAAATCACCTTTTCATCACTCATCAAGTCCTATTTTGAAGTGTTGTAAAGTCTTGTAACAAGGTTTGACACTTTTCTAGGAACAACTTCATTATTTATCCCTTTCTTATGTTTTATTTGACCCCTTTATGCCATTATAATATTTAATTAAGTGTATTTTTGAATGTCAACTCGACAAACAATATTAAACATGACTTAATTCCTAACACCCATTTCTAGGTCCTAGGTGGGACCTATGCGTCATGGGTGGCGAATGAGTCCCCCTTGGCTCCAAATTCAAAAATTTTAAAATTTATTTTTGGGTTTTCTATTCAAAATCACATGATGTCAGCCTATGATGAGGTATGAATGGGTTACTAAGGGACAAGATTGTATAAATAAGTGATTTTCACCTCCTTTTACAATCTCCAAAATTCACACATCATATTCAAGCTATATTTCCATCCATTCAAGCATTAGTCAAGCATTTTGGAGCATCCATTGATACAACTTCAGATTTTCATCAACAAGGGTTGGGTAAGTTCATAGCATTTGCATGTTACTTTATCATTCTCTTGCATTCCATTATTTCTTTAAGGGTTTGATTACCAGAGTGGGGTTTGACCAAGGAAAACCCCTATTTGCTAACCCTCAACCATTTTCCCCCCTTGCATGTTTGTTTGCAAAAATTTGTATGCAGATTTAACAAGAATTTAGGTGATTGAAGATTGTTCAACAAGTCAACTAGGTGCTTCAATTCAAATCAATCATATTTCAATCTTGGAGAAGGTATTATGTTTGTTTCCTACAGAATTGACTTTGACAACCCGACAATCAGACATTTCCAGATATGGTGTTGCAGATTTTTCTCCTAATTTCTCATAATTTTGGGAGAGGAATGATTCACCACCAATGGCGAATGAGTCCCACCTTAAGACTAAAAATCTAGATTTTTTCAAATTTTGGATTCCAACAATTAGAAACTGGTTCCCGACAGTTTTTCACCAGTAGCTGGACTAATTCGCCACCCTAGCCGAATGAGTCCCATTGTTGATTTTTTGTAATTCCAGGCAACATTTAGACAATTCCAAATTCCTCAAATCTTGTCCAAGTGTAGTCTGATTGAATCCATTTCCTTATGTTTTGCATTTATTCATCTTTTAGTTCATTATTTGCATATCATAGTGTGTTTTCCAACATAGCTTAAATCTTAGTTTTGCATTCAAATTCAATCATAAAGATCACTTAATTACATTTAGTTCACTTCATTTAGCTCATTCAACATCATACATAACATAATTTGAATGAACCCTTTAGCATTTTTGGCCCTACTATCTCCTTTTAGGTGAAAAACCCTAGAAGAGCTAGAGAAGTGCAAGGAGCCCAAAATCTACGGTTCACTTTCATTTTCAATTAAATGGTTAGTTTAATTTTCCAATTTGAATGATATTGTTTGTAGATGTGGGTTTGTTTCTTTTTTTTCACATTGCAATGATGCCCAAATATCAAATAGCGATGCCCTTTGAAGAGCGTCGCCATATAATGATGCTATTGCAATTTGAAATCATGACGCCAAATTAATGCACCAATACTGATTTAAATCTTGCAACGCTGATTTAATATAGAGGTATCAAAAATTTCAAGTGGTGATGCCCAACTTCACCATAGCGACACCCCCAAATTTCAAATCATGGCACTATTGTGCTCTCTATTTTTGCTACAGAGCAACACCCATTTTCACCAAAGTGACGCCCAGATGACAAATCATGACGCTATTGTGTGCAGCAATGCCCAACTCTAGTAAGAAGTTTAACAAAAAAAATTTCAGCATGTGCTTTATTTTTTTGACTTTATATGAATGATAACATATCACTAACTTCTCACTTTTTCTTTTCAAACTAACTAGTTTTGCAGATTTGGAGAAAAACTAGGAAAAAATTTACCCCAACTTGTTGGGGTCATAACTTTCTACTCGGTGGTCGAAATTCAAATCCGTTTGCACCGTTGGAAAGCTCTCCAAGGGGACTAATTCATTTTCTATAAATAAAGTGCCTTTGATAGTCAATTTTTAAGAACCGATGCAAGTTTCAACCCCAATTATGCTCTAAAGGCCTTCGAAAATGCAATTTACTACAACATAGAAAACACTGAAAAAAATTGTAAATTTTTGGTTTTTCTTAGTTGTAATTATTGTAACAATTTTTTGAAACTTGTGGGGAAATTACAACCCACCATATTTTTCTTTGGTTTATGTTTTAGGACCACTAAATTTCCATTGGGTTTTAAAATTTACAATCTTAGGACCAACTAGCTTTCAATTGGGCTTAAAATTCATTTTCAAAGTTGGTTAAAACTAAACCTTCACATCATCATTTTACTTTTGGGCTTAAAATTGAACAATACAAACTCATATTTAAGCTTGGCGTTCTAAAATGAACTCATCATTTCTTTTAGGCTTAAAACAAACTTGTGCTTTCATTGTCTTATATTTTTTTTGCAATTTGTGTCATTCAAATGTGTATGCACTTCTCTCGTGATTCATGGAGATCTTGAGAATCAAAAGCATTCTAGTGACATTGGTTGTCTAAAAAGTTTACCTACATTTTTCAATTGGGTTTAATTTAATTGAACAATCATGCTAGTGTGAGAAAGATACATTGTGTGTGTTCCCTCCTTGCGCTTTATGCGAACTAGGCAGTCGAACTACAAGTGTACTCCCTTGATTTTTTTACCTTTAGAGGGGTTTGCCTAAGAACAACTCGAAGGAAACTCCAACTATTTTTTCACTTAGGCTGGTATATAAATGGATAAGACTAAACTATCAAGTCCTCATAGTATGTAGGCCTTATTCGTACAGTGTCTTTTAGAACAGGGTACTACTGTAAAAAGTATAAGAGCCCCTAGTGGGATTGATTAAATCCTTTAGTGGCTTGTTGGATTCTCGCAAGGTGCCATGTCCTTGATTATCTGAACTAAGAACCAATTTTCTTAGAAGCCAAAATCCTAAAATATTTGTTGGTGCAAGAATGGTCATTCTAAAGTCACCCCACATTTGTACTATTCAATTGTAGAAATAGAAAAATTCCTTTTAATATCTGGATTTTAAGGATTTTGAGATTTGGTGGTCTTGAGAAGTGTGTGTCATGGAGGGGAGCCAGTGTCGCCAAATCTCTAACTATTCACATTGTCTAGTGTTCATAGAAATCTGAGTGGGGACTCAACAAATATGGCCATTTCTATCCTAGGATTATAAATTATTGTGAGTTATTTTAACACTTTTATTGGTTTCAAAATGATACAAAAAAAGAATCACTATTATCCTCAAAATTTCAAACACTTTGGCTCAAATATGGACTTCTTGAGTTAGCCTTGATATTACTACTTGTCCTAAGGATTTAGATCCTTAGAGATTTCTAAATATATTGACATTAATCTCAAACCCATATTTTCCCAAAGACAACATAGGAAATTATACCTTCAACCTCATGATTCTCACAAAATGGACATTGTGAAAGTTATGATGTTTTTGACATAAGCATTTAGTTTGAAAACATAATCAAGACAAGTGTATCTGGTAAAAATAAATTCATTAATCTAAGATTACATCAAATGAACACCCCACATTGATGTATGTTCAAATCATTGAGTCACCCAAAACAAGCAAATTGAGACAAGAAAAACAATGGAAAAATAATTGAGTTCCATTATCCAAAGTCATTAAGTTTTATTGTCAAAATTATTGGGTCCTATTTTACCAAAATCATTGAATTCTTAGGGTTTCATCACTTTAGAGGTATAGCATTTTTCTCACTACCTTGGTCTTGCAAAAACAAAGGTTCACTTTAGGTCAACATTGAGTCAACATTTCATCCACCCCTTCAAATTTCATCCTTCACTTCATCCAACTTTGCAAAATTTTGAGTACACCAACACTTTGTCACTTAAACATCAAATCAAATCAAACCAATGGCTAACTTAGCTACTTTGTATGAGAAATGTATCCTTTTCCATGCACTTAGTTAAGCTAGTTATCATCCTTGAACTAGTTCATCTTGAAGGTCACGATTCTACCCTAAAGATTTACAAGTTCATAAACATCCTTTATCCCAACATCAAAGCATCAAAATCAGGTCAAAAGAGTTGTCCCAAAATGTTTGCAACGATCACTTCCCACATCACCCATCTTTTCACCCCCCATTATCATCATTGCTCCAAAAATACTTAGAGTGTCCATTTTACCTAGATTTGAGTCAACTAGAGAGTTCAAACATTACAAATCTCAACACACCTCTCCCATCTTTGACCCACAATCTATGGTTACAACAAGATCAAAACACAAGAGAATCATGGCGAAAACTAAAGTCACATTCACCTCAAGTGATCTAAATCCTCAAGAATTTGATCCAAGAAGTCATGTTCCACCATCGCAACAACCATCATCTCCGTTAGGACCATTTGAGATAGAAGACATCACGAACAACCCATTTGGACTTACTAGAGAAGAGATCATGGAACATTAAGCCTTAGAAAATGTGGCTCCAATTTCCCCATCTTTTGTTGCACAATCAATGACACAAGGCTTGACTTCATCTAAAATTTAACCAACCCCATCCCTTGTTCCAAGTCAACCCTTAACATCTAGTCTTGCAATTAGGCTAGGAACCAATCTTGGCATTACTTCATGTGTAGGAACAAACACAACTTTGGGTATTCACAAAATGACTATTCCACTAAACAACAACCTTCCCTAAAACACAAGTTGGACACCACCCTTTTCCAAACCACTTACATTCCATGATGCCACAACAACCTCAACATTTCAAATTTAACAATCTTCATCCATCATCACAAATAGCGCAAGTATGCCTAGTCTTACACAAGGTAATGTGAACCAAGTGCCTCAAATGGGACAACAATTGCAAGTTAACACTCTCACACAAAGTCAACCCTTGACAAGTGGTCCTAACAACCCCATCGACACATCAAAACAAGTGGTTATCCAAGCTACTCAAGTTAATCCCCCATCCACATCAAACCCATCTATCATCAACCCAAATCAAAACAACACCTTGGTTACGAATCCCATCAACCAAGGTAATACCTTGGTCACACCTCAAATACAACAAGGGAACCTTTTTAATCAATGAACTCAAGGTCCTAGTATGTCATTACTATCACAAAATATAATGGCATCATCCTCATCATTTCCCATGGTCTCCGTTACCATGTAAAATCAATTGGGACCTCAAACTAATATTCCTCCACCTCAATCCACTATCTTGTAAGGAATGCTAAACCAAGGGAACCCTCAACCCCCCATCAATGATCTACTACCTGCTCAAAATATTAACACCCCCAATCCATTACAGATGTCCCAACCACTGATTGATCCTATATTAGAAGCACATTCCTTTGCTTTACATCAAGCACAATAGGCTTATCAGCAAGTCGTCCAACAACAACAACAAGTAGCCTTAGCAACACAACAAAAACAACAACAACAAGCTCATCAAGTATCCCTAGTAGCACAAAAACAATAGGCTTATCAACAAGCCATTCAACAATAACAACAACAAGCCACCTTAGTAGCGCAACAACAAGAAGAAGCTCAAAAAATATGCCTTAGTTGCACAACAACAAGCTCAACAACAACAAGCACAACAATAGCAAGCCTTACTAGCTCAACAATATGCCCAACAACAACAACAACAACAAGGTTCCTACTATAACCCTCAACAAAACATTATCAACCCAAACACGTTGGGAACATAAATGCCTCCAACACAATCAACTTCACAATATCCTACACCATCATACAACCCATACAAAACCTTATCATATCAAAATACCACATACAAACTATCTATCATCCCAAAATATGTTCCTCCACCAAACCCGTCAGCCGATCTAGCATTACAATTTAAGGCACTATCTCAAGAAATGTAGGACCTTCGAATAGGAAAGAAAAAGAAGCTACATACACAAAACCAATGTCCATATCCATTTGATTGAAACATTGCAATGGTATCATTCCCTCCCAGCTTTGAAATCCTCAAATTCAATATATACAAAGGAAGGGGAAATATTGTGAACCATATCAAAGAATTTAATGTCATGTGTATGGAGGTTGCCTATAATGAGTTCTATTTAATGGGCCTTTTCCCATGAAGTGTAATAGATCTTGGCATGGATTGGTTTTCTCAACTACCCCCTAGCATCAAAACTTTCCAAGAAATTGTTGATAAATTCATTTATCACTTCTCCTTCAATCTTGACATGGATGTAAGCCTAGAAGATTTGTACACTCTTAGACAAAAAAAGGGGAATATTTTGCTAATTTATTTCAGCAATGGAGACAAAGAGCTAGTAAAAGTAAGTGGTCACTTTCTAATGAACAACAAGTGGGCATTATCATAGAAAATCTAGATCAAAATCTATCATTCCACTTGAAAATGAAGTGCATCACATCTTATGATGAGCTTGTACCTAGAGCCCTTAACATTGAAAGAGCCCTAATCTCACAAGGAAATACACGTGTATAAAGACAATCACCCATCCACTAGTTTTAATGACAAGCCTCGCTATTGGACCAAGAACAAGATTTTTAATAGTGATGGTGTTGTTGATGCAAAGGTGGTCTTAACTGGTCCTAGACAAGAAAATTCCCAAACCATGAATACACAACAACCATACACATTGCCATCAAACAATCAAACAATCAATGTTGCAAACAGTCAACTTGGACAACAAGGAATAAACAATGCTCCTAAGTGACAATTCACTCCCTTAGGGGAAACTATGGAAGATGTATTGAAGAGGTTGATACAATCTAACCTTATCACACTCCCATATTTCTCAAACTATAAAGAGCCACAAATCAAACCTCGTAGCTATAGAGAATATCACTTTTGTGAATTTCACTGATACAAAGGTCATAGTACACAAAATTGTTTTAGGCTCAAAAATCTAATAGAGGATCTTATTGAACAAAGAGACATTGAGGTTGATCAAAAATTTGGGAATGAAAATCTGAAAATTTACATGAACCCTATGCCTGATCATGGAAAAACAAAAGATTCAACAAAGGAATCAACTTCAAACAATACTCAGGATACCACATTGGGACATGTTTACGTTGTTTATGAGGAATCAAACATGTATCAAAATACTATTTTAAAACTAAGTCCAAACCCATCAAGAGTGTTTGGAACTATTTTATATCGTAATGACATCAAGTGGTTATTAGATTGTGATATCTCTCCCACATATGACTCAATGATTGGGCATGTTGAAGAAGTTCCAAAAGAGCTATAAATATCCCTTATTGCATCGATAACCACAAAATGTTGTGAAGAGTCTTTTATTGATGATATATCATCCACCCAAGAATCATGTCAAGAGGAGGCTCTTGAGGATGATGAAAGTTATTCTGAATCAAGTCAAGATCAAGAACCCCTATCCCCAGAGTTTTGCAAAGAACTAAGGACATATTCCAAACCATTTTAAACTCTAAAGGTTTCCCCAATATCACTCCTAAGATGTTTCTTTCAGATGGACATATAGGTGTTCTTCATCCAATACAAGAGTCTCCCACTCTTGATATTCCTACACGAGCAAGCAACGTCAATTAAGATTATTGATTCTTACAGTGATTGTGCATCATTGAAATCTTTTGAAATAGTATCAACAAATAATGATGTCATAGAATCAAATAAAATAGTCCATGAGTGAGAAATAGTCAAGATTCTTGATTCTTATAGTGATTGTGCATCATTGACATCTTTTGAAGCAGTATCAACAAAGAACAATGTTATAGAATTAGAGAAAATAGTTCATACTGTTGAACAACAATAACCCATAGCAATATCATGTGTTCATGAAAAGTCATATTCAATGGCTATAGATTAGAGGATACATTATCAAGGAAAAGGATTAGGTATTGATCATACCTTTACAACGTCGAGGGAAATCCTGTCTACAACAAATATCAACATATAGGGCATGAAGATCCTTATGATGAAAATGATTTCAATGCTATAACTAGTTGTATCATGAGTTGGAATTCACCCATCATCTCATATACAAATTGGGACCAACACAAAAAGAAGAATTATTATCAAATAAAGATGAAGATCATCAAAGAAAATGAAGCAGTAAAGCAAAAAGGACACGTCAAGTACAAATGGATACCAAAGAAAAATAAATAAAATCATCCCTCAAAAACTCCATTAGTCAAAGAAACTATAGGGCATAATAAAAAAGGGGAAATGTATCCATCAAAAGAGTCCTCAAATACAAAAGAAAGCTTCTTAATCAAGGAACAAAGTATATCCATTGGTTGTTCCTGATTCCATGAAAACCTCCATCTCCATCCATCAATGCTCATCTTCCCAAGTTTGGAGAGTCAAAGGTTCCAAACTATCAACCAATCCATCTCATATTCCTTCATACATGATACCGTCCACTCCATTCACAATATCCAATTCTTGCATTAACCATGTGTTGGTAGCAACCCTTCATCATAAGGATTCTAAAGGCACTTTATCACGATGTGCACACATGGACAAGGTTAATTCTGGTATCCACAAGTTAGATCAGAGTTCTTCAAGGTTGCATTCAAGTGCTCTATCTTAGTAAAGTAGCTTCTTCAAGTAGGATATTGTTGGAATGTTATGATAGTGGCCTCCACATCAGTACCACCAAGTGGTTCAACATGAGGATAACATTTCTAGATTTAACAAAAAAAATGATAAAAATCCAAAAAAAAAAGAAAAGGATTGAAAATAGTAAAGATAAAAATCATCCTCCAGTGAAAACCACTATGGTGGCGCTTTGGGAAAGTAATATGATGAAAACCTAGAAAATAGGCATCACGAGTAGAATCGAGTGTCTATATGATCCTTCTCAGACAAAAGCATCTCATCCTTGTCATGATAAAACTAATGTTCCCTCCATCCATCAAATCCAGATTTATCTAGATATTCCACTTTATCTAAATATTGACAAAGATTTGACGTATACTTCAATTCTACTCATGGAAAACTTTTGACAGACTCTTTATCATTTTATCTCATGAAATCCCATAGCCCATGTCTAGCATAATAAAACTCTATCAAACTCTTTGCATATACATTACCTATCTTGGTTGTCCATTGAATTATGAAGAATTGCTAAACAATGGGGGCAGGTTATTGCACTCTTATTTTCAAATAACTCGTGATCCATGTCTTATATCTCACAATGTGACACTAACATCGTGATCTAGGTATCATTTTCCTTAAAATGTCATTCAAATAACAAAAAAAATCATAAAGTCATATCTCAAAAACACCAAAAACATTCATAAAATCTTATTGAAAATCCAAAACATTCATAAAATCTTATCTAGAAAATCCAAAAAAATTCACAAAATCCTATATAGCGAAAATACAAAAACATACAAAAAATTGTAAAGGAAAAATCCAAAACATCCAGAAAACATCAAAATCCCTGAAAAGGTCAAACATCAAAAATCCAAAAAATAGAGTTCTCTTGTTGAACTACGTTGTCTTTGAGCTTGAACGTAGGAAATGCCATCATTGATGTGCCCCTGAGACACCCTAGGTTAGTCCTTTAGTAGACCATCATAATAAACTATCATCTCTCATATGTTCATATCTTCATCTTATAAATGGTATGTGCAGGATCATGATGGGCCAAAAAGTGGACATATGATGGGTATGTGTAGGGTATGTGGCTGACAATTTTTTTTAACCCAAAATTGATGAAATGAAAAGGGTTTTTAAAGGATATTCTTAACTTTCCACCAATATAAATTATGCTTTACTTTGAATTTAATAAATAATTATCATTCATTTTCTATTTGAATTATGACTAAAGTCCTGATCTTGATAGGCCGATTGAAAAACATTTATATCTTTTAAATGGTATCACATTTTTTGAATCCGAAACATGCATCACATTCTATGCTTCATATACTATAGGATTAAAAAAAAATCATGAATTTTTGACCAAGTTAAGGTGGTCGACATACAAGTTTTTATAATTTTTAAAATTTGTAATAAAAATTCATAATTAATTATTTACATGGAAAAAATTACAAAAATATGCATCACATCGAGGCATGAGTCATCTACTTATATCTAAAATCTTATAAAAAATATTATCATTTTATTGTGGTTAGGGTGGTTAGACATACACCTACTTATTATTTTTTCCCTGAAATTTAAGTACTACTACATTGAAATTTCAAATTTTCACCAAATAGATCTTTTCTTTTTAAATAATCCTAGTAGTTTAGAAACTACATTCAATTTGATACAGATTCTATTTTTACATATTTTTGAAATAATGTAGATAACTTATTTAAATTTTTACAAGTTGCCTAACTCTGATTTTTCTAAATTTTTCACCACTTAAGGGCCTATTATTTCCATGATGATCCTGCACATACCCAAATGGATCGAATCAGTCGAACTACATTGTCTCTAAGCTTGAACATAGGCAAGGCTAATCTATGATTAGCCCCCGAGACACCCTAGGTCAATCCATTTAGGAGTCCATCATAATAAACTATCATCTCTCATCTATTCATATCTTTATCTTGTAAATGGGTCAAGTCAATCGAACTACATGGTCTTTGTGTGTATAACGTAGGCAGGGATTATCTTTGATCAGCCCCCAAGGCCCCTAGGATAGGTCTTTAGGTTAGGTTCTTGCTCGAAACTCAAAAATTCCTAAACATTGGTAAAATCTTCAAAATGCCTAAACATCCAAATATTCTGAAAATACAAAAAACATTTGAAAAATGGAAAACACAAAAACAATAGAAAACATTCAAAAAGACCTAAACAACCTCAAAACATTCAGAAAACCCTAAACAACCTCATAAAAATTGAAAACATTAAAAATCATATAAACTTTCAAAAAATCCCAAAAACAACCTCAAAACATTTCAAAATACCAAAATCATTGAAATATTCCAGAAAATCCAGAACCATCCATCCCATCTCACTTACACCCACAATAAACTTTCACCCATAATAAATGATCATTACCTTCAACCTTTGGTGAAACAAGTAGAAAGCAAGTATAACAAGTTGTAAAGTGCAAACCTAAAAGTCAAAATCTAACATCTAATTCATAGGTAAATGCAACAGTGAAGTTTATAGCAAAAACTCATCTTAGCATCATCATCCTAACATCAAACAACCCTCTAATCAACATGTCCTAGGATGTATCCTTCCTGTGATGGACATCAATTTCAAACATCACTTTAGCTAAACTTAAACTAGGAAAGAGTAATAGATAACACTGACTATTTGTCTTTGATCTTTTTTTATGATTTATTTTAATGACCCATTCTGAGGACCTCTCGATGGTGTCTAACAAAATTATTTAGAGAGAAAGGAATGGGGAATCAATAATTATCTTTCATTTTTTGTGCTTGTGGATACTCTTGTAAAATATTCTTGGCGCATACTTGCTTAGTTGTGTGTAGGAAGGTCATTTGGATTATGTTGTTGACTATTGCGTATGCTTTGGTCCAATATGTTTTAAGCTTCTAACTTGCATTCCAATGACATTTTTGTATGTCAAGGTGTGAACAAGAACTATCCTATCTATTTGTCGAGTCAAATTCCATTACACTAGATACAATGTCATCCTGGTTATCAATACCTTGATGCATCATGCCTATGTGTTATATCAAACAATAAGGAACAATGGAAAATCCTAATCCTAAAGTGTGAGCATCTCCTCATCCTACATTTTCATCCTACATTTTACATTGTCTCATCACCATCCCTAATAAAATATCGATGGATCATGGACTTGTTGGATCATTTTGAATCAATCTCGAAATCAATGGTCAACCCATCCATCTTATTCTTCTTATTCTTTTATATTTAATAACATTTTTATCCAAGCATCAAATCTATGTGATCTACATCAAAATATACATGAGGCTACCCATAGCTGATGACTATTTATACATCATGAAATTTTTCTACATTAATATCTAAACTAGAACACTAGCAATCCTTCTTACGCTGGGGCACAATGGGTCATCTATATCATCTTCAACTCAACAATCTAAAACATTGCAACTCTCTGATTCAAAAGCAACCTGAAATCTGGGTGTTGGCAAGAAGTTAAGTCCACTTTTTGGCCATTTAGTGGAAGTGTTTTCATTGATTTTTAGAATTTGACACATTTGATGTTAAAATTTGAAGCACTTAGAGATAGAATCTTGGAAAAATTCACTGATCATAAAATGTAGCACTCGGAGTCTCGTTTCCAAATATGTAATTTATTTCAATACCCAGATGATACAAATTGATTTTCAATATGAATTTCTAAAAACCACTATTTAAAAGTCATTTTTTTTACCATACCATGCATGTGTATGTCATCCATATTTTAACCTAAATAATCATATTTTTCTAAATCCTTTTGGGAAAATATTGGTAACTCATTGAAGCACGCTTTCCATATTTTTTATAATTTTTTATTGAATATTTTGTTTTGTTAATTTTTTACTGGCCATATTTGGTGTTTTGAAAAAATTTCATCTATAATGGGTTTTAATTTCATCAAAAATTTCTTTAGACATATGCCCGAAGTCACTATTTTCTTGTGACATTGTTAGGACCTTCAACTTGCAGGTCAAACTAGGTCCAGAGCCTAGGTTCAGATCCCCAAACCTTTTTCTGAACCAAAAACAAAGCACAAACCCAACCAAAAATTCATAGTATAAAAAATGGGATTCTAGTCTAAAACAAAATCTCATTTCATAAATATATATATATGCTTTTACGAAATGAAATCCCGTTTTGAAAATTGCCAAAAATGGAAATTTTTCAAAAATGGATAGTTTCCAAAAATGGATAGTTTCCAAAAATAAAAACTTTTGAAAAAGGGATACCATTTTGAAAAGTTACCAAAAATCAAAATTTTGATTTTTGGAAAGTTTTCAAACTGAAAACATGATCTCGTTTTTCATTTTTAGGCTTTGGATCTTGAACCTAAATAAGATCCCATTTATTAAAAAGCAGGATCCTAATTTTTGCAAGTCGATTTCATTTTTTTGACTAAGGAAACCTGAGGCAAAAACTTCCATGTTTCATGGACTCATCTTCTTGCTCTTACCCATCTCAAGAAGCTCAAGCATAAGTCTGATTTTCACCTATTGTGAGCTCGATCAAAACACTTTATTCTCTAATCGATCTCTCAATGGGGAAAGCAACCATCTTTCATCATATTGATGTCAAATCATGTAACAAATTTTGTTCCTAGCCTTGCTAGCAAATCTTGATCAAACTATAAAATCAAGCATCACAGGGATATATCTTTCCCTATGAATCCTTGTGTTATTTAACACAATCCTTTCATTGTTGTGAATCTGCAACATGTTATCAATCAGGCAATCAGATCAATCAACTTTAGCTTGGCTATCAACATCTCAAAGAGATCATTGATATCTATTTCTACTTCATCATCAAAATTGAAATCAACACCAGTCTTTGAACCAATGCAACAAGTACATTGCTTCAAAGAGGGGAAAAATGTAGACACTGAAAAATGTCCTAATGGATCACATTGGCTAACTAACATCATTTCTTCTTTAACCCATCTTCTTTTGCGCTTGATTAATTAGATTAGCCTAGCGAATTAATTAATTGCATAATTTTCAATTTTCATTAACCTAATTAATTTAATCAAGTTAATTCATCCCCCTTCACGCTAACATTTCATCTCAGTAAATTATATACATCAAAAAATATTTAATTTAATTCGCTAGGTCATCTTATTTAATTAAATAACCCTAAGTTATTTAATTAAATATCATTTCATCTCCTTCCCCATTTATTAAATCATGTAATTTAATAAATATCTCTTCGATTTCTTCAAATACCCTAGTTGCATGATTAAATCTTCTTTAATTAGCAATTAAACTAACTTTCCTCTAAGCAAAGGGAATATTCCTTAAATCCCCTTTTTGCACAATTCAAACTTTGTTTTAATTTGTAAATTTCATTTTTCCTTACCCATGAGAATGTTCCAAAATAATATTATTATTCCTTCATAATTTGAAAGAGGGATATTTTCACTTGGCCTCTTAAGCAAGTTTTAACCTTCAACCTTTTGAACAAGTCACCTTTGATCTATGTGAGCAGGTCAAAACTGTGGTTTTTTTTAGGCAAGTGTGAATCCTTGATTAAAATTCCATCATGCATTATCATTTGTTGACGAGAATCCATGATCCATGCCTCATCTCCTTCATCTTGGATCGTTGATTAAAAAAATTTTGATCTCAACCTCTCATTCCTCATTTGCTCTCCTATAAATAGGTCACTATTTGGAGACAAATGGATCCATATTTCAATTGAAAACTCATGATTTTCAATTCACTTGCATCCATACTCTCATATTTACTCACTTTTAGCTTATCTTAGTTAATTTTAATTGCATAATAGTTTAGAGAATCCATTAATGGCTTCCATGTCCATCTTAGTTTGTATATAAATTAGGGTGTTTATCTTTTAGCTTAGAATTATCATAGATTAGCTTAGCAATAGCATAGTCAGTTCATTCAGTTCATTCTTAGCATAAAATCATGGTAACTTAGCTTGCATCATGTTCATTTTTAGCATAAACTAGGTTTTCATACATCAATCACAATGGTTTCATCGATGGGTGATCCCACAATAGTGGTTTACAATTTTTGGCCAAACTGGACACTGATTTTTTTTTTAACTAAATCTTCACATTCGAGCACCTATAGTGGTTAAACCATGAGGAATTTGAAGATGATGCAAACTAGAGTCTTGTCAGATTTTTTCTATAGATGATGAAACCTATATTCTTGGATAGCTTGTTTTGAGGGAAAGTTGATATCAGTTGGTCTTTTGAGCTCTCCTCCATTTTCATTTTCAAATCGAGCTTCAAAGTGCAAAATTCTGAGCAATTTTGGTGCCTAAGAGGATGTGGGTGAAAATAAGTGGGTTCAGTCAAACAAAAAAATAATGTTCGGTTGAATGTGGGTTCAACCAAACCATTGCTCGACCGAAACCATTTAACATACAATAAAAAATAGATTTGAATGGGGTTCGGTCAAACATTCTAAATATGTTTGATCGAACCCCCTCTATTAAAGATTAATTTTTAATATTAATATAAATATAAA
>VDFB02000003.1:376631611-376651451 GCA_007258455.2 Sequoia sempervirens | reverse complement strand
TAGGTCCCCTTAATCCATCCTATGGCTAACATCATTTGAATTTGTATGGAATTTACTATATGCAGTTCTTTTCTTGCATTAATTTTTTACTTAAATGACTCGTAAAAATTGTAGTTACTTACATTAATTATTTTTGCAAGTTCTCATCAAGTCGGTCTACAATGTGATTGTTGAACTGAAAAACTATTTTATCTGGAGACTATGTAAATATCAATTTTTTTGTATTCACCTAAAAGTTGATAAGCTTTAATTGTATCTACATGCACATATATGTTTCATCATGTTATATAGTTGTACATTAAACTTCTTGATGTACATTATATATGTTTGTTCGATGTCACTTTTTAAATATCTTATTCCAATTGTATAGATTATACATATTTCATGTGTCTTCTATTTACCACATTTTATATAATTATTCAATTGTATAGATTATACATTAAATATACATACAAGGAGATGGTTTTTTTTTTATTGTTTCAAATATTTGCTATGTAATTGGAAAATAGTTAGAATTACTTGCCCTTAATTTATTATGAATATGATTTAAGAAACTATTTAAGGAATGTTTTAATTTGTCACCTAACCATGTGATAAGTTATATATATATATATATATATATATGAAATTTGATTCTAGATAAGAATTTATATAGTGCATGTATTACTTGAAAATTTGATAAAATATAAATATATAGATATGTATATCAATGCATATAATTATGAAAATGAACATAACATGATCTCATAATTGACTGCATATATAATCATCATATTAAAGTCAACTGATATAAATAAACACACATATATGATAATAGCATGTTCAAAATAAAACTAGAGATCTACATAGTCCATAAAATTTATATGTCAAGTCCAACACATATATTGAAATGAAACTAGAGGTTTGTAGTCCATAAAATATAAAACTATCTAACTCTCAGGCTGATCGGTGAAATCAAGTCTCCTCTTTGTTCCACGTTGACTAGATGTACCTGCATCATGCTGTAAAAGAGTTCAAGAAACTCAAAATTAGATTTAAATTTATTTAGAAATTTTGATATAATTAAACATATTTAAAATTGAAAATATAAACTTTTAGATAAAAAAAACTAATTAAATATCGACTAAATATATTAAAAATGATTTCTAGTATGCATAAATTACCATATGGTCATGTGAATCAACTGGCACATTTTCTTCAACATGTAACATAACTGTCTGTTGAGAAGATGGAAATGCCTGATCCACTATATCCTGCATATTCATATAAAGCAAACAATATGTGAAAACCTTGAATATATATATATATAAAATGTTCGTAAAATTTGTATAGGAGATTTAAAGTAAAGTTTACAACCTCGAATGATATGACCTCATGATCACGCACCTGAGATTGCCTATGAATAGATGTCAATGATGTCTCAGGTGCGCGACCCGCCATGGTTATCTCATCAAATCCCTACATATAGATGTACAACAGTTCATATAGATCATTCACACATGTGTATGTAAATGTAAAAATTAAATTAGATCTATGATGTGTATTTAATTTAAACTTAACAAACTTTTGAAAGCATGCACCTGAGCTGATGATGTCTCAGGAGCACTCACCATTGTAACTTGTGGCTCGTCAATACTAGGAATAGTATGACTTCCCTGCATCTAGATATAATATATCAATTCACACATGTGTACAAATTCAAATTAAATTATATATATATATATATATATATATATATATATATATGGACACAAATTATTTAATATATTTTGGTTCAAGTACCTGTCGAAAAGGTGAGCCCAAATCTACAGCACTCGACATATACACATAATGATGATATTGAGTTCTGGGCATCACGTCATCATGCATCTATACACCAAACACAAAATTATTGAATTAATATTATATTATATATATAGTTTGATGTTATTATTTACATGAATTTTTTACATTTCAAACTTGAATTAAATTTAAGTTCAAAAGATGAACATACTTGTGTGGGATGATCCTCAGAATATAGTAAATTTAGGTATGATCCCGCCCCAGATGCATGTGCCTCACCTGAAGTGGATGTCTGAGTATCCCTATAGCCCGAGCCTCCATGCTCTGTATTGGCCACTTCAGTGGCCGCGTGTGTAGTCTACTGAGTGAGATGTCTTGAAAGTGAACTCAATGCTCCTAGTGTAGATAACATGGTTTGCTGTTGAAATGCAACGGGAATACCAGGAGAAGGAGGAGGAACAAGAGGAGCAACTGGAGCACGTTGCTGAGGATCGACACGTGCTCCTAGTCTATGTTGGGGCATGCCACGCCCAGCTCCCTGAAATGACCTCATATCAAAATAGTTGGGTTTTTTACCCAACTCAAACTCAGCCCATAACTTTCTCAAAAAATATAAGGGCACCTCACTGTTGCCATGTGGTGGAGTATCAAACACCATCCACCATCTCTCCCAAAAATTTGCAGCTATATGCGGGTGCCTACACCATAAAATTGAAATTCTTTTTTTTGTGGGTGGTATTGGTTCGTTTGTTTGGGGGTTCACAAAATATTGGCACATAGCTTGTTTAGTGATTTTTAGGTCATTGATTTCTTTATATGACAGCCTATCTGCATAGAATTGTCTCCTCTCTTCTCTCCATTGATGGAACCTATCTAGGTCCGCATCGATAGATCGAACATAATTGACAATAGTTTGCATCGTAGATACAAACCGTGCGAGATGTGGAGGGATTCTAGTCTCATTTTTTATGAGATCTATGTTTCCTTGAATGACAACTAAGTTGGCTCGAATATTCTCTCTTAGTTGATTTTGGTCAAATGGAGGAGGGGGTGGGGGGTCAGGTGGTGGAGAATGCGGAGGTGAGTGAGGCATATCCTCATGTGGTGGGGTGGGATGTGCACCAGGATCTATAGGAATTTTTGGATTAGGTATGAAATCCTCTAAAGTGAAAAGTGGATCCATGGACGAGAAATGATATGGCAACTGCATGTTAAACAATTAAAAAATATATATATCAACAAACTAATTAAATAATGCACACAATTTCAAAGTTATTTAAAAATCACATTGAACATGCACAAATTCAAAATATATTTCATTTGAAGACCATTCAATTTATAACATTAAAAAATCATAGCATTAAAAATTCATATTATAAATGAGATTTGAATAGAAACCGATAGTCACTTAAGAACTATAAATGAGAGTTGAATAAAAACAGAAGGTTAGTAGAACAAGTGATGAAAAATATTGAAAATCATTGAAGACCTCTCTTGCACCTTCTAAATGTAAAGAGGCATATTTTATTGCATATTTTTCCTTTATGGGGTTGAGGGTGAAGTAAGTCTCTAATTTCTCCAAATGGGCCTGAGAAAAATCTTGTCACTACAATCAAACTTAGGTGCATAAAGTTTTTTAGCTTACTTTTTATCTCCCTATTCTTCACTTTCTATATTCCTTGCTCATTTCTTGTAGATGGAACTTCTTACCATATTGAAACATTTTTCTAAAGATAAGGCTTCTCTCATATATTTTCATTGATTCAAATATTTTTCTATTAATCTATATTGTTTCTCCTTAATAGATTATTCCTAAGGGATGAGGGGAATGGTTTCAAATTCTTCTTCATCTTCCTATAAAACATGGGGTTTTAGGAATTCAAAATGGTGTCACATGTTGCTCTACTATTTTTTTTTGTTGATTTTTCCCTCCTTTTGGGATTTTTTATGATTAAATATTCAACCAACTTCCTAGAATTAGCCCATTTGACTCCTTTAGCCTTGATTTAGAATTTGAAAATTCTTTTAGAAGAATTCCTCTTTTTCTCCTTACCCTTTTTTCAATAAAATTTTATGATATCCTAAAATATTTCTTATTTCTCATTGGACTTGCGAAAATAAAATAGGGAAATGACTATAATATTTAAGTATGTTATGAGTGCCCTAGTTATGGGGCCACTAGTGTTATATAATAAAGAATGTAATTTTAAAGTGGCATTGATAAAAAGGTTTGTACATGTAGGTTTATTTTGGAGCTTGTAAAAGGAAAGAAATTAAAAGATAGCTATTTAATTAAATCCTAAGATTGAGAGTGGTATTCTTGTTTATCCATTAATTTTACTTGAATAGATTGGACACCATATTTTCCTATCACTAGAGATTAGAGGAGGGAACCCCATTTATTTCCATATATAGTTAATGGATGAAAATTCATAAATCAATCATGAGAAATTCCATATAGGGATAGTAATTAAGATACATTGAATTATTATCCAAGTGACTCCTATAATACCTATTTTTTTATAAGTTTTAAGTGTCTCTCTTGGAACCTATGGTTTGTAATTCGTGTACAAATTAGAGTTAGGGTTGGGGTTAGGGTTAGGGATAAGTTTAGGGTTAGGCTTAAGATTGGAGTTAGGGTTAGGGTTATAGATAATTAGGGTTAGGGTTAGGGTTAGGGTTAGGGATAAGGTGAGGGTTAGGCTTAATATTGGGGTTAGGGTTAGGGTTAGAGTTAGAATTAGGGTTAGGTTTGGGTTAAAATTAGAGTTATTGTTTGGGCATAGGTTTAGGGTTATGGTTAGGAAAAGGGTAAAAATTAGAGTTACGATTGGGATTAAGGTTAAAATATGAGTTAGGGTTGAGGATAGGGTTCAGGTTAGGGTAAGAGTAAGAACTAGAGTTAGTTTTGGGGTTAGGGTTATGGTTAAGGTTAGAGATAGGGTTAAAATTATGGTTAGGGTTAAGGTTAGAGATAAAATTATGGTTAAGGTTAGGGTTATGATTAGAGATTGAGTTAGGGTTAGGGTTAGTGTTTGGGTTAAAATTAGATTAAGGGTTATGGATAGGGTAACAATAAGAATTGTAGTTATGGTGGGGATTAGGGTTATGGTGAAGGTTAGTGTTAGGGTTAAGATTAGGGTTTGGGTTAAGCTTAGAGATAGAATTAGGGTTAGGGTTAGGGTTATGATTAGAGATAGAATTGAACTATGAATCTAACTATAACCCTAAAATCTTAAATATAACCCTAATTCAATCCTAACTATAATTGAATTATAGCCCTAATTAAACCCTAGCCCTAATTGAAACCTTAGCCTAACTCTAACCCTAACCAATAATCTAACCCCAACCCTAGCCATAAACCTAACCTTAATTTAATCTTAACGCTTATCCTAATTCTAAACCTAACCCTAACTCTAACCCTAATTCTAATTTTAACCCTAATCATAATTCTAACTATATTTGTTATCCTAATTCCAATATTAACCCTAATTATAATGAAAAAACTAATTCTAAATGTAACCTATTAAATTATAATTGTAATTAAACCCTGACTCTAACCTATTCTTAAATGTGATCTAGTTGATAGAAAGAATTTAGAGGAAGATGTTATGGATTGTCTAGTTACTAATGATGTAATTGGATAGGCTAATAGAATATCAAAATGACACACAAGAACTATTAAAATTGTATTAGGGTTTCTAGTTTTAGCTCACCTAAGGGGAGAGAGGTCTCTAAGAGGTTTCTAGTTTTACATTTTAGGGTTTAGATTTCTAAGTTATGTCCAATTTAGGTTTAGATTTTATGGTTTTCAATTTACAATTTAACATTATTTATTTTTTAAATGCAATTTAAAACTATTAAAAATTGAAATAAAACACATTAAAGAAAAAAAACTTAAATACTAATTAAAAAACAAAAAAACAAGATACAAAGCAAAAAAGGGCAGAATTCAACCAGCCTGGAGGTCTCAGAGGTCAGGTGTGTTGACGGGAGGAGGTGACAGTCGAAACACGCTCGAAGCAATAGCCTACAAACGCGTACGTGCTCTTGATTGTCTTCTCTCAATCCGCCAAAAACAGTGGATAAAATGAAAATATGATTTATTTTAAAAATATTCCAAAATGTGTGGTTTAGAAGCGTGTATCGTTGTTAAATGCGTGCACACGCATTATTAAGCGTATGCTATGCTTGCCTCTGGCGTTTATAGCGTCGCAGCATTATTAGCAGCGTATGTATGTGTCTGCGTAAATAAGTATGCATTTGTAGCATGCATTTCATAGCGTCTGGCGTTTAGGTTCGATGTACTGTTGTTGAACGCGTGCAGTTGATTCGGTTAAGTTGCGGATTGCATGCTTGATATGCATTTTTTAAAAATCGTCGCATTTTATCTTGAATTTTTGTTGCCCAAAATTTCCCTCTTCGTGTACTCAACTGCTTTGCTTTTACCCATCGGTAGATCTTTTCATTTGCAATAGCTATCAGTTGTGGACCATGTTCTATTATTTCATCAATGAAATCATGTAATACCTTACCCTTGGAGACAAACTTCTCCAATTTTTGTACTGTTGGTTCCTTGAAATTCACCATAGCCATAGGTTGCACATTCTTGGAAGAGCCTACAATCTTCCTCAAAACTGATGCATAATGCTCAACTTTATCCTTGTAAATTTTTATAGCCTACTTCATCTTATCAAGCCTTACTAATAATGCATTCAAAACCACTTGTGCATCTACTTTTTCACTTGCATTTGTTACTTTACCAAGTTGAACTCTTGTGATAGTGTAATCCTTCATGTTTATTTCACCTTTTTTGTGTCGGGGTAAACCAATATCTACAAACTTGTGACCTGATTTGTCAACATGATGCCTTGAATAAACTTTAGCCTTCTTTTTCCCCTTGGCTTTTGGAGGAGCTATCTCTTCAACATTAGGCTCATCTAGAGAAGTCATTTATTTCTTGTGCTTTGATACTTGTGAGGCTAGGCAAGGTGGAATAGATGAAGTATATCCTTCTTGACTTATTGTCAACTCCTATGTTGCAACCATTTCTATAGGAATGGTTGATATTATGACAATTGAAGTAGTATCAGTTATGATAGCTCTAGTGGACTGCAAACCAAGTGGATCCTGCAAAGACTCATTCATGAACTTGTGAAATTCATCCTTAGAAAAGATATCAAATGATGGAGATGAAAAACTTGGAATGTATGAGGGAGAACTCAAAGAAACATTAACATTTTGTAAGTTGGAAACTATAGGAGGGGTGGTAAGGACTATTGATACTGAAGAGGAAAAGGAAACATCCACTGCATGTAAATTTATTATAGGAGGAGGTGAAGTAGGAAGAAAAGGTGAAGTAGTAGGATTTGAAGGGGTATGAGAGATATTGGTAGTAATAGGCTATGATGTTTGGGGAAGGTCTTCAATAATATTCTCATGGGGAGATAGAGGTTGTTCATCATCATGCCTTAGTTCCTCCTCATTACCTTCTTCTTCACCTTCATCCTCTGTAGACTCTTCCTCTTCTTCAGATTCTTCTAATTCTTCATTTTCGTTCCCTTCTTCTTTTGATGATTGTTCCTCATAAGCAAGCTCCTTTCCTTCTACATGTGGTTGTTTTGATTCTATTTCCTCCTATTCTTCAACTATTTATGTAACACTTTTACCAAAATTAAACTTTATCTTAGGACCTTTTTGAGAAGAAGAGGGAGTAGCTACATGCTTGTGTTTTTGGTGGAGCTCTAGTCATTGGCTAGTTTCTCCTCCCAGTGTTACTCCTTCTTCATCTGTCTTGAAAGATTTCGTTTGAAAGCCATGTTTATGCAACCATTTTGTTGTGTTGTGCAAGATAGGAGCAAGTCTTTCTTTGATAGAAATACTTTCCTTTTTAGACCATTGCATTGGAGGTAAAGGTCCCCTAGCAATTTCATCCTCTTCATAAGAAAAATTTATGATGTCACCAGGATCTTTGAAATCCTCTAGTACATCAACTACACCAAGATCTATGATCTACTCTACTGTCAGCCTACAAAAATTTATTATCTGAATGTCTTCATCTCTATAGTCAACCCATATATCTTCAAAGTGGTAGACATGTCGATGATATTTCTTTAGTTTCCTATTCACATCTTGGTAATCAAAGTCAAATCTGTATCTATGTGTCCTTATAGTCATGATTTGCATTTCTATAGCAACTGACTTTTCTTTTTGTACACTATGAATAGTATATCTCCCAATAGTCAATGGAATCCTAAAACCTAGCTTGTGAATTCTCTAGCATTCCTTATGGACTGAGATCAATTGTATGCATAGCTCCATTAGTATCCACTTGTCTAAAGGATATTTGGGTAACATATATGGACACCTAGAATAACAACCTACTCTCAAATATGTGAAGGTTGGAAACTACAATAAGATATATCCAACCTTACTAACAACTTTGTAGGATTAATTTGTTAGTCTTTTCTTTTCTTTCTTTTCAAGAGTGAGATCAAAAGTGAATAGTAGGGGTGCAAAGAAAGCATCTGTGACTCTTCTGAAATGTTTAATACTTTCTCTTAAGTTTAACTGATAATAGAAATCATACACAAGTACAACATTTTTGTTTCCTTTTTTATACAACCCTGGAAATCGCCTCATTACTACAACAACATATACCAAATAGGAAGTCATGTAAAATTTCAAAGTAGTTGGCACATTGATCAAGTGTTCATGAATTTCATCACTTATCTAAGTTCCCTAATCTATATGTGCTTTCCTTCTTTTGATGATGTAGATGTACTCATACATCCAACCTTGAAAATGGCATGAAATAGGAAAGCCTTTCACCTTGCTTAGGAGAGTAATCATATCCCTAACATCCTCTTTGAAATCACTTTGAGGAAGCTCTTTAGGAGATCTTGAGATAGTGGGCCTCGAAGATTTCAACCATTGAGTATTAATCAATGTTTTAGCTTTATTTGGATCCTTATCATAGACCTCTTGTGCTTGTTGAATTGGGATTTTTGTATATTATTCCATGTGTGGAACCCATAAAATAATATCAAATAATTCAAGATCTAATCTCATCATGACTTATCCCAAGGAATCTCTCACACTCCTATCTTCTTGGATGTAATGAGATGCAACTTGGAGAACAAACTATGTGTTACGAGCATAAGTTGGGAATGTAGATACCAAGTGCAAGTTGCTATGAACAATACATCTCAAATTTTCTTCTAATGGATTTTTCTCAGTTCTTTTTACAAAATCTTCCATGTCTTGATGACCAACTTCTATTCCTTTGATTTCATCCAACTTTGAGATCACAATAGTAGGTGGAAAGACACCTTGATATTTGTACTTAAAATTTCCCTCCTCTTAGAAGATGATGGAGGCTCTTCTGTTGTCATCTAAAAGTACCAAAGATCAAGGAATGTCACCCTCAGGGATCACCTGATGAGATCTTGAGAGGAACTACAAGAATAATGGATTAGGAGATGTTAGGAGAAAATGCTTTGTAAGAGTCAGTTGAAAAGCGTGAAGCAAGCAAGAACTTTGGAGCAAGTGCAAATGAGCTATGGAGCATAGAAAATAGAGAATCAACAATGAAATGAGGTTCATAGGTTTGTAGTAGTACTGAAAATCAACACTCCTATATGGCTTGAACATTTTCATAGGAGATATTTTAGAGCACTAAAATTTAGTGCTTGTACATCAAGTGAAGAAGGTCATCACATGCTCGAGCGCTTAAAAACACAGCTCAAGAATGTACTTCATACTATTGAGCTAAGTGTATGAGCAGAATTTTTCACTGCCTTTACATTTGGGGGGGAAGGTCATTCCATGTAGGAGTGGTGATTTCACTCCTCCTACATTTAATGAGATGAAAGAATTTTGGATGTTCAAGCACTAAAATTTAGCACATGTACATTTGATAGGGAAGATCAATAGTTGTTTGAGCAATGAAAAATACTGCTTGAACAAGTATGGGACTTGGTGAAAATCAATGAAGATTGATGAAAGAGCCTTTGAAATCACCAGTTGTGAAGCTAAGTGATTTGAGCAATAAAAAATGACAATAGAGCATCAAGAGAATGATGTGAAAAGAAATAAAAACTAGGGAACATTTTGTAGATAGAAAACAAAGATAAAAATAAAAGAATCAAAACCCTAATAAAGGAAAAACGTAAGAAAAAGACAGTAGTAAAGAATGACAAAGAAGAAAGAAACAAAATGAACCTGGTGAAAATGTCTATGTAGCAAAAAACCCTAACTCATATGCTTTGAAAAATATTCAAATGCAAATCCACTTTAGTCTTGTTTGATTACCAGTGTGGGAGAGAGACAGAGAGAGAAACAAGTTTAAATGAATAAAAACAAGATTAAAATTACTTAAATAAGTCATTAAAAGAGTTTCAAAAAAACATATCAGGCATTTAATATGCGCATATGAAGTGGGAGGGAAAATGTAGGAGCAATGAAAATCACTGCTTATACATTTTCAAAAAATTGAAAATGTAAAAGTGCTAAAATTTACCGCTTTGATGTGAAGACTTGAGAGAAACATGTCAGAGCGCTAAAAATCAATGCTCGAACATGTCTTGGATGAATGCAAAGTGTAGGATCACTAAAAAAAATCTATCTAACACTTGGAAGTGTTGGAATATGTGCCTCAATCCTTACTGACATGAAACTCCTGAAGGGCAAATTCATTGTGACAGTGTTCATGTTTGGGTGACTAACAGCTCTAATGGTCTCGATATAATCCTATCGCTGTGATAGGATTGAAGTCTTGCTGAAAAATTCTATTGCTGTGACTTTGTGTTTTTGGCATGACCCTTTGGCGATCGGAAGAACTTTGGGCGACAGTTGATCTCATTGGTGTAACTCTCGGGTCACGGGGAGATGTCTCAGCGAAAGTCTTGAGTCTTGCCGACAGATGTCTTTGAGCTAACTTTGGAAGCTCGATGAAACATCACAACGAAAGTCTCATGTCTTGCTGATAGAAGCCTTTGGTAAAGCATAGTGAGCTTGAAGAGACGTCACGGCGATAAACACAAGTCTTAGCGATCTATAGAATGTCTCATCGATGTCGGGCTATCATATGGTTATCGAGATATCTCAATAGCTTCATTATGATGTCCCACCGACATTAAAATGTCTTGTCAATGATGAGATGCTTTTGGTATAGGTCTTGCTGAATGGTAGTCATCGGTGTAATTAAGGGTTTCGGTATGAAGTCCTGGAAAAGTCAATAAGTCTCACCGACTGGTTAAAGGCTTTAGTGTAGCACAAGGAACTCGACAAAAGGTCTTGGAAAAGACATAGTGTTTTTCCAATAGACTGTTTGCTCGTTGTGACTAATGAATTCGCTATGTGCCTCGCCGATAAGGAAAATCTTTGCCGATAGGATTGTATTGGACATCGATGGTTTCATTATGACCTGTTACAGTCATTATAGCATCTTGCCAACTTGGGGAAGCTATAGTGATGACATTAGAGAAAATCTGTGGCATTGGGGAGACACTGTGTGTGTCTCACCGATATGCTAATAGAGTTGAACGCTCTTGACTAGTCTGATCGTCCTATGTGGAGCATCGTGGGCCAATCACAGGAAGTAGTTTTCAAACATGATGTCAGTAGTTTTTATGCATTAGTTGCAATGCTGAAAAAAATTGCATGCAGGGAAAAATCAAGACTCAAATGGAAACTTTCTTTGGTTGGCAATGGCGGATAAGAATGCACAGTTGGAAAATTAGAATGATATTTTTTTAAAGCAGAACAATTCGGTTGAGAAAAAATGATGAGTTTATCATATTGGAAAAAGCTTTTCTTAGAGAGTTTTTTAATAGTGAATGGAGAAGCTACTAAGACAAACACGAGAAAGTTGTATTTCTGATTGTATGTAATTTTGTTACTATAATACAGTGAGATACATCTTGGTGTGGTGGTTTTTTTCCTGAAAGGGTTTCCCACATAAATTTTGTTGTTTTAGTTGTCTTTGTGTATTTGCTCTATTTTTGTTATTCCTTCATGTGTGTCTTAATTAGATTGTAATTTGAAAAATTAATAGCCCTGCATTGCATTCTCCCATGTGGTTTGATGTTAGGAAAGTTGTTTCCACACATCTGCTTTCCTTACAAATGGTATCAGAGTCTGGCCAATTGTGTTGTCCTTGTGAGTGGGTTGGGTTTTTTGTGTTAAATCCTTTTTAGTGGGAGTCTTGTAAAGGTCTGTTAATTTAATTACAGATTAAGATGGCAAGCACATCCAGTAGGATGGAAATAGAGAAATTCAATGGTAGCAATTTTGAGCTATGGAAACTCAAAATGGAAGATATGTTCGTTGATCGAGATCTTTGGAACAATTACTCAAAGACATGAAACAGAGGATTGAGACTGGCGATACAGAAAATAAAAGACTGTAAGGCTGCGTTTGTGACTCTTTTCTTACGGGCATTGTTGCATGAAGAAGACTGCCTCTTCCTTGTGGAAAGGCATGTCGATTTTATCAAGAACAGAGTCCCTTGGTAAAACAAGTTATTTCTTGAAGAAGGCGTACTCATTAAAAAAAATGTAGGAAGGAGAGTGCATTGTTGATCCTTAAATGCTTTCTTGTGATGATACGATTGCTCGATTGACATCCCATTTGGTATAAAGATTGAAGATGAAAGATTGTTTCATATTGTTTATTTGTGTTCTCTTCCCGAATTCTTGGGGATCATTTGAAATTTGATGGGTATGAAGTCTGACATCCACATTGAAATGGAAGATGTTGTGCTATAATCAAAAGAAATGAAGAGAAATCTTCTAAGAATAGCAAAGGGAGCTTTAGCTGCTCAGTGAACTAAGAAGGAGAAAGGCAAGTAAAAGGACAAGAAATCTAGATCAAAATTAGAAGGGAGATAAAAGTCTCCTGGAAAAAAGTCCAAGGTGATATTCTAGAATTGTGGGCAACCTGGTCATGTCCAAAGGGATTGCAAGGAGGAGAAAAAAAAGAAGAACTCTTTTGGAAATGATTCTTCTCAGAGTGATGCAGACGCCTTCATTGCAGTTTTTGGCTACATGGGCATCAGATGATGTCTGGCTGATTGATTTTGGAGCATCTTTCCACATGACATCTCATAGAGAATGATTCATGAAGTATGAAGAATACAATGGTGGAAAGGTGTACTTGGCAAGTGATTCATCTTTGGAAATCATTGGTCATGGAAGAGTCAGAATTCAATTCCCTGATGGAAGAGTGAAGGGAATCAATGATGTAATGCACATACTAGTTCTGGCTCGAAATTTACTTTCTGTAAGTAAGCTGAATGATATGAATGCGGTCATTCTCTAGAAATGACTGCAGATGACCTGGGCTCTATGGTTGGCAGGGGTGCTGGTGGTACCTTGTACAAGGATACACAAGCCAATGCAGCAGTGTCTACGCAAGTGCTGCATAACTGTATGGAGAAAAATATACTCAGTTAAACTTCATTTAGAAAGATACTCTAACATCAAACTTGTACATTGGTAGGTTTAAAACAGCGAAAAATAAAACACAGTAGAAGAGCTTGAGGTATGGCTTTTAATTTGATTCATGTTTTATTATGCTATGGAAAATATGCTTGTGTTTTTTTTCTGTTTATTCTAGTCCTCCACAAAACTTCTAGTTTGCTTGATTATATACATTCTGATGTGTTTGGTTTAGTGAATGTTCCTTCTCTGTCTAAATCAAGATACTATGTGTCATTTATTGATGATTATTCTAGGACATTTGTATATTTTTTGAAAAGTAAATCAGAAGTGTTCAGTCAATTTAAGGAATTTAAAAACCTTGTTGAAAATCAGACTAGTAAGAAAATAAAGTGCTTAAGGACTGACAATGGCGGTGAGTTCTATTTAGATGAATTCAAAAGGTACTATCGAGATCGCCAGATCAAAAGATAATACTACACATAACACTTCACAACAAAATGGAGTTGTTGAAAGGTTCAATAGGATAGTGATGGAAAGAGCATGAAGTATGCTAAGTAGTTCTGGCTTGGAGGAGAAGTTTTGGGCTGAGGTAGTTGCAACAACATGTTATTTAATAAACCATTCTCCAAATTCTGCTCTTGTTGAGAAAACACCTTTGGAAGAATGGTCTAGAAAGAAGCCCTCTCTGAGACACATTTGTGTCTTTGGCTGTGAGGCATATGCATATGTGCCATTGAAAAAAGTTGGAAAAGGCATGGGGTGTATCTTTATTGTAAGCTATAGCGGTGGAATAAAGGATACAAGCTTTGGAATCTGAAGGAACTGAAGGTTTTGTACGTAAAAAGTCATTATCTTCCCGACTGAAATCTCTACATTAGATGTTTGTGATCGGCGGAGAAAGAAAATAAGAAAAATGAAAAGGATCTTGAAATTCCCTTGAACGCAGGATAAAGAGGAATTGAAAAATCAAAATATACCTGATACTGAGGAAAGCTCAAGTAGCTCTGAAAGTTCTGAAGAGGATGAAGAACCACCTCAACCTCAGCCTGTGGGAGGTCAACTCGTGAAAGAAAGCAACCTGAAAGGTATGGGTTTTCTTTGATAGAGTCTACTTGTGCCTATGCTTTAATTTCTAGCACTGATGAACCTAGGACTATAAAAGAGGCATTTAAAATGTCTGATTCAAACTCTTGGTTGGAAGCCATGGATGAAGAAATGGCATCATTAGAAAAGAATGATACCTGGAGTTTGGTTCCATTTCCTAAAGGTAGAAAATCTATAGGCTACAAATGGATATTTAAAAATAAAATAGATCTGGATGGTAGTGTGGAGAAATATAAAGCAAGGCTGGTTGCAAAAGGATATTCCCAGGTAGAGGGAATTGAATATGGAGAAATTTTTTATCCTGTAGCTAAGCTAACATCTATTTGATTTCTTTTGTCACTTGCATCAGCATATGATTTAGAGATTGAATAGATGGATGTGAAAATAGAATTTCTTCATGGTGATCTTGAAGAAGAAATTTTATATGTCCCAGTCGGAGAACTTCGTGGAAAAAGGTAAAGAAAGACTGGTATGCAAGTTAAAGAAATCTCTGTATGGTTTAAAATAGTCTCCTAGAATGTGGTACCAAAAGTTTGACATGTTTCTCTTGTCTTTGGGATTTGTAAGATCAAAATATGATCACTGTGTGTTTTACAAAGCTGAAAGTGATCAAATTCTTATTATTTCTCTATATGTTGATGATATTCTTTTTATAGGAAATAGTAAGTTAATGATTTCTGATCTTAAGTCCTAGTTGTCTGCAAAGTTTGAAATGAAAGATCTTGGTGCAGCAGGGTATATTCTAGGAATGGAAATAACTAGGGACAGAAAGAATTGAAAACTTTGGCTCAGTCAGAGTAAGTATATCATGACTGTTCTAGAGAGATTTTGTATGACTGAGTGCAAATAGCTAGTTTTTCTAGTTACGTAAGGAACAAAGCTATCCATTGAGGATTGTCCAAAATCTCCTTCTGAGATGGAGGACATGACCAGTGTGCCTTATGCAAGTGCAGTTGACAATCTCATGTATGCCATGGTCTGTACAAGACCAGACATTTCCCAAGCAATGGAAGTTCTTAGTCGGTTTATGGCTAATCTTGGAAGAACACATTGGGATGTTGTAAAGAGAGTGTTTAGATATCTGAAGGGAACTTTAGACTATGCTTTGTGTTACCATGGTAACTTGGTTGAATCACAGAGAACTCTCAATATTCAAGGTTATGTGGACTCTGATTTGGCAGGGGGCATTGATAGCAGAAGATCCACCAGTGGATATATTTTCATGATGAATGGTGGTGCAGTGAGTTGGATGAGTAAGCGGTAGGTTGTAGTTGCTTTATCTAATACATAGGTAGAATACATGGCAGTCACACATACCTATAAAGAAGTAATCTAGTTAAAACGTTTTTGTTCTAACATTGGCTTTAATGCAGAAAAGATTACTATCTATTGTGATAGCTAGAGTGCTATATGTTTGGCAAAGAATCCTCCTTTCCATACCAGGATGAAACATATAGACGTACAATATCACTTTGTACGAGATATGGTGGAGGATGGGAAGGTCTCTTTGGAGAAAGTGGATAATTTGGAGAATGTTGCAAATGCATTGACGAAGCCTGTGAGCACAGGCAAGTTCAGGTGGTGCACCAGTTCGATGGGCCTCTTGGCCCATGAATTTCAGTAGTTTTGCTATGCTCTAGAGGTGTCAGTAAGATCTTCATCAAGTGGGAGCTTGTTGGAATATGTGCCTCAATCCTTACTGACATGAAACTCCTGAAGGGAAAAGTCACTGTGACAGTGTTCATGTCTGGGAAACTAACAGTTTCAATGCTCTTGATATAATCCTATTGTTGTGACAGGGTTGAAGTCTTGCCAAAAAAGTCTATCATTGTGACTTTATGTTTTTGACATGACCCTTTCGCGATCGGAAGAACTCTGGGCGATAGTTGATCTCATCGGTGTAACTCTTAGGTCGCGGGGAGATGTCTCAACAAAAGTCTTGAGTCTTGCCGACAGATGTCTTTGAGCTAACTTTGGAAGCTCGATGAAACATCACAGCAAAAGTCTCATGTCTTGCCGATAGAAGCCTTCAGTAAAGCATAGTGAGCTCAGAGAGACGTCACAGTGACAAACACAAGTCTTGGCAATCTGCAGAATGTCTCATCGATGTCGGGCTATCATATGGTTATCAGGATATCTCAATAGCTTCGTTATGATGTCCCAATGACATTAAAATGTCTTGCCGATGATGAGATGCTTTCGGTATAGGTATTTCCAAATGGTAGTCGTTGGTGTGACTGAGGGTTTCAGTATGAAGTCCTGGAAAAGCTAATAAGTCTTGCCGACTCGTCAAAGGCTTCGATGTAGCACAAGGAACTTGACAGAAGGTCCTGGAAAAGACAGTGTTTTGCCGATAGACTATTTTCTCGCTGTGACTGATGAATTTGCTATGTGTCTCACCAATAAGGGAAATCTTTGCTGATAGGATCGTATTGGACATTGATGGTTTTGTTATGACCTGTTAAAATCGTTATAGCATCTTGCCGTCGACCTAGGGAAGCTATAGCGATGATGTTAGAGAAACTTTGTGGCATCAGGGAGACACTGTGTGTGTCTCACCGATATTCTAAGAGAGTTGAACGCTCTTGATCGGACTGATCATCCTATGTGGAGCATCATGGGCCAATCACAGGAAGCAATTTTCAAACATGACGTCAATAGTTTTTATGCATCAGTTGCAATGCTGGAAAAAATTGCATGCAAGGAAAAATCAGGACTCAAATGGAAACTGTCTTTGGTTGGCAATGGCGGATAAGAATGCATAGTTGGAAAATTAGAATGAGATTTTTTTAAAGTAGATCAATTTGGTTGAGAAAAAAATGATGAGTTTATCGAATTGGAAAAAGATTTTCTGAGAGAGTTTTTGAACAGTGAATGGAGAAGCTACTAAGAGGAACATGAGAAAGTTGTCTTTCTTATTGTATGTAATTTTGTTACTATAATACAAAGAGATACAACTTGGTGTGGTGGGTTTTTTTCTGAAATGGTTTCCCACATAAATTCTATTGTTTCAATTGTCTTTATGTATTTGCTCTATTTTTGTTATTCCTTCATGTATGTCTTAATTAGATTGTAATTTGAAAATTAATAGCCCTACATTGCATTCTCCCCTATGGTTTGACGTTAGGAAATTTTTTTCCACACCTTTGCTTTCCTTAGAGGAAGAAAAAGTAACACAAGGCTCATGTAGGAGTGTTGAAAACCAACGCTCCAACATGAGTGCAAAAATGACTAACTCCCAAAAGTTAGAAATTGACAAAAATATTTGTTTCAAATATTTTTGAAAGATGAACAAGGGGAGATGCTCAAAAGGAATACCAATATTTTTTGTACTTGAAGTACACGGAACTATGAAACAAACAAGTTTCATAGAGGTTTATCTTGTGAATCTGGCACAGAGCTCTGGATTTGAGGATAACAATATGGAATACCAATTTCCTTATGGTAGTATGGTGAAAATATTATGATAGATACAAACAAGGATAACACACATGTAATAATAAATAATTTACAACAAACCAAAAAAAACTAAGATTATGCCCTTAGTCAAGCTAAAAATTGATTGATAATGATGAGGATAATAAAGTTAATGATAATAAAAATGCATATCATGAGGATGATATTTTTAACAATAAGAAAAATATGAGAATTGGAAAAAATGTATCCCTATGATGATAATTGGATTAAGTAGACCAATGGATTATCAAATGATTAGATTAAAATCGATGGATGTTTTAGGATGATGTGCTAGATTGTAAGATTAGAAAACGTGGATTAGGATTGATTACACTGAATGGATGGAGGGAGGATAAATGGATTGGATATGATGGGATTGCATGGAAGATATAATGGTTAGGATAGAGCAATGGATAGGAACCACTAACAAGGGACAACCAAGGCTTGGTAAAAGATGGAAGGATAGAGGAACTGATTGGATGGATGAGGGATTTGAGATATGAGGATAGGAGGATGGAGCTTCAGGGATTATGTTGCAAAGTAATAAGATTCCCCACATGAAGGGGGAATAAGCGTCCCCATACAAAAGGAAGTTCCATTGTTGATTGAGGGTGGGAAAAGATGCATGAGATGGAATGATAGTGTATAAGGGATATAGATGGTAGAGGAAATAAGGTGTGTATTTTTGAAAACATGGATGAATATTTTCCCATAGTCTTATCAAGATCAAAGGTGAAAAGGGAAGATGAATTGGATAAGATGGGAGTAAGGATATAGGATGAGAAATATGGGATGGAGAATATTGGACAATGTAGATAAGCTCTAGTAGGTAAGATAGTGTAGGTGAAGCTTGTCCCCAAGTGTAGAGTGCAAGAGGATGAGGGATTACACATGATGTAGATACTTGCCTGGATTTCATCACGCTACTTTCTAGTGGTAGGAAAAGAAGTATTTTTCACCATTTGATGGATTATTTCTCTTTAATTTTTTTAAAAAATTAATATAATATTTTTTCAATTTCTAGAATAGTATGGATGGAGAGAGAGATGAGGATAAGGGTGTGGATTTGGAAGATAGTGGATGTGTGGTAGGAAGGTGGAGGAAATAATTAAGCATTTAGTTCCATGGATGGTATCCCTTAAATATTTGTTATAATGAACAATGGAAATTGAGGTATTCTCATAGACATTAATAAAATTATAGTAGGAGGGATGAAATAGATAAGATGGAAAGGGATAAGGCTCTATGTAAAGGCTTGGATTAAAAAAGCGTGATTGGCAATGAATGTTGGATAATGGATGGGGTGTTCAAAATTTTATGTATAAGTCGATAGGTAGGTTGTCAAGACCAAAATTTCCACACCTTGAGGGGTGATGGGATTGTGGAGTTGAATTGGAGTTTAAATTGTAAAATTTAGATGGAGGATTAAATGTAGATTTTGGGACATAAGGGACCAAAATGGATTGATCAAATGATGGAGGAATTAGGATAATGAATGTTGGGACCAATGATAACTTTAAGAAATTCCCCCAAAAAAAATATAAAATCCTAGTGAATATTTTATTCTTCTAAAAAATATTAATTTCTATTAACAGGGTATGTGCAGGATCATGATGGGCCAAAAAGTGGCAATGGGGAAAAAATTGTGTTTTTCATCAACCCAAAAATGTCAAAATGTCGACTTGAATTTTTTGTGGCTTGGGTGTCAGTACACACCTCCAAAGCAATAACCAAACCAAGATCTCCAAATTGGATATCCGATTTGAAGCAAACATATATATATATAAGTTGGGCTTGTTAAAATCATTTGACATTTACAAATAGGCTGTGGTGCATAGTGAGGAGGTTCTCTGCATATCAGATATCTAATTTATCCAATATCCATTTTGAAAAGGTTAGACTTTATATTTTTCTTTGCTTTGATCGAATTTTGAATTATATTTGTATAATTTCAGTTAGTTTTTTATGGATTTTTTTTAAAATAGGGTTTTTTATTGAATTTTTATGAAAATTTTGAGTTTAGAGTGGATTTTGATTAAAAATGATTATTTTTT
>VDFB02000003.1:376536394-376631511 GCA_007258455.2 Sequoia sempervirens | reverse complement strand
AGAAGCCAACAACAAAAGACCAAATTTCATAAATAAAGTTCATGCTATATATGATGCCTTTGAGGGGTCCACAAGTACCATGAGCCTTTTGAAATCCTTCTCCATCTAAATGCATCCATTCCAAGACCTTGGGAGGTGGGTATACAATATGAGCCAAGTATTAATTTCTAATGTTAATTACTGAAAGAAGGTATATAAATTATTTGAGCATCTTAATTCTCATACAGAGTTACATCTTAGTCAATTTCTCAATGTATGATTTCCATATATTTGTAATTTTTTCTTAATATAAAAACATATTTTATTTCATTAAAATTAACCTAGATCTATTCCATGTTACAAAGGATGCTCTTATTTTAAATTATAAGTATATAATTCAAAATTAATTAGTAATTTTAAAGATAGAGTACACACAATTTCTTTAGTTAAAATAAAATAATATTCTTATTTCCATGTGAGAGTTATGTAGAATGGTAGTTTGACATGTCTCAAAAATATTTCTTTCATATATACTAATTTTTTATCATTGTACATTATGAGTGAATCATCTCAATTATATATCCAAGCACATCAAAAATTTATAGAGTGGAAAGAAAAATAATCACACATTTATCATATTTTTGTAAGGTGTTTGAAAAGACTAAAAGTTTCCCTGGAAAATAACTAATTAAGGAATAAAAAAAATGGAAAGTGTCTACTTCATTGTATGTTGACCTTTCCCATATAAAAAGATCATGGAAATGCTAAATGAGTTGATATAAGAATTTTTAAGAATGAAGGCACAAAATTCATAACACTAATCCTAAAAGCAACAAGAAAGAAAATGAATAAAATCTTCCTAGTTATTTTGAAAGAAACTTTAAAAGGTTCTAAATCCCCTTCACACCCCTTTCTAAATGAAGATAAAATAAATAAGTTACCAAATATTTCTTAGAGTTTAAGGTGGTGATTTTAATATGATTTGAGAATAAATAAGATAAATTAGATGAAATCAAGTTTTGTTGTAAAGGTGATGAATTTTGGGGAATAAGATGAAAATAATTTTGAACCTAGTTGACTCATTAAATGGCAATAAGATAGATTTTAAAGGGGCTTTATTTAAAATATGTAATAGTTAGATATGTACTAATACATTATATTCTCTATTAGACAGTTATTTCTTCCATAAACATTTCTTACAATCTTATAATTTATTAATAATAGTGATGTGTGCATCCCTAGACACTCTTTGATAACCACACTATTAATGTTTCTATTTTTACTAGAGGATACTCTAATTGAAAATCATGTAAAGAGGAAAGGTTAGTTAACCTTGATATTAATGCAATGAAAGGTGGGATTATCTTGATGGTATCAAAGTTATCTTAAAGATATATTGAAGGTTTTTCTTCTATGCTTGAACACATTTAGTGAAATATAATGAATATGTGTATCCTAGAAAAATATGTATAGCATTAAGGATAAAATTTAGACTTTAAGTTGAAAGAAAATGTCAAATATTTAGAATAAAAATGGTGGGGATGGAATACAAGCTTCAAGAATCTCCTTGTAATAATTAATTGCAATAATAAATGATTAAAACTAAACATGAATGGATATGTCACTAATAATTTTTAGATAAAATGACTAAAATTAGAGCCAAGATATCTTAGTTCAAGTATCAGGATAAAGGTATCAAATTCTTATTCAATGTAAACATAGCTGAGTTTGATAGATAAAAATTTGGCCCCATTAATACTAGGGGGACATTGTCTAATGAGATTAAGTTGACACTATTCAATTTTTAGAAGTTAGAACCCTAACATTTATATGATGAGCTTGTAAAATAGAACCTTATTAGGAAGAGTAAGAGAGGAGAAATGAACCCATAAAAATTATACTTATACAAATAAAAATAATAATAATGTTTAACCATTTCAAAATGTTAAATTTGTTTCACTATGATGATCAATAGCTAATTTGTACAAGGAGGCCACAATTTATAGGGAAATGAAGACTACATAAGAGGAGAATTTATAACATAGTAGCTTGGTTGTAGTTGCTTCTTTAGCATTAACTATTTTCTCTTTTTCTTTTTTTAGTTGAATATTTTATTTGATCTCTTAAAACTTATCAATGGTACTTGATCTTCATAATGATTATTTTCTTCTTTTTCAATTATTATCATCTTATCTAAGGAATACCATTTAATTTAGAGCAGGGAGAAATGTATTGGGAGAAATGTATTTTTCTTTTAAAGTATTTAAAATATTATATTTATTTGATGGTTCCTTCTTAACCTCTTCCACTCCTTGGAAAAAAGTATCCAACCACTTGAATCTCCTTATATTAATCAATTTACTTCTATGATTTATGTATGTGTTTTTAGTGATTTACTCTTTATCCTTTCAATTTATTCATGATATACTTTAATATAGTTATATGTTCAAGTATATAATAGTTTTTCATAATTGGATATGCCTTAAGAAACTCTTTAAACGTGAAATTATTTGATGAGGGAAGATATAAATTAAGGTTATTCTTTCTTACTTACCTCATGCTCATCCATATTTTTTGTCCATAAATATCTCAAATCAAATTGGATTTTGAAAAGAGGCTAGCTATATTTTAAATATTCACTCTTAGTCAAAGTCATTTATTTCTTTGTACAAATTTAAAATTGATTTATGTAATTTAATTTTTAATAGTTTTAACATGGATATATGAAGAATAGTTTTAAATATATATATATATATATATATAGTAAAGTGGATATATTTTTATATTTTCCTAATACTATAAAATTTAATAATACCTTCATTCCTTCTAAATCCTAATAGAACTATTTTATTAAACATTTCATTCAAACAATCTAGTTTCTTTCCTCTAAATTTATTCTTCGATTCATACATTTAGTTCACCAACCATTTTTGGAGTAATGTCATAAGACTCAAAGGAAAAATATGAAGAATTTTATCCAAGTTTCCATTGTATGCACCCTAAAAACTTTATATCATGAACTGTTTGATATAATTTCTCAAATAAATTTGTTAATGAACTGTTTGATATAATGCCTCAAATAAATTTCCAATAGTTTTTTTGACAGAGTATGATAGAAATAGTGTTTTTGATATAATTCCTCAAATAATTTTTTTAATGAACTGTTCGATATAGGGTGCATACAATGGAAACACTATTTCTATCATACTCTATCAAAAATTACCATGAATTGTTTGATATAATGCATCAAATAAATTTTTTAATGAATTGTTTGATATAGGGTGCATACAATGGAAACACTATTTCTATAATACTCCATCAAAAATTACCATGAACTGTTTGATATAATGCCTCAAATAAATTTGTTAATGAACTGTTTGATATAACGCCTCAAATAAATTAGAGGTGCCCTAGTAAAAATGTATGCAAAATGTGGAAGCATAGAAAAGGCATGTTAATTTTTTGACAGAGTAGAAATGTATCATAGAAATAGTGTATGTTGAAAATGCTTTAGAAACTTTTTGTAAGGAAAGAAGAGGTACAAAAACACTTTCCTAATGTCAAAACCACAGGGAAGTAAGCAGACAGTACTTTTAATTTTCTAATTACAATCCAATTAAGACACACATGAAAGATTTACAGAAACAGAGAAGATACTCAAAGAAAATGAACAATAGATTTATGTGGGAAAACCCTTTCGAGAAAAAACCCACCACACCAAGCTGAATCTCTTTGTATTATAGTAACAAACAATTACATACAATGCAGAGATACAACTCTTTGGTTATCAATTCTTAGTACCTACATTCACTGTTCAACTTCTTACAGAAATGCACTCAATAATTGGATATCTCTCATCGTGATTTCAAATCAGAATCGATCCTTTAAATCTTATCCCATTCTCATTTTTACCTTTTGTTCATCCTTATCTACCATTGCCCCATCATAGAAAGTTTCCTCTCGATTAATTGATTTTTCCCTGCATGTTGTTCAGCTCCAGCGTCACAACAGTTGCAAAATCTAACTGCCACCCATTTGAAATTGCTTCCGCTGATTGGTTCACGAGACTCCACATAGGATGGTCAACCTGGTCAAGGGAATTCAAATTTGTTGGCATATTGGTGAGACACTAACAATGTCTCCCCGATGCCACAAAGTCTCCATATCGCTATCGGCATAGGTTCATAGTCTACAAGACGATATACTGAATGCCATGAGTCATACTAAATCCATTGACACCCATTGCATTCTTATCAGCAAGAGATTTCTCATTGGCTAGACTCATACCGATGCTCACAAAGTCATAGTGACTTCCACTTTGCTATTAGCAAGACTTTCCATTCGCCAAGATGTTTCGCCAGGTCTCCCTAAGTTTCACCAAAGCACCCAAGTCGGCAAGACATTCATCTTTCGCCGAGACTTTACACCAAGTTCATCTAAGTCTTACCGAGTCAATAAGACTTAAGTCTTTCGCTAAGACCTTACACCAGCTAAACATGTCATACCGAAGCACCGAAGGTCAGCAAGACTTATTGTCTTCACCAAGACCTTATATCGAGGTCTTAAGTCACCCTGAGTGCTGCATTCACTAGTCGGCAAGACTTATGTCTTTCTCCGAGACCACATACCGAGCGCCCATGTCTTGCTGAGTCAGCAAGACATTTGACTTGGCTAGCATGTTTCACCGGGCATCGAGAGTTGCACTAATGACTTCAATTGCATCCCTGTCGGTGAGACTAGGCACCCTTCACCAAGACTTCATACCGAAGTCTTTTGTCACCGCAAAGGCACCAAGTGTAAACTCCTATTGGCATGAACTTTCATTATCACTGAGAGATCTTCCCAATGCCCTTGAGTTACCCCGACATCCGCATTAACACTTGATAGGAACATAATGTCGGCCAGAGGTCTCCAATCAACGAAAGGTCACAACGAATGCTCTTTGTCACAACAATGAACTTCATTCGGAAAGACATCACCTCTGTCTTGGCGACATGGACATTTAAAACGGATTTAGAACAGTTAGTCACCCAGACATGAATAATGTCACAACAACTTTTCCTTTTAGGAGTTACATGTTAGTATGGATTGAGGCAAATATTCCAATGATCTCCCACTTGATGAAGACCTTATTGACAACTCCATAGCATAAGAAAACTACTAAAATTCATGGGCCAAGAGGCCCATCGAACTGGCACACCAACTATATTTTTTTGTGCTCACAGGCTTCATCAATGCATCTGCAACATTCTCTAGAGTATCCAGTTTCTCCAAAGAGACCTTCCCATCCTCCACCATATCTCGTACAAAGTGATACTATACATCTATATGTTTCATCCTGGCATGGAAAGTAAGATTCTTTTCCAAACATATAGCACTCTAGCTATCACAGTAAATAGTATTTTTTCCTGCATCAAAACCAATGTTAGAACACAAACGTTTTAACCAGATTGCTTCTTTACAGACATGTGTAGCTGCCATGTATTCTGCCTATGTAGTGGACAAAGCGACTACAACCTACCGCTTGCTCATCCAACTCACTGCACCACCATTCATCATGAAAACATATCCACTAGTGGATCTTTTGCTGCCAATGTCCCCTGCCCAATTAGAGTCCACATAACCTTGAATACTGAGAGTCCTCTGTGATTCAACCAAGTTCCCATGGTAACATAGAGCATAGTCTAAAGTGCCCTTCAAATATCTAAACACTCTATTCACAACATCCCAATGTGTCCTTCCAAGATTAGCCATAAACTGATTAAGAACTCCCACTGCTTGGGAAATGTCTAGCCTTGTACAGACCATTGTATACATAAGGTTGCCAACTTCTCTAGCATAAGGTACACTGGTCATGTCCTCCATCTCAGTAGGAGATTTTGGACAATCCTTAACAGATAGCTTCATTCCCTATGTAACTAGAACAACTAGCTGCTTGCACTCAGTCATACAAAATCTCTCTAGAATAGTCATGATATACTTACTCTGACTGAGCCAAAGTTTTCTATTTTTCTTGTCCTTGGTTATTTCCATTCCCAGAATGTACCTTTCCGCACCAAGATCTTTCATTTCGAACTTTGCAAATAACTAAGACTTAAGATCAAAATTCATTAGCTTACTATTGCCTATGAACAACATATCATCAACATAGAGAGCAATAATAAGGACTTGATCACTTTCTGCTTTGTGATATACACAATGATCACATTTTTATCTTACAAATCCCAATGACAAAAAAAAAAGTGTTAAATTTCTGGTACCACATTCTAGGAGACTGTTTTAACCCATACAAAGATTTCTTCAACTTGCAAACCAGTCTTTCCTTACCTTTTTCCATGAAGTGCTCCGGCTGGGACATATAAATTTCTTCTTCAAGGTCACCATGAAAAAATGTTTTCTTCACATCCATCTGTTCAATTTCTAAGTCATACGTTGCTGCAGGTGACAAAATAAATCTAATAGATGTTAGCTTTGATACAAGAGAAAAGATTTCTCCATAATCAATTCCCTCCACTTGGGAATAACCTTTCGCAACTAGCCTCGCTTTATATTTTTCCACACTATCGTCTAGACCTATTTTCTTTTTAAATACCCATTTGTAGCCAACAAATTTTCTACCTTTAGGAAATGGCACTAAACTCCAAGTATCATTCTTTTCTAATGATGCCATCTCTTCATTCATGGCTTCCAACCAAGAGTTTGAATCAGACATTTTAAATGCCTCTTTCACAGTCCTAGGTTCATCAGTCCTAGAAATTAAAGAATAGGCACAAGTGGACTCTATTAAAGAAAACCCATACCTTTCAAGTTGCTTTCTTTCATGAGTTGACCTCCTCATAGTCTGAGGCTGAGGTGGTTCTTCATCTTCTTCAAAACTTTTAGAGCTACTTGAGCTTTCCTCAATATTAGGTACATTTTGATTTTTCAACTCCTCTTTATCTAGTGTCGGAGGAATTCCTGCTACATCCTTTTCATTTTCTAATTTCTTCTCTGAATGCAGATCCAATGTAGAAGGTTTCAACTCACGAAAGATAATGCTTCTGCTGTACAAAACCTTCTCAGTCTCAGGGTTCCAAAGGTTGTATCCTTTTATGCCAGCACTATAGCCTATAAAAATACACTTTACAACTTTGTTTTCCAGCTTGGATTTTTTTCAAATGGCACCTATGCATATGCCTCACAACCAAAGACGCGAATATGTCTCAGAAAGGGCTTCTTTCCATACCATGCTTCCAAAGGCGTCTTCTCAACAAGAGCAGAGTTAAGAGAATGATTTACCAAGTAACATGTTGTAGAGACTGCTTCAGCCCAGAACTTCTCCTCCAAGCCAGCACTGCTCAACATACTTTGTGCTCTTTCCATTATTGTCCTATTGAACCTTTCAGTAACTCCATTTTGTTGTGGAGTATAAGGTGTAGTCTTATATCTTTATTTCCCATGATCTGTATAGTACCTTTCAAATTCATCTAAACAAAACTCACCTCCATTGTCAGCCCTTAAGCATTTTATTTTCCTACCAGTCTAATTTTCAACGAGGTTTTTAAATTCCTTAAACTGACTGAACACTTCTGATTTACTTTTTAGAAAATATACAAATTTTCTTCTTGAATAATCATCAATAAACGACACATAGTATCTTGATTTAGACAAAGAAGGAACATTCACTAGACCAAACACATCAGAATAAATATAATCAAGCAAACCAGAAGATTTGTGAGGATTGGAATAAAATGAAATGTGGTGTTGTTTACCATATATGCAATGTTCACAAAATTTGAACTCAAGGTTACAATCTTCAAGCCCTTCTACCAGGTTTTTATTTTTCAAGTTTTTTAAACCTTTTTCACCAATGTGGCCAAGCCTATGATGCTAGAGCATAGTCTTTTCTGCTGGAAGTTTAACCTCCATGGCATTTACTCCATTAGGAACATTTTCCTTCTTATCTCCATGAGTATCCTTAAGTGACTTCACAGACACACTATTGCATTGAATAGCTTGTGCATCCAGCTTGTACAAGGTACCAATTCGAGCACCCCTAGCTAGCACCATAGAGACTCTAGTCATCTTGCAGCCATTTCTAGAGAATGTGACATGTACTCCAATATCATTCAACTTACTTACAAAAAGTAAATTTTGAGCCAAACCCAGTATATGCATCACATCATTGATTCCCTTCACTCTTCCATCAGGGAATTGTATTCTGACTCTTCCACGGCCAACTATTTCCAAAGATGAATCACTTTCCAAGTACACCTTTCCACCATTGTATTCTTCATACTTCATGAACCAATCTCTATGAGATGTCATGTGGAAAGATGCTCCAGAATCAATCAGCCAGACATCATCTGATGCCCATATAGCCAAAAACTACAATGAAGGCGTCTGCATCACTCTAAGAAGAATCATTTCTAGAAGAGTTCTTCTTCTTCTTCTTTTTCTCCTCCTTGCAATCCCTTTGGACATGACTAGGTTTCCCACAATTCTAGAATATCACCTTGGGATTTTTTCCAGGAGACTTTGATCTCCCTTCTAATTTTGATCTAGATTTCTTGTCCTTTTACTTGCCTTTCTCCTTTGGTTTGCCTCTAACACCCAGAGCCTCCTTTTCCATCTCAGAATATTTTCTTCTCATCTCTTCCAACAAAAAAGAAGCAACAGCATCTTCCATCTTGAAAGTGGATGTCATACTCCAATGGCCATCACCAGATGATCCCAAGAATATGGCAAAGAACATAGTAGCAGCATGCAGCGATCTTCATCTTCAATCTTCACACCAATAGATGTTAACTGAGCAATTAGCATGTTGAAAGCATTCAAGTGATTAGCAACAGATCCTCCCTCTTGCATTCTTAAAGAATACAACTTCTTCCTCAAGAACAATTTGTTCACTAAGGACTTGCCTTGATAAATAGATGCCAATCTTTTCCACAAGGAAGATGCAGTCTTTTCTTCATGCATGTTCAAAAGAACAGACTCTGCTAAATAGAGCCTTATCAGCCCCTTAGACTTTCTATCTGAAAGATTCCAATCCTCTTTCTTCATGCCTTGAGGCATTGTTCCAGACACAGCAAGCCACAAATCACGATCTACTAACATATCTTCCATTTTGAGTTTCCACAACTCAAAATTGCTACCATTGAATTTCTCTATTTCCATCTTTCCGGATGTGCTCGCCATCTTAATCTGTAATTAAATTATTAGACCTCTACAAAACTCCCACTGGAAAATGATTGACACAAAAAATCCAACCCACTCACAAGGACAACACAACTGGCCAGGCTCTAATACCACTTGTAAGGAAAGCAAAGGTACATAAACACTTTCCTAATGTCAAAACCATAGGGAAGTAAGCAGACAGTACTTTTAATTTTCTAATTACAATCCAATTAAGACACATATGAAAGATTTACAAAAACAAAGATACTCAAAGACAATGAACAACAGATTTATGTGGGAAAACCCTTTCGGGAAAAAACCCACCACACCAAGCTGAATCTCTTTGTATTACAGTAACAAACAATTACATACAATGCAGAGATACAACTCTCTGGTTATCATTTCTTAGTAGCTACATTCACTGTACAACTTCTTACAAAAATGCACTCAACAATCCGATATCTCTCATCGTGATTTCAAATCAGAATTGATCCTTTAAATCTTATCCCATTCTGATTTTTACCTTTTGTTCATCCTTATCTTCCATTGCCCCATTGTAGAAAGTTTCCTCTTGAGTAATTAATTTTTCCCTACATGTTGTTCAGCTCCAACGTCGCAACAGTTGCAAAAATCTAACTGCCACCCATTTGAAATCGCTTCCTCTGATTGGTTCACAAGACTCCACATAGGATGGTCAACTTGGTTAAGGGCGTTCAACTTTGTTGGCATATCAGTGAGACACTAACAATGTCTCCCTGATGCCACAAAGTCTCCATATTGCTATTGGCATAGGTTCACAATCTGCAAGATGATATACCAAGCACCATGAGTCATATCGAATCCATCGACACCCATTTCATTCCTATCGGCAAGATATTTCTCATTAGCTAGACTCATACCGATGCTCACAAAGTCACAGTGACTTCCACTTTTCTATCGGCAAGACTTTCCATTCACCAAGATGTTTTGTCAGGCCTCCCCAAGTTTCACCAAAGCACCCGAGTTGGTAAGACATTCGTCTTTCGCCGAGACTTTACATCGAGTTCATCCAAGTTTTACTGAGTCAGCAAGACTTAAGTCTTTTGCTAAGACCTTACACCAGTCGAACATGTCATACCGAAGCACCAAAGAGTCAGCAAGACTTATCATCTTCGCCAAGACCTTATACCAAGGTCTTAAGTCACCCCGAGTGCTGCATTCACCAGTCGGCAAGATTTATGTCTTTTGCCAAGACCACATACTGAGGGCCCATGTCTTGCCGAGTTGGAAAGACATTTGACTTCACCAAGACGTTTCACCTGGCACCGAGAGTTACACTGATGACTTCAGTTGCATCCCCATCGGCGAGACCAGGCACCCTTCACCAAGACTTCATACCAAAGTCTTTTGTCACCACGAAGGCACCAAGTGTAAACTCACATCAGCGTGACCTTTCATTGTCGCTGAGAGATCTTCCCAATGCCCTTGAGTTACCCCAACATCCACATTAACACTTGATAGGAACATACTATCAGCTAGAGGTCTCCAATCGACAAAAGGTCACAGCAAATGCTCTTTGTCACAGTGATGAACTTCTTTCAGCAAGACATCACCTCTTTCTTGGCAACATGGACATTTAAAACGGATTTAGAATAGTTAGTCACCCACACATGAATAATGTCACAATGAATTTTCCTTTTAGGAGTTACATGTCAGTATGGATTGAGGCAAATATTCCAACACTTTCAAACAAATGCAATTTCAATTCAACAAATTTGAAAAATTTCACATTTAAGGTTTCAAAATTTAAAAAACAAATGCATTTTGAACTCTACAAAATTTGAATTTCACATACCTGGTGCTCAATATGCAAGTTGGGTTGATGAACTTTGGAGAGACGAAGTTGAGTTTGTGTTCGCCACAGAGATGAAGTCAGTTTGTTTGCTATTTGCAGATCACGGTTTCAGTTCACCGCACGCACAAGCACAGGGAAAGCAACTAGTAAAAAGTGAAAATGATAGTCGAAAATGACAATGTTTTTTTGTCTTATTTAAGGTCATTCGGTCGAACCCATATTTGAACGAACCCCTTTAAATAAGATTATTTTTGTTTAGGGTTTGGGGGTTCAGTCGAACGATTGAGTTCGACCGAACCCATTGAGTTTGGGGAAAAGGAAAAAAATGAAATTTCCTTCCTCATAAAATTTGTAAACCACTATTGTGGTTTGACCCCGATTCTCTTCCATAGAATCGACTGAAATAGGCTCACTAATCACGGGATCGGGAAAGGGTTGTCGTTTGACATCAACATGACACCAATTCCAAAATGGGATAAGTTTCAAATGGGTTAGATTAGGAATTTAACTATTTTGTGTAGTTTGTAGCTTTTATTTTCAACTAATTTTCTTAGTTTAATTTTCCAATTTGAATGATCTTGTTTCTATATATGTGGGTTTGTTTGGAAAAGTTATGCTTTGATTCATCATGAATCAAGCGTAATTGACCCTCACCAACATTTCCTCGTCTCACAAATACCAACACATATTCAAAACTTACATGCTACAGATCTTCATGGGCTTGATTCATTTAACAATATCAACTTTGAAAAGAATATCTACTAGTTGGAGCCATAATTTGCACTATTGGAGCCACCTTCTACACCCTTCACTTAACACTTTTTATTTTACCCAATAATTTTACCCAATAACCACCCTTGAATGTTCTATAAATTTCAACTTTCCCTTTTGTTCTAGCGCCAAAAGTCCCTCCATTTGATTTCTGGCCTAGGAAGAAATTTTAATGAAATTCACTTTTTAGAGGGGCAACATCGCGGGGCCATAACTTTTGATCTAGGTGTTTGATTTACTATTATTGCATATCATTGGGAAGTTTTCAAAGAGATCTACAGTGCATGAACCCACCGTAGGTTTGTTCTTCAACCTTTCAAGTTGTTTTAGGGCCTCTAAAGTCTTCATATATGAAATTGAAGCTATGTTGGAGAAATTTCTCAGGACAAACTTTAATATCTCCTAAATCATGCAGGGTATTGAAGTGATTCTTTTGCGACTGATTTTTTTTTAATTTCTACTCCTTGGATTAAGTTTTTAGGGCCATACGAGCCTATTTAGGCCGACTATACTAAAAATAGTAAGTGCTCATTTTTTGCTATATTTGACACTTAACTATATTACACCCCTTAAGTGCCATTGTGGGACTCAAAATAACTAAAGAAAATAAAGAATAACAACTTTATTTTTGGGTGATGCAAGACTGCCCTACACCGTTGGATGCTCTTGCATCAAAACATCCTAAAAACCAACAAACTCCTTCACAACAAATCTCACTTGAAGATTATAATCATACTATTTATTCAAACAAAATTTCCAGACAATGCAATACTTTGTAACTCAGAACACCTTATTCCAATACACCTAAACACAAATAGTCTTGACATAGACAAGAGAACATCGCCATTGACTCTCCTTGAGAACCACAAGTCCTAAAAAGAAACTGCAAAGAAATGCAGAGCAAATAAATTTCTCCCAGACACCTTTGTATAGAACACTGCAAAACCAGTTCACACATTGGTGAACACAACTTCCTCTGACTACTGATCCAGAAACCAAAATTCTAGATATATAAACTCTGAACAGCTCTAACCAACACATCCAAAATAAAAAAGAATATATTCACCCTAGAAGAAATGCGAAGAAAAACCAAAACACCTTTGCAACACCCTGTTTCCGTATTTTATCAATTTTCTCAGTATCCTCAACACCTTTATCAACACCTAGTTGATGTCAATGACAACATGAGCTTGTTGACATCAATGACAACACCTTCGTACTTGCAACAATCCCAACCTCCAAAATCAACATAGTAATATACCATGTCACACTCATTTAATGTGAGTGGGGGAGATGGAAAGGTAATTATGTATTATTCTTTCTAAGAATATAAGTTAATTCCCAAATTCATAGCCCCCTCCACTATCCATTCAGTGGTTGGCTTGGTAGAGATGGAAGACTAAGTCCATCTTGTTGCACATTTTGAGTCTCTTCCATTTAAACACAAACTCCACCCTCCAATGAAATACTTTCAAGTGTATAATTATATTCATGTACCTCTATTTTAGGTGTTGAGGAATATAATTCCCCTACTATAAGTAAGTTGTTTATGATTTCTAGCTCTAAAACATCAAATCTCAAGAGATTTAGAATAATATGGAATATAGAAGCATCATCATGTGTATTTAATTGAAATGTGTCACTAGGATACATGTCCTCCATAATGTGCATCAAAATTAAGTGGTCATATACCTATCCTCTTGAATTTAGTTGTGATGTTTGAAATAATCAATTATATTTTAAATTTCTAGGTACCATATACTACCAATTTTTTTCTCTTAATCTCAATACTGGAAAAAATTTCTAGCCACACTCTGAGTCTTTCATATTTGAAATATGATTTGAACATAAGAAAATTTCATATCTAATGGTTGTAGTTTGTGTGAAGTGTGAGTAGGAAATGTTAGCAAGTTAATCCTAATGACCTTGCCTCCTAGATTTTGGTTATAGCAACATGGCTTCCATGCCCATCAAAAAATCAATAAGTTTCAATTGGTTGGTGATACACCACTTGTAACTAATCTACCATAGTGATGCAACTAGTTCAAAAATAATTTTATAGTCATCCATGCAAGCACATAGTTCATAGCCAACAATATAATTTTTTAGTTTCTTTTTACCTTTGAATAGGTAGAAATATGGTATGCTTTTACCAGCCATATTCACACGACAAAAAAATGATAATACACTCCCTAATCTTTGGTATGATGTAGGAAACAATTTGGCTACCTCTTTTGGTCAACACATGCATCACTCCATTCATGTTTTCTTGAATTCCATTTTCATCACAATTCTATATTCTTTTAGGACCATATGGATTGGCATTGTAAGCTTTGGGTAGTGTTGTGTAAAATGTGAACATGAATATTACCCTACGTTTTACTGCTCTTATATCTAATAAATCCTTCCACTATCCTTAACATGAGTTTAGGATGATGCCTTGTAAGACTAGTGCACCATGACTTAGCAAACAATGCATCATTAAATGGGTTGGGTCATGTTTGGGAAATTTATGCAAATTCTTCCTTGAAATTGATAATCTCAATCTTGTGGCCTATTATAGCCATTTATTTACATCATTTGATAATTAATGCCTCTTCTTCTACACTCAAAACTATAAGAGGTCCTTTCTTTGAATTAGAAGTAATACCACTTGGGTATGTGCAGGATCATGGTGCCAAAAAGTGGCAATATTATGGGTATTTGTAGGGTATGTGGTCGACGAATTTTTTTCACCCAAAATTAATGAAACAAAAAGGGTTTTTAGAGGAGATTCTCAATTTCCAAAAATATAAATTATGATTTAATTTGAATTTAATAAATAATTATTATTCATTTTCTATTAGAATTACGACTAAAGTCCCGACGATAGGTGATTGAAAACATCTATAACTTTCAACGGTATCATATTTTTGAATCCAAAACATGGTACATTCTATCTTCACATAATATAGGATTAAAAAGAAAATTAAATTTCATGAAGTTTTGACCAAGTTAAGGTGGTTGTAGCATTTAAAGTTTTATATTTTCTAAAGTTGTAATAAAAATTCATAATTAATTATTTACTTGGAAAAATTACAAAAAATATGCATCACATCCTGACATGAGTCCTCTAATTATATATAAATATTACAAAAATATTATCATTTTATTATGGTTAGGTATGCATATACACCTACTTTATTTTTTTCCCGAAATTTAAGTACTACTGCATTGAAATTTCAAATTTTCACCAAATAGATTTTATTTATTTTTTAAATAAACCTAGTATTTTAGAAACTACATTCAATTTTCTACAAATTCTATTCTTACATATTTTTGAAATAATATAGATAACTTATTCAAATATTTACATCAAGTTGCCTAACACTGATTTTTCTGAATTTTTTGCCACTTAAGGGCCTATTTTTTGCATGATGATCCTGCACATACCCACTTAACTAATTGGTGAGTGTGGTGGTAGGGATTCCCCCTTTTTTGGTTGCACTCCTCATTAAGATCACATTGTCCTCAACATATTTAATAGTTGAATCCATGTATTTTTTGGGTTTACTCCTATCTCATTGCAATCTTCTTGGTTCTAATAGTTGCATTGACTTGGATAACTGCTTGAACTTGTTGAGTGGCCTCATCAACATGTTGATTTTCTTCATCTTGTGAGAAATACACTCCTCTCTTGTATAGAGGAAGTTTTATCCTCAGTCCCTTTGTGCCATTTTGGGTATTTATTTAGGATTTTTTCTTTATTTGTAAAGATATAGAAGACATACATTGACTTATAGAAAATAAAATAGCTCATATTGAACACCATTGGACAAATTAGATTGTTGGAACAAACACCTTTCAACATCAATTTTAAAATTTATAATCTTTTAAATATTTTTATATAAAGTAAGAATAAATTATTGCATTGAATAGGACATTCTATGAATAGATAAGGTGCCTTTGAATATTATAATAATCACAAAGAACCAAAATAAACCAAGCTTACAATAAATGAATAACAAATATATAGAAGTCAAAAAATAGAGACATAAAAATATATGATGATTTCACCTTCCATTTACAACCATACAAAGGATTGAAGTGAATAAATAGCTTTTCAGTAATAAAATACAAAGATTATTGAGGCCCCATAGTGGGACACCTTATCTTATGGGGTCCACATGGACTTCTACATGAGATGGAGACCATTTTTTTATAGTGTAGTGAAGTAGATTGTTAAGAATATCCTTCCAAGTGAACAAAAAATAATAACATTCAATTTGAATGGTTTGAACATAAGTAGGAAAAAAAAAATTATAATATGTTTTAAAAACAGTAAAACCTTTGATTTATACCATTTTTATTACTATTGAAGTACTAGTTTGTAACTATAGTTTGGTAGATTAGAATGATGGCTAAGTAGAATATTTATTTGTAATTGTATTTTCATAGCTTTTATTTGATAGTGTTTCAATTTGATAGTTTTATGTTTACTAAAAAATGAGAAGTTAATTTGTACTTATACTAATGTACAATGTTTGTGCTGTAAATTAAATTTCTCTAACAACTTTCTTGGACATAGGGTTTAGAGTTTAAATAAGTTTGGTCATAGAAGATTATGTGTATCTTTATCCTTCGAACCTATGGATAATACCATCTTATTACTATATTAGCTATGCTAGTATAGAATTTGTGTTGTATAATATTTTCTCTGTCATGTTTTATGATGTAGTGTTTACAATTTATATAGGTTTGGCAATAGAAGATTATGGGTATATTTGTTCTTTGAACCTACAAATAGTAATATCTTATTAGTATATGAGGTATAGTTGTATCAATTTGTCATGTATTAATTCTTTTTTATCATGTCTTTCTTTGTGGGTTTTAGAATTTAAATAGATTTTACATCTTTGTGTTTTTCTTTTGGATATTAAACATTATTTCATTGATAAATGGAAGACATATATCTCAAATGATCAACATAAAACTTGAAATTGGTTTGGTTGAATGCTTGTTTGGTCTAAAGTCTTAAAGTTACAAAGCATAGCAAGTAGATAAGAATTTATAGTATTAAAAGCATATAAGAATTTACAATACAATATGAACTTACAATTGATTGAGTAGATAGTAGTGTGCAATTTGAATAGATAGAAATATGCAATTTAAACTACATAAGATTTTTTTTGAAGGTTTACACAAAAATTGAATTAGAAAAATGAATGTATTTGAAGCAAAATATGGGAGGACATGTTTTTGATTTGTGAACATTCATTTGATTGGTTGAATTTGAATTGTGTGGATCGATTTATTTGAGATGAATAGATGGATTTGATGGATGTTTAAAATTTTGAATTCTATAATAAGTTTGGCATTTGATTGATTTGGTTGAATGCTTGTTTGGTTTAATGTCTTAATTTTTTGTCCTCTTGTTTCAAAGGCTTGATTGGTGAGTTGTACACTTTCGAGTGTGTTGTTTGTAGGTATTCATGAAGTGACAAGTAGTTGGGAAAATATCTTCTAATAAAATTAAGTTGATGAGGAGATATGAGATATATATGTTTGTTTGATGGGACACTTAACAATGTATTTCATTTATGGACTTTATATTAGACTAATAGTAATTTATTTTGCATGGTCGCTTCATGTGTATCTAAGACAATTAATATGTCTATGTTTTAAAGTGCCACATCTACCTGAAACAATTGAAGTCTATCTTTTCCATCTATGAACTTAATATATTTATATAATTTTACAATATTTTAAGTGGGCAATATGTACAATTTATAATAGTTTAGAATACTAAGAGTTGGAATTGTATGTATCCTATTTCTAACACGTATTTGAGTAAATAATAATTAAACAATAAACAAACAAGTTATGATCATTGATTGGATCCCAAATTATCTTTATTGATGCAATAAAATTTCAATTTTAAAAATATTTATATTACTTTATTGAATAAAAAAATACATTAACAAACCCCCAATAATTAAATAACTTTAGCCACTATAAAACCTTACCCCACCATTAAACCCTCGCCCAATAAAAGAGGGGGGGTTGAGTCGGGGATCAAGAATGTGAGAGTACCAACAATTTCGATGCAATTACACTCACACAGACTTTTTATGGAAATATGACTAGTCTTGTATGGAAATTATAGTTCTCCAACTGAGTGGACATTTCCTTGTCAATCACATTCTTGCAGCGGTCAGAATTGACTGGACTAAACTCATAAATATCTATACCATCACCTAATAATTTAGATGCACAAAAGATCCAACTTTTCTATGGATTAGATTTGCTATCGAAAACTTTAGAAGACTTAAACAAATATTATAAGTGTTGAATAATGAGGCATACGATACAAAAGTAAACGAAAGTAGGTTATCAATAATTTCTATCCCACTCAACACAGATTTTTTTATAGAAATATTGAATAGACTTTCAGACTTGGCGTATAAACGAAGGCAGCCGTGAGACTCGTGTTACAAAAGTAGAATAAACATGACACTAAAGTCATCGATGGACCAAATAACATTCGTCAACAGTGGTGAAGTACTATCACAAATATAAGAATAGCATATAGGAAAATTATCAATTAAATGATATATTATGTTACAATTTTAGCTATATAAGCAGGTCGTATTTTCAAGCTAAAAATTGAACATAACAATGATGACAATTGTTGTAGATGAAATGAACAATCTAAAAGCAATGAGTATAGTACTTTAAGCTATTGTAGTATCTATTGTAGAGGACCCTTCTAGTCCTTCTTTCATTAGTAAAACGATAAAAAGAACAATAAAAAATACAAATATAAGTGCCATCAGTGTCATCAATGTAATAGAATTCACTAGTAACATTTGTACAACCCTGAGTTGTCAAGGAAAATAAACTTCTCCAAAAGCCCAAGCTCCACTATTGCTATTGCAAATAGATATATCAAAATCCCGAACAACACATGTGAGAGCTCTCCCAAGATGTGATAGTAAAAAGACCCCCATTATACTTCTCAAGAGTGTTCAATTATCAATATGAATTCTTCTTATGTTCATCCCTTGGCTTCCCATTTAATATGGATGTTACCTCCTCTTTTGAAGTTGCTCCATTATATACATTCACTTTGGTCATAGGTGATTGTTCAAGAATTTCCAATAGTGATGCGAGTTGCTTTACTCATCTCTTGTGTTGATTAATTTGGTGTTTTGGATGAGACAAGGGAATTTACCAAAGCATGAAAATAAAACCTAATGTTAGTTATGTTGATTATATAAAATTTATCATCAAAATTCCACTTAAACCTATGGAGATCGTGTGGATTTTTGTGATCAAAAGAATGCAGTATATGTAATTGTGAATGTATATCCTTTATGCCAGTGGTTGATGTACCAATTTTTGAGCACATTACAAAATTTGATATTTTTCATCTTCATGGAGTGCCTCAAAATTATCTATTCATTTCAAATAAAAAAATATAAGTTTTTTGTTCTTAATTGACTGGATGGTGAGGGTTACAAGGTAAAATGGATTCAACAAACATGGAAAGTACCTCACCATAACCTTTAACTTGAAAGTTATAAGTTTCTTGTTACTTTTTTGTAAAAATGACTTATGTCACTCATTGTAACTTAAAGTTAGAAAATGAATCTTATTTCTAGAAAAGTTAAGAACAATATAACCAAAAAAGGTTCATTATATATAAACTTTATAGTTCCAAGAAAAAGCAGTTATGAAGTAGTTTGGAAGTGGTTAGGATAGGAAGGAAGCCTATATATACAAGCCCATTTTCTATTATAAAGTGGAAACCAATATATACAAGCTCATTTTCTATTGTAAAGTGGAATCTGAGGGAAACTTTTAGAAGATGACTTATGAAGAGAATTTTGGTATAGTTGTGTTCACACATTGTGCAAAATAATTTATGGAGTTGTATATAATTTTACAAAGAGAATAGAGAAAACATTCTAATCATATGTTTTAGATTTTCTTTTGTGTTATCATTATTTCAATTTTTCATATGTTAAATTGGTAATATCTTTGTCATTTTGAAAATAATTGGTCATCCACCAAATTATTGAACCAAACTAAACAATTGATGTAAAGAAACATAATTATTTCTTGGTATCTTGATTTGAATGTGTTGATACATCCTATCTCTTCATATATTGACATTCATTCTTCTTTCATCATTGTTGCATATTAAGAATAATTTATCATATAATTCAATATATAAGTTTAGGAACATAGTTTCTACTTTTCTGGTGAAACCATCTCATAATTGCTGATTTGTGAAATCAAGGTTGGTATTAATATGTCTACTGCTAGAGTTTTAGTAAAACATTTTCTTTAGTGTTTCCTTTTCCCTTTCTATACTTTTAGGTTAAAATTATACAAAGACCTTAAAAACCCCGTTATACGAGGGAGATTCCCCTTTCAAACGTAGAGGAAATTTGTTAATCAAGTAAAAACTTATTCAACTATTGGAACATTTGTCATTGCCCATTAGGTGATTCACATTGAAAATATAAAATGACAAATCAATTTACCAACATTATTTTGGTGACTCTAGTAGGGAGTGAGGTACTAGTATGTTTTGTTCCTTAGAAATCTAAAGGTACCTTCCTTGGAATGAAGGTGATTCTATGTAAAATTCAAAGTTGGAATAATGGATTGACATCAAGAAATTTAGAGAAAAAAATTACCGTTTCCAAAATCAATAATTTATAATGATATGAATGAAGATGATGAAAATTTTCCTCTTTTTATGTACTCATCTTAGAAAAATCAAGTTCTTGATGGAACTCAACAAGTCAAATTCTTGAAAATCTTCTATGGTGACATGCAACTTGATTCTAATAATATATATCATTCTTTGCTTCAAGCATTGGCAAAGATTAAAGAAAAATATGGGGTAGAGACCCATTTTCTTACTCGTGATCATGGACCCTTACGAAAAATAATGTGTACATCTAAAGATAAAGAAGGTTGTGCTAAGATATATCATTTGCATGATGAGAATAAAAATGAGGGGTAGAAATTTTTTCTACTAGTATTTAATGAAAGTTCTTTGATCAAAAAGTCTAAAAAAGATTCATCAAAACCCATATGTACCAAGGAAGGAAAAAATTATTACATCTACGCATAAGAATACATGTTTGATTAAGCAAGATAAAAAGGAAGTGGTGGTGATAAAAGAGAGAATTGTATTGTAGCATGCCATCAAAATTGTGAAGATTTCCATAATGAATAAGAAATGTGTTTGAATAATGGCACTTCTTCAGCTTATTTGGAGAATGCTAATTGTCATTATGTTCAATCAAGAATGTGACAACTTGCTCTGGTTCCACAACTAAAGAATGTGAGAAAAAAATATATGATATGGTTAATGTGCAAGGGGGTACAGATCAAAAAAGTGTACTATCTTCTTATCCTCGGGTGAAACCATTGTTATAGCAACCATTGGAACAAATTCAGTCAATGACTCGATTGCACAAGAAATATAAGACTAAATTGAAATAAAATAGCATGAAGAAGAGCCACCTAATGTCCTCTTGACGCCACCCAAACTTCAAGACAAGTCTCATGACGCTTTTATTCCAAGTTGGTGTCTTGATGTCTCATATAATTTTATTTATGGAGAAGAAATATTTTTTTATGAAGTCAAGGATATATACTCATATGTTTCTTCTATACAATTATTAGGCAATGAAATCTTTGAGTTGGTGATAATAAAAGAAAATCAAGTCCCATCTTTAGAAAGTGATCCTATGAATTTTAAGGAAAATATCCATGAGGTAGTCTTACATTCTAAGTTAGTAGAGATTTTTCATTTAGTCATCCCATGCATAATGACAAAAGTAATATGTATGGAAGAAAAAATATGTGTAAAGGTGATGCAATAGGAGAAAAAAAATTATGCATAAATGAGAATATTAAAAAATAAATTGAAGGGTTGAATAACTAAAGTGTAAGTTTTGATCAATTTAATGAGGTTTGGAAGAATGCTCTGTTCCATGAAATCTTTACTCTTGGTTGTTGTCCTAAAATTTTAGACAATGGATTTCTTTTTAATAAAATATTTTATCATTTTCTTGTTCATATCTATGAAACCTTGCTCAAGGAAAGTTATACATCCAAAGAAACAATTGTTCCTAAGATGATTAGACCGACTGAAGAAAATAATGCTATAATGTATCATGCATAAGAAGTAGAATTTTATCTTGCAAAGGAATCAGAATTTGATGAAATATATTGTGATTGAAGGGCTGAAAAATGTGAAGATGAGGACAAATAAATCTATACACTACTACATATACAATCAAGACGTAAAGATGAAGGATTTAGTGACAATGCTTATCCAAAAAGTAATTTTTTCATTGAACGTTGGTCTTTGAGCAATACTCATCATTATGTGGATTCATTAGAGCATGCATGTATAAAAAAGGAAAATGATATTATATGTTCCCATTTTGACACATGTCAAATATAAGATCAAAAAGATGCGGAGAATGAAAATCACCATATGCAAGTCAAGCCTAATGGGAAGGTATGTGTAGATACAAACTAGTGTAAAGCATACCTAGTTGAGATCATGTTGGTGAAATAAAAATAGTTTCAAGTATTGAAAGAGAAATAGATCATTGATGATCAATCAATAAAAATATAGGAAGATGGCTTGTCTCATGGTGTTCCTACTTGTTTATCTAATATATTAGATGAAGGTTCTTCTTGTTTTCAAAATCTCTTTTATGTTGATCCATTCATTGAAAAAGAGCATTCAATCCATCTAGTTACATATCCAAATTATTAGAGGTGTATTAAAAATATTGAAGTTGCAATACTTTAGCTCATACAAGAAGAAGTGATTTGTAACATGCAAAAGGAAGTTGAATTGATTTCAAATTTAGATATTTTTAGTGAAGAATGGTAGTTTGGATATCTTTCCTCATCTATGGAAGTTGCACATGTTGGTATGAATAAATTTCTTGAACCTAGTTAATTCACTCACTAGGGAATTAGGGGACATATTCACATGTTAAGTTTAATCTTAGGATGTAAGATTCTTTCTACAAATCTTAGTTGGATTTTTTGAACTTATCTTATCTAGTTTGTAATGCTTGATTCCTAGGTAGTTATGAGTTAGTTGTTGCATGTTATAGTATTAATACACTTGTCATGATCTTGTCTAATCCTATGTCTCACCTTGCCTTTATAAGCAAGGCCTATCATGTACATTTGTATATTCAATCATATTCAACCAATATTCAATATTGCATTATTAAAGTAATTATTATTTCCATTTTATCTCTTTTAGAAGATAATTTGGTCTAGCAACTATTCTCGGGGGTATCAAGGAGTCACCATTAACTCCTACATGGTATAAGAGCTCCAGTGTTGTAGATTCCTTCCTAGATCTGAGGGTTTCATGCATTGGCTTGAAGATTTTGTTGGGTGCATTTTGGGGTTTTTAGGACCTCATGGTTGAATTGAAGGCATCAAAGAAAGTCAGGTTTTCCTTTTGTTTCATCAAATTTGGTTATGTTTTGGTTGATCTATGAGGTTTTCAATTTGAGGGTTTTAGTTGCAAGATCTAGTGGTAGCTGAAATTTCAGGGTACTTTGAGCTGAAATCAACATCGTCATTGAGATCAAGAGGCCTGAGAGACAAATTTTGATATAAAATTTGAATATATTTGGAAAAGTTGTTTTTGATGCAAAATATTTTTTCTCCAGGCAAGCCATACAACCCACCAAGTGGAACAATTTTTTTATGTTCACAAAAAATTATAGAAAAAATAATTTCTACGGTGGTATAGTTATCGAGAAAATATTTTAAAAAAATTTGGGCAAAATTATTTCAAAAAAAATATGTTTGGGTTGTATTAAATATTTTGCAGATATTTTATTTTAATTAACATCAAATGGGAATATTCCCATCTTACGCTTGTGTAAGTTTGGCGTAAATGTACCCTGCATCTACATTGGCAGTTTATTGTCTGGCTCTTATCAACTCCTTTTTTAAGTTGACCACATTTTTCAGGTTTTATGTTATAAAAATTTTGTTTTATAATTTTTTTTTTTAAATGTTGATGGGTTTTATGTATAGTGGAGGGGCTTTAGAACCCCGAGTGGTGTGCGCTTAGTCGCCACCAAAGCCCAACCCTGCCGCTACTTTAGGCGGTGGTTTCTTTTTTCTATATTTTTTGCCCATGGTCATATGGAAAACTGGATTTCGGTTCCCGAGAGCTAAATTTTTGCACCAACTTAGTTTGTCCTAGTCCTGATTTTGCACCCCAAGTGCCTAAAACGGATTATTTTTTCAAATTATCATAACTTTTGAACCAGAAGGTCATTTTTCTCAAACAAAATATTTTCAAAAAGCTAGTGATCCCAATTTTTTAGTGGTGTAGGTTTTTTGCAAGAATTTTGCAGTTTTGCACCATTTTTTCTAGGTTGAAGCCAAATCTTCCATTTTTTTTCCTTCGAGCTCATATCTTTTTGCTCCAGACTCCAAATTTCTTGATTCTTGTACGCCAAGAAGGTATTCAGGAGCACTACAATTTTATACATACACTTTTTATAGATTTGTTTTCAAAAATTTTGAATTTCAGTTTGAAGCTAATTTGGTACTTTTGGATACATTATTTTAAATTTGCAAAAAGTGTCTATTTATTTTGGAAAAAGGGGTTATTTTCTTGTATTGTGAGGGAAATTTTATGTTCCTTATTTATACATTCTGGTTTTATCATGGATTTTCCAATAGTGGTGTCTTTAACTCCATGTAACTATCATGAATGGAGATCACAAATGAAGATATTATTGTTAAATTTGGCATTGCAAAGGATCACATTTGGTGAAGATCTAGAACCCATAGGAGCTAAAGAAAGAAGAAAATAGCTTGATAGAAGAGATGAAGCACTTGGTACTCTTTTTTTGTCCATTTCTCTAGATCTTAGATATCATGTTGCATCTTGCACACATACTAATCAAATTTGGATTATTTTAGAGGGTCTCTTTGGTAAGCTAGATAAAATGAGGAAATTTAAGTTGGAGAATGAACATATGGGTCTAAATCCTTTAGATTTTGACAATATCCAAGACTTCTTCTCTAAGCTCAATTCTCTGATATTGCACTTATCTTATAATGGGGTCACTAAAGAGGATGGACAATTGATTCTTTCTATTCTTGTTAAGATTGGTCTTGATTATTTAGTGTTTTTTTATGAAAGGTGGAAAATTGTTTGCTTTATCTCTCTAGGGTTTAGGACCTAGAAGAACAATCTTCACTAACTTTCACTCAAGAACAAACTGTTGAGATCTCAATGCAAAGGAGAAAAACATCTTGCATGAGGGTTGTTCTAGGGGTAGAATGAAAACTAATAAGGGGTTCTCCACCAAGTTTAGGTCCTTGGAAAGATGAATGAAATGCAAGATGCAACACTAAACCCTAATTGAACATAATGAACTACAAAATGACCTAGAAAAGTAAATGAAACAACACAAAAATCTATAGAAAGGAAGATGTGCACCTAGGGGCTAAGAATCTAGAAATGAATGAGTGGAGCTCTAAAACACTAGAAATTCTACCTTTAATGTTGAGTGGGACTCATTCGCCAAGTTGGGCGAATCAGTCCAAAAAATGGGTTTCTATGTGAGAACAAGAATCTACCAAATGGGTATTCGAATATGCAAAAATATAAATTTTGACTGGAACTGGGACTCATTCGCTAGAAGTGGAGAATTAGTCTAGTTAAGGTTTTCTAAAGCTTCAAAGTGTGATCCTACTCTTCTTTGTCTACTCCATCCTTCCTGATTGATTTTTGACTCCAAAACCCTGATTTGCAACCTGTAGGTGTTCTCTAATGTTCTCCAAGGCTTGATGACAACTTTGACAACTTTGAATGAGTTGAAAACGTTTCTCCAATCTTTCTCCTTAGGAAATATGCAACCTAGACCTACAAATAACACACAAAGGAGAGGGGGAAATGTTGTTGGGTTAGTGGATAGGGGTTTTCCTTCGTCAATCCCCTTGTTGGTAATTAAACCTTGAAATAGAATGAAATAGTAATGGAGAATGATGAATGAAAAAGATGAGATATTGCAATTCACCGAACCCTAGCAGTAAGAGGCTAAAAACATGTATGAGATGGCTCCAATGGATGTAGATCTTGACTCTTTCTTGAAGGTGATAGATCTTAAATGAAATTCTTGCTTGAATCATAAAATCCTCTATCACAGTTGTTAGCTCAAAACAAACATGATGCATGAAGTCTTTGACATGATGATTGATGCTTGAATGCTACTCCAAAATGCTTGATAATCTACCCTTGAATGCTCTTAAATTCTCTTGTGAATGCTTGAATGCTAAGATTGTGAACTCAAACTTGCTATAAGAATGCTCATTCAACTTGCTAGGTATAAAATGAATGAAATAAACTTGTATTTATACTTAATTATGCAAGAATTTTTGAAATTACAATACCACAAGCTGACATTAGATCTAGGAGAATAAAATCCAACCAGAAATTTGAATTAATTTTGATTTTGGGCCACATGGGACTCATTCATCCAAGGTGGCGAATGAGTACCATAGGCATAATTTATGGGACCATTTTTTAAAATGCTTAGAAATATGTGAAACCAGGTTCGAGACCCAAAAACCTAGGTGGGATTCATTCGCCCAAGGTGGCGAATGAGTCCTAGATCACTAGATCTGGGTCATTCAAGCCTAAAATACCTAAATTATGATTAGCTAATGATTGGTGTCGGGATTATCCTCGAAAAGATGTAATAAATGAGGCTTCTGGATGCAAAATAGGGCCAATTAAAGGATAAGAAATCCCAATTATTAATAAAAAGCCTAGAAAAGTGTGAAAGTGTGTTACAACACTTTATAACACTTTAAAATAAGGAAAGATTAAGGTTTATTTTGATTAAAAAGTGGTTTATTAAGGGGTGATCCCACAATAGTGGTTTACAATTTTTGGCCAAACTAGACACTGAAATTATTATTTTTAACTAAATCTTCTCATTCGGGCACCTATAGCAGCTAAATCGTGAAGAATTTGAAGATGATGCAAACTAGAGTCTCATCACATTTTGTCTATAGAATCTAAAAATATTTTTTCAAAATTTATGGAATTAGATTGTACTTCTTTTTCCATCTCCCACGAAAACTGGTTTTTTTTCAGAAAACAACATTTTTAAAAAGTGATGCACACCGTATAATGCATAACTTTTTTTCCATGAAGGATAAAATTCTAATTCTTTTGAATTTAGATTTGTAATCTGATATCTAGTGCTTCCACTTGGTTAGACATTTTTATTGAATATTTTTTCTTTAATGAAGTTTCAAAGTCAAACCAATTACAATTCAGACATAGCGACCGTATAACGATAACCTTTTTGTATATATCAAAATTCATTTTTTTGTTGGATCAAAGACTTCAATATTTGGTGCACTCATATTTTTCAATATTTTTTTTGATAATCTTCTATTTTTCCACATGTGCAAAATAAAGACCTTCATTTTTGATGAAAAACCTATGTTTAATAAAACTAAAACAACAAATACATAATAAAACCAAAACATATTAAAATTATATTCATTGGATAACTCATTCTGAGGACTACCTAATTCCAATTGGGTTTGTGAAGATTCCTCCATTTTCATCCTCAACCCGAGCTCTGAATTGCCAAAATTTAGGTTTTTTGTGTGTCTCAGGGAGGAGATGAGGATTTAGGGGGCTCCGTATGAACCCCTAGGGGTTCATTCGAACTAGGGTTCGCTCGAACCCTGGTTCGAGTGAATCTCTTCAAGGGGGTTCACTCGAACCCCTTTCATATGCATTTATTTTTTGTTTTTGGCAGCAAAAGTTTAAGGGGTTCAATTGAACCCAGGTTCAGTCGAACCCATTTTTGGTTTGGTAGAAATTCTAGGTTTGTATGAACCCCCAAAATCACTTTTTTTTCCATGGGGTCATTTTTTCTCAATTTTCCTTCATCCATCAAATTGTAAACCACTATTCTGGCTTCACCCTAAGTTTAGTTAATTAATAAAACCTTAGAAAAGTGTGAAAGTGAGTTACAACACTTCACAACACTTTAGCAAGGTACCATTTAAATTCATTAGTTCACAAGGGCCCAATACCTAATGTGAATGTGTAAACCACATTAATATTAGGGTAAAAGCAAGAAGTTGGGTACACGAAGAGGGGAAATTTCAGGCAAAACAAAAAAAATTGCACTAAATGCATATGTGTTTTCAAGAAACACATATGCATTACGGATTGGGTACCCTAGCCTAAATTTGAACGCGTATGCATTCAACTTCAATTACACGAATAGGAAACACATGCCCATTATGAAATGCGTACACATTTCACAAAGCTATTTATTTTTTAAATTAACGACTGTGTTTCATTTCAACCCACATTTTTGTCTATGCCAAAGAAGAGGAGAGAAAATCACGTACATGTTTCAGAGGGCCGGATTGAAGAATATTTTCACTACCACCTCCTCCCATCAACACAACCAACCTCAGTGACCTCCAGGTTGGTTGAATTTGCCTTTCTTTATATCTTGTTTTTTTGTTTTGTAATTAGTATTCAGTTTTTCTTTGTTTAATTTATTTTAGTTGAATATTTTATAGTTTTTTAATTGCATTTAAAAAACCAAAAACATTGAAATGAAAAAAAAAACATTAAATTGTAAATCGAAAACCATAAAAATTAAACCTAAATTGGACACATTTTACTTAGAAATCAAAACCCTAGAAACCCTAGGTTACAAAATTTACATAGGTCCCTAAAAACTAATTTACATAGGTTAATCCTTGGACCTAAACCCTAAAACGCAAACCTAAAACCCTAAATTAGGGCTCCTTGGAGGTTTAGATTACATTTTTTATTTGACATAACCTTCTTTGTATGATTTTTACTCTCACTCATGGTTCTTAGTTTATTTAGGGTGGAAGTGATGACAAGTTCAATATTAGGGGCATGTGATATAATAGAAGAGGTAAAATAAGGATGTGTAGTAAGATTTGATGACATAGCATGTAGGGAGGGATCACATTATAGTCCATAGGTTAGGTACATTTTGGTATGTTTTTGGTGATCCACACAACTACCAATGAAATTCATAATTGACTAATAAAGGAGGTACAAAACAATTGATGTATAGATATATTAACCAACAAATTGATTTAATTATAATATGTTCACATTTAATATAAATGATAGCTAATTTTATCTTGGAAAACTTCATGATTGTATAATTTAACTTGAGAAAGTGTACCAGTGAAGTAAAATAATGTACCTCATGTGAAACTATGTGCTTGATTTAATAAGTGTATATATCATGATGCTAGTTGATATGAGCATGTAATCACTCCATATCAATTTTAATAGCTTAAATATAGTGTATGATGTATTCTCTTAAAAAAACATAGAAATGCAAGTCATACTTGTTAATCTAGACTATGTGCAATATGGATAGCTAGACACATAAATGTTATAAATCAAATAAATATTAAAATGTGAAGCATGAATGATTTCTATCCATTTCTCTTATTTGGATGAGATCCTTTGTGAATTATGTAAGGATGCATTATGATCATATTTAAGCCTTAATTTATAGGATGTTATTCATAAGATCTATAGGTTGTGTGTAATCTAATTCCTAGTTTAACTCTCATGTGTAGTGGCATTGTTCTATTAGGAAAACTAAATGTTGTAATTTCTCTAAACTAGTGTATCAAAGCTAACTTGTAGCATGAACATTTCAATGGAAATTTCAAATTACTTTTTTGAGAAACTTGATAGATGATTCATAAATGCAAGTAAATTCTATAACCAAAGGTTTACTTTCTAAGATTATTTATTTATTGAATTGATCAATTGATTCCTCACTTAGTGGCAGTTAGGTTCTTTTTTGAAAGCCCATGTGTCTAGAATTTATAAATATGAAGGAAGAGTCTATGCCATAGAAAAGTTTCAAAAAATATATGATTAGAAAAAAACTTGGGTCTAAATCATTTTAGATCCCCTCTTCCTTTTAAAATCACCCAAGAGTGCTTAGAGGGAAATAGGTTCAAAATCCATCTTAACTCAACAACTTAGTTATAATTGAAATCTAAAATTCCTAATTGTTGATATATTGAAGTTATTCCTAGAATGTCACATATTTGATTCAAAGAACTAAGTTTAGGTGGTAGGGTTTCTCATTTACTTGTAAAAATTTATTCATGTGTCTTCTATATGTTTTCATGTCATCAAATCTCTAAATCTAAACCCTAAACCCTAAAGCATTCATTTTGTTGTAGGAACTTAAAATGAAATTTTGCCTTGGGCAACTCCACCAAATTTTATTCCCTAAAGCCATGGAACATTTTGTCCTAGGACCTTACTAGACATAGATCCCCTTAAGCCATCCTATCATCCTAAATTGTAAATCGATGTCTTAAGGGGTCCTAATATGACATTTCTTAAGGGGATCAAAGAAGTTCTCAAAATTTGGTAAACCCTAAACCCTGAACTCTAAAATCTAATCCCTAAACCCTAAAGAATTTATTTTGTTGTAGGACCTTCAAATGAAATTTGGTTTCCTTAGGCAACTCCAAATTTTATTCCCTTAAGCCATGGACCATTTTTTCCTAGGACCTTACTACACATAGATCCCCTTAAGCCATCCTATCACCCTAAATCGTAAATCGATGTCTTAAGGGGTCCTATTTTGTACATTGCAATTAGGTCACTAGCATATATATATATGTGTCCCTTATCTATGTGAACCTTACTACACATAGATCCCCTTAAGCCATCCTATCACCCTAAATCATAAATCAATGTCTTAAGGGGTCCTATTTTGTACATTTCAATTAGGTCACTAGCATATATATCTATGTGTCCCTTATCTATGTGGAACTTACTACACATAGATCCCCTTAAGCCATCCTATCACCCTAAATCGTAAATCGATGTCTTAAGGGGTCCTATTTTGTACATTGCAATTAGGTCACTAGCATATATATCTATGTGTCCCTTATCTATGTGGACCTTACTACACACAGATCCCCTTAAGCCATCCTATCACCCTAAATCATAGAATCGATGTCTTAAGGGGTCCTATTTTGTACATTGCAATTAGGTCACTAACATATATATCTATGTGTCCCTTATCTATGTGGACCTTACTACACATAGATCCCCTTAAGCCATCCTATCACCCTAAATCGTAGAAGTGATGTCTTAAGGGGTCCTATTTTGTACATTGCAATTAGGTCACTATCATATATATCTATGTATCCCTTATATATGTGGACCTTACTACACACAAATCCCCTTAAGCCATCCTATCACCCTAAATCCTAGAATCGATGTCTTAAGGGGTCTTATTTTGTACATTGCAATTAGGTCACTATCATATATATCTGTGTCCCTTATCTATGTGGACCTTACTACACATAGATCCCCTTAAGCCATCCTATCACCCTAAATCGTAGAATCGATGTCTTAAGGGGTCCTATTTTGTACATTGCAATTAGGTCACTAACATATATCTATGTGTCCCTTATCTATGTGGACCTTACTACACATAGATCCCCTTAAGCCATCCTATCACCCTAAATCATAAATCAATGTCTTAAGGGGTCCTATTTTGTACATTGCAATTAGGTCACTAGCATATATATCTATGTGTCCCTTATCTATGTGGACCTTACTACACATAGATCCCCTTAAGCCATCCTATCACCCTAAATCATAAATCAATGTCTTAAGGGGTCCTATTTTGTACATTGCAATTAGGTCACTAACATATATATCTATGTGTCCCTTATCTATGTGGACCTTACTACACATAGATCCCCTTAACCCATCCTATCACCCTAAATCATAGAATAGATGTCTCAGATGGATCCAAAGTTTAATATAGAGGATTTTATGCCCAATCCATAAATTCCTATAGATCCCATACATCCCAATCCACCACTAGAGCAAAACCCTGGCACACCTCCACACTCTCTACCGCCTAACCCCCCACCTCCTCTTGTAGTTGATCAAAATCAATTAAGAGAGAGTATTCGAGCAATTCTTATTGTCATTCAAGGAAATATAGATCTAATAAAAAATGAGCTTAGAGTCCCTCCTCATCTCGCATGGTTTGCATCTATGATGCAAACTATTGTAGATTTTGTTCGATCTATTGATGCAGACCTAGAGAGGTTCCATCAATGGAGAGAAGAGAGGAGACAATTCTATGCAGATGGATTGTCGTATAAAGAAATCAATGACCTGAAAATTACTAAACAAGCCATGTGCCAATATTTTATTAACACCCAAAAAAACCAACCAATTCCACCCACAAATAAATGAATTTCAATTTTATGGTGTAGGCACCCACAAATGGCTGCACATTGTTGGGATAGATGGTGGATGGTGTTTGATAATCCACCACATGGAAACTATGAGGTGCCCTTATACTTTTTGAGAAAGTTATGGGTTGAGTTTGAGTTGGGTAAAAAATCCAACTATTTTGATATGAGGTCATTTCAGGGAGTTGTGCATGGCATGCCCCAACATAGACTAGGAGCACATGTTGATCCTCAGCAACGTGCTCCAATTGCTCCTATTGTTCCTCCTCCTTCTCCTGGTGTTCTTACTGCATTTCAGCAGCATACGATGTTATCTACATTAGGCTCACTTTTAGGACATCTTACTCATCAGACTACACATGCGGCGACTAAAGTGGCCAATAGAGAGCATGGAGGCTCGGGCTATAGGGATACTCAGAAATCCACTTCAGGTGACCCACATGCATCTGAGACGGGGTCATACTTGAATTTACTATATTCTGAGGATCATCCTACATAGATATGTTCATCTTTTGAACTTAACTTTAATTCATGTAAATAATAACATGGATTAAGGGGACCTAAGAGGATATATAGCTTAAGGGGGGTCTTAAGAGAATGCCTTAAGTAGAGTTAAGAGGATGCATGTAATAACCCTAGGGGCTTAACAAGTCCTATGAGGATGGCTTAAGGGGAATTATGAGAGTGACTTAAGGGATGCAAGATTGTGGATTAAGGGTATGTAAGAGGATATGACTTAAGGGTCCTTTAAGAGGATGGCTTAAGGGGATGCAAGAGGGTGGATTGAGGGGAGTTGATAGAATGAATTAAGGGGATGTAAGAGAGTGGATTAAGGATAGTTTATAGAATGACTTCAAGGGATGTAAGATAGTGTATTAAGGGGATGCAAGAGGGTGGATTAAGGGGAGTTGATAGAATGACTTAAAGGGATGTAAGAGGGTGTATTAAGGGGAGTTGATAGAATGACTTAAAGGGATGTAAGATAGTGGATTAAGGGGATGTGTGTCATGAACCTTATGATATGGCTTAACAGGCCCTAAGAGGATGGATTAAGGGGAATTATGAGAGTGAGTTAAGGGATGCAAGATTGTGGATTAAGGAGAGTTGAGAGAATGACTTTAAACCCTAAACCCTAAACCATATGGCCTAAATCCTAGGAGATGAACCCTAAACCCTTAACACCCATATAGATTTGTTATTCTAAGCATCTCATGAACCCTAGAAATTGCAAACCCTAAACCATATGACCTAGAGACTGGGAGATGGACCCTAAACCATTAACCCATATAGATTTGTTATTCTAAGCATCTCATGAACCCTAGAAACTGTAAACCCTAAACCATATGACCTAGAGACTGGGAGATGAACCCTAAACCATTAAGGGGTCCTAAGAGGATAGATTAAGGGGTGTTGAGAGAGTGACTTAAGGGGATGTGAGTGGATGGATTAAGGGTAGACATACGAGGATATGGATTAAGGGGTCCTAAGAGGATAGCTTAAGGGGTGTTGAGAGAGTGACTTAAGGGGATGCAAGTGGATGGATTAAGGGTAGACATACCAGGATACATGGATTAAGGGGTCCTAAGAGGATAGCTTCAGGGGTGTTGAGAGAGTGAATTAAGGGGATACAATTGGATGGATTAAGGGTAAAAATATGAGGATATGGATTAAGGGGTCCTAAGAGGATAGATTAAGGGGTGTTGAGAGAGTGACTTAAGGGGATGCAAGTGGATGGATTAAGGGTAGACATACAAGGATATGGATTAAGGGGTCCTAAGAGGATAGATTAAGGGTTGTTGAGAGAGTGACTTAAGGGGATGCAAGTGGATGGATTAAGGGTAGACATACCAGGATACATGGATTAAGGGGTCCTAAGAGGATAGCTTAAGGGGTGTTGAGAGAGTGACTTAAGGGGATACAAGTGGATGGATTAAGGGTAGACATACGAGGATATGGATTAAGGGGTCCTAAGAGGATAACTTAAGGGGTGTTGAGAGAGTGACTTAAGGGGATACAAGTGGATGGATTAAGGGTAGATATACGAGGATATGTATTGCAGGGTCCTAATAGAATAGCTTAAGGGGAATTAATAGAGAGACTTAAGGGGATGCAAGAGGATGGATTAATGGTACATAAGAGGATGGCTTAAGGGGTTTTAAGAGAATCTCTTAAGGGGATATGGAATCAATATAAAAATTTTATAAAATGACAATGAATTAAATTTAGTTTTATATTTATACTATCAATTAAATGTATCTAGAACTATATATATAGTTACATGTCTCTAGATTCAAATTCCATTGTAATATATGTATCTTCTCTCTTTTTTTTAAAGCATCTAATTTTGGGAGACTTGAAACAAAAAATGATATAAAACTTTAATTAGGAAATGACTATTAAAGACAAATATACATATCAATTAAATATATATATAACTATATACTTACCAATATTTATTTACTCTGTTGTACCATCTGCATCCTCTCTTTCTTTTAATACATCTATGATTGTCTCATGATCATCTGTTGAAAGTGTCCATAAAAATTTATTAGCAGGCCTCCCTTGATATCTAACTAGTTTTATATTGGTTTCCAAAATCAAATGTTAATAATGTATAATCTTCTTGTGTCTTTCATAATCTTCAAATGTAGGCAAGCCATTCTTTCTCATCAAATATTTTCAAAGCCAGGTGCCAACAACAACCACTGAACTAATTGGATACTCAAAGTCGTCATCATCCACTCTAGGATGTACCAACTTATGTTTTCTCTCAACACATCTAACCAACTAGTACTCGGCCAGCTCTTCATTCCCCTCAAGTGCAACAACAACATACACATGTCCTGCAAAAATAAATAAAAAATTAAATAAAGAGTGACTTATATTTAATTCACATATATTAAACATGCATACATATAAAATTCAACTCAATAAATAATGTACCTTCTTGTACAAGATCCGAAACATGATCATAATCATTTGATGTGAATAGTTGATTATCTTCAATTATCGTTCCATGTTGAACATGTGTCAATGTAGGCGTTAAGGATCTTTGTTGCCATTGTTCAATCCATTCCATATTTTCACATGCCTCCCAATCACCTGAAATTTAAAATTGAAAAAATCATGCCAACTCCCTTGTCCTATTGTCCATGTGTTTGCATTTGAACTCTTAAATGAATGCCATTTTCTAGATCCATTAATTGTTTCACAATCTTGTCGAGAAAAAATATCATTTTCTTCAACTAACCAAAAGAAGCATAGAATTATTGAGTTTCCACTTGTTCTTGTAGATAATTTGGTATTGCACCAATCTACAATTGCACGTGCATCTATAAATTTCATAGCATCCTCAAATTTTAGTTTCTCTCTAGCAAGAGCTCTTTTCACACATGTACCTACTCCATCGTGTTCTCCCTTACCCTGACCAGCTTCAAAAAAACTCTATATGTGTTGGATATTATTTTCTTTATTAAGTCTACGTAACCAATAAAACATTCTAACATTTTTGAATTGACCCATGCAATTATCCGACCATATGAGATGTTCTAGCATTTGAATTTCTCTCTCTTTTAAATTTTTATAATATATATCAAAATGACATTGAACAAACTCAGATGAATGCAATTGATTATCACTTACATAAAAATGGTACTCTCTCAAAAAAATTCTATTATCTTCTATACTATAATCTGCATGTCTATAAACAATGTGAACAAATATAGCTACTTGCACTAAATTATAATACTGTGATTGAATTTCTTCTTGTGGAGCAAGAGTATATTTTTTAGAAAAATCAACAACTAATAGTATAGTTCCAATTGGGAATGTGTTTTTACATAAACGAAACTGATTATCAAGCCAATGAGCATACTGAGAGTGTTGAACATATTTAGGTACAATCTTATATATAAATTCATTAATAAATGCATGCACACTAAATTTTTCCACAATTAGCTCACAACATTTTCCAGTTTTTCCATCTTTCAAAGTATACTCAACATTTTTAAATTTTTTTACATCCACTAATTGTTGTCCAAATTCATCTAAACTACTTTCATGCATACATTCTCCTAATAATGAAAAGTTACCACATCTATCACATTCTCTAGAAATACAGGTTTTTAAATAAAATAAGTTTCTATTAGAGGGTTCACAAAATAAACCTGCAATAGAATCTTTGATTCTTTTAGGTGGCATATGAATACCACAAATGTCCTGCATAATTTGGTTAGCATGCAAAGTACATCGTATATATCAAAAACTATCATAATAATAATGAAATTGTACATGGGTCTTACAACAACAAGAGATTCATTGCTTATTAATTCTAACATACCAAGGTTTACACTTTTCGAATGATCTTTGACTTATATTAATATTAAATGGTAAGATTGAAGCATCTAATTTGTTTTTATATAATTCAGTTTGAGTCATATCTAAGAGATGCTTTGGATGAGGTTCACGAATTCTCAAACCCACCCTTAATTTTAAGACATCTCTAATGCTAGGTGATACTCTTGTATTATCATGCCAAATTTTTTTGATTAAAGATTTAATTTCATTAGTTAATTCCATGTATGATCTTGAAAGTCTACCACTAAAACTCCAACATTGATTAATTGGATCCTTTTCAATACTTTCTCTTATTTTAGAGGCTCTTATCAAAGTTCTCGGATTTAATTTTATACATTTACTAATCTTACTTAACATTCTTTTATTTGAAGCTTCTTTATCAACTACAGTAGTTGTTGTTGCATGACAAACCACATTCTTATCTTTTGATCGACTTTTCTTACCTATAAAATCAATAGCATTAGCAACACTAGATATGACTTGTTCTACTGAATCATCTTTCTTTTTTGGTTTTACAAAAACACCTAATTTTTTCATCACTATTCTTATTTTCGAAATTATCATCAATTGCACCATGAGTTGACATTGGAATCCTAATTTTTTTCTATAAAAAACCATTTTATATATTCTATTTCCATAATTTCTAATTTGTCTCCAAGAAACTTTACCACAAAGTTTATCTAGCACATCTCTTTCAATTATAAAAAAAACATTTTCAGGTTCATCCATACAAGGGGTTTCATTTTCATTCACATAAGGGGTTTCATTTTCATTTTCAAATGTAAAAGGGATTTCATTCACATTTTCATCAGTATTATGGATTTCATTCTCATAAGATATAATTTCATCATTTTTTGTTTTTGCATTGTTTCAACCCTAGAATTATTGATATCATCAATGGTGTATCCAACTTCATCTAAACAAGCAATATCAATATTATAAAAACTTGCGTTTGAACACATACCTGGATGGATTGTATGAATAAGTGCATTTTCCATATCATTGGGAGATGGATTTGAAGACATACCCGAAGTTGTTTCAATAGGTACCATTTCCACATCATTCAAAGTTGAAGTTGAAGGCATAGTTGGGTTTGTCTCCATAATTGCATTTTCTTCCATATTCACCATCTCCACATTTGCATGATCTACATTCATTTCATCATTCATGGCTTCCTCTTCAACATTATTGGAACTAGATGCTTGCAAATTTTTCATTTGACGAATCCTTTCTCTTCTATCCTTTTGTCTTTTTGCCTCCATATCTCTATTTGCTTGAATTTCTTCGGGTGTCATTAGCTTTCTACATATTTTTCTTTGTCTTTACTTATCACCCATGGTTACCAAACCCTCTTTGATGACAAAAAAAATGATTCAAATACAACCTATTTTCAAATTGCTTTCTCCTTCAAATATTCAAATAAAACTATGTACTATGAAGATCCTTTTTTCTTTAAACTGTGAAGTACAAAAACATTATGAATGCATCCAAAAATTCTCTTTTTCCAAATTTTCTTGTAAAAATTTCTTGTACTTTATTCCACTTCAGAAAATTTAACCTCCACTTTGTCTCTTCCAACAATTTGAATAGAATATGCCCTAAACAAGACAAATTTGCAATTAAAAATGTAGAAAATGGCACTTTCAGTCTGTACTGTAAAAAAGGGATGTTACAAAAAAAACGTGTTTTATCAGTATATACTGAATTAGGAAAAAATAACTATATTAGAAACATGTACGCGTTATGAAATGCATACGTGTTTTTTTCTAGGAACGCGTACACATTATATAATGCATACGCGTTACCTTTACCCAACGGGTAATTAGATCATGTGTATGTGTTATGAAACATGTACGTGTTTTGTTTAAATAACGCGCACGCATTTTAGTATGTGTACACATTATTTAAAAATTGAATTCCAAACCCACATGCAACCTTGTTTTTAGGCTTGGGAAAGGCTTGGCAATCCAAGCCTTAGCCTTTGACCTGCAACTAAAAAACTAAGGCAAATTGAAGAAGAATGTCCAACTTTGGCAATATGGTTGATGGACTTTTTTTCTGAATGAATCTATAAAATTAAAACCCATTAGAGAACACTATGTCTAATTTCCAAATATATAATTTTTATCAATATTTGATTATGTTTTCTATTTTTTAATTAATTTCTAAGCAAACTAGTCCTTAAACTTGAAATATTAGGCTTTTTATTTTTTAATAACTTTTTTTGGTTAATTTTCTAGTAAAAAAAATATATGGCATCAAACTTCAGAAAATTCTCTACACAATGAAAAAAAAAGATTAAAAAAATGTTTAGTTTAGGTCCAATATGTTGTTCGTACACATTGATTTTTAAAAATAGCAATTAAGGCCAATAAAAAATTAATAAAAAAAATATTCAACAAAAAATTACAAAAAAAATTCCACATCAATCTTCTTGTTGTTAGCTCTCTTTTCCCAAAAGTAATTAGCAAAATACTTTTATTTGGTTGAAAAAGTGGTGTCCTTACATGTGCTTGGTATGGTTAAAAAATAGGGACTTTTAAAAAGTGGTTTTTATAGATCCATATCAAAATTTAATTTCTATAATCTGGGTATTTGAATAATTTACATATTTGGAAACTAGATTCAAAATGATAAATTTCATATTACTGAATTTTTTTAAGATTCATTGTGTAAGTGCCTCAAATTTTTCAGTCCAAGTGTGGCAAATTCTGAAAACAACAAAAACATTTCCACTTTTTGAGCTTTTTGTGTACCCAACTTCTTGCAATTACAACACCAAATCAAGACAATATTAGGCTCAATTCTACAAAGAGGGCCCAAACAAGTGTGAAAATGTCCCTAACAACATTTTTTGACTCTACATTTAGCCCCCACTTTAGTGAGAGGATGAACTTTCTTCAAACTCACACTAAAGTAGACAAACATGCATCAAGAGGAGTCCAAGTGCACCAATGCAAGTAAGATGGGATGAAAACGATCAAGTGGAGTGATCAAGCCCCCAAGATCAATATCCCATGACTAACCAACATAGGCAGAAAAGAACACACATGAGAATGATATAAAGAGCAACAACAAAGCACAAGCATACACTGTCAAAGACGAAAAAGAGATAAAAAGGTAAAACATAAGAGTCAGATCAAGCTTCGACCATTTGTATATCATGATGTGGATCAAATCTAGGTTATTTTTCTAAAAAATGAAAGCTCACTCTGAGGCAATAGAACTCCTGGTTGTTCGCTAGGTGAGTATCTAAAAGAGGTGAGACACATACATAAATGGCTATGGAGAAATCATGCCTCAGTTGGGCTTCCCACTCAAACCATACCAAATTTATACCCATTGGTAACTTTAATAAGGCACCATGTAAAAATGGTTTTCGAGCTTCATGAGTCAAGAAAAACTTTGTATCCTTGGAGCTCATGAACAAACAAGATGGCTCTACAAGCATGCAAACTGTGTTATGCAAAGTGGCCATATAACTGCAAATGCAAAATACAAAATAGGGAATGTTCAAAGTTGTCTTGCTTAGTTCATGTGAGGTCTTTAGCTTATGGAACATTGTGCCTAATGTCTCCAAGAAAGAACCAATCAAAGAATAGAAGATTCGCAACTTATGGGATGCAATGTGTCGCATCAAGCCACTAAGAGGAATGTAATATGCTAAGATAGATCATGCTCATGAGGTACATCACACCCAATGTCATCCACAAAGTGAGAAACACATCGTATGAAATAAGAAAACAACACTATGAACCATGAAAAAGAAAAAGAAATGCAAAAGAATAATGCCAACGCATTCCCCCACTTTAAAAAAATTGCTAAACACCATGCTACATGAGCAATTACTTTAAAGTAGAAAATGATAAATGAAAACAAAGAAGACATGAGAGCCAACTTGGAAAGCCCTATGCCAAGTCATATGTTTCCAAGTAAAGCTACGTCATGTAAGAGAGTAAGAAAAGAGAGGGGTTGCCCCCAAAATGGAAACACCAAATATATAAGGGATCTATGGATTTGGGGTTAGTATGTTCTTGTTGCAGTATTTTTATAGAGCTTAGAACTGTCATCATTCCCCGAATACACATAGAACTGGAAGAATGACACAAAGAGGGTGAAAAAAAAGAAAAATCCTTTCAGGTCAACATGGAAGATACATGAAGTCCTTGACGCCTTATGTCATCCCCAAAAGGAAAACACAAGACAAAAGAAAAGATAAAGGAAAAGAAAAGCTTTTGGGTCAACATGGAAGAGGCATTAATGTATCAATGCCTTGCATCATCCCCAAAAGGAAAACACAAGACAAATGAAAAGGATAAAAGGAAAAAGGTAAAAGATTGACGACATAGAGAAGAATGAAGGTACAAATAGAGGAATATCACAAAGAAAGAGAGAACATCAAACAAAATGTCATTGGGGATCACATCATGCACATGCAATCACATAAAAGAAAATGAAAAAGAAAAATACTACTAAGGCACATGTGATCTAACCTATTAGTAGGTCATCTACATCCCAATCATGTTCATTATATGCCGAAGGTGGACAACTAGCCAATGGGACAAAAGCAAGTGCCAAAATAGGGCCATTACCAGGTTCAACACTCTTTTTAGGAGAATTGTTGTTTAAGCTCATGGAAGAGGAAAATAATGTATTCAAATCATTATGTACCTCTTTGTCAAATTTAGCAACCTCATCATCATCATCCAAGTTAATCACAACAGGAGGTCAAACGATAATGTCCATGGAAGATTTCAACTCTTGTTGTGGTTGTTGTATTGGATTGTTTTGCTTTGAGGAATGGGTAGAGTCATTATGCATTGCTTTAGTCAAGTTTGTATTTTTATTTTATTTATTTAATTCTTCATGTAATTTGTGAGCAAGAGCACGATGTTTATGCCTACACTCTTTGGCACCTCTATTTCTTTTATTTTTTTTTCAAGTTGCATTTGTGTAGGAGTGGGTTGATCAACCATAGGTTTCTTTTCTTCCCTAAGGGGAGGAATGGAAGGAACCACATGAGGTTGTTCGAAAACTTTCTCCTTGACTTTGTAAACTTTTTTTATTGTAGGAGGTGTGACGGGTTTATTTTCATTGTCTCTTGGTCTTTGGTAGGAGTTAGGTGAAGGTTTTTTCATAGGTTGGTTTTGGTAATTTGGAATTTGTTTAGGTTCAATCATGGTTTTGTCAAGAATGGTAGGCTCGGTGGTAGGTGTATACATGCTTCAGAGGGATAATTCTACTATTTTCTTTGCCTTGAAGTTTTGATAGGATAGGAAAAAGAAGTCTTATTGTGGTTTTATAGGTTCTATCGGCTTGGTCCAAAAGAAATCCAAGGAAAATTTTCCATGAGAGGACAAACAGTTAAAGCCACTATGGTGGACAATGAATATTTTATTGTCAAAGGGAAAATTTAAGCATTTATTTATGACTGAAGAGACTACATTCATGGAGAAAAGGCATGGATAGTCGAGCTTCACATGAAATTGGTTTGACTGTGGGATGATGGAAATGAGATATCAAATGTTTTTGGTCCTATTTTCAATGGTAAGGTGATTGATCCCATCGTAGGGAAAGCAAAACCATTGTGCGTCTTGATCCATGATTTCAATTTATCATATATGTCTTGATAGAGCTCATGTAGAAGTAAGAATTTCTCAATGATCACATTATCTCCATAGGCGGGATCTATTAATATCCCATTAGTGGGTTTATCATAGATATGGCCAGCTATGTAAAGAGGACCATTGGGTGCATGTTTAAGTATGTCATTTTTTGAGAAAGCAATAACAAGAGGATTTTTTGGTCAGCCCTTACAATGTTGAGTCTCAACCAATGCCACCAAACCATCAAAAGGATCTTATTCTTGTTGATAAGTATCTATAGGACTTTATTGAGTTGTATTTGTGTTTTCATCATATGTGTCAACATTCATTATATCAGTCTTTGTAGTTTAACTAGCTTTGACAAATGTTATATTATGTTTTGGCATGGCGTTGGTAAAGATTTGCAAGTTTTGGTTAGGAGGGGCAAAAGACTTATTTCCTTGATCACTAACACCTCCAATGGAAAGATGGTCAAAATCAATGAGGTTGTGCACAAGATGTTTAAGATGCTTACAATGTTTTGTATCATGTCCATTTTGTCAGTGATAGTGGCAATAAGCATTTGATCTAAAGCTCGAGGGTAAAGGCTTATTAGGATTGGGTGTTTTGATGAGAGGCGTGGTAATCATTTACTATTCTAAAAGTTGCGGCATTGTGTTATGAAGGGTATTGGGTAAGGGATTGAATTCTCTTTTTGGGTCCCCATAACTAAAGGGTATCACGTATTTAACAACAACTACTTAGTTATTAGCAATTTGAGTTGTTTGTTGAGGGGGATTAAATGGAAGGAACCCTTTGCTTTTTTTTCTAAAAGGTTGGAATTTTTTTTGGTTTGTGGGCTCAAATTTTTTAGTTCAGCTAGAAGTGGACTTTGTATCTTGACTACTAACCAAATTTTTATAATCACAAAAGTCAGTACACAAGTGCCTAAAGCATGGGAATTTTATCATGGTAAGCTTTTATTGGATCTTACTTTACAAATTTTCTATGAACATCTTTTGAAGGTGAGGGTCGGGGACCTTGACATCAATTTGGGAATAAAGCAATTGATAGCATGTGATAAAGTCAGTTATCTTTTCATATTAATTTTGCTTACATCTCATCAAATCGTCCAAGTTCATCTTAGGATTCATATGCACTTGGAAATGATTTACAAATGTAGTTTGATATTCCTTCCTCCAAGAACACGAAATAAATTCTATTACAAACATTCATTTTGTGCATATCATGGAGTTTATGGTCATTATAATAATGAATGTAAGGCTTTATGTGATAAAATTTAAAATCTTAAGGAATGTGGTGCTCTTCCTTATGTTGAAGCACCTAATTCATCTAATTGATATTGATTTTCACTCTAGCATGTTCTCATCAATCATCTCATCTCACCCTTGTCTTGCACTAAGTGGGGGAAAAGGGTTAGGTAGCCTTGTCCTCGTATGTCACTTGTCATTGTCTCTTTTGGCTAGTTGACTACCTTTTATGTATATGTATGAGAAATCTTGGGATGTGGATGACATGCCTTAAGTTGGATCGCATGTGATGTACTGAGTTATCTTTAGCATTGTATTTTTGGGGGAAACCCTTTCATCCTCTTGCATGACATATCTTATTGGAAACATATGTCTTGGAATAGGGTTTTCCGAGTAAGCTCTCATGTCTTCTTCTACTTTAAAGCAATTGCTCACATCAATGGTGTAAGCAATTGCTTTAAAGTGGGGGCATACATTGACACTCATGTTTCATTGTGTGATTTTCCTTCTTCCTATGATGTGTTTCTTTCTTGGTGGTGTCATTGGGTTTGATTTCCTCTAAGAGCATGATATTTTTGTGACTTTTCATCTCTTCGAAACATTAAGTACATTGTTCCCTAAGATGATATATTGCATTTTTCCTCTCTTGGAGACATTAAGCACAATGTTCCCTAAGATGAGACCTCACAAAAACTAAGAAAAATCCCTTCATACATCCCTCTTTCTTGTTGCATGCATTTTATTTTCTTACCTTATTAATTCATGGAGGTATGGCTTTGATATGGTCCCACAGGGCTCACCTAGTGAACAACTAGCTTCACTATCTCATGTGAGTGTGCATTTTCCTTTTTTCCTTATTAAATTCATGGAGGTATGGCTTTGATATGGATCTCTTGGTGCTCACCTAGTGGACAACTAGCTTCATTAGCCCTTGTGAGTGTGCATTTTGTTTGCATAGTGGACAACGCATTCCACTTGTAAACCTCCTTTGGGAAAATAGCCTAGACTCATTCCATAGCATGTTGGACGGCCAGTTGAATCTTGATCCATTGAATTTTTCATTTTCCTTTTTTCTTTTTCCTTTTTCTATCTTTGATGGTGTATGTTTGTGATCTGGTTATGGCTTCATATATCATTTGCAAGTGTGTTCCATTGTGCCTATGTTGGTTTTTCATAGGATCTTGATCATAGGGGCTTATCCACCCTCTTTATTATTTTCATCCTATCTTACTAGAATTTGTACATTTGAACCCCTCATGATTGCATGGTTGGCTACTTTAGTGTGAGTTTGAAGCAAGTTCATCCTCTCACTCTGAGTGGGGGATAAATGTAGTGTAGGAAAATAACCCTTGCATTTTCACACTTGTTTGGGCTTTCCTTGCTTTGTTTATCCCTATCTATGTCTTAATTGGTCTTATTTTACATCCACAAGCCTAATAAATTATATATTTTTATGGCTAATCCCAACAAACTTCAAAGGGAAAATGATAATTTAATGATTTTGGCTGTGTCCCTAATTTTTGGACTAGGACTAAGATGCCACCTAGGGAATATTTTTCCTCCAAATGTCTTGGGACCCTAATTTCAAACGTACCTTAAATGGGCCCCTTTTTGGATTTTGTGCCCCAGGTTTCATGCCTCACAACTAAGACACCACCTAGGGTTTCTTAGTCCCCCTCAACTTATTTTTAGAATTTCATTTCAAATCTTGGCAAGATTTAGCCTCCATTAATTAATGATTTCATATGTTGGCTTGGTGTGGTGTAATTTCAGGATATTAAGCATTGATAAGTATAAATACAAGGTTCCTTTCATTCATTCTAATAATAACACATAAGCATTCAAGTATTCATGCAAGTTTGTGATCAAGAGAGCATTTAGAGTAGTTCATCAAACATTTGGAACCATCATTAAGATTCAAGCATCATATCAAAGATATTCTTGCATCATGTGTGTTTTTGAGCTAACATTTTAGATGTAAGGTTCTGATTCAAGCAATCAATTCAAGTCAAGATCTATCAAGCACTACTTTGATTCAAGATCTACATTCAAGCTAGCCATTTCACACAAGTCTATAGATTTCATAACAAGTGTTTGGTGAGTTGTAGCATTGCATGTTGTTCATTCACAATTTCCCTTAATTATTTGATTTCATTCCAAGGTTTAATTACCAACAAGGGGTTCGACCAAGGAAAACCCCCATTTACTAACAATCAACAAGTTTTTCCTCTCTTGCATGTTTGTGTTTGCATATTTAGGTTGAAGAATTGAAGATAATTTGAAGTGAAAAGTTGCAAAGTTGCATTGCAAAGTTGTCATCCTCACGGAAACTCACCTATAGGTTAGATCTAGAAGTTTCAAAACTTGAGTTAAGAGAAGAAGGAAGTGCAAAAACTGAGCCTCAAGATCACATTTCAAGATTTTAGAAATTCAGATCGGGACTAAGATTGTAGCAAGGGCATCTTAGTCCTCTTGAGGTTATTTTGCAGAGATTCTTTCAAATTTTGTTCTGACATTCAAAGATTCTGCATCTATCCCAAAAAATAGCAGTAGGACTAAGACAACAATAAGGGTATCTTAGTCCTCCCTAGCATATTTTGATAGTATTTTTTCATTTCCAGAATCCTCATTACATTTCCAGACTTCCTAGGTACACATACCCTAACTTTTTGTTGCTTAATTTCATCATTTGCACTCCTCATTTAGCTTGCATTACTCGGTTGTGTGGGTTGAATGTCAAGATGTCTTTTCCAAGCTTTTGCTTCGTGGAGAACCCCTCAAAGCTTAAATAATCCTCCCATAGGTCTCCCTTGTTGAGAATTGACTCACCTTAGTGTTGATAGTCAATCCAAATTGGGATCCTAGGACATATTTGAGTAAAAATTAGAGAATAGTGGTGTTTTATGACCTAGGTTATAAAGCATCACTATTTTCATATTGTTCAAGATGTAATAAAACTAATGTTCATGTACCATAGAAAAAAGGACCTCTTGCTTGACATGGGAATAAATCATGATAAAATGGACTTAATAAGGTCTTAATCTAGTGTTGTGAGGTGTTTTACACATCCACACTAGGTTTTGGACCCTTTCAAATGCATTTAACAACGTCTTGTAAAGGTGTTGTAAAGGAATTTCACTCTTTTCTAGACTTAATGAACCCATCTTCCCTTAATTCAACATTATAAATTTTTTTAATAAAATTATCACATCAATCTAAAAGGCTTGTGAATTAAACTTAATGTTAAACTAATGTTGTAATGTGTTTTACACATACACATTGGTTCTTGTGCCTTCCTAGGCCATGTGGACCTCATTTTAGTGTTGTAAAGTGTATTTAATCACACTTTCACATTGAATTTTGTGTCCCAAGCCCTACTTGACCTTTACATCATCAATAATAGGCCCCTATTAACCCATATTGTGCATCCTGAGGCTTAAATTGATCAAATACCTAACAAAGTTTTCAAATAAACCTTATTTCTTAACTTCCTAGCATCTTAGCTGGCATAATGGCCCCTATGGGGTCCATTCTCCATCCATGGAAAATCAATCCCATCCAGGTGGGACCCATTCACCATGGATGGCGAATGAGTCCCATTTGGCCCAATTTTGACCTTTGAGTGGGAAAATTTGAAATTTAAGTTTATTATTTTTACATGTTGGCCTTAGGGATCCAATTAATGGGAAAATAAAGTGAATTTCCTATAAATTCAAATATCTAAACCCTAAGTCATAACCATTCTTCATTATTCATCCACCAATATTCCATCTCAATTCAAGCAAGTTAGGGTTTCATCATTACAAGTCATTAAGATAGCAATTTTTAGACCTTCAAGGGTAGATTCTTCATGTTTTGTTGCATAATTTCAAGATCAATCATCATGGCAAGGTAATCAACTCCATTATTTCATGTTTCATTACATTCTTTCTCTATTTTGGTTTAATTACCTAAAAATGGGTTTGACCCCCATGCCCTAACATTCAACATTTCTCTCTCTTATCTTGTGTGTTTGTAGATTTAGAGATCTTGGAGGCCTAGAAATAATTGAATATTGCATTGAAAAGTTATCTAAGTCTTCTCTTCATTGAACAAGTCAAAATATTAACAAAAACTCACTTTCAGGTCTAGAAATTAGAGTTTCAAAAGTAGACACCTAGAGAAGCATAAAGTGTAGATCGAAAGCTCCAGATTCCACCTTTGAATATTTAGAAATTAAAAAGTGGACTCATTCACCATGGGTGGAAAATGAGTCCCACTACCAGGTCATTTTTTAGTTTTCTACACTTTTAGATACCCTTTTTTCCAAAATAGGTTCTAGAACAGTTTTACAGAACTGGGGCTGATTCGTCCAGAATGGTGAAGGAGTCCCACCAGGCCTGAAAATCAACATCAAAAACATTCTAGAATTAATTTCTAGTCTCCATCCATATCTCAGGTGCACTTCTTCAATTTCATTTGTTTATGTTTCAGTTTTACATTCATTTCTAGGTTTTTTGCATTACACAATGTGTTTTCAAATAACTTACATTTCTCTAGTTTTCATTCAATAAAAAATATCTTTCTTCAATCATTTACATTTATTTTAGATCATCTAGACACATTTCACTTATATTACATTCATATTGCATTGAATTTGAGTGTAAATTTTCCCATTTTGGCCCTTCTTTCTCCTTTTAGGTGAAAAACCCTAGAAGTGTTAGAAAGGATTAAGAAGCCAAAATCTTTGTTACATTTTGGTGAACCTATTTTTTGAATAGTTTCTTATCTAATTTTTGAGTCCTTCATCATAGATCTAGCCTTGCATTGACTTTGCATTAGGGTTTTCATGGATTAATTTGCATGCTAGGTTTCAAATTTTGCATTCATCAAAAAGTGTATTTAGGTTGCATTGTTGGCAGCTAAATCCATTTCAATATTTTGAAATTATACATTTTTAACCTAGGTTTGCATCATATCACTTAGAAATCATAAAAATCCCTCCAAAATTTTAGAAATTTTTGAAAAACTTCCATACTGGGACTCATTCGCCACCATGGGTGAATCAGTCTCTTCTGACCCCTGAAACTGCCTTTTATATAATTGAAAAACTCTATTTTTATGCTTCTATTTGCTACCATTAGTTATCTGTATCACTTGGTTGAGTTTTTGTATCATGCATTTCATTATATTTAGCTTATATTAGCTCATTTCATGCATTGTTAAAATTCACATTTTCATTTCCAATCTTTCACCTTTCAAATTATTACATAGTGTCATCAGTAAATTAATTTGTTTGAAATATGGAAAGTTTCATTTCATCATATGTCTTTACATTGAATTTTACATTTGCATAGCTCCTCTTACATTTAAATCATTCAAAATAAGCATTGTTTACATTCATGGCACTTAGACTTTTGCAATTTTCATTTTTAGCCTTAGTTCCTAGTTCATTTAGATCAGATTCATAAGCAAATGAAAACAAAAAACATCAAACAATCCAATTCAACAAATGATTCAATTTTGAAAAACTATAACATCCAATCCCCTTAGTAGTGACGATTTAGACATGTTAGATGAATACCTCAAGGACTTCCTCTAACTAAGATCATCCACTAAAGATTTGACACAAAAGGATGCATGCATCGATAATCATGATAATCATAATTGTTCTTCTCCTAATATCTCTCCCATTGGTGATGAAGGTATCTTGATGAAAGAAGACACAATCATTGAAGATCATGAAATTCTTGCTTGTCTTCCTTCTCCTCCCCCTTGCAAAGACATTATGACACACAACGCTGAAATTATTTCCACTACCTTACCGATTCCTCATTCATCTCTCAACACCTCCCCTACTTGTGCAAATCCTTTAGTGAATAAGGATAAAATCATGAATGATCATGACAAACACATTTGTGTGGAGGATATGATTGAGAGTTATTCCAATCCTACCTTTCCTACTCAAGAAGACATTCTAGGAAATGAGGATGTAAGTATAGATAATCATGACAATCAACCCTTTTCTTCTCCTAATATCTTCTATACACATGAAGAAGATAGTTTAGTGTTAGAAGATATCGTGATGGAAGATCTATTTGAACAAAAAAGTCCAATCATTAGTAACCATGAAACACCTAGTTATCCTTCTCTTAATTCCTCTCCTATGAGCGATGAAGCTATCTTGCCAAATCCAATTATGACATGTGATGAACATATTAACTCTCCTCCTAGGGTTGATATTATGGCACATAAGAATGATACCTTCAAGAAAATAGACAACCAAATAAATCCTTCTTCTCATATCACTACTATTGATACTCAAACAAATCCAACCATTAATCCTTCCCCTATGTGTGTTGAAGTTTTTTTGGACACACCTAAGAATCTTATCATTCTTTACCCACCATTAAACAAGAACAATACACCCAACCTCATTCTTCCAACTCATGGTCTTCATGATTTTCCTTTCATAGAAATCAACCCATCCAAAAAACCTTCACTCAACGTCCATATTATCACTCAAGATTCTTCCAAGCAAACTCTAACCTTAGTACATCCTAAATTGATAGATATCTCATTAAACATGTATCAAGAAAATTATTTGTTCCCTTATCCACATAAATAACATTAGTTACTGCTCCTTTCCATGCAATATTTTCAGGATCATTGCATACTCACTATTGCATGTTTTGCATTCATCCCAAGGGGAAGCATACCATCATCCATTTTAGGCTCACCTTTGTCTTGCACTAAGTGGGGGAAAAGCGTTAGAAAGCCTTATCCCCATATGTCACTTGTCATTGTCTCTTTTGGCTAATTGTTAACCATTCATGAATGTATAAGATCAAGCTCAGGATGTGGACAACATCTCTTAAGATTGAATCGCATGTGACATACTCCCTTTCTTCATGACGCAGCTTATCGAAAACATATGACTTGACATAGGGATTTTCGAATAAGCTCTCATACCATCTTCTACTTTAAAGCAATTGCTCATAGTAAGGGTGTAGGAACCACTTTAAAGTGGGGGGCATACATAGACAACATATTTTTTCAAATTTCATGGCGTGATTTACTTTTTTCTTGTGATGTGTTCTCTCCTTGGTGGTGTCATTGGATTTGATTCCTTCCAAGAGTGTATGATCAACTGAAATGGCCTGATGTGAACAAAGCATCCCATGGATAATGATTTGACAAGGGAATAATGATCAATTGAAGTGGCCTGATGTGAACAAGGCATCTCATGGATAACGATCTGATACCCTGAATTGTCCTCTCTTGAAGACATTAGACAAAATTCTCCCTAAGAAGAAGACCTTACATGAACAAAGAAAAATCCCCTTAAAATTTTTTTTTACATGACATTCAAAAACATTACATTGTGGTGCCTTATCAATGTTATGAGGAGCACAAATTTGGTATGGTTAGTATGATCAGAAGTCGACACACTGGAATGACTTTCTCATTATATGGTGGGAAGCCGACACACTGGCATGACTTTCTCACTAAACCAATTCTTTGGGGTATCTCACCCAACGAACGTCCTAATGTTTTGTGGCCCCAGAGTGAGCACATTCTTAAACAGGTGCAGGACAACCAAGAGGGGAGAGTGAATCAATTATCACACAAAGTTAAACTTAAAAATTTATCACTTATCAAATCTTCAACCACACTATTATGTTATTGAATATGAGCACGAAACATAAATAACATAAAGTAAATCCACACAATAAACACCAGATTTTTATGTGGAAAACCCAATAAGGGAAAAACCACTGTGAGGTTTAACTCACACTATAGAGTATTTTCAAAAGAGTCTCACTGCCAAAAAGGACTCACTGTCCAAGTACAAAGGCTCACTACCTACAAAAGGACTCACTATCCAACAAGGAGTCTCACTACCTACAAAAAGGACTCACTATCCAACAAGGAGGCTCACTTCCTGCACAAGATTATACAAAAATAGAATAAGGCTTTACAACCCAAAATTGAACTGGAGAGATGCACCTATCATGTGTTGATACAGTTTTGGTGATGCTCACAATTGTTTCCTTTATGATTACACCTTCACATTCATTACTCGCTCACTATTCCTTCTATCTTATTGCACTGCTTCTTTTTTCACAGTCTCTCAAAAAAAAATGTTCGCCATATATTTATATATATATATATGATCCTCATTGCAAGCACCAAATAGGTCGGCCTAATTCATTTATAAAATATATCAACTGTCAGCTCCACAAAATATTTTCAAAATGCAATTTAACTGTTAGCACGTTATATTATGTTGGATCAGACCAAAAAATAGATCGCAAATAAGTTTTTATATCATATCAAAAATTATCTTAACAAGTCAGTCAAAAATAGTCTTCAATGCAAAAAATAGAATAATGTCACTTCATTGTACGGGAATGAGAACAAAAAATAATCTAATCATCCATGCCTTTAATATCCATTAGTAGTTTCCCAAAACCGCAACTAGAAATTGTCAACTGCAGAGAAATGTGGGCTAGAATACCAAAGAGGCACCAAAAATACTGGATCAACCACCACAAAAGATAAGTCAGTTATATGCACTGGTTTAAAAGTACCGAACCAAACTACCAACATGGTGGAATCAATGACAAAATATAGATAACTTACTCATTTTTCTTTCATTTAGTTCTTCCCATTGCATGATTATCTATCTTGATGGTTTGACTTAGGATCTTAGATCCTAGGGGCTTGAATTCCTTCTTAATCTTTCTCATTCTTTGTCATCTACATCTGTACACTTAGATCTCTCTTGAATGTCTACTTTAGTGTGAGTTTGAAGCAAGTTCATCCTCTCACTAAAGTGGGGGCTAAATGTACCATAGAAAAAAGGACCTCTTTCCTGGCATGGGAATAAATCATGATAAAATGGAAATAATAATGTCTTAATCTAGTGTTTTGAAGTATTTTACACATCCACACTAGGTCTTGGACCCTTTCAAATGCATATAACGATGTCTTGTAAAGGTCGTGTAAAGTGTTGTAAAGGAATTTCACACTTTTCTAGACTTAATGAACCCATCTTACCTTAATTCAACATTATAAAATGTGTTTAATAACATTATCACATCAATCTAGAAGGCTTGTGAATTAAACTTAATGTTAAACTAGTGTTGTAATGTGTTTTACACATTCACATTGGTTCTTGTGCCTTCCTAGGCTATGTGGACCTCATTTTAGTGTTGTAAAGTGTATTTAATCACACTTTCACATTGAATTTTATGTCCCAAGCCCTACTTGACCTTTACATCATCATTAATAGGTCCCTATTAACCCATATTGTGCATCCTGAGGCTTACATTGATCAAATACCCAACAAAGTCTTCATATAAACCTTATTTCTTAACTTCCTAGCATCTTAGCTGGCATAATGGCCCCTGTGGGACCCATTCACCATCCATGGTGAATTAGTCCCATCCAAGTGGGACCCATTCGCCATGGGTGGCGAATGAGTCCCATTTGGCCCAATTTTGACCTTTGAGCAAGAAAAAATGAAATTTAAGTTTATTATTTTTACACATCGGCCTTAGGGATCCAATTAATGGGAAAATAAGGTGAATTTCCTATAAAATCAACTCTCTAAACCCTAAATAATAACCATTCTTCATTGTTCATCCACCAATCTTCCATCTCAAGTCAAGCAAGTTAGGGTTTCTAGTTTCAATATTACAAGTCATTAAGATAGCAATTTGTAGACATTCAAGGGAAAATTCTTCATGTTTTGCTACAGAAATTCAAGATCAATCATTATGGAAAGGTAATCAACTCCATTATTTCATGTTTCATTACATTCTTTCTCTATTTTGGTTTAATTACCTAAAAGGGGTTTGACCAAGGCAAACCCCCATGCCCTAACATTCAACATTTCTCTCTCTTGTCTTGTGTGTTTGCAGATTTAGACATCTTAGAGGCCTAGAAATCATTGAAGATTGCATTGAAAAGTTGTTTAAGTCTTCTCTTCATTGAACAAGTCAAAATATCAACAAAAACTCACTTTAAGGTTTGAAAATTAGAGTTTCGGAAGCAGACACCTGGAGAAGCAGAAAGTGCAGACCAAAAGTTCCAGATTCCACTTTTGAATATTTAGAAATTCAAAAGTGGACTTAGTCACCATGGGAAGAGAATGAGTCCCACTACCAGTTCAATTTTTTGTTTTCTTCATTTTTAGATACCCTTTTGTCCGAAGTAGGTTCCAAAATAGTTTTACAAAATTGGCACAGATTCGCCCAAAATGGCGAATGAGTCCCACTAGGCCTAAAAATCAGCATCAACAACATTCCAGAATTCATTTCCAATCTCCATCCATATGTGAAGTGCACTTCTTCAATTTCATCCATTTTTGTTTTAGTTTTGCATTCATTTCTAGGTGTTTTGCATTACACAATGTGTTTTCAAACAACTTACATTTCTCTAGTTTTCATTCAATAAACAATATCTTTCTTCAGTCATAATTGACTTGGAGTGTAACTTTTCCCATTTTGGCCCTTCTTTCTCCTTTTAGGTGAAAAACTGTAGAAGTGCTAGAAAGCATTAGGAAGCCAAAATATTTGTTACAGTTTGTAGTGCTTTGAGTCTACTTTCTAAACTATTAATGTTTTTTGAAAATGGTAGAGATTAAGGGGTTCAAAAAATGGAGCCACAAAAATTGATCTTTTTTCAAAAAAACATAACATAGCATCTTTTGTGGCTCCCTCAAAAGGTTAACTTTCTTTTGGTATTTTAAAATCACTTCACTGAGAAATTATCTCATAGCATGTAGTTTATGCCTATTTTTTTGATAATTTTTTAATGAGTCTTTGATATTTTACTAATTTTTCCAAGTGGACACATGCTAAAAAACAAAATTTTGGTTGTGCTACCCCTACAATTTTTGAAGACTAATTGAAAATCATTTTCTTTTAATATGTGTAGAATGAAGTCTAGTTTATAAAAATGTAATTTATTTGAAATTTCAATGAATGGCTAAAAATAAAGTTAAAAATACCAAACACTAGATTTTTGACAAAAAATGGACACACAAACAAAAGAAACTAAAGATGAAAGCCTTAACATTGTCAAAATGTGAAAAAGTTACATTGTTAAATAGCTAAGAGGGAGCCCAACATTACCAAGATGTTCAATTTACTCGACCCTAAAACATGTGCAAACTTGATGGTTAGCACGAACGAGATTATGTAAAATCTTGTAGAATATGCAAAAACACTTCTTTGGATGTTGGGAAGGAACTACAAGCCTTTGGATCAGAAATCCAAAGAAAATCCAAGCCTAAGGCTTGGGGATTCCGAAAGCAAGATTTAAGACAAGCACGTTAAAACGCACTCGCATTATAAGGTGTTTGCATTATGTCTTGTTTTGTATTCTTCTCCCTTTTGCAAAATTTTATTGTAAGTTTCCAAAACTTGACATAACACGAGTGCATTATAAAGCACTCACGTTATATCTCACTTGAAATTATTTATGTGCAAGTTTGTTAAATGTATGTTTGATGTATGTATGTTTGTATATATATGTATATGTAAATATGTATGTATGTATGCCTTTATGTATGTATGTATGTATGTATGTATGTATGCTTGTATGTATGTATGTATGTATGTATGTATGTATACATGTATGCTTGTATGTATGTATGTATGTATGCTTGTATATATGTATTTATGATTGTATGTATGTATGTATGTATGCATGCATGTATGTATGTATGTATGCTTATATGTATGTATGTATGTATGTATGTATGTATATATATGTATGGATGGATGGATGGATGTATGCTTGTATGTATGCATGTATGTATGTATGTATTTATGTATGTATGTATGTATGTATCTATGTATGTATGTATGTATTTATGTATGTATGTATGCATGTATTTATGTATGCTTGTATGTATGTATGTATGGTTGTATGTATGTATGTATGTATGTACGTAAGGGTTTTGGGTTTAGGGTATATAAGGCTAATGGTATAGGTTATACCTGGATGAGGGTTGAGGTTTTTGGGTTTAGGGTTTGAGGTATAGGGGTAAGGTTGAGAGATTAGGGGTTAAGTAATAGGTTGAGGGTAAAGGGTAGAGGGTTGAGGGTTGAGGGTTTATAGTTGAGGGATAATATTTAGCTTGTTGAGTGTATAAGATTAAGTGTGTAAGGTATAGGGATTAGGGTTTAGGATATTTGGTTTAGGGTTTACAATATGGATTAAGGGTATAAGGCATAGGGTGAAGGGTTGAGAGTGTATGGTTTAGGTTTTAAGTATAGGGTTGAGGGGCAATATTCAGGGTTTAGGGTATAAGGGTGAGGTTATAGGGTATAGGGATGAGGGTTTGTGGGTGTAGGGTTTAGGGTTTGGGGTATAGAGTTGAGGATTTAGGGATCAGGCTTTAAGTATATGGTTGAGGGTTGAAGGTTTACAGTTGAGGGATAACATTCACGATTGAGTTTCTAAGGTATAGGTTTTAGGGTTTAAGGTTGAGGGTATAAGGCATAAGGATGAGGGTTGAGGGTTTAGGGCATAAGTATTGGCTTGAGGGTATAGGGTATAGGATAGAGGTTTGATGTTGAGAGATAATTTTTAGGATTGAGTGTCCAAGGTTAAGTGTATAGGGTATAGGTCAATTAGAGTTTATGATACTCGGTTGACAAATTAGGGCTTAAGTATAGGGTTGAGGGTTGAGGTTGTAGGGTGTAGGGTTTAGGGTTTAAAGGTTGAGGGTTTAAGGATTTAGGGTTTAAGGTTTAGGGTTTAAGGGTTGATAGTTGAGGGTTTAGGGTTGATAGTTTAAGGGATAAGGATTCAAGGGTTGAGGGTTTAAGGGTTCAGGGTTTAGGGTTTAAAGGTTGGGGGATTAGGGGTTGAGGGTTGAGGGTTTAAGGGTTTAAGGGTCAAGAGGTATTAGGATTTAAAGGTTGAGGGATTAGGGTTTAAGGGTTGAGGTTTTAGGGATTATGGTTTAAGGTATAGTGTCGAGGGTTGAGGGTTTAGGGTTTAAGGTTCAAGGGTTGAGGGTTGAGGCTTTAGTGATAGGGTTTAGGGTTGAGGGTTAAGGTAATAGGTTTTAATGGTTGATGGTTTAAGGGTTTAGGTTTTAAGGTTCAAGGGTTTAGGGTTTAAGGGTTGAGGGTTTATGGGATTAGAGTTTAAGGGTTGAGGGTTAAGAGATTGGGGTTTAAGGTATAGGGTTTATGTATTAGGGTTGAGGGTTTAATGTATAGGTAGAGGGGTGAGGGTTGAGGATTGAGGGTTTAATCTATATGGTTGAGGGATTATGGTTTAAGGGTGAGGGTTCAAGATTTAAGGTATAGGGTTGAAGGTTTAGGGTTGAGGGTTTAGGGTTTAAGGGCTGAGGGTTGAGGGATTATGGTTTAATGGTTGAGGGTTGATGGATTAGGGTTGAGGGATTAGGGTTGAGTGTTGAATGTATAGGGTAGAGGGTTTATCATTGAGGGTTTAGGGTTGAGGAATTAAGGGTTTAAGGTATAGTGTTGAGGGATTAGGGTTGAGGTTTGAGGGTTTAATGGCTGAGGTTTGAGGGTTTGAGGGTTGAGGGTTTAAGGGTTTAAGGGTTTAAGGGTTTAGGGTATAAGGGTGAGGATTGATGGTTTATGGGTTAAGGGATTAGGGGTTGAGGGTTGAGGGCTTAAGGGTTTAAGGGTTTAAGGCTTGAGGTATCGGGTTAATGGATTAGGGTTGAGGGTTGATGGTATAGGGTTGAGGGTTTAAGGGTTGAGGGTATAGGGTTGAGGTATTAGGGTTGAGGGTATAGGTTTGATGGATTAAGGTTGAGGGATTAATGTATAGGGTGGAGGGTAGAGGTTTGAGGGTATAAGGTTGAGGGATTAGGGTTGAGGGTTGAGGTTATAGGGTTGATGGTTGAGGGTTTAAGGGTTGATGGATTAGGGTTGAGTGTTTAAGGATTGAGGGTATAGGGTTTAAGGATTAGGGTTGAAGATTGAGGGTATAGGGTTGAGGGTATATGGTTGAGGGATTAGGGTCCAATCTATAGGGTAGAGGGTTGAGAATTGAGGGTTGAGGGATTAAGGATTTAAGGGTTGAGGAATGAGGATTTAGGGTTAAGGGATTATGGTTGAGGTATTATGGTTTAGGGTTGAGGGTATAGGGTTGAGGGTATAAGGTTTAGGATTAAGAGGTTAGGGATTACGGTTGAGGATCCAATGTATAGTGTAGAGTGTTGAGAATTGAGGGTTGAGGGTTTAATGAGGGTATAGAGTAGAGGGTTGAGGATTTAAGGGATTAGGGTTGATGGTTTAAGGGTTGAGGGTTGATTTTATAGGGTTTAAGGTATAGGGTTGATGATATAATATATATAGGGTAGAGAGTTAAGGGTTGAGGGTATAGGGTACATAAGGGTTGAGGGTTGAGGATCCGATGTATAGGGTAGAGAGTTGAGAATTGAGGGTTGAGGGTTTAATGTATAGGGTAGAGGGTTGAAGGATTAGGGGTTCAAGGTTAAGGTTTTAAGGGTTGGGGGATGGGGGTTTAGGGTTTAAAGGATTATGGTTGAGGTATTAGGGCTGATGATTGAGGGTATAGGGTTGCTCAGGATTAGGGTTGAGGATCCAATGTATAGGGGAGAGGGTTTAGTGTATAGGCTAGAGGGTAGAGGGTTGAGGGTTTAAGGTATTAGGGTTGAGGGTTTAAGGGTTGAGGATTGAGGGTATAGGGTTGAAGGATTAAGGTTGAGAATCCAATGTATAGGTGTGAACCAAGATTCCAAACCTGCATAAACACAAGAAACAAACACCATATTAGATCAAATACAAGTTAGTATCATGATTCCATAAGAAATCCATTTGAATTGTAAAAGAAAAGAAATGAAATGAAGAACATAAACACGCATAAACCAAAGATATTAAATTATATTCAAATACAAAGTAAACTCTTAATCTCTTGGGGGAGTTGGTGCCAATTTGATGTGGAAATTGGCCCTTTCCCAACTCCTATGCAAGCCTTGGTGATTTGATGAAGATGTGATCCACTTTGTTGAAGATTGAAGTGTGCTCCAAGATAAAAATATGCATAACCTAGTTAAGACTTTGATGAAATGGATGAAAATTGCTATGGATTTGAGTATAATAACTTTGCTCAAATTGTGGATGTTAAAATGAGGAATGAGACCTCTTATTTATAGAATGACAAGTTGGAGAAATGCCCAAAATGAAGCAATGTGGGACTAAAATTCAACCAATGGCAAGGTGCCACTCGTCAAGATGAGAATGGATGAGCGATGTGCACATTTTGATGAATGTTCCCATAAATGCAATTAGGTGATATTTGGAATTAGTGAAATGACATGTAAGAGGGAAAAGGAATGTCTTAAATGCCACTTGGCTCAATGAAAAGATGAAATAAATGTCTTGTTAGAAGGACAAAGTCCACTTGGATTTTGAATTCAAATTTGAGAGAATATTCCTCCATTATGCCATGTTGAGAGAAAATAGGGATTTAATAAATGGATTAAATCTATTTTCATGTGAAAGTGGCAAAAGCTAGAGGATGGGACATGAATTAGGATTAAATTAATCAAAGGTTAATTAATTTAATAAGAGATTAGATGATGTGACAAATTTGACTTAGATTTATGGGTTTATTTAAATCAAAGATGAGAAGAATGTGATTTTAGAATTAGTTAAATAAATATTTGATTTATTTAACTAAAGAGGATGGTTGGTTAGCTTAAACTAAACAAGGTTTAATTTATTTAATTTAATAGATAGACCTTAGAGATTTAATCAAATAAAGGGAATTATTTAATTAAATATGGACACAGGGTTAATTAGATAAGGTAGATTGAATTAATTAACAAGAGAGAAAGACTTAATTAGATCAAATTATTTATTTAATTAAGAGAGGAAAATTGATGAATTTAATCAAATAAAGGTATTTGATTAAATGGTTAGACTGAGGGATGATTAGGGATGAAATGGTGTTAATAATTGGGATCCAGTATGTCGGTATATTTTCCATGTCTACATTTTGCCCCTCTTTGAACCAAAGTACTCGTTGCGTTGATTCAAAGAATAAAATGCCTCAATCAAAAGCCAAAATTTTCTAATTTTAAAAAATTGCCCCACTCTTGCCCCAGTAGGAGGAAATATTCCAATATACTACCCCCTCGAGAGATCAGAGGAAAAGCTTGATTTTTGGGTGATCTCACGAAAAAGGACAAGCTGCCCGATGGGTCCAGAAAGGCTCTGGGAGGTCAAAAGATGAGGTAAAACACAAAAAATGGTGCAAAATAGCCTTTAGACGGACAAAAATAGGATCAAGGGACCTAGACTCCTCCTGGATGACTAAATAGGGTCAAAAAACCCTAACTTTTAGGCTTAAATAGGCCTCGAGGGGCCACTTCCAATTCATTTTCACATTCAGCCTTGGGAGATTCTACGAATTGAGCTTTGACACCTTAGTGAGATGGCCCAATGACAACTCCTGATGCACATTTCTGGCTGAGTCTAGGCGTATCAGAGGCTTCTCAGTATTGGACCACCGGTGAGTCAACTTGACCTGAGCTCTTTTTTTTGCTTTTTCGTGCTCATTTAATGCTTTCAGAACTAGATCCCTAGGTGCGGTGCCATATTGCACCACTGATAATTTCAAACTCCGTCGCTCGGTATTTAAACTACACTGCCATCACAAGATGCATCGTCGTGGTGTTGTTTGGAGTTTAGGTCTAAACTCCAAACTTTGACGCTTTCATAAGGGACACTATCGTGGTAGACTTTAGAATTAGGGTTTCTATGCAAACTGAGACGCTCCAGAAAAGTGTAGCGTGGTGTAGTTTGTGGCTTTGGAGGCTCTAGCATCGTAGTTTGCAAATTTTAAACTACACCGCCTTCACAGGTAGCGATGTTGGGGTGACTTTCTAAACGCTGAGATAAGTCTAGACAAAAGATTTTTTGATGCATTTTAGCACAATGACTTTTCTTGATGCAGGAGGAGGTGAGAGATATTTACTCGCATGAACACAGGTCTCTAGAGATTTTTGGGTGTTTGTGCGATCTGACTGAGAGGGAGCAAGAGCACCTAGGAGAGATGGGGCTCTAGTGCATCGCCTACGCATAGCTCGTATGGACACACCTGGGCATGATGATGACCCTAGTGGAGAGGTGGCACAAGGAGACCTCTTCCTTCCATTTTCTAATCGGCGAGGTCGTAGTCATGCCAGAGGACATGTGGTAGATTTTGAGATTACCCATCCATGGTGAGCGGGTGATTTATGACATGGCTACCAAGATGAATGCCTACTATGCCATTTTAAAGACTGATTAGATTATGTTTTGTGAGGGGAAGATCCATTTGGAGTGCCACAAGACCCTAGCCTCACCCTACCGCTTGGTGATTGCTGCCATTATATCAGGTCTTGTTACCCCAAATCAGTGAGGCCAATATTTTAGTCCTGGTTGGGGGCTTGCTTGGGAGCGGATGGTCCTACGGTGACTGACACTTTTTGCATGGGGCCCAGTTTTGGTAGCTTCTCTTTACAGGGACTTTCACGAGTTTTCCTACTTGGATGGCAGAGCGCTTGGAGTGGGAGTCACACTCCTACATATCTGGGCATGGGAGCACATCCCTTTGTTGCGTCCATGAGTCGTTCCTATTCTGATGGAGCCAGATGATCCAGTGGTTTGGCATTATAGAGGGGGTTGTTCCTTTACCCATACAAGAGAGCACGAAATTCCTCATTGGAGGAGGGTCCTTGATGAAATGCGAGTGTTCCAATGGAGGCCATACCTTGGGCAGCCAGGTTGGTTTGATGACCCACAACAGTTGTTCTTTGCCCATCAAGACCGCATGATGTAGGGATGAGAGCATAATATGATTGAGATGTACTTGCCAGGTAGGGTCCAATGTCAGTTTGGTGAGCCACAAGATTGGCTTGATGATTAGTATGTGGCTATCTTTGTGAGGACAGTGAGTCACAGCTCCTAGGGCCAATACATACCTGCCCATGAGGTAGTGGAGAGCTTCAGGCAGCTGGTGGCCTAACCATGGCCATACAACTAGGGAAAGGTAGATCCAGGAGTGACCCAGGCCTACAAAGATTGGTTTAGGTTGTCACTGAGGCTCACAATTCTAGGTACACCCTTTTCTCGACAGGGAACCAGAGGTAGGGGAGTAGGACAGGGCTGAGGAGCATAGGATCAGGATCAGGGAGGTGGTGGGCCACCACCAGTTCACCAAGTTCAAGATCGAGGAGTGCAAGATCATCTAGTTTAGGATCCACATGTGGGAGAGCAAAGGCAGGAGCAGGATCTGAGACACCATGACAGGATCGTGACACCTCCCAGGGATGGAGAGTAGGATCAGCCCCATGTGCAGCCACCTCCATAGCCGGATTCGAGAGGTGGGTAGATTTTACAGCTGTAGGCCTAGGTATAGGCACTGACAACTGAGAGAGATCAGGCTAGCATCGAGCGGGATCAGGCCATTCTACAAAGATAGGTCACAGTGTTACAGGAAGCAGTAGAGATGGGCTGTCGACAACAGCGAGAGAGCATGGTCACTTCCTCTCCCAGAACACAGTATCACTCTAGGCTTATAAAGAGGTAGTGCAGGAGGTAGACTATTACAGGATGTACTATTACTAAGTCGTGCAGAGGGCAGCTTAGGTTCCAGACTTCTCCTAGAGGACAGGTCACAAATCAGCAGAGAAACATGGGGAGAGAGTAGGTGGCAAGGGCAGCAGCCAGCAGGGCTAGGCCTTCATTTTTTATCAAAGATAGGACTCTTTTTGTACCCTTTGGGCTCATTTTTGATAGCCCCATGGGATGATTGTACTTATTGACATATACTTGTACATTGATCTGATTTTTGAATCATGACAATACATATTTGATGATATATGAGATGTTGATTTTGATGCGATATGTTATGTCCTATTTTATATGCTATGCAATGATGTTCTATCCTATGTGATGCAATGTGATGTATGATGATACGTTGTTATGATGTGATGCAATGATTATGTAGATGTTGATGGATGGATGCATTTCTTTTTCAGTATCTTTTTATGCACTTCTTATGATGATTATGTATGGATCGTGTAAATGTTATGCTACACAAATGCTTAGACTAACAAATCTATATTATGCAATGATGGATGGTATAATGTTATATGAATGCAAATGTTGTATAGTGTATGTGATGGATGCTTATATATGTTAATGGTATGATAAATGCAAATGATATGATGGATGTAAATGATGCTTATATGTGGTATGATGATATGTGATATGTGATATGATGATGCAAATGTTTTATGGGATTAATGATTTATGTAATGCTTTAGAGTAACCAATCTATATGTATGGAAATGTAATATATGTTTCTATATGATATGCTATGCAATATGAAATAAGCTGATAGTTTATGGATGCAGGATGGATGCAATAATAATGATGATCTGATTAACTATCATGATATTATTGTTAGTGCGAAAAGAAAGAGATAGAAGAAAGCAAGAGATTCCAACAAGACATGAGATGATGATGATGATGATGATTTGCTTGCCAAGGAGTTAGAATTTTCAAAGGGCTAATTACCTTATGTTTGCTAACACACATAGGTACAATGCATCAAGGTATGAATAACTAGGATGGCATTGTACCTAGTGTGATGCGCTTTGACTCGACAATCAGATAGGAGTATCCATGTTCACACCTAGCGTATGAAACTTTATTCAGAGTGCAGTTCAGATATTTCAAACATCTTGGACCAAAACATAGAAAAGCAAGCCTTCCTATGTGGTCAACAAGACACCTAAAACACCTTCACTACAAACCAAGCAAAAAATGCATGACCAAGTTATATTACAAGAACATCCAACAAGCGCAGTAGACAAAAAGATAATGATCATTGCCCCATTCCTTGGAATGAGCACAATAAGATAAATTAATAAGATAAAGATAAAGTAAAAAAACAAGCTAATGTTCTTCAATACTGCTAGCCAAGACTAAACTACAGTGATGCCTAATGTTGATGTCCATTGTACGAAGGATGCATACTAGGACATGACAATATTAGTTGATTTGATATGGGACTAATTGGATGATAGGCTATTGACACAAAGAGTTGACTAACTTGTTTATGTACTGACCTAGACTTAAGATTTTGACATTTCAAGTTTTCACTTTTGAACTGCTAGACTTGTTTCTAATTGTTTTACAAAAGGTTGGGGATGATGATTGTTTATTGTGAGTGATGTTTATTGCAGGTGAAAGCAAGATGAGACAAATGGATTTTTTCAAATATTTGGATGTTTTTGATGTTTTGAAATGTTTTGAGGTTGTTTTTGGTATTTTTGAGATTTTCAAATGTTTTGATTTTCAATTTTCAAATGTTTTGTGGTTTTCTGAGATTTTGACCAAGAGACTAACCTAAAGACCTATCATAGGGGCCTCGGGGGCTGATCAACCAAATTAAGCTTTCCTACATTATACACATAGAGACCACGTAGTTTGACTGACAAAGACTCGATTATGGATGAGATATGAACAAATGGATTGCCATTTTATTATGACAGACTCCTAAAGGAATGACCTAAGTGTCTCAGGGGATGATCATAGATCAACCTTTCCTATGTTCAAGGCTCAAAGACCCGTAGTTTGACATGATGACTCTGTTTTTGACTTTTTTACTTTTTGACCTGTTTTTGGATTTTGATATGTTTTGGATGTTTTTGTATTTTTGATTTTCTGACATTTTTGGATTTTCAAATTTTTTGATGTTTTTGGATTTTCTGATTTTTTGACTTCAAGAATATACATGAATCTGATCTGATGAGAACATGCTGCTAGTGTGATGCAATAGAATACTCTGATAAAGGCGGGACAAACTAACCTTGAGGATGGGCCAAGTAGTACTAGGAGGGATCATGACACGAACAAAGGATCAAGCTATGATGCAGATGCGGGTGGATGATGGATGTTGATGGATGAAATGCGATGGATGATGGAAGCTTGATGGGTGGATGATGCAGAACAAGTTGCGAAGATCCTAGGGGATGGAGAGTGTTTATTTACACATGGCACCTATTTGTTAGGTTTTCACCAAGGTACTTTCCCAAAGTTCCACTAAAGTGGTTTTCACTAGAGGACAATTTTTTCTCTTGATTCTTTTTTTTTTTGTCACCAAGATGCCTGTTTACCAAGTTTTCATCAAGATAACCATTTTTTCAAGACATTTTCTAATTTTTTTGAATTTTTTGGTTCTATACCTTGAAAGATTAGGCATAAATTTTTTTGAGATGGGAGTTGTTCATGGGATCTTGCAGAGGTTCCCCTTCGAGTGTTGATAACTGATATGCCCCTAACTTATAGCTTGTTGTGATAACAAATTGTCCCAACCAATTGGGTTCAAATTTTCCTTTGCCATTTGGGTTTGGGATGCTCTTTTGATTCTCCTTTAGGACAATTTCTCCAACTTGGAAGCTCCTACTCTTGATCTTCTTGTCATAACTCCTTTTAAGTCAATTTGATAGACTCACAAATGATTCAATGCTTATATAGGTCACTCATCCAATAGCTCCAGTTCATTTAGTCTTGATACTCGGTATTCTTCATACGTGATGAGGTTTTGTAGTGATATTCTTAGTGATGGAAGCTTGATCTCAATGGGCAATATGGCTTATGATCCATAGACCAGGGAGAATGGGGTGGCACCTGTGGGTGTACGGATGCTGGTTCGATAGGCCTAGAGGGCAGGATTTAGCTGTAGATGCCAGTCACGACCTGCGTCATTGACTATCTTTTTGAGGATTTTTAGAATGGTTTTATTGGTAGCTTCTGCTTGGCCATTGGTGTAGGAGCACCCAAGCTCTCTGAGGAACACTTCAAGTGCTAGGAGGTTGCAGGGGTCATGAAGACCTATAAACCTTTCCAGAGCATCAATTATAGCATTTTGAAGCCTATAATGGCATTTGGTAGGGATGAGTGTAACTGGAAGATCAAAAGTCCTAAGGGTCCTGATAAGGACCATAGGACTAAAATGCATTACAAATGGACCAATAGTGTCCTAGAAGGTTAGATAGGAGTATAATGTTTTAATTGAGTCAAATAAGGTTGAATAATGAAATGAAATAAGTTTTAGAGGGCTTTAGTTCATAGGAATTAATAAATTTCAAGTTGGAGAATTCAAATTTTCAAAATCCACCTTTGGGCGAGAAAGTGTGTTTTAAGTGTTTTAGTAGTAATTTTGCATTATAATCAATCCCAATCAGTTGGGACAGTTGGGGAATGAGACTATAAGGTTAGATAATTCATTTTTTATGGAGTTTGGGATTGATTATAATACAAATATAACAATCTAATGTGCAAGAAGGTAAGATTTGAGGTTGTACACCATGATTTGACAGTGCAAAGTGCTTGAAAATAGAGGCTAAAGTGTAGCAACAGAAGATCTACCTGAAGGAGGGGTATGTTTTTGAGTTGAAGGTGTCTAGATATGTTGAGTTATTGGTAAAAATTCCAAGAACTGGTTATGAAAGTGTTTGGAATTCTTGTTTTCAAGAAGCCCTAGTTTTAGGGGAATTTAATGAGGGTTTTGTGTTTGAGGGTCTTAATGGTGTCATAGAGGACTAAGACCTTAAAAATCATTGGTTTGGGAACATTTTAAGCTATTGTTGAAAATTTCATGATTTGGAGTTGAGTTTGGAGAGGGGTTGCTTTGAAAAAGAGGGCTAATTAAGCCTTGATTTTGTGGAAACAATAGGTTTTGAGGAGTCTAGTCCAAAACAAGTGCCAACAGGATTTTAGTATGTTGTGTAGCATCTTAAAAGACATATTAATCAATCATTATTTTTTGAAGTCCTTTGGAAATTTTGAGAGCAAAGTCATAAAATCCATCGCTAGAGGCCTAGTTGGCCTAGAAGCCTGGTCAAGGTGCAAAAAGTAGGTTTGTATTTAAGTCAGAGGTTTGGGGCTTTGAAACCATTCAAGACAAGTTTTTTTGAGTCTCTTAAGAGCATTCCTAGGGTTTGGGTCCATAAGGAAATCAAATAAGTCATAAGTGCACTATTGAGGCCTTATCTCCATACTGGTGCCTAGATGAAAGGTTGAGAGTGAACCATTATTAGCCTTGAAACTTTGTGTTTCTTTCAAAGTCCCTTACCCTCTGCATCAGCCATTCCCTTGGGGATAACACGGAGTGGAAAAGTGATGTTGGATATTGAATTTTTCACATAGGTCACGAACCTCTTGATTCTTGAAAGGTATCCCATTATCTGAGATAATAGCTTGGGGAACACTATATCGACATATGAGGTAGTTCAGGATAAATTTTGATATCTACTTTCCAGTGATGTATGTCATGGGGATGGCTTCCACCCACTTGGTAAAGTACTTAGTGGCGGTTATGATGAACTTGTGGCTGTTAGATGAGGTGGGGGTTATCTTTCCAATGAGATCGAGTCCCCATTGCGAAAAGGGCCATGGAGTGATGATGGGATGAAGTTCTTGAGCTGGAGCATGGATAAGGTCCCCATGCTGCTGACACTGTAGGCACCTTTTGATGTATTCATGTGCTTCTCTTTCCATTGTAGGCCAATAATACCCCATCCTCAGTGATTTCTTGGCCAAGGTTATTCCGCTCGAGTGTGAACCACAAATACCATCATGCACCTTAGTTAAGGTAGTTCATGCCTCCTCAACATTTAGGCAGCATAATAAGGTTCCTTCTATGCTCCTACGGTAAAGGGTGTTTCCTAGGATGACAAACCGGGATGCTTTCTTGACAAAGGTTCTTTTTAGGCTTGAGGGTAAGTCAGTAGGTAAGACACCTATTCACAGGTAGGTATAAATTTCATGGTACCAGGGATCACCGGGACCAACGATTTCAAACACAAATTCTGACTCAGGTACCTTGAATGCCGGCATGAGAAGCTGCTCTACCAAGAATTCATGTTTTGGGACATTGGGAGGGATGTCCAATAGGGATCCAATTGTTGCCATGGTGTCCGCTGCTCTATTGTTGGTTCTGGGAATCTACTAAAATGTGATATCAATGAATGATTCTTTGAGGCTCTCTACTAAATTTTTGTATGGAGTCAACTTATCATCCTTTGTTTGGTACTTGTCATTCACTTTATTTATTATCAACTGGGAGTCTCCATATACTTTGAGAGTCATTATGTGCCACTACACGACTATTCTAAGACCTATGGTTAAAGCCTTGTATTCTGCAATGTTGTTAGCGCAGGGGAATGCCAATTTGTAAGATCTAGGTATACAATCCCCCTGTGGGGTGATGAAGAAAACACTGACTCTTGATCCATGCTGATTGTATGAGCCATCAAAGTAAAGTTTCCAGTGATCGGCTATGCTAAGATTGAAGATGGATTCATCCAGAAACTCTAATATGAGTGGATTCTTTGAATAGATTGGTGCTTTTGCAAGTTGATTTGTGATGACTTGGCCTTTGATTGCTTTCCACTCCACATTTTCAATGTCATACTCTAATAGTATCATGACCCACTTAGCCATCCTTCCCGCGAGCATTTCTTTTGATAGTAGGTACTTTAGGGGATCGATCTTGGCAATGAGTTTGACTTTGTGTGCCAACATGTAATGTCTGAATTTCTGTGAAGTAAACACTACTGCTAGGCATGCTTTTTCAATGAATGAGTAGTTTAACTCATGCCTGACCATTTTTGTACTGATATAATGGATGGCCCTTTCTATCCCATTTTCATCGTGTTGTGCTAGGAGAGCTCCAAGGGTACCGTTGTTGCTGACACATAGAGGATTAATGGCTTTCTTGAGATCGGTGGCATAAGGACCAAAGGTGTGAGTAGATATTCTTTGATTTTGTTGAAGGCTTCCTCACACTTGTCATCCCATTTTTATGCTACCCCCTTGTGGATTAGGTGAGAATAAGGGATTTTCTTGTCTACCAATTGTGCTATGAATCTACGAATGGACTGAAGCTTGCCTTGGAGGCCTCTTAAGTATTTCAATATTTTGGGTGCCTCCATCTCTAGGATTTCCTTCACTTTTGGTGGATCTATTTCAATACCCCTCATTGAAACTATGTACCACAGTAGCTTTCCTGATTGTACGCCGAAGATGCACTTCTTTAGGTTGAGTCTGGTTTTATATTCCTCCAACCTATCAAAAATAGCACTTAAGGTTGCTATGTGATCTCTCCTCTTCCTTGATTTTGCTAGTATGTCATCAACATAATCTTCAATACTTTTTTGGATCATGTCATGGAAGATTAATGTCATAGCTCTTTCCTAGTTGGCCCCAGCATTCTTCAATCCAAATGGCATCATATTCCAATAGTAAGTCCCCCATGGACAAGTGAAGGCCATTTTTTGTTGGTCTTATTTGGTGATCATTATTTGGTTGTACCCAGAGAAACCATCCATAAGAGAAATCATCTCGTGTCCCACCGTCATGTCTACAATCATGTCAATGTTAGGCAATGGGAAATCACCTTTCGAACATGCTTTGTTTAGGTCTCTGAAATCCATGCAGATTCAGATGCTCCCATCTAGTTTTGAAATAGGAACTAGATTTGATATCCACTCGGGGTAGTCAATTGGTTGTATGAATCCTGCTTCTAGTATTTTCTTCAATTCCATTTTGACCAATAAAGCAATCTGAGGATGCATTTTTCTCAATTTTTGTCGGACAAGCTTTGCTTTAGGATACACTGCTAGATGATGAACCACAATCTCTGGGTCAAGCTTGGGCATGTCTACATAGCTCCATGCAAAATTAACTTGTCTTTCTCTCAAGAAGGCTGCTAGGAGCTCTTGTTCCTCTGATAATAATGACTTGCATAGAATGTGAGGTGTGGGGTCTCATTTATTCCCAAGTTAACCAGATTACATTTTTCGGCTAGGACTGCTAATTTTTCCTGATGGAAAGCTCTAAGAGGAAGATTGAATCCACCATCCTTGGGCACCTCAAAGAGGTTTTCACCATTGGATGTGTCCTTTATTTTTACTATTTTCATGTCAAAGAGTGCCACGGTGTGATTTTCACTCAAGGACCTAGAGATTATTCTCAGTTTCTTGCTTTTGCGACTGAGGTATTCAATTGTTTCCCCATAATATGCATGTGTATCCAGCTCGATGATGAATCCTACTTTGTGATCCCCACATGGAATAATATCTTGCAATCCCATGAACTTTGAGAGCACCTCATCATTTTCGAATGTGTCAAGAATTGGCGGTCCTCATTGATCATAATCGATGAGTTGTGGGTAGACTAGATGAATTTCATTGTTTTGATGGTCAGTGGGCTCAAATGACATAGTGCTAATCATGATAAGGGTGGTGTCCTCGAAGAGCATGGGTAGGTTGGTTATGGTATCTTTGTCATCACTACTACTATAGATGCCAGTTATGTCAAATGTGAAGTTGTTTATGACTCATCCTGTAGATAAGAGTAAGTGAAGTTCGGCTGTCGTTTACTGAGGAGTGTTGACTTTCCTAACTGAGGGATTCTGGACACGTATGGTTATACTCAGAGGGGTACATCCAAGGATAATATTTCTCATTTGTGTCTCCAAAATGATGGGTATTAGAAGCCCATTATCATTTTTCCTTAGTTTCTAGTTTCTGTCATAGCCCATTGCAAGCATCATTTGCAAACCTTTGTTGCTATCATCCATTGGTAGATTGGCTACTGACCTATTCTCTTGGTATAAGAGATGGGATGGGTCCTCCTCTATGACTTCTTAGCTGAGATCTCTCCAACTTTTGAAGTTGGTATAACCTTTAGTGGATGTTTGGGATGTGGAGGCTTCATTTGATTGCAGACATCCTCATGATCTAGGAGATCGTGGTAACTCTCCTACCACAAAATCATTTTTGGGAATCGTATAGTTTCTAAAACCATTATCCTGGATGATGAATTTGATATCAGAGATGGTGGGGATGGAGGGAGTGGCGGGTGTCTCTATCGTAGAAGTGGAAGCGAGAGTGGCTGGATCAATGTATGGTGTTGATGGGCCTTCATCATTTTTAGGCACTTGAGGTATTTTGTAGTATTTTGCCTCTAGGTTCTTGCAGTAGGAGAATGGTTTAGGATCTCCATGGATGGTGACCTCTTGTCCTTCGTATGTGAATTTGATACATTGATGGAAGGTTGATGCTACTTCTTGCATTGCATGGATCCACGAATGTCCTAGGAGAATGTTATAAGGCAGGTCGAGGTCTAGGACCTGACAAGTAGTTACCATGATAGCTGGCCCTACTTGAATAGGGAGTTGAATTTTTCCTTGGGATACTTTTTCTTGATCATCATATGCCTTGATTGTAATACATTTTCCTTTGTCGATGGAATCCTCTGAGATTTTTAGGTTCTTAATGAGCTTGAGGGAACAAATATTCAGGCTTGCACCTCCATCCACTAAGACTCACTTGAATTTATTTTTATGCACTAGGACTTCTAAATGGAGTGCATGGTTGTGATATGGTTGAGTGGGAAAATGTTGATTGGAGAATGTAAGGAGATTCGAGGTGATGATGTTTCCAACCATAGCTTGGAATTGTTCCGCATCAAGATCTGTGGGGACGGTGGATGAAGCCAATGCTTCCTCAAGGATTTTCTTATGGGCGGATGAAATTTTTAGCAACTCCATGATGGATATTTGTGCTATGGTTATTTTCAATTGATCAAGGACATTCGTTGGGAACAGATCTTGGGTTGGGTGCGGGTGTTCTGTTTGGCTGAGATGATCCTGCAATGGTAATTTTCCCGCCTCTTGTGGTGACTCCACAATCGGCATGGGATCCTTTGATGGTGATGATAGTACAGTAGTCATCTAGGTATGTGATGAGATGGTCGTACACATGATTCATGTTCTTGAAGGTATCTTTCCCCTTATCAGTAGTATTGTTCCCTTTATTGTTATGGTTTGGCATCAGATTCGTGTATATTTTGAGGTTTTGATTTCCTATTGGCTACTCCACATTTATGATTTTTTGATCAATGAGGTCTTGGATTATGTTTTTCAACCTCATGCAATTGTTAGTGGTGTGTCCTTTGATTTTGTGGAAGTCACAGAGCTGATTTTCATTGTACCAGGGTGGTTTGACATCTAGTTCCTAGTAATTCTCATATGTGGAAGCATTGATGAGGTTTTCGTTTATTAGTTTCTTCATGATGACCTAAAGTGGTTCCCCAAGGCCAGTGTACTTCCACTTGGGGGAGTTCTTGTTTCACTGAGGTGGTCCCCTTTGATTGTTAACATTGTTGATTGCTTGATTGTTTGGCTGTTGTGTTGTTGCGTTCGCTTGATGATTGTTTTAATTATGGTTTTGGGGTTGTTATTGCGGTGCAGGTGTATTTTGTCGAGGGGAACTGATGACAACTTTGGCATTGATGACACCATTGTTGGTAACATTTTTTTTTCTTTCCCATGTGTGAGGTTTTTCATTGTAACTGGTGGATGGGCGATTCCTATGTTGTTCAAGATATGCAAGTGATCCTCTAGGTTGTGTCATAAGGGCTCATTCGATGTTGAGTGCCTTGGAGATCAATTGGTCATATGTGGTGATGCCTTGAACTTTGAGATGGAATGCCAAGGCTCTGTCGAGGTTGGATATGATAGTGCACACTTGTTGTCTCTCAGGCACGAACCATTTTCTCTTGTTAGCCTTGGATTGCAATCATTGTAGGAATGAAACAAATGATTCATTCTTACCTTGTTTCAAAGTTGATAGTTCCTCTAGACTGACATCCATTTTGATATTGAATGCGTAGTTTTTCATGAATGCGTCCACTATTTCTTGGAACTTCTTGATGCCCGGAGGAAGGAGAGAGAACCATTCCATGGCGTGGCCAACCAAACTTCTAGGAAATAGCTGCATTAGATAGGTATCGTCATACGCAACTTCCATGCAATGAACCTGGAATTCCCTGATGTGATCTTTAGCGTTTCCCGTCCCATAGTATTTGTCAAATTTGGGGGCTTCAAATCCCTTCAGGAATGGTTTCATTACAAGGCTCCTATGAAACGGATAAGGACACAAGTTGTTGGGTGTTTTCATGCTTCACCCTGATTGAAGGTCAAGCACTAGTTGCAAAAGCAACTTGATTTGTGTTGTGACATCATTTTGCAGATCAGGGGGTGGGATGAAAGTGTTCTGAGGTGGTTCAATTGTGGGTGATATGGGAAGATTGGATGGTATGTTGATAGATGGTGTTTGCATATTTTTTTGATCCAAGTATGCTTGCAATTATTGTTGTACCAACAACACTTGTTGTTAATCCTATTGTTGTTGTGCTATTAATGCCTATTGTTGAGCTTGTTGTTGTTGTTGTACCAACAACGCTTGTTGTTAGGCTGCTAATTATTTCAGTGCTTTTTGGTATGCTTGTTGTTGGGTTACTTGTTGTTGTGCAAGATATTGTGCTTGTGTTTGTACTTGCACTTGTGCTTGTGCTTGAGCTTTTTGGGCTTGGTATTGGGTTTGAGCTAGTGCTTGTGCTTGAGCAGAAACTTGTGCAATCTGTGTGGCTTGAGTAGCTTTCGCTACCTATGCAGCCTGAGCGGCTTGTTGTTGTTGTTGTAATAAGGCTTGGGCTTGTGTAGCTTGTTGTGCTTGTTGTTCTTGCAGTGCTTGTTGTACGGCTTGAGTAGCTTGGGTGGCTTGTTGAGCAGCTAGCTGTGTAGCTTGTTGATTTTGAATTTGTTGTAATGCCTTCTGATAAGCAGCCCACTGAGTGACTTGCAACGCAATACTGTATTGGCTTGATGTGTTTGAGTTTGGTGGTGGCGGTGGTGGAGGTGGATTTGAAATGGTGCTTGTTGTGGTGATGAGAGGCACCATCATGTTGATGATTGGAATTTGAGTGGTGGATGGTGCAATTGATATGGTTGGTCCTTGAGAGACAATTTTTTAAGATGTTTGGGGGATGGTTGATGATGTGATGGTGGTGGTTTGCATTACTGGGATGGATTCCATCTATTTTTTTGATATCGATGGTAAGGTGGTAGTATTTGAAATGATTTTCTGATTGATGCTTGGTGGGTTGATTTGATTTTCTTGATTGATGCTTGGTAAAGGAGGAAGTCCTAAACTAAGAGGTGATTTGGATATTGATGGAAATGGTGGAAGTAGTGGAAATGTGGGGGGTGTGACCTCTTGAGGAAATGGTGTAGTGTTGAAAATGCCCCTTGGTCCAAATATGTCACCCTCTCCTTGTGAGGTTATGGGGAGAGAGGTTTGGGGTGTTGTGCGAAATGATGATCATGGGTCATTTGGATCATGAAAGGTAAGAGGGACATATGGATGTGATGGATTTTGATGTATGGATTGTCCCAAGATGGTGTTTGTGTCCAAATCTTGATTGTTTATGAGAGGATGTGTTTGCAATGCATTGAGAAATGCACTTCCCTTGTCAACAATGGGCTGAGTTGGAGCAATAGATGACGTGATTTGTGGGATGTTTTGAGTGATGCTTTGGAATGAAGATGTAGATGAGAGGGGGATGGTGGATGAGATTGGGGGCATGACCCCAAAAGATGGTTCCACAATAGTGCTCAGATTGAAATCAGAGGGGAGTTTAGCCCCTTGATTTGCTAATTCGAGCATATATAGTGATGGATTGAGTCTCATCATGATGCTGATAATTTTATGATTCTCCAAATTTTGAACCATTTCAGTGATTTCCTCATGTGACATTCCAAGGGGGTTATTGGTAAGATCCTCCACTTGAACTTCCTCTTGTTGATTTTGTGATGATGAAGGAAAGTTAGTTAGAGGGTTGCTCGATCCAACGAGATTTATTTCAAAATTTGTTTGGATTTGGTCACTTGAAGTGGATGTTTCTCTGTTGGCTTCCATGTTCCTCTTGTGTTGAGATCTAGTTTGCACCATAAAATAGGGATCAATTTTCAAGAATATGGGAGATGAATCTCTAATTCTTTGTATTGATCTAACTTTAGGTACAAAAGAGAAAATTTAGGATGCTTTAAGGATCAAAGGTGAAATGATGGAGATGTGTAAAAGATGGATGATGTGGATGTTTGAACTTTTGAGAAATCTTGAGGGGATGCTAGACTTTTAGGACTTTTTGGATGTTTTGATTTGGTTTTGGATTTTGATTTTTTTGGATTGACCTTGATTTGATTTTTTTTGGTTTTCTTTGATTTTGGATTATGAACAAATGGACCCCAAGATGTTGGATGATTATCTAGGGGGTAAATTTTCTCAAAGGATGATGATTTTGACTAAGTGTAGGGAGAAGGATGCATCTACCCACACCTATTCCAACAAGATGATAATTTAACCAAGTATATGAAGAAGGATGTATCTACATATACCTAGCTAAACAAGATGATTTGATAATTTGACTAAGTATATGCAAAAGGATGCATCTACACATACCTAGCCAAAGATGATTTGATGTTTTGATTCAAAGATTTCAAGGATTTTGATGATTTTGATTTGCCAAAAAGCCTAGCATCAAGGATGATTTCAAGATTTTTAAAAGTTGATGGTGAGATGAATTTGGTTTGATGTTCAAAGATGGATGAAGGTTTGATTTTGATCCTATGTTTACCTAAAAAGACACTTGCTTACTAGACCTTGGTTTTGAAGAACATGCTTTTCTCTAGACAAGATTTTCAAATTCACAAAAAAGATTTGGATTTTGACAATAATAAAATGAGTACAATCCAAGATTGTTTCTTGAAGCTTTCCTGTAAAAGTTAAAAAGCAGTATTCGTCTGAATTCGTATAGCATTGAGAGATGCTTTTGGTGATCTTTTGGACTAAGAGCTTTTACCTTTGGTTTCTTGATCTTGATCTTGCATGAAATCATTGAAGACACATGTGTGGGATTCAATTGTTTTAGTCTTTGCTTAATGAATTTGTTTTACTACAAACACTACTTGATTAGATTTTCAAACTAGATGTCCAATGTCTCAACTTCTTCTCATTCCACAAGGTATATCATGTGGAACTTTGATGAAATCAAGGAAAGGGTTACCTATGGTTAACTTTAGTAAGAAAATTGAGATATTAATCTAAGTGTTTAGAAACCTCTAAGGATAAAATACCAAGGGAAAGAAAAAACACATGAATTTGGTCAATTGTATTTGCTTCCTAAAGGGTCTAAAGTTTTGATGACAATGTTAAATGTTTGTTTCCAATTTTTCTCGAACAAACAAAGTGTTTTGTAACCAAGAACAAGCACAATCCTATGGATATGAAAGACTATATTTGTTGAGTCCCCACTTGGACAAGTCCAACTATGCTTATTTTTAGCAAATGGTTAGATGCTTAACCTCATTGTCTCCCCTCCATGACACTCACTTCTCAAGGCAGCCAAGCATCAGTACCCATAAAACTCCCATGGAATACTTTTTGTTTCTACTAAAAGTCGTAAAAGTGTGGGGTGGCTTCAGAACGACTGTTCTTGCACCAACAAATAGATAGGGATTTTGGCCTTTCTACAACAAGGGTTTTAATTCGGACTTTCCGTTCATTGGAGTTGACCCATCGAGGTGAGAGACGATTGCTACCCTTCTCATTGGAGCCAACTGCGTGATACTGGCCTTTGTTCTAGTACCCACTTTTATATCCTAGCTAGAAATACTCTTGGCTTTAGAGTGTTACTGGTTGAGTCGTTCCCTTGGGTGAGTACTTTTTCCCCAAGGCAAGCTCTCTAAGATAAACAAAAGCAAGCAAACATATCCATAACTCGATTGATCCTTGTTGAGAAACAAAGAGAGAATACACGCGATAGGTTTACTCACACTCGCAAGATGTTTTGTTCAATTTTAGTTCCCAAAATGAAGTTTGGAGGAAATTACTTTATCCCAGCCTAAGACCACCAAAAATATTTTTGATTCTCAAGATCATCGTGAGGTGCGAGAGAAGTGCATATGTCTTTTCAATGGTGTTAGTTTGAGTAAGCAATCACAAAAAAAGTAGCACATGTTCATTTTAAGACCCACAAAGCAATAATGACTTCTTTCTAAGCACCAAAGGAAATGTGAAAACTTGTATTGTTCAATTGTTAAATCTGAAAACCAACTCTAGTAAGTTTGAGTCCTAAAGTTCATTTTAAGCCCTTTTGTAACAAGAAATTGAAGTGTTCTTTTTAGAGCCCAAAAGGAAATTAGTATGTCCTAAGCATGAAAGATAAAAAAATTCCTTTAAGAGAAATAGTGAATCCTCTAAGAGTGTTAAACAAACACTAAAGTGTTCAAAAAAACTTGGTATCATGAAATGATCAAGCCAACCTACAAGAAAATCAATCAGATCTGCAAAACAGAAGTCAAGAAATTAGAGAACAATCCAAATGATCAAAAATTGAAAAAATTACGTGTCATAAAACTAATTTTCACTTTTTACTTCCCTTCAGTGGTGCAACCCGTAAAGGTGGTGCAGTTTAAAATTTCCAACAATGTTATATAGCGCTGCTTGCTAGTCAACATTGCTCTATAGCAGGGACAAAAAGAATGAAGGCGTTGCTTTTTCAACCAATGGTGGAGTTTCAAATTTGAAAAGATTCCAGTGGGCGAAAAAGACTCAGCGGTGCACTTTGGAAATTTGAATCTCGGGTGGGAAATAGAGTGCATTGGAGTTTGGAGTTTGTAGCGGTGTGATATAGTGACACTGGAGTCCCAATGGTTCTAAATTGCGACATGGTCTGCCAGCGATGGACTTCCCTGTAGAGACAAAAACAACCAAAAGGAACAAAATTTGGTGAAAAAACGTGATTAGAACTTTTGGTTTTCCCTCCTTCTAGTGCCAAAATGTGAACCAAGATTCCAAACCTACATAAACACAAGAAAAAAACACCATATTAGATCAAGTGCAAGTTAGTATCATGATTCCCCAAGAAATCCATTTGAATTGTAAAGGAAAAGGAATGAAATGAAGAACATAAACAAGCATAAACCAAAGATATTAAATCCTATTCAAATACAAAGAACACTCTTAATCTCTTGGGGGAGTTGGTGCCAATTTGATGTGGAAATTGGCTCTTTCCCAACTCCTATGCAAGCATTGGTGATTTGATGAAGATGTGATCCACTTTGTTGAAGACTAAAGTGTGCTCCAAGATAAAAATCTGCATAACCTAGCTAAGACTTTGATGAAATGGATGAAAATTGCTATGGATTTGAGTATAATAACTTTGCTCAAATTGTGGATGTTAAATTGAGGAATGAGACCTCTTATTTATAGAATGACAAGTTGGAGAAATGCCCAAAATGAAGTAATGTGGGACTAAAATTCAACCAATGGCAAGGTGCCACTTGTCAAGATGAGAATGGATGAGGGATGTGCACATTTTGATGAATGTGCCCATAAATGCATTTAGGTGATATTTGAAATTAGTGAAATGACATGTAAGAGGGAAAAGGAATGTCTTAAATGCCACTTGGCTCAATGCAAAGATGAAATAAATGTCTTGTTAGAAGGAAAAAGTCCACTTGGATTTTGAATTCAAATTTGAGAGAATATTCCTCCATTATGCCATGTTGAGAGAAAATAGTGATTTAATAAATGAATTAAATCTATTTTCATGTGCAAGTGGAAAAAGCTAGAGGATAGGACATGGATTAGGATTAAATTAATCAAAGGTTAATTAATCTAATAAGAGATTAGATGATGTGACAAATTTGACTTAGATTTATGGGTTTATTTAAATCAAAGATGAGAATCTACACTAGAGCTTGTGTACTAACAACCAAAGTGAAATCTAGAGCTTAAATAGAACTACTTTCAACACTATGTAGGTGCACTTCTTCAGTTCATCTTGGTAGTGAGCCACTATCATTATATCTTGGCAGTGAGCCACCTTTTGTATTCAGGTTGTAAACCTTTCTAAGGAAAGTGAGTCTTGGTAGTGTGCCCTGTAATATCTTATAACCGATTATAATATATTGTGAGCTAATCCTCACCATAGTTTTTCCCATTCTAGGTTTTCCACATAAAAATCCTAGTGTCAGTGTGTTATGGTCTCCTTTATTTTTTGATTCTCTATTGTTGTTAAGTGTGGATTGATAATTGGATGGTTAGTAATTAATTTGGTCAGCCGAATACTGATTCAGCCCCCCTCTCAGTATTTGATATACTCAACAGAGGGTATAGGGTTGAGGGTATACAGTTTAAGGGTTGAGGGTTGAGGGTTTAAGGGTTGAGGGATTAGGGGTTGATGGTTGAGGGTTTAAGGTTTTAAGGGTTTAAGGTTTGAGGGTATAGGGTTGAGGAATTAGGGTTGAGGGAATAGGGTTGAGGGTTGAGGGTTTAAGGGTTGAGGTATTATGGGTTGAGTGTTGAGATTTTAAGGGTTTAAGGGTTGAGGGTCTAATGTATAGGGTAGAGGGTTGAGAATTGAGGGTTGATGGTTTAATGTATAGGGTAGAAATTTGAGGGATTAAGGGATTAGGGGTTTCAGATATAGGGTTGATGATTAATGTATAGGCTTGAGTGTATAGTGAATTGTGGTGAAACTTCATATCACACATAAAATGAGACACATATAATACTTAGAAGATATCATAATTGGTCAATGAAAGGTAGCATTGATGTACCTCAACCCAAGCTCCTATTGACACATGATAAGAGTTAGGAAACCTTTACAAAATCAACCTTTTCATAACACAAGCACACTTTAAAAAAGTTGAAATATGACTATTTTTAGAGCAAGCTAAAACACACTCACATTGTAATGTGAGAGCATTTTGTCTTTCTCTAAACACGGTAAAATAGTTAGGACGCCTGTGATCTAGGACCACATGCTTTATTATTCTCCTACTTTTGCACATGATCTAAAAATAAAACGCTTTTTGATGCTTTTAGGAAGAGCACATACAATTTTTACACATTCCACCACCTTTACATCAACTTTTCACCACCTTTTTTGGTTTTCCAACTTAGGAAGGAGGAAATAATAGAGTTTTTACATCAAATTTGATTATATCAACTCAAGTTTCAATGTTTGTAGTGTTGTAATGTTAATTATGATTGAATTATTATAATTTAACATTATACATTGGTTAATTGTATAGTTTTTTAGTAATTCTATTAGAGTTATATACAATTTAATGTTGAAAAGGAAGCAATTTTGTGAAAAGCTCAAATTGTTGAGGAGTTTGGGTATGTGCAGGATCATGATGGGCCAAAAAGTGGCAATATGATGGGTATGTGGCTGACAACTATTTTTTTACCCAAAATTGATGAAATGAAAAGGGTTTTTAAAGGAGATTATCAACTTTCCACTGATATAAATTATGCTTTACTTTGAATTTAATAAGTAATTATTATTCATTTTCTATTCAAATTACGACTAAAGTCCTGATTGATAGGCTGATTGAAAAATATCTATAGCTTTCAAACACTATCACATTTTTGAATCCAAAACATGCATCACATTCTATGCTTCGCATACTATAGGATTAAAAAAAGAAAAATTGAATTTTATGAAGTTTTGACCAGTTAAGGTGGTCGACATACGAGTTTTTATATTTTTTAACAAGTTGTAATAAAAAATTCATAATTAATTATTTACTTGAAAAAAATTAAAAAAATATGCATCACATCGGCATGAGTCCTCTACTTATATCTAAAATATTATCAAAAAATATTATTATTTTATTGTGGTTAGGTGTCGAGACACCTACTTCTTATTTTTCCCAAATTTAAGTACCGCATTGAAATTTCAAATTTTCACAAAATAGATTTTTTTTTTTAAACAAACCTAGTAGTTTAGAAACTACATTCAATTTTCTACAGATTATATTCTCACATATTTTTGAAATAATATAGATAACTTATTCAAAATTTTACGTCAAGTTGCCTAACTCTTATTTTTTTGAATGTTTTGCCACTTAAGGACCTGTTTTTTCCATGATGATCCTGCACATACCCGTTTGATGCAAGAAGAAAAAAAGACTACACACAATTGGGTAGTTTCTCCAATCGAATCTCCATTTTTAAGGTATGTCAAGTCCTTACACATGTTCTTTACATTTTCCTTCATTCTCTTACGTTTCTTTATCACTTCTTATCATACATGCTTAATACAATGCTTTGATTTTGTTATCATGTTGATTTTGGGATTAGATTTTGCTAAGTATTCAAAATTATGAGTGCTCAACATTTACATAGCCTTAATAAAATGCATTAGGTTTTGCTAAGGGATTAGATTAGATTTTGTTAAAATGAATATTCCATATTCATCATTGTTTTTTTTTTTAAACTTTTTGACATCTATGAGAATTCAAGGGGGGTTCCTTTGAAAATTCTCATTATAACCTTAGCCCCTTTTGGCACATTTAACCTAGACAATTATTCAATCTTCATAGTGGTTTGGCTACAATATAGTATCATGAAGCTCTTGGGCAACCAAACAAATCATGGTTTGCATTGTTGTAATATCCCCATAGTTTCTTCCTTTCTTCCCTACAATAATTTTTCTAATAGTTCCATGCAATCCCATTTGGTGGGAAATATTGTAGAAGCACTAGAATTTAGGGTATAAATGAGAAGAAATAGAAAGAGACAAGGTATTTAGGTGTCAAAAAGGTTTATCATTATACATAGTGTAGGCTTAAGAACAATTAATGTGTCAAATGGTTAAAATGGTTGATGTCATGCTTCTTAAGTTAAAAAAAATAACAAGCAATAAAAGGGACATTATATTTAGGTGTCAAAGAGGTTAATAGTAATGCATGGTGTAGGTTTAGGAACAATTAATGTCTCAAATGGTTAAGAATGGTCATTTTCACACATCTTAAGTAAAGATGCTAAAAGAGAGTGCTAAACAAGAAATAAAACTAGAAATTATACACTTTTTTTCCACAAATAAATCAAACCAATTGTTAAAGTAACATAAAAAAACTTACTTATGTCATTTAAAAAAAAACTAATTATAAATTATAAAATTTCACTTAAAAATACATTAACCTATATTTTACAAAAGTTAAAAATTATTGTGCTTAAACTATATAAAAGAAATTATTTGCATTATCCTTATTACATTACTAATATTTAATCCATAAGGTGGCACATTACCATACAATAGAGAAGAAAAAATTACCAAAGTGTGAATAGAGACGGCCAATAAATTTTACCAAAAGCTAAGAACCAAGTAAAATATAAGTAGTTCGTCGAACACTAGCCAACACATAGAAAACAAAATGAATAGGCACACATATGTCAAAGAGAAACACATGCAGCAAAAGAGTATGGTGTAGTTAATTAAATCACCAACCACACTAAACCATCATGACCTCACATAAGGAAATAAATACAAGGTATCGTTTCACATCTAATCTAAAGACATTTAGATTTTTGCTAGTTACCAAAGCAATTTTTAAATCTTTTCCACACGACCTAGAATGGTTGCTAATTAATGTTGCAAAGGGTTTTAAATCAACCTAACATATGAAGAAATTAGCTCAGAGTAAAAATAACATATAAAGATGTTGCCTCATCTAACAAATTATAAAGATACCAATTTAAACATAAACATTTTGATAGATCTTTAATCACGATCATTAAGTCACCCTAAATCTAAAGTTTTTGGTAATCCTAAGTCGATTTGAAGGAGAAATTGTAATTAACCATTTCATCTTAACCTCAAGAAAGAACCCCCTTTGATAAAATAAAATTTTAAGTTACAAATCACCACTCTAGCACTAGCCATATATATATATTACCAAGCATCATTCCATCAAAGTTTAACTTAAGAAAACAAGCCAAAAAGAAGGCCACTTCACTTAATTTTAAAAATTCTTTGGCTCCACAACATGGAAAACATAAATGATATTGCTAGCCATTCAAACTCAAAGTTCTTTCTAAAAAATAAACATAATTATAAAAAAATAGTTAAAGAATATTGCAAGAGTGGTTAAGTGGTCATTGGGCTAGGAACGAAGTGATTGGCTCACAAATTTCCCAACTCAAATCAAATTCTTATTGAGTGTAATGGCTTAACAAATGATGATATGAAACTACTGTCCTAAGTGAATTTGGTGGGGAATGAATTACCCATTAATTATTAATGATACAATTTTTGTCATGGTTTGAGTTTACATGTTGAACACAATCAACCTCTTGGTTTGTGGGTTTATTGTAAATTAATGAAGTATTGGATCTATATTAGAATGGAATCAAGTTGATTGTATGTTAGTTTTTTTTGTTGTTGTATAGTTATCGTGTATTTTTTAAATTAAGGGCTTATTTGATATATGTTTTGAAATAACAACTTTAAAAAATAAGATGTTCAATTCTACTATACTCTATTGAAACATAATACAAATACTTATGAATAAAAATAGTCAAATTTAACTTTGCAACAAAATATGCTCACTTTTCTTATGTTTTTCTAGCGTAAAGCCTACTAACTTTCTACCAAAGGTATTATAGATGCCCAAGAAAGTTGAAAATTATTTCTTTCATATCATGATAAAGGCTTAGGTTGTGAGTTCTAAAATAGTTTAGAATTGGTTTTGGATCTTTACATAGTTTAGACATGGACTATCATCTCATTTAAATTGGAAATATGCACTTTTTAATTTATTTGCTTTTTATATGGTGTCTTTTAAAATTTCTAATAAGCATAGATACAAAAACAATAGTACATGTATATGCACTTTGACTTTACTCTTTAAGAATAGAGGAGAAATTTACGGTGTTACAAATATTAGTACATATCCTACCGTCCTTTCCATTTTAGAAATTTTAAAGGCATCCAATTTTTAGATGTGAAATTCAATGTCCTAAATACTTGATCTTTATCAAGGAGCAAAAGTTCTAAAAATTTATCCATAAAGTTTTAAGAATTTAGGCTTATTTAAGATAGATCATAAATGTAAAACAATTGTAAGTGAATTACCCATATATTTTAAAACATTATTTTATGATATTTTGATTTCAAAATAAAATCACATTAATAATTAAAAAACTTGACCTTAACTATGAGGAACATTGTCAAAAAAATTTAAAAGATTTTAAGTCTTTGTTATAGACAACATGTTTAGAAATGAAGTATAGACTTTTATTATAACACATTTATGAAAATAGGAAAAGAAAGAGAAAATTCAAATAAAAGAAAAGAATTGCAAATTAATTTGAAATAAAGATAAAAAAATATGTAACACTTCTGATTTTATTTATAATAATCAATACACCTAAAATTATGAATATAATTAATTATCAAAATAAAGAAATCTACAAAAATAATCCACAATAGATTGTTTCACTCAATCTAAACATTATTAATGTACATGAGAAATCCTTACAATAGTTTCAATATCTTCAACTTACATTAATATAAAGGAAATAGAAATTTGAATAATTTTTAAAAATAAATGATAAATTCAATACACTTCTAAAAGTATAATATATTTATATTGACACACCTCAAAAGAAAATTAAACTTTCATAGAGTCAAATTGTGAAGCCATGGGAAAAAAAATTTCAAAACCAAATCAACTCCCGTGAAGTATTTATGTGCCCATTTCTTTTTTAATGTAAGAAATACCACCACTGCTGCAAAACCTGCTCCATTTGACAGTCCCACTCCAATCTCATACCACAAACTTTCCTCAATCTGATACCACACACTTTCCTCACTCTGCTCTTCTTCATTAATAGGTGTAAAAATGTGATGATGATGAGGAGTAAAAATTGGCCAAGAGCATTTCCTTCGAAGCGGACATCCCCATAATTTTGGATTGCCTGAAAATGATGATTCTTCAAATGTTAGCATTTGTCCTCTTTGTGGTATACTTCCAGAAAGGTGGTTGTGGGAAATGATAAGAAATGCCAAGGAGCTCAAATAACCAAGATCTGGAATTTGTCCAGAAAAATTATTTGTAGAAAAGTCTAATGATTCCAGCATAACCATTTGGGCAATAGTATTTGGAATAGTACCATTGAGATTATTCATGGAAAGGTTTAAGAATAGCAACCCCTTTAACTTTCCCAAATCAGAAGGAACATGCCCATTCAATTGATTGTCTGAGAGGTCTATGATCGTCATGATGGACAATATATATGCAAAGTGCATATTTATGCCTTTGATATTTATAGTCAATCCATTTTCATATGTCAAGTCGTATGGAACCATGCTAGATTCTTGGTCTAGTTCCACCAACATTGCTTGTAAACTGGAAATGCTCTGTGGTATAAGCCCTGATAGGTGATTTGAAGAAAGGTCCAAGATCTGAAGATGTTTCAACTGCGCAATTTCTGTAGGAATGCTACCTTCAAAATTATTCTTCCTCATCACTAGCACTCGTAGCTCCGAAATATTTCCTACTGACTTTGGAATTTTCCCTTTCAATAAGTTTTGCCCAATATCCAAAAAAACTAATTTTGTACAGTTTGATATAGAGGGAGGTAATGACCCACTCACCTTGTTCTTCCTTATCACTAGTGACCGCAGCTGACTTAGCCTACCAAATTCAGACGGCAACATTCCCCTCAAATTATTATCCCCCAAATTCAAGACTTGAAGCTCAGAACAATTGGCTAAGCTTGGAGGGATTATTCCATTCAAATGATTATTTGCCAAATTTAATATCTGCAATGAAGAGCAACTCTGCAATCTTGGAGGAATATTTCCTGTCAACGAATTGTTGTTAAGCAACAACATTCGTATACCAGACTGCCAAATTGATGGTATTTGTCCGCATAATGCATTGTTAGACACATCCAATACTTTTATTTCCTTCCAAGCTGCAGTATTTAGCAAAAGGCGACCTTGCAGATGATTTGCTGTGAGATTGATGTGCTTAAGACTCATATCCAGAAGCCAAGAAGGAATTTCTCCAACAAGATTGTTGTCTACTAACTCCAACTCTTCAAGTGAGAACTGAGTCGAAATCCACAATGGGATTTGACCATCCATCTTACATGAATTTATGAATAATTTTTTCAACTGGAATGAAGGAATCCATGTAGGACTGGTATTAAATACACAGTTGGACAGACTCAGATCCTTTAATTTGCTAAGGCTGTGAAAGAAAGCCTCTGAAATTATTTGACGGCCATTAAACGTGAGAGAGAGCGATTCAAGCGAAGACGGTAGCTCTGAGGAAGCAATACTCTGATTGAATGCATTCCTCTCAGCAAGGAGGTGAGTAAGGGAGGAGAGCTTTGGAAATGAGGAGGGAAGAGCACCATTTAGCTTGTTAGAAGACAGATCCAAGTATTTGAGTGAAGGGAGATAGCCCAAGGACTCGGGGATGCTTCCTGTGAGTCGATTATTGGCAAGAGATAGAACACTCAGAGAAGACATGTTTGATAAGGACAATGAAATATTCCCACTCAACCTATTCACAGATAAATCTAGTTTTGTGAGAGAAGAGAGTTTTCCAAAGCAGTGAGGAAGAGTACCTGTTAATCCATTGTGAGAGAGGTCAATGGTTGCAACAAAAGTGAGGGTGCACAAGCTGTCAGATATGACGCCCCCTTCACCTGAGGCCGAAATTTCAACACCGACTACATGATGGGAGGTGTTATGGCAGTTTATGCCGTGCCAGAGGCAGCAATCTCCTCCCCTCTCCCACGAACTCAGATCAGTAGAGGACTGAGGAGAGTAATTTAGGCCGGCTTTGAGGCGAAGAAGAGCTTGCCGTTCCCTCTCAACACATCCGCAGCAGAAGGGGAGAAAAAACAGGGGAATAAAAGCAAAGAAAAACAACTTCGCCATGGGCGCCATTAGTGTTCGGGTGATTTGGCAGGGAGAGAGGACAAGTAATTATAGTTGAGTGGGGGTGAGCAACGTGAGACGTACGTCCTTTTAAAGGAAGGCTACCAGCAATTTCAATGCAACTGCACTCACACAGATTTCTCATAGAAATATGAAGTCTTGTGTTGACTAGACGTGCGTTTTAAAATATGTAGGTGAAAAATACTAACGGCGCCCATGGCAAAGAAAAACAACTTCGCCATGGGCGCTATTTTGTGAAGTTAAGATGTGAAAATTTTAATTGGAAATATTTAAATTATTGACGATTTGATTTGTTGAAGAGTTTCAAATCTTTTTTAATTTCTCATATGATTCACAATAAATAGTATATTTTAAAATAATAAAAAATAACATTAGTATAATTGGAATTATTATTACATTGTGATGAGATGTAAGCAAATAATATAAACCTAGTTTCATATTGTCCTACAAGATCTATCATAATAATAACTATTCTTAATAAATATTGTGATTTGGAGTTACAGCTATTGTCATAACATTTTTTCCCATGTTGCTTTGATTGTCATTACATTTCCTACAACATGGCATGGCTTGTAATGAAAATGATTTAACATTCGTAGATGAAGGCAACATTTGTCTATATTTTCTCTACATAATTTGGCCTTTTAAACAATACGAAAGTTGCAATCAAAAGAATAGTTGTAGAATTTCCAAGAGCATAAATGGTCCAAATTTTCATTCCAAATTGTAGCACTCAAGTCAACTTCACACCATATGGCATTTATTTCTTCCCCAACCCAACTAGTCGTTTCACAAAGGCCTCACTGTTTTCGATTTCATAAGTGAGCATAACTGAATATTACGATATATTTTCAAGTTATTTTAGTTGTATTAAAAATGTTTAAGGTTTAATCTTAAAGAGCTAGATACGATCTAATAAAGCTTTTAAAGTAGTGAATGTGATAATATTAAAAAAAATGTAGCCACTTATTTGGCTCACCATGATAGCCACCATGACATGCGGGGTTGTGGCTATCCATCCACCAAGATGTACCATTTGCATCCATAGTTTTATGCATCCCTCGCATTTAATGTACCATTCATTCTAGAGCATTGTCCATCATTTGTCAACACCAGAGAATCAAAATATAGAACTGGTAGAAATGTTGTCAAAAATGACATATGGGACAACGTACATGCACTCAGAGTTATAAGAAATAAAAAACTTGATAAGTGCATGCAAATATTATGTCAAATTTAAATTTTGTTCCCACCCAATCCATTAAAAGTGCATCTAAAAGGCACTGGCTATGCAGCATACAAAAAGGCATGGAGAGCCATGTGCATGCCATCCAATGGCTATACCATCCTTGGCTGCCGCATAACTGTTTGTCATTGTCCGTAGCAAGCACCCTATCCTTTATAAATGTTGGCTGGTGGAGTATGTTTTGCATTTTTAGTTAATGTCGCTTTCAAGCTTATATGAATTTTTTAAAATTAAACTATTCCATAATTTTTACTATTTACTTTGGTTTTAGCAGTGTTTATTTTTAAGTTTTAAAACTAAATGTGTGTTTAGTTTTTATTTTAGATTTGGTATTTTTTATACATGTTTAAATATATTATAGAATATATAATATTATATACAAAAAAGATAATGTAATAAATATATATAATATTTTTTTATATAAATATAGTTATATTAATACACATTGTAAAATTTTATATTTAAAATATATTTATAAATTTGAGTTTTTTGTTTTTTTAATTTTTTTTTTTTAATTTTTTATAATATAATATTTATATTATATCACATTTATTATAATATATATTATATATAGTATTATGATATTATAATATAATAATATAATATTATGGTAAATTACAATACAATAATATAATATATTAAAATATAAAATATATTATATTAGAATCTATTATATCATATATATATATAATATAATATAATATAATATTATTAAATCAATCTATAATGTATTCTAATATAATATATTTGTTTCCTACTTTCCAATCTATGTGTTAAATTAAGGTTACATATCTATTAGGGTTAGGGTTAGGATTTCCAAGATAAGATAAGGGTTAGGGCTAGAGTAAGGATTAAGGTTAGGGTTGGGGATTTAATTAGTGTTAGGGATGGGTCTAATTTGGGTTAAGATTCAATTAGAGTTAGGGTTAGGGTTCAATTGATGTTGAATTAGGGTAAAGGTTCTAGGATAAATTTTAGGGTTAGGGTTAGGGTTGGGATTATAACTCAACTAGGATTAGGGTTAGGCTTACAATTAGTATAAGAGTTAAAATTCAATTAGGACTTAATTAGGGTTATGGTTAGGGTTCATATTCAATTAGGGTCAATGTTCAAATAAGGTTAGGATTAGGATTCAACTATAGTTAGGGTTAAAGTTAGTTTAGGGTTAGGGTTCAATTATGGTTAAGGTTAGGGTTTAATTAGGGTTACGACTAGAATTAATGTTAGGGTTAGTGTTTACATTCAATTAGGGTTGAACTTTAATAGGTTAGGGTTACTGTTAGGGATATAGTTCAATTAGAATTGAATTTCAATAGGGGTAGGGTTAGAGTTAGGGTTCTAAGATAAATCATAGGCTACAAGCCTTATAATACAACTAATTACTTATCCATTCAATATAATGTCCTCATGTTTAGACAATATTCATTCTTCTTAGTTATATTTAATAGCATACCCATGTCGGGATATTGTACATTCCTAGAAGATAAGCCAATGATATTATATTATTATGCAACTAAACAATCCATTATGATAAACACACAACAATAAAATTTCTAAAATGGATTCAAACAAGTTGATATATCTCAATGTTTCCTATATATTATGTAATAAGATAGATAAGGTAGTTATATAAATATAATTATATTAATATATATATAATATATTATTATATAATTATGTAAAATAATATTATTATATAATCTATTTCATAATATTATTATATAGTTCAAAAAAAATGGTTGTCGAACTTCTGTACTTCTAGGGTTTCAAGTGTGCAAGCAATTCTGGCGAAGTATTTGTCTCTCATGGCGGTGTTAAAGTCTCTGGTTCCGAGCTCATGCACAATGGATCGATTGCGGTTGATGGTAGATCCCTTGGTTCGGCCAAAAACTTCCCTCATCCTCCCACGTCTTACAAAGGAGCCAGCGATGGTCTATGTGTTGATGGGGGATTTAATGTCAATGGTTCCCTGGTTGGTGATTTGGCTGGGGACGTTGTTGACTAGGCCAAAGTGCTCAATAGAAACAAGAGCAAAAAATTGACTACGGTGGTTGAATCTGAGACAACCCCCTTTTTGGATGTAATCAGAAATTCACACGAGAATGGCACTAGATTTATTGATTCTCCTCAATCTGGTACCCCATTTGCAAACCCCAATACTAGTTTCGGCTTAGCGGTTAATACATTACAAACGATGCACTTAGGTATAAACAATAGGAGGGTAATTCTTTGCTCAGACAAACCTCTGAAATTGGATTTTGATGTTAATCTCTCGAAGGAACTTGGCGAAAATAAATATTTTTTTTTTGAAAATGGGTTAATTGGTAGATTCAACAACTTTTGGCCTAGCCTTCCTAAGCTTCATGAATGGATAATGAAATCTTGGCTTCCTTTAAAGGAAAAGAACTTGGAGATCTACCCTTGTGCAGAAGGTTTTTTCACTGTAGTTTTTGACAACAAGCAGGACAAAAAAAGCCATTCTCAAACATATATAGTTGTGGGGAGAGAGCACACTGCATTTAAAATCATGGCACCCGAAGTTCAATCTGATCATTGAATATTTTTTAGTTGTGTCGATTTGGGTTCGTCTCCCAAATCTCCGTCTCCACTATTGGTTTGAATCATGCTTTGCATCTATTGGGAACTCCCTTGGCAATTTTATTCAAACAAACGCAAATTTGAAGGACTTTATCCACACAACTTCACAAGGATTCTAGTTGAGCTAGACACTTCCAAACCCCTCCTAGCATAAATCATCTTGTGTGCAAATGGTAACAGTTGGTCACAGCCTTTGGACTACGAAGGTTTAATTTTTAGATGCAGAAAATGTTACAAAACTGGTCACATTGTAGCAGATTGTTCAATCACTAAAACTCAAGAAAAATGGGAGGCTACTTGGTGGAAAGATGCTTCTCCTAAACATTACTTGGTTATGAATTCCCCTGCTCCAAAAATTATGGCTTGCAACAAGTTGGAGGAGAAGACTGTTGAGCCCCCTTTAGAACTATTGTGTGATCAAAAAATTTCCCCTTTGAGAGAATCTAACAGGATTGATGGTGGTGTTGATTGTGTTGTTTCCTCTCACTATTATGCTCCCATGGTTTCTTCTGCTCCAAGAATCAAGCAAAGTATTGGATCTACAACTTTAAAAATGGATCACCACATTTCAGGGGATGAGTACTCCCTCCTCCAAACTCCTCACATTCTTTCTATTGGTGAAGATGGGGGCAACGATTGGCATACAGTAGTGAAAAAGAAAAAGGACACTTGACAAAACACGAAGGATTGCAAAAGCATGCAACTTCAGGCTTCCACCAAAATGGGTGTAGTGAAACAAAAGTCTTTGGGGGGTGTTGAGGAACTCGTAGTACAGAAAAAAGAAAGAATTTGCTTCAAACTAATGGAAATTAAGAACAAGTTACAACCTCATGTTAACCCTAACCTGTTAAAACTGAAGCTTGTAACTATTAGGCAGTTGGTTACTTGGATATGGTTTAAAAACTTAGGTTGTTTTAACTCTATCTTTTTGCTTTTATCTTAGGATAGTTTTGGTTTTTGCATTAGGAACAAGTAGCCAGTGTTCTAAATGGTCCAATTGACCATGGCTAAATAAATCAAATGTAATCTATGATTCTGGGGATGAGATCCCTCTTCTGTGGTCTCACCTGGTACATGCCATACTAATTTCTCACTTCATAATAAAACTCACCTCTTACCTATCAAATATATATATATTATTGTATAATGTATACTATATTATATATTTTAATATATTATATTATTCTATTGTAATATCATAATATTATATTATTATATTATAATATTAAATATATAATATATTATAATAAATGTGATATAATATAAATATTATATTATATATTATATAATATAAATATTATATTATACAAGAAAAAAACTCAAATTTATAAATATATTTTAAATATTAAATATTACAATGTATATTAATATAGCTATATTTATATCAAAAATATTATATATATTTATTACATTATATTTCTTGTATATGATATTACATATTCTATAATATATTTAAACATGTATAAAAAAATACCAAATCTAAAATAAAAACTAAACACGCATTTAGTTTTAAAACTTAAAAATAAACACTGCTAAAACCAAAGTAAATAGTAAAAATTATGGAATAGTTTAATTTTTAAAATTTCATATAAGTTGTCCAAAGTAGCATTAACTAAAAATGCAAAACTTACTCCACCCATGAGCATCTATAAAGGACAAGGTGCTTGCTTTGGACAATGAAAAATAGTTATACGACAACCAAGGATGGTACAACCATCTGATGGCATGCACATGGCTCTCCATGCCTTTTTGTAGGCTGCATAGCCAGTGCCCACCTAAAACTATTTTCAATTTGTCAGGGATATCTGGTGCTCATTGATGTTGATGGTAGCCTCATTTTTCCTTCCAACTTGCTAATAAGGGTGGCATATGCATCAAACTCCAGACCAACAAAAATATGGTGCTCTAGAAGACATGTTTGCATAGGACAATGGAATGTTCCCACTTAACCTATTCATAGATAAATATAGTTTTGTGAGAGAAGATATTTTTCTAAAATAGTGAGGAAGAGTACTTGTTAATCCATTGTGAGAGAGGTATATGGTTGCAATAGAAGTGAGTGTACAGAAGCTCTCAGATATGGTGCCTCCTTCAAGTCCCCAAATTTGAACTCTTACTACATGATGGGAGATGTTATGGTAGTTTATGTCATCCTAGAGGTAGCAATCTCCTCTCCTTTTCAATTTATGATTGCAAATAATAGAGAAAATGAGTGTAACCAATGAATATCATGGAGCATCTAGCACCTTTGTGGTATCCTTGTAGGGTCGCACACTATTGCAGAAAGACAAGGGTACCACTCAATGGAAGGCGGGTCCTCAGAGGACAAGGAGGAAGCCAATATTCAAGTGGTTCCAAGGTTGCAATCCAATCCAATAGGGACAGGTTTGAACCACACTAAAACTATTACTTTTTTGTTTTCTTCTTTGGGTATTTTCCTATCTCTATTTGCAAATTTGGGAAAATCAAAACAATTCAAAGCATGATGGTTAAAAAAGGGGGTTTGAAGCAAAACTTAGCTTTGGTACACCAAGGGTCCATAGTAGAGAAAGCACAATCTTCAAAAGAAAACAAACACAAAAAAGCCTTAGGGATAGTAGAATATGTGGTGAACAATTCTAAAAATGTAGGGGGACTCCAAACACAATTGAGTGGTAATGTGGTTATTTTCTTATACCCATAGAGTCTAATACTTCCTTGGGAACATGCTTTTCATTTAACAAATGTGCCTACGACTTCTTACAATAGTACTTTAGTAAGGGATTTAATAGGAGCTTGGAGCTCATACATATTAGAACCCCCAAAGGCATACAAATGAGATATAGAGGAAAAGTTGGTCTTTATAAATGCCAAGCAATATAAAGGGATCCTAAGTGTGGGAGTTTATGGTGAACTCCTCAACACCCCAGGATCACCTGCAAAACAAAATAACTTCCACGAGAGAGAAATGGTAGAAATAGCATGTTATGCTTAAGGATGCAAGAATGCCAAAATAAAAGCTAGTAAATATGGAAATGTACATATATGATGCCTTGGTTATATCGGCAAGGTGAGAGAAAGGATTAGACAAGATCATCACAAGTGTCTTAATCCTTGAATCACATGAGACAACTAAGTCATAACAACCTAGGATAAGATAAGATCTAGAAATGACAACTAAGACTTCTAGAAGGAATCTTAGATCCTAAGTAAACTTAACATGTGAATATGTCCCCTAATTACATAATGAGAAAATTAACTATGTACAAGATATTTATTAACACCAACACCCCCCCTTAAGTGCAACTTAGGGAGAAGATTATGCAAATGACACAAAGATGAGTCTTGACTATGAGGCCATGTTAGGTACCCATGTCCAAATGCAAATGAAATCTCTCACAAATGGAGAAAAGGAGAAAACCTAGTGAGATAAAGATCCTCCCCAAAAGAGATAAATGTACAATAATGATATCTATCACAAATCCAATCAATCTCCATTTACACAAAGGATGATAAGAGAGACCATATAGCCCCCCATAATGAGATAACCTACTACAAAGAAGCACTCCAAGCACACTTGTGGAGTAACACTAGAATCCTCAATTCAACAAGCAAGGAAGGAGAATTTTATTTGCTAGAATTTGTATTAGAGTCACTCAAGGACTTAGGTCAAAATCATAATAAAGCAACAACAAACCCGATTCCAAGGAACATTGAAAAACTCTCAAACTAGCACAAATTTGGAATCTATGAAGCAATAATCGATTGAGAAATGATTTGGAACTAAAATGAAGTGTAGAGGTCAAAATTTTACCCTCTCAACTCTCAAAACATCTAAGTAATCTCTATAACACCCTTTGGGGAAAAACTAAAATAATGATCGACCTAGGATAGATACAAAAAAAGTGCATGGATGGCAATATAGAGCTTCTTAATACCTTTACAACACTGTACGAATCATAAAAACCAAAGATCGTGGTAAAAATTTATGAGCTCGAGAGCCATAAATGTATATCTAACTTAAACTAGTAATAAATGCTACCAAAGAGAAAAAAATATAAAAATAACATGTAACAGTATAAAATTCATAGTGCCAGCTTTATGCCAATATCTTATTTGAAAAATTTCACCTCCTGGATTGCAAGTTATGCAAAAAGAAAAAATGGCCTATTTGGGGACATTTCAAGACTAAACAGGCACAAAATTATGACCCCTAGAGGTTGGCAACTGGTCTTCCATAGGACCCTAGGTGCAACACTTAGTTAAAAAAAACACATCATCACCCTATCGCTGGTGGAGCGATGTGTGGGTGGTGCACAAGTGGCATGGGGACAACAAGTAGAAGTCGCACCACCTAACGGACAACCCTCCTGCCCCACACAAGTCACGTGATCATGAACCAATGCCCTTAAAACCATGGGCTCCAAAAAAGACTGTTAGCTAAGCAAAAATAAAGTTTTAAATATATTAAAGCATGTCAATTGATATAAATCATACTGATGAAGATTTTTGAAAAGATAACAAGTATGATTTGAAAAATGCGAAATCAATCTCCAAAGATTTGACTGTTGGAGGTGAAGTAGTGATTACACCAGAAGAGAATATGCATTCAAATATGTTGAGTATGCATAATATTCTACTGACAGACTTTCTGCAGACTATCAACACGATCCATACTGGTTGTACAAGCATGTATGGATCTATATGGTCGTACGGTAGGTAAAAAAATTGCCTTGACCTCTGATTGAAAGTGTCAAAAATTAGTAATTTGACAGTCAATATTTAGGTTCTTGAGCCTCTCAAACGTGATGGTGAGGTCAGTTTTTTCCTTAACTATTTCAAAATATCATCTATCCCTCTGGGAATTGAAACCCTTCCCTCAAACCCTTGCAGATCTAACAAAATATGTCATATTTTGATGAAACGAAAGTCAAACATGACTTTCTCTAACACCCTAGGTTCAATGGCGAGGTTCTTAAGACCCCAACACCTACTCAACAAAAATTTCACACCAAGATTGGTCCCTCATATTTGGGAAGAATTCTAGAACACTAAAGCACTAATACCATGTAGGATTTTATGGTGAACTCCTCAACACCCTAGGATCACCTGCAAGACAAAATAACTTCCATAAGAAAGAAATGGAAGAAATATCATGCTATGATTAAATATGCAATAATATCAAAATGGAAGTTATTGAATATGACTATACATATGATGCCTTGCTTATATAGGCAAGGTGAGAAATAGGATTAGACAAGATCATGAAAAATATATAATCCTATCACATGA
>VDFB02000003.1:376485845-376526443 GCA_007258455.2 Sequoia sempervirens | reverse complement strand
GCAGTGAGTTGGATGAGCAAGCGGCAAGCTGTAGTCACTTTGTCCACTACAGAGGCAAAATACATGGCAGCTACACATGCTTGTAAAGAAGCAATCTGGTTAAAACGTTTGTGTTCTAACATTGGTTTTGATGTAGGAAAATTTACTATTTATTGTGATAGCTAGAGTGCTATATGTTTGGCAAAGAATCCCACTTTCCATGCCAGGACGAAACATATAGATGTACAGTATCACTTTGTACAAGATATGGTGGAGGATGGGAAGGTCTCTTTGGAGAAAGTGGATACTCTGGAGAATGTTGCAGATGCATTGATGAAGCCTGTGAGCACAGAAAAATACAGATGGTGTGCCAGTTCGATGGGCCTCTTGGCCCATGTTTTTCAGTAGTTTATTTTTGCTCTGGAGGTGTCAATAAGATCTTCATCAAGTGGGAGCTTGTTGGAATATGTGCCTCAATCCTTACTGACATGGAACTCCTGAAAGGAAAAGTCAGTGTGACATCATGGATGTCTGGCCGACTAACTGTTCTGAATCTCTTGAAATGTTCATATCGCTATGACAGGGTTGATGTCTTGCCGACAAGTCTATCGCTATGACCTTGTATGTTTGTTGTGACCTTTTGGAAAATGGAAACCTTCAGGTGACAGTGTGTTCTTATCGGGTATTAGGGAGACTTGGTCGAAGGGTCTATTGTCGGTATGTGGTCTCACCAATTTGGAATGTCTCACCGATAGTATCTGGCTCTATTGGTGAAACAAGGTTTTCGATAAGATGTCTCCATGAGTATGAAAGGTCTCGCCGATTGGGATGTACAGCTATCGGGGTAACATAAAGGTCACAGGGAGATGTCTCAGCGATGTAGCTAGGTCATGCCGACAGGAGTATGTCTTCGCGGTGACAAAAGACTTTGTTGAGAAGTCTTGGCAATTTGGGTAAGTCACGCCGATGGTCTTCGGTAAGACGTGGGGCACTCAGAGAAAGGTCATGATGAAAGACATGAGTCTTGCCGACAGTATGTGACATTCGGTGGAAGCTTTGTCTTTTAGTATGAAGTCTCACCGAAACTGTGGGGTCTTGCCAATAGTAGTAAGGCTTCGGTGTAGCATGCAGTGGTCGATGGGAAGTCTTGGCGAGATCGGTATGTCTTGCCGATAGTATAACTCATCGCTATGACTTCTGACTTCGAAATGAGTCTCTCCGAAATGTGATTATCACACCGAAAGGAAATCACTCGATGACATAACTCGAAGACTTTGATATGAGGTCTTGGCAAGATTGGTATGTCTTGCCGATGGTCTCTCTAAGTTCGATATGACTTATGGTTTTCAGAATGAGTCTTGTCGAATGAGAAACCTCTTGCCGACTATTGAGGAACCAATTTTGATAGCGAATACTTTTTGGCATCAGGGAGACACTGTTAGTGTCTCACCGATATGCCAACAAAGTGTGAATGTTGTTGACCGTGTGATCATCCTGTGTGGCATCCTGCTGGACCAATCAGAGGAAGCAATTTTCAATCAAATGACAGTGGGTTTTTTGTAACTGTTGTGACGTTGGAACTGAACAGCTTATAGGAAAAAATCTGAAATGGCATGGAAACTTTCTTCGATGGAGATCTGGTGGATAAGGATGCATAGAAGATAAAAATTAGAATGTGATAAAAGAACAAGGAGTGAATCGAATTGTTAAGAGAACATTTTCTATAACTAGATGAATAGTGATTGTAGCTATTGAGAACTGATAACCAGAGAGCTGTATCTCTGAATTGTATGTAATATTTTGTTACTGTAATACAAAGAGATTTAGCTTGGTGTGGTGGGTTTTTTCCATAAGGGTTTCCCACGTAAATCTGTTGTTCATTGTTTTTGAGTATTTGCTCTATTTATGTAAATCTTTCATGTGTGTCTTAATTATATTGTAATTTAAAAATTAAAATCCCTGCATTGCATTCTTCCCTGTGGATTTGACATTAGGAAAGTGTTTCTGCACCTCTTCTTTCCTTACAATAAGTGTATATAAGATTCTTGAACTTAAGAATTCCATGAAACAAATATAAGTTGTATATAATTGTAATTTAGGAAAAATGATTTTAAAAAACTTCACTACGTTTCAAATAAGGATTGAAAGCATATATATGGGTTTACATACCAAAAAAGTGAGAGAAGTATCAAAGATTCTTGAACGTAAGAATTTTCCATGGAACAAATATGTACATATAACTGTAATTTAGGAAAAATTATTTTTAAAAAATTCACTACATTTCAAATAAGGATTGAAAGCATTTATATGGGTTTACATGCAACCAAAAAAAGTGAGAGATGATGCTATCAAAGATTCTTGAACTTAAGAATTTTCCATGGAACAAATATGTACATATAATTGTAATTTACACAAAATGATTTACAACTATGTAAAAGTTACTATAAGTTATCATTTGAACATGTATAGGGTTACAAGTGAACTTGAAAACCATGGATATAATCTAAGTCAAAGATTATAGTTCAGCCCACTCTTCAATAACATGAAGAATTTTTTTATGATCATCACTATCTAGTCTCCATTTTCTTCGGCCACATGCATGTGGAACTGCATGAAAATGTAGAGCGGTAGCAATTATTAAGTGACTATATTGATATACCTTGTTATCAGGTTGATAGTCAACAAAATGAATCCCATGTTGAACAACTTTGACTTGTTTTAGATATGTCCCTTGCACTACACAAAACCTGCATGGTAAACATGAACCTAAGGTAAGACATATGAATGTGTGCAACATTTTTGTGCTGAAGGTTTGTACAATATATATTTAATGTTTATAATGTAATGTGCACATGTGAACACAATGTATATAAAATTTTAAATTCAAACTCACTTGTGGGAAATGACATTCCATCACTTGTTTCAGGTTCTGTTAGCTTATTCCTATCTTTTGTGCAATGCAATAAATAATAGCTAACACCTTCGATGTTTCTAGGCTCTGCTATGACTGCAAAAACATATCCTGTACACCAAATTTACACAAAAAAAATTCTAAAAATATTAGAAATGTCTCTAAAGATCATTAACTAGATATATATAACATTTAAATTATTGAAAACTTACACATGTGTACCTTTTCTAACCAATCCTGAAATATGGTCATAATCAATTGAAATCAAAGGAATGTCTTCAAATCTTTCTTCCTCATTTTCATCATATGTTCTAAACTTAGAACTAGTGGCACCATATCCCATTTACCAACATATCCAAGTTCTTGATTGTTGCTTTCATAATTAGAGTTTCCCTTAATGCACTCAGTGCAAAAACAAGAGTAATCCCTTGTGTCTAATATCCATCCATGGTGACTATCTGAACTCCTAACACAATGCAAAGATTTTGTTTTTTCTACCCTCTTGCATCCATACATCAATCTTCTATCCACACCTAGATACATATGTACAACAAAAAACTTATGTGAACAAATATTTATATATATATTTTAAATTTAAATAAATTTAATTTTTTGATTTAATGTAATTTATACATACTCGATATCTCCCAAAACACTTTATGTGGAATGTGTCAATTTGTTCTTGAAGATGTGCTGACCACATTTGATGCAAACTATTTCTTGCACCATTCAACAACATCATGTGCATTGTCTAGACAATCTTCTGGATAACTCATTTGATGCTTTCTTAAAGCTTGTTTGATGCAAGCTCCTGCTCCATCATGCTCACCCTTTCCATGCCCACTCTCAAAAAAACTACAAACATGTGGTATTTTGTAGATTTTATGATATCTACAAAGTGCATAGAATGGCCGTGAAGATTTAAATTGTGTTGTACATCCATCACCATACAAAATGATTTTCAAATTTACACCCACATGCCAAATTCTCAAAAAATATTGTAAAGCAATGTTGGACAAAAAGTGTGTGTACTCTTTATCATCACTAATATAAAGTGATATTCTTTCTTAATGGATAGTTCTTCATCACATTATCTCAACAACATCAATTAGGATTGCGACCTTCGATAACACACATGAACCATAATAGTGATCTGCTTTGAAAAGTGAGGCCTGATGATTGAATCTCCTTTTGATGTACAAGGAGGTGGTACTATACAAAAGTCAGCCTCTTGGTGAGAACTATTCCATGTGGGAAAGTATCTCTCAATGTTTGGAATTTTTTTGCTTTCCACTTAGCAAAAAGGAAATGCTATATGTATGGTTGTATCAATTTTCGAAAATCTTCCATAAATTTTCCAATGGGAATCTCCTCTTCTACATAGTTCAACCTTGTGGATTCTTTCCCAAAATCTGTTTGCAACTTTACATACTTGTACCTGTGTCAGTAAAATATGTGAATAACTAATAAACCACACTTGATCAATGAAACATTACATCAAAGAGAATCCAAATAACTTGATCTATGAGAAATTGAAACAAATAAACTCTCTAAAAATAGTACTTACCTCTTGCAATTTATTGTCTTTGTTAGGTCGGTATCCTCAATTCTTGAAGGAAATTTAGCCAAATTTCCACATGTCTCACAAATTCCTTTTATACAGTTTATTTGAGGTCCATTTTCATGATCACATAATACAGACTTTATGAACAAACTTTTCTGTTTAGGAGGTGCATTTTGAAACCCACATCTTTTTTCTCTCATCTTTCAAAACACTTAATAGTAGAGATGATTCGATAAGATACTTGACAACAATAAGTTCAAAAACTTGTTGCTTCATAATATGGCTTTAACCTTTGAAACATTGTTTGCCCAATATTTATATGAGGATATGCATTACAAAAGTTCATATACATCTCAAATTGTGTTATGTCTAGCCAATTTTTGATATGATTTTCATAAATACTAGGTCTAATCATGTGTCTCATAGCATCTCTAGTATTTGATGATGGACGAGTCTGATCATTCCAAAAACTTAAGACCAAGTTTCTAACAACATCTTCAATCTTCTCGAGCAGGGGAGCTCTACACATAATTGCCCAATTGCCTTCTAAATCTCATCCAAAACTTTCTCTTTTCTCATATTTTTATCAATGTGGTTCTACTATAACCAATTTAGGTTGAAAGTGGAGACATTTTTTCTTTTCTTGCTATATCTTGATGTACAATAGATGTCAACATCACCCTTCTTGTAGTGGCCTTATCCACTGATCGAGATCCTTTCCCAATGGAATCTAAACCCTTTTTAACATTTTGAACAATATCCTTTTGTAATCCCATGTGTTTCTTCTTATTGGATGCCGAATGTACACCCAACAATTGTAATGACTCTTTGAGCTCATCACGAAGAAGTAAACGTGATAACAATTTAGTTTTTTCAAGTGTATCAAGATGATTGAAATGCTGATTGATCATTCCATTTACAGATTTAGTCATTGACCTCTTTCTCTTATTGTAAGGTTGGTTGGCATAATATTTTAGTTTCTCCATATCCATTTCAAGTAAATGATCTAAATTTCTATGAGAAATTAGTTTCCTCATCTTCTCAGCTAGTTTTATATGCTCATCCATACCAATAGGAGGAAGTGATCCCAACCCCTCTCCAACATGCAATGTTTGAACTTGTGCCTCCTCCCTATCTTCAAGGACCATGCATTCTTGAGCGGATTCATTTGATCCAATGTCTAGATTTGGCTCGACTTGAGCATGAAAAATTCTTGCTTGTTGAGCCCTTCCTACATGTCACAAAATATTTTGCAAACAAAAGTGAGAGATGATGTTATATAAGTGAAGTTTATGTATGCAAGCAAACAAACTGATAAGACATGATGCTATAAGTGAGAGAAGTTTGTGCTAGTTTTATATGCTCATCCATACTAGTAGAAGGAAGTGATCTTGACCCCTCTTCAATAAGCATTGTTTGAACTTGGGTCTCCTCCCTAACTTCAAGGTCCATGTGTTCTTCAACGGATTTTTTTGTTCCAATATCTAGATTTGGCTCGACTCTAGCTTGAGGAATCCCTAGAGCATAATACATAAAAATAATGAGAACATTGAAGTGATGAAAAGAAAAGAACAAAGACACAAAACAACTACATGCACATGTATGAAAACAAATCCATAAATGCATAGCCAAGGATAGGATACACATAGGTCAAATTCCATGCCAAGCATCAAAGTTTGAGGATTATGCATACAAGTGACTTATAACTTTTAGGCTAGTGATATAGCAAAGGAAACCCGTAGAGTATAAGAAGGTGATCCAAAGAACCCCAAAAAAATTGGGCTATAAGATGTTTCAAGGTTTAAAATAAATTTCCAATGTCATGCTAAGATGAAAAAGTTAAAAATTTATGGGACATAAAACACAACTCAAATAATCAACTAAAACCAAACACAAATTATATTGAAACAAAAAGAATTGGCTTAAGGAATTGGAGTCAAGGATCAGATAAACATTGCAACTTGCATGACCAAGATGACTTGAGGAAATTTAAAAGTATTTATAGTCATTCAAGTGCAATGATGGTTAGAAACCTTCAAAACAAATGTGTGTTAAGACATAATTTAAAGAATAATCTATCATATATAACTATTATTCCTTCACACCATATAGCTTGAGTTTTGATGTATACATGTGTTAGTCTCTAGAAAACCTGATATTGCATTGGCTTTAAGTATAATTTGAGTTCTAATTTTCAAATAATTCTAGAGCTTAGAATTGGGCATTTATTAAAATATTTAAAAAATATTTTTAAGGAACTATTGATCATTAGATTAAATTCAATGGGAGTTTAGGAAAATCTTAAGCTAATTAGATGTTGCAATCTAGAATGGATAGGGGATATTGATCACCAAATATCAACATTAGAATGCTACTTCATTGTACCTGAAGGTGTAGTTTAATGAATAATTAAGAAAAAATAATGGTTTCTTTCAAAGTGCAAAGTTAGAATCAATAGGAATTTACAAAGCCATAAAATAATTAATGTGGTTGAAAAAATTATGGAAATCAAAGTGGCATAGTGAGGGACACAAAATTTTAGGTTTCATTGGAGAACTAAGCATGTATTGAAGTACACTATCATTTTCTTCATGAACAAAGTAAAGCGAAAATTGTGTAGATGGAATATTCAACAATGATAATGTGATGACAAAAACATTAAACAAAAGTATTGGTAAAAGATAAGTGTAAGGTTTGTAGGGAAGGATTTAATGTACAATATGCTAGTTTAAGAGTACATTTTAAGTTGGGGTATTGTAAGTTGAAAAATGGTCATACATTAAACATTTCTAATTTTAATAAGAAAGCCAATGCAAAATGTATGCACATACAAATTTATGTTTAGGTGTACTAACCAAATTATTGGGTGGAGTAATGCACATTATGGATTCCATCCCATCAAATGAATACTCATGTTTTTTCAAAGTAAAAGTCCTAAACACACACTTGAGAGTGAGAGACAGAAGAAACAAGCATGTACCTTGTTTCTTTCTATGATAATTTTCCAAGTTTTGTTCAGCCTCTTTTGTTCTTCTTCTTTTGACAATTTTTGTTGAGACATATTTTTTCTTTTTCTTTGTTGTCCCATTTTCTTCTTCAACTTAAAGATGACTCAAAACAAGTCCTCTACCAACTTAGTTAAATTCTCCTCCAAAATTTTCCTTGATTGATAAAAATGAAAAGTTGTCGAGCTCCAATATTTGCCTCCTTGATAAATGTGCAAAAACTTCTCCAAAATCTGCACTCCAAGTGATATAAATGAGAATTAATCTTGCAATTTGATATCCAGAATAATGAAAAATAAGCTTCTATTTATATGCATATGGGATGGGAAAAAAATATTCTAGTGTACATGGAATAACTAGATCCTAGTTTAAATGAATCAAGTAGTAAACAAACAAGTTATTTCATTGTAGAGTTTGTTGTTATTTAATTCATAGGTATGCACAACATATCTAGTAATTTTAGAATTTTGTTAAAGTGTCAAAAATGTATATTAGAGGTATAATTTGAATTGAATTTTCTTAATTATATTTGAATTGAATTTCAAGTTACTTGTCAAAAATTATAATAGAGGTATAATTTGAATTAAATTTTCTTAATTATATTTGAATTGAATTTCAAGTTACTTGTCAAAAATGTATAATAGAGGTATAATTTGAATTGAATTTTCTTAATTATATTTGAATTGAATTTTAAGTTACTTGTCAAAAAGATTATATCTTGTTCTCAACTCAATGGTTCATGTTGCTTAAAAGTCATTTTAAAAAGAATATTTATTGTGATCAACATGAATGAACTTAATTATAAAGTGGCATTGATTTCCCTAAAATTCTACTAGAGATCAAACGTATATTGAATACAAGGAAATGTAAGTTGTAAGAGATCATAAAATAAGAAAACATGTATGTATATTGAATATTTAAAGTAAATGCATACATATATTATGTGTAAACATGTTTAAACCATAAGCAAACAAATGTAAATACATGTAAAGGGATTCAATACATATAAACATAACACATATTATAAGCAAAGAGGAAAATGCATGTATATATCATATAAGAAAATATATGTACATATCATATAAACAAAATGTAAATTAAAGATCTCAAATGTCGAATACTAAAGATCAACAAATAAGCAAATGTATGTATATCATATAAGCAAATGTAAGTTAGAGATCATCAAATCTCAAATACTAAAGATCATCATATAAGAAAATACATGTGGTAAAGATCATAAATCTAGTGTGCATGGACTAATATGAATGTCTACTCCTAGTTGAATGGCCATCTGAATGAGAACGGTCCTACTCTGATGGATGTGTTGAGCCCTGCAAATAAAATTGTGTACAAGATGTGTTAAATACATATAATTTATATTAAATAAATTTTATGAAAGCTATTTTTAAATGAACTCGTATTTTTAAATATCAATCTAGATCTATGCATACATAAATATTACATTTACATATACACATGTGATTATATAAAAATGTAAAACTCACATGTCCACTGGTAGCAAATTCATCCACAGAGTCATATCGATCATGCACACAATCTGGACCAAGGCTAGGAGTGATATGAGGTATGTCCACCTGTAACAATATATATACATATATATATCAACTTACATGAATATATAGTTAAAAAAATTTAAAAATAATGAAAAAAGAATTGAAACATGCACATGCACACATACATGCACATCATCAGTTATCAGATGACCTAAGTCCTCTGAAATGATCGCCTCCACCATATCCACCAAACAGTCAAGCGATGAATCAACATCTACATCCATCTAATCTATCCCATTTCATGCCAGAAATGATGAATGTAGAGGACTATGAAGGTGAGATGGCATCGACGATGATGAGCCAGAACCAATCAACATATCAGTAAAACCCATAGTCTGTGTAGCTGTCGAATGAACTATAGGTGGATCCTGATGCACACTAGTGCTCGACTGAGAGTGATGGGATCCTAGAACTGAACAACCTCTACATCTCAAATGATCTCTAACATGCTCTATACCGATCCCATTGTCTGATGCAATGTGGGCATATGCCTCCAACAGGTGCTCAGCCAAACAATGTAGAGTCATGTGTGCCATATCTCCTGTAAGTGCATCAAGCTGTGTAGGAGTAGGGATACCGACCACTGTAAAAGGATCCATGGTGGTCCACTGTGTTGAAAATGGCATGGATCAAGAATTTCTGGACATCAAATACTGACCTAAATGATCATTAGATATCCTAGTCGTGGCAGCCGCAATGTCACCTACAGTGTCAATTGCTTCCTTTTGGGAAGCAACGATAACCTCATCTGCTATGGGGGCTAGAGCTGGAGTGAGAGCAAGACACCTCTCACCAAACAATACCCTAAACACTAGGGGTGGTCTATCTGTTCGACAATAGGTAGGCCTATTAGCAATCTTGCCACGCCCCTGACCAACATATGGTGGAATGTACATGTAGTTAACTTTGAGGCCCAAATGGACCTCAACATACAACTACTGAACAAAATACAATTGAATCTGGTCATTGTTTGGGTATAGACCATGTGCTACAAGAAATCATGGGTAGATCAATGAGGCCATAGCATGATCGACACATCTAGTGACCTGATCCCCTAACCTTACGCATATTTTGATAAAATGGAAAACAAGTGGCTTTTATCATTACTTTGGTGACACTATCCTGTATTTGTTTAAGGGGAATATCACCATGTTCTTATTCCCGCATGTGGGAAAGAATAGCAGCTACTCTATCTGGGGAATATGCACTAGTCCTCTCAAGTTCATCTTTTAGTTTTTTATAGACTATGCAATATTAACATGCATGGTTCACTATATATCCCAGGGTTTGCACCTTGTGCTAATGAATCTCTCAATTTTTTAATCTCATTAGTGGTATTTCCAAAAAAAAAATTTGCAGGTGGAACATCTTCATTTTCCATGTTATATATGTATGTACACCTAAAGAAGCAATGAGACCTTGGTAAATAATATATCTAGATATATAGAGAATATATTTATCTAGAATAGTTATAATAATTCATCTACTCGTCAATAATATTTTCATACCATTAACAATTTAAAAAGAATTGGAAGACAACTATAATCTATAACATAACATCCTTAAATGGTTCAAATTTTAAATGAAACAATGAAAGAAAGAATAAGAAAACAAAGATTAGTGTAAAATTATTTGAAAATAATTAGGGATAAAAATATCTAATCTAATAGTTGTTAACATAAATGAACTTCAAAATAGGATTATGTAAGTGAAAAAAAAGTTTTATTGCCTTCATTGAACCTAAATTTATCTAGTTAATATATGTCTAAAATTAATAATTCACACTACAATATCAATATTCCATAAGAATCTCATAAAGAGGATGAATTTAATGAAAGATAATATAAAATCCTCCATATGAGGATGAATTTTATCATTACATTATGAGTGAATCATCTCAATTATATAGCCAAGAACATAAAAAAAAATAGATTGGAAAGCAAAACAATCAGACATTTATCATATTTTTATATGTATAAAGTTTAGATACCATCAAACTATTTAAACTTATAGATTGCATAAAGCTATAAATTGAATCATTAAAACTAATTTATTAAGAATCAAATCTAATAAAGTTTGACTTCATATTGCATACTTGTTATAAATATCTCACTAATCCAACCATACATTTTATATATGTTAAAAAATATATAATTGTTATGCCCATAATTTTTCACTAGAAAAACCCAATAATTTTTTTTTTTAATCCTTTAATTATGCTAATTAATGCTTTAAGCGTTTATGATGCAACAATAACCATCTCCAATAGAATTAACATCCTTTCTTTAATTAATTTGTTGGTTTAACTTGCTAATGCGATACTATTATTAATGCATCTCTCACTATTAACTATACTTTAAATATTAAATTTGCAAGTATCACAATTTAATGGTTACACTAATAATATTCTCATTATAATGGTTATGTCATCATAACCCACAATGAGTTGTTCCTACTTCTATTTCTTGTTGACAGTAAGGTCAATATGGTATTATGATTATTAGGATAGTTCCTCATGACCCAATGATGGCATTTAAAGTACTAAATATGTAACTTTTGATGGTAATAACAACATGAATAATTATATGGTTTGCATTTATTTATTTATTTTCCTCTCATATTTCAACATCTATAAAAGGTTTTGCCAAAAATGCTATCCAATTATCGATGAGCATTAATAAGGTTAAGTATGCTAACATTAGTATTAAGGTAACTATCGATATGAATATTGATAAGAGTATTAACAATACTCGATGATATTAAGGCTCCCTCTACAATTAATACAAACATTCTATCAATTTTATTACTCACAAATAATATTAAACTTTACTCATAATAGAAATGTTAATGTGATAGTGATATCATGTTTACATATACCCTCATTTATACTATTACAAATACCATCCATTAATACCCATATCAATACTATAATAAATTTTATTAATAATATTAATAATGTATATATATATATATATATATATATATATTTACAATAGCGCATAAACACTATTATTTTTTAGCTCATTGTTGCTTGCAAAACTTTTATTACCATCTTAGCATCCCTAATAAGATTATCAATAAAATACTTTTCTTACTCGGGTGATTTTATTTGTGACTTATTTTAGTATGACGACCCCCCTTTATATTACCCTCAATAATAGTATCACTATTTGTTATTAATATATTTAATTTTAATTATTTTATCTAACTCTTATATATTGTTATAGCATTTATTTAATTATTCATCTCTATTACAAAAATAATTATGTGAGTAAATATATTGCATACTTGTTATAAATATCTCACTAATCCAACCATACATTTTATATATGTTAAAAATATATAATTTAACAATTTATACAACTTCTAATTATGATAAAGACAAGAATCTTAATCTACACCATTATTTTGAGTTTGGTTCAATAGAAATTGAAAAAAATTATAATCATAAAAATAATAATGAATAAACTATGGATCATTTTAACAATGGTGAATTAGTGCCTAAAGATTGGCCTAAAAAAATACAATATTCAACATTCTCATCACAAATTATATATGAAAACTAAGGATCATTTGGTTATATATATTTTCATAGATTTAAAATTTGAATATTTATTACTATAACATGTTCATTACAATTAGATTTTTAAATAATATTGTAATAATTTATTATGTCTTTGAAATTTGTTTTGTGGATTTTAATGTTGTTTTTTAAATTTAAGTTAGAGTAAGTAGAATCTAATGAGATACCTTAAAAAGATTCAAGTTTTATAATTTAAATCTCCCTCTTATATAAATATAGTTTTTTCTAGTCTTACAATTTCTTGTGTCATCTATTCAATTATTTTAGCTATGGATATAGCCACAATCTTGTAGGAGGTATTAAGAAGAGTAATTAGTATCCACCCTCAAATAAAAAAAAAAATTCCTTTAGGAATTAATTTATCAACCCTTGATTAATAGAATTTAAATGATGGATCCCTTTGATAAAGCTACTTTTTATACCTCATAGAGTCCTCCTTGATGAATGGACATATTGTTTTAAGGAATTGTGTAGCTAAACCATCTATTCGAAGACTTTTTGAGTATTCAAATCCTTCAAGGAAATATGAACCTCCTCAAGGGTGAATAAATTATCTAAATGTGCCTATTTTTCTAGACCAATTATTTTGGGTATGCAAGCGCCAATCAATTCCTCAACTATATCTTGAAGTGGATCTCCTTCAACTAGATCAATTAAAAATTATTTGTAATGTTGGAGGAAAATGGATTTAATATCATTAGAGTTGTCATGGAACTACCTCTCTTGATCAATGGTAGATATTATCAACTCTTGAGAATGTAAATATGTTCAAGATAACTAAAAAATAATTTGTATCCCTTATATCCTTTCATTTAATGTAAGCCTATCTCTTAATTGAGATCCTCTACCACAATTAAGTTCAGATCTTCCAAGTTCTGGGAAAGGTGGGTCAACCTTGCATCTTAATATTTTGATTTATTATTTTGTCCTCATATTAGGAAATTAGGCATCTCACTTTGTGTTGGTAGTTATTTGTCATCTGTTGAATGCTTTGGGAGGTACCTAAGATGTTCTAAGAGCATATAATATCATTATAGCTTTATAAGATGAAACCCTCTTATGACATATTCTTATGACATTTAAGAGCATGACTATAGAATATTTATAGTAAAGTATTGACCAACATTATTAAAAATCATAAGAAATATTTCAATGGGTTTGAATATATCAAAGTGGAATACAAAAATTGTTGTTGAATTATTTTCACTCATGGTTTCAATAAACCACTTTTAATGTATAGTTTCAAAACATCCCATTTATTAGTGCTTGAGTATATAATATCACATGATTCATATGATTGGATTATAGGTATTGTTAGTGCTTGAGTATATAATATCCCATTTATTAGTATAGGAATATTTTTACACCACTACTTTCTTTCATTTGGTATTAAGCCTTGGTCATCTTACATTCTAGGTGTTACAATGATCAGACAGTTTGATTTAATAAGGTTTCAATTATACCCTTACCCTATGGATGGTAGTTGGAGAGGTCTAGTGCCTAAGTTTATAGGGAGTAGTGCAATTTCTGTTGAAGACCATTTGAGGAGTTTCAATGCCTTCATTCAGGAATTGGATGTACCTTATGAAGATTTACATATGAGGCTATTCATGATGTCGCTTATTGAAGAAGCTAGGGATTGGTTCAACAACCTAACAACAACCTCTATTGATTCTTTCCAAATATTTCAGGACCGATTCCTTGAGCAATATGGGAATCTAAGTGCACCAGATGCTGCTCTTCATGAATTGATGCGAATTCAGAAAAGTCAGAATGATTCAATTTTTGATTTCAACTGGAAATTCAATAAACTACAGAATAGAATACCTCCTGGATGAAAGTTGCCAGACTCTGTAGCATTGAGTGTTTACCTTAATGCGTTCGATCCTAAAACATGGTATGATTTGAGAAATAGGTTACCAAGAGACTTGGATGAGGCCCAAAAGATAGCATTAATAATTGAAAATAATAGAAGGGTTGCGGGGATAATTGATAAAAGAGACAATCATAGGGCTCCTCAACAAACCAATAATTACCAATACAAATAGGAGAACACATACAAAAATGAAAGGCCTAGGTTACATGACATTCCCTATAATACAAATTGGAAAGATGGAAAACCTATAACAGATAGGCCTAGAAACAAAGAGACTCCTGATCCATTAAGGAAGAAGGGAACTTATATGGTGAATAACAATTATTTTTGTGAAGTTTGTGATAAGCCACATTCACCAGATTATTGTGTTGTAGCCCAAAGAATGCAAGAAGAAGGAATGTTGATGGGAAACAATGGAGAAGATCACACAATATATCTAACTTCAAATAATTTTCACCGTGTGGAGGAGAGGTACTCATCTTCAGAGGATGAAGGTTATGAGTATGATGTTTCAAATCAGAAGTACAATGTCCACATGGCTGAACAATAGATCCTTTCTGATTTTGAGGAAGATTATATAGAGCAATATTCTGATGAGGTGCCTACTCAGGGCAGCATGAGGAAACTCACTGAAGAGGAGATAGAGATATTAACTGTTGCTGCAGTTGAAGAAGCAAAGAGTAAGTATTGGTTGAGAAATAGGACAGTAAATGAGAAGGAAGGTGTCCCTAGGGGAATCTTCATGAAGGATAAAAAAGTAACACAAGGAGCTTCGAAGAAAATAGAAAATAAACAAAATAATAAAAGCAAACAGAAGCCTGTCCAAAAGGAGGAAGTAAAGGAATTACATAAAGAAATTCAAAAGACTGATCAGCCAAGTAAAAAAGAAAAAGAAGAGAACAAAGGAGAAATGTTAGAGCAAAAGAAAATGGTTAAAATGGAGGGTTCTTCCTTTGACTTCACTCAGGCTTTATCTCAAGTAAAAATGTCTGTGCCACTACTTGAGATGATGAAAATTAAGGAATACAGAGATAGTGTTGTTCAATTAATAACAAATGGAAATGAAAAACATATAAATTCTGAAAGTAAGATGGCTGCTAAAAATAAGCAAGAGAAAGTAAATATCCCAGAAGTTTGCCTTAGTAATTCAATGTTAAATCCTCCACCAGTTGATCCTTTTTTCACTACATTACTAATAATTAACAAATTGTTGAGGAACTGCATGATAGACTCTAGCGCTACCATGAATATTATGCTGGTAGGAGTTATGAAACAGCTTGGTATGTGGGTGGATACTACTAGAGGGAAGTGCTATGCAATGGATAATAGACCTGTTCCTGTGGTGGGTATACTGAAAGATGTTGAAGTCAAGTTAGCTGCTTATCCTCAGGGGGCATATAATATTGATATAACAATAATTGACACCCCTCCTCAATTTGGGATGCTCTTATCAAGACAGTGGATAGCAGCAGTTGGTAGAAATGTCCAATTTGATTTATCTTATGCAACAATTCCAGTGAATGGTTAGGAAGTGAAGTTGTACAGAGAGACAAGGATGAGCCAGGTTGTTGACTGTGTACCCCAAGACCAAATCAATTGTTTATGTGATGTTGATCTTGGGAGTTTTAAGATAGAACCAACCCATCTAGAATTAACTAATAGTGATCCAATTGAAAAGCATGTGGCTCAAGATTGCAATGAAGTGTGGAAAATGTATTTTGATGGAGCATGCAGCCATAAAGGTAATGGAGCTAGGATTGTATTTTTTTCACCTGAAGGTATTACATTTAAGTATTCATTCCTATTAACATTTAAATGTACAAACAATGTGGCAGAATATGAAGCTTTAATAACAGGTTTGAATATAGCTGTGAAACATAAAATCAAGTTGTTGATTGTTCTAGGGGATTTCGAGTTGGTTGTTTCACAAGTTAAATCCAAATATGTAGCAAAATATAAAAGATTGAAACAATACATGAATGTTGTATGGGACACAATTGAGTTGTTTGATGCATTCTCAATTGAGTGGATTGAGAGGTCAAAAAACATAATGGCAGATTTCTTAGCAAATGTGGCACTGAAAAGAGATGACTTTACACTGGCTAGAATATCATAGATTGAGTTCAAGACAAGGCCTCCAGTTCCTAATAACATATATAGTTTGCAGGTCTTTAATGATGATACTGACCTTTTGAAATTCCTCTACTGTATAGACTAATATGAAGCCCAAGAAATTGATTTCAATGCCTTTGTTGAGGAAGTGGATGGGAAGCAAACAATATTTGGGAAGGAGATCTTGCAGCTTAAAAGAAATAAGCTTCCTAAGGGCTTAGTGGCATTAGAGAGGGTGTATGATGGAAATGATCGATCCCTCATCAAGCAAGCACTAGTAAGTAGCCTGGAGGATATTGAAGAGATTAACTTGGGGACTGAGATGACACCAAGAAAGGTGTACATAGGGAAGAAGATAAGCCCTACAATTAGAAGAATGTTGATAGAGTTGCTAAGAAAATATAAACATGTGTTTGCTTAGTCTTATGAAGATCTAAAAGCATATAGGGAAGATTTGTTTCAGCATGAAATACCATTAAAGCCAAATGCTAAGTCATTCATACAAAAGAAAAGACCCATAAATCCAACATTGGAGCCTAAGATGCAGGAGGAATTGGCAAAGCTCACAGATGGGGGAATCATTAAACCAATTAGGCATTCAATGTGGGTCTCAAACTTGGTCCCTATGAGAAAGAAAAATGGAGATATCAGGCTATGTGTAGATTTTAGAAATCTAAACATAGCATCCCTCAAAGATAATTATCCTCTACCCAATATGGAGGTTGTATTGCATAAGGTAACCGGGTGCGAACTGTTATCTATGATGGATGGGTTTTTAGGGTATAACCAGGTCAAGGTCAAAGAATCTGAGCAATATAAGATGACATTTACAACTCCTTGGGGGACATATGTTTATTTGAGAATGCCATTTGGTCTCACCAATGTAGGAGCAACCTTCCAAAGAGCTATGGATGTGGCATTTGCAGATTTGATCAATATTATGGTGTATCAGGATGATCTGACTGCTTATTCAAAAAAGGTTGAAGATCATGTTCAACATTTGGAGAAGGTATTTATAAAAGCCCTAGAATATGGTATCAGTTTGAACCCTAAGAAGTGTCATTTTGTAGTCACGGAGGGTAAACTCTTGGGGCATATTGTTTCAAAAGAAGGGATTAGGATTGATCCTGAAAGGGTTGAGGCCATTGATAAAGTTCTTGTCCCTAAAACTATTAAGGCTATACGGTCATTCTTTGGATAGATTAATTTTGTTAGGAGATTTGTTTCTAACTTTGTTGAGATTATTAAACCCATATCAAAGATGTTGAAGAAAGGACAAAAGGTAGAGTGGACTGTGGAAGCCTTGGAAGCTTTTATATCCATAAAAAGGGTCATCAAGGAAGCTCCTATCCTTAAGTCTCCGGATTTTGCAAAACCTTTCTAGATATTTTCATTTGCTTCAATGCACACTATTGCTGCTGTTATGTTACAAAAGAATGAGAATGGTTATGAACATCCTATGTCTTTCTTTAGTAAATCATTGCAGGGGTCTGAATTAAAGTATGATATAATGGAAAAACAGGCATTTGCATTAGTGAAAGCTATAAAAGCTTTCAGGCCATATCTTGTTGGAGCAAAGGTGGTTGCTTACGTCCCTCATGCAGTTGTCAAAGATATTCTGATACAATTTGAAGTAATAGGAAAAAGATGTAGATGGATTAACAAAATCCAAGAGTTTGACATGGAAATACAAATTACTAAACTAGTAAGAGGTCAGGGCTTGGCTAGGTTAATGGCAAAAGTGAATATTGAAGTAAATCAAATTTGCAATGTAGAAGAAGAGACTACAATTGTGAGCATTGAGTATACTCCATGGTATGCAGATATCATGCATTACCTTAAATACATGAAGTGTCTAGAGGGATTGAGTGACATCCAGAAAAGAACTTTGAAGTTGTAGGCATCTAAGTATGTCTTCATGGATGGAGATTTGTTTTGGAAGAATAGGGATGGTATACTATTGTCATATTTGTTTAGAACTTGGCAGAGATGTGAAGAAGTTTCATGCATTGTGGATAATAACATGCCTTGGAATATGTCAGCATACCTCTTCTTATGAAACAAAACCTTCTTTCAATAATTAACATTATAAATTAATACTTGGCTCACATTGTATAATCACACTAGAAACCAACAATGGAAGATTGAGAATCTCAACTAAGAATTCCACCTTATAGATAACATTCATACTAGAAGCCAACAACTAAAGACCAAATTTCATAAATAAAGAACTTTCATGTGTTCTATATCATGCCTTTGAGGGGTCCACAAGTACCATGAGCCTTTTGAAATCCTTCTCCATCTAAATGCATCCATTCCAAGACCATTGGGAGGTGGGTATACAATATGAGCCAAGTATTAATTTCTAATGTTAATTATTGAAAGAAGGTATATAAATTATTTGAGCATCTTAATTCTCATACAGAGTTACATCTTAGTCAATTTCTCAATGTATGAGTTCCATATATTTGTAAATTTTTCTTAATATAAAAACATATTTTATTTCATTAAAAACCTATCTATTCCATGTTATAAAGGATGCTCTTATTTTAAATTATAAGTATATAATTCAAAATTAATTAGTAATTTTCAAGATAGAGTACACACAATTTCTTTAGTTAAAATAAAATAATATTCTTATTTCCATGTGAGAGTTATGTAGAATGGTAGCTTGATGTCTTGAAAATATTTATTTCATGTACATACTAAATTTTTATCATTACATTAAATGAGTGAATCATCTCAATTATATATAGCCAAGCACATCAAAAATTTATATATTGGAAAGAAAAATAATCACACATAATTTATCATATTTTTATGTATAAAGTTTCTATTATCAAACTATTTATACTTATAGATTAAATTAGTTTTGAATTTGGTTATTTGGGTTCAACATGTCATGCTATAGGATTTTCTTGTGTTTTCACCATGTTGTCATGTGTAGATAGCTATGTATTTTATAGGTTTAGGAATTTTAGAGGAAGGCAAGGTTGAACAAAATGCATAAGGATGAGATGGAGCCTTGTTTACCTTAGGATTTCATTGAGGCTCCCTTTGAGCATAATCGAGGGGTGGTTGGTCCTCTTGTAGACATGACTAATTTAGAAGGTCTTGTCAAGTGAAATTTAGAGGAGATTGGTAGAGACAAGAATCATGTTACAAATGTATTAGTTGGAGTTCATTACCTCTACCATTCTCTTGAATTGCAACATTCACCTCTTGGTATTTCTTCTAATAATTTAAAAAGATGAAGAAGGTTCAAGTTTAGAAGATTATAGGAACCCTTTATTCCCTTTGGTCTCAAGTTTGGAAACTAAAGATGGAAACTCCATTACAAACCTCAACTAGGTTCATTCATGGAAAAGGATAAGGTTGACAATAAGATATAGTTCCTTGAAGAATTTTGGATTCAAGTTGTGAAATGATAGATCTACTAATGTTTATGGGAAAATGACCCTCTTTATTAGATACATTGCCACTATTGGTGGATTATTTCTAATTGGATGTTATTTTTCTAACTTACAACTATATTTTTCTTGTTGTTGTTCCATACCAATATGATTGATCATTTTTTGTTTCTTTATTGGTCTTTGTAAAAGGGTGGGGCCCCTTCAAAATTTCTATTTCTAATTCATAAATTCAACCAAAAGTGTTTACCCTAAAATTAAAATATAAATTTAAAATTTAAAATAGCATTTACTCCAATTAATGGTATTGTCATTTGTTCCAAAATTGACAATTTTTAATGTTTAACATGTTCATTACTATTTGGTTCTCCAAGGTCATGCCCTAAAACCAACAATAAAATAAATATTTATTAGTGCTTTCTCTTAATATGAATGGTTTTGTTTGTTATACATTGGGCACTATATATTGGATAATAACACTTGCAACACTTATATTACTAATATATAACAACATTATTATCATTTCATAACATTAATGGTAAATACTATTATTGCAATATTAACATTTACTCTAAATAATAATATTACTATTTATAATACATACTAACATTTCCCTTGCATGTTCATATGAAATAAGTTTCAATTTATTATGTTTTATTATAATTATTATCCATAATATAATATTTTCATCAATGTTAATATTTGTATTTATGATACATAATGTGATTATAACCCAATTATTAGTGTTAAGTATGTTATTGGAGATGACATTCCTTAATATAAATATTACCTATTAGTATTATTTTCTTTTATCTTGTAACCACAATAATTTTTCATTTACAACCTTACTATTAAATATTAATAGAGTTTATTCATCTACTCAAAGGAATAAGTTTTACCTGATTTATATTAAAAGAAAAAATCCTAATATGTAGTTCATCCTCTAATATTCAATGCTGATTTGAAAGAGTGGTGAAAGAGTGTATGTATATATACATATATATATCCTATTATTCTTTATGTTTAATTTCAAAATTTTAATGCTCTCAAGTATAGGTTACAAGTGTATTCTTTACATTTTTTCTCTTTCTTTTGTACTATTTTGTATGGTTTTCTTATATGCATTACCTCAAACATTTAATTTTAATTTCAATTTAGCTTTCAAATGCAAGATTTAAACTTAAGCTTGTACTTAAATAATATCATGTTATCCTTGCAAATGAGTTTGTTGAAAAGACTTTAGAAGCTTTCAAGCAAATGCAATTGACAGCTATAAAGCAAAATTCCACAACCTTCCCCCTGCTTGTGCCAAAATGGGAGCTTTGGATAGGGTATGGACATCAATCAAATCATCAAGGGGGAATTTTACTAGATGTTGTAGTTGCAATTGCAAGTTCCTTGGTAGACATGTATGCAAAATGTGGAAGGCACATGAACTGTTTGATATAATGCCTCAAAAAAATCTGTTAACAAAGTAAGGCTTTAGAAACATTCAAGCACATGCAATTGGTAGTGCCTTGGTAGAAATGTATGCAAAATGTGGAAGCATAGAAAAGACACATTAATTGTTTGACAAATTTTAAAAATGGGTATGCAAAATCTTTCAAACAAATGGACTGCAAAGTCAAGTTCGACACTCCTTGCCCATGCCAAAATTGGAGCTTTTAAACACGGTATGAAAATTCATCAAAGCATAATAGAAATTAAGTTTGTTGTTCTTGAAAGGCTTTAGAAACTTTCAAGGAAATGCAATTTCAATTTCAACAAACTTAATTTCAAATCGACTGTAAATTTTAACCATTTCATTCCATTTAGGGTTTAAATTTTTTTCAAAATAAATTCAATTTGAAACGCAATTTCAATCACGAACCTACTGCTCACTATGGCTTGGTCAAGAGGTTGATGAACTTAGAAATGTGGTGCACATTTTTCCCTTGGGTTTTCTGCCTTTGTTGTTTACATTCGCCATCCTCCTCTGTTCATGTTTTTCGCTTTACAAACAATCATGTGACAGTCACTTATTTTTTTAATTTTCCCTAATTCAAGGGGTTCAGTCGAACCCAGGTTCGACCGAACCCTATAAAATATGTTTATTTTATTGGGCCGTTGAGTGGTTCGGTCGAACAATGGTTTCGACCGAACTTATAGGTTCAGTTGAACATATAATAGTGTTTGACTGAACCTATAAGTTTGGTCAAACCCATTGATATGGTGAATAAATAAATAAATGAGAATTCCTTCCTCAAAATAATTGTAAACCACTATTATGCTTTAACCCTAGGGGTATAATAGTTTTAATCAAAGATATTTTGTGTGGAATTATAAAATTTGAGAAGACTTAAATAAGTAATACATATGGCTACAAATAACATATAATGTGGTTACTTTCAAATTGGTTGCTTGCTACTTTTCATTGCAAAACTCAAAGATCTATAAAATGATAAAGTTAGATAGTGAAGATCTATATGCCTCTTTAAAAAAATATATCTCTATATTTAGCACCTTGGGAGAATAGTTCTAACTGGTGACTTCAATGCAAGGACAACTAGCAATCAATTTCTTCAGCTAAATAATGAAGATCAGGGAATCAAAAATCCTTTATGGCTAGAAGAGGAAGAAGATCAACCTTGGGAAAGAACATCACAAGATATAAATGAGAATGTATCACACTTTGGAGAAGAACTATTAGGGATCTATAGCTTATATAGATTGATTATTTGCAATCACATGAAAGGTTCACCAAGTTCTCGTAATATCGCTTGAAAAACTTATAATGGCTAAAGTGTGGTGGACTATGTAACTTTCTCTAATATTTTTATTTCTAGAGTCTTGGAGTTTGAGATCGAAGAATGTCCCCTTGAGATGAAATTTATTCATGCACCTCTATTTGTTAAACTTGGGGTGATCCCATAATAGTGGTTTACAATTTTTGGCCAAACTGAACACTGAAATTATTATTTTTAACTAAATCTTCACATTCGGGCACCTATAGCGGCTAAACTGTGAGGAATTTCAAGATGGTGCAAACTAGAGTCTCATCAAATTTTGTTTGTAGATTATAAAAATATTTTTTTCAAAATTTTAGGAATCAAATTTCACTTCTTTTTCCATCTCCCACGAAAATTTATTTTTTTCAAAAAACAACATTTTTAAAAAGTGACGCACACCGTATAACGCACAACTTTTTTTCCATGAAGGATAAAATTATAATTCTTTCAAATTTAGATTTGTAACTCTAATATCTAGTGCTTCCACTTGGTTAGATAGTTTTTTATTGAATATTTTTTCCTTAATCAAGTTTCAAAGTCAAACAAATTACAATTCAGACATAGCACGACCGTATAATGCATAACTTTTTTTGTATATGTCAAATTTTCATTTTAGTTTTTTTGTTGGATCAAGGACTTCAATTTTTGGTGCACTCATATTTTTAATTTTTTTTTTTTGATAATCTTCTATTTCTCCACATGTGAGGAACAAATAAATTCATTTTCGATGAAAAACATATATTTAATAAAACTTAAAAAACAAATACATAAAAAAACCAAAACACATTAAAATTATATTCATTGGATAGCTTGTTCTGAAGCATACCATAATCATTTGAAATAAATTTTAAATGAATTCATTTGGTCCCCCGAAAGCTAAATCAAAAGTGATTTTTTATCAGCATTTTGATAGGTGTAAAGGAGACGCATTTATAGGTATGGTTTAAAACTAGCAAGGTTCTATCCAAGGGTTTTGATCTAAGGTGATTTGATCAAACCCTCTTCAATTGGAATCCTTAAAATGGAAATTTTTAAGGCTTAAATCATTATATTTTCTAAAAATATGTGATTTCAGCTAAAATTCATTCCTCTCAGGAATTGTAAACCACTATTATGACAGCACCCCTTGGTATGTCTCAAACAACAAGCATGACAAGCAGGCCCACCACAAGAAAAATGAAACTATCACCAAAGGTAAATTTCTTGTGAATCAAGAAAATTAGGGTCTCCTTAATGCTGCTTTAGAGCAAAATTTTCTTGAAATAGAGAATAACATAGGTGACAAGGTTTCCAATTGACTAGTGATTGTATTTTCAACAATCATTTGATTCGTATAATTTATAAGGCCTTAGCTGCTTGTAAAAGATCTCATCCAATGAAGGGGGTTGCAAAAACTTTTCCGAATAACCCATGGTATGGTGAAGAATGTAAGGTTTCCAAGAGATCATTGAAAGAGAACATATTGAGCAACGAAAAAGGAAGAAATATGAGAAATTTGTGCAAAAAAAAATAGAAAAGTATGTGAACACAAGAAGGAAAGAGTTAATTTCTCTTTGAAAACACAACCCCAAAGGTTTTTGGAGGGAGCTAAAAAAAAAGAGAAAATAGATTGGGAATAACATAACAGATGTCCAATGGTTAGAGTACGCGAGGCTTCTTTATGAGAGGGTAGAAGGGAAAGATTTTCCTTCCATAGTTAGTACATCAATGGATCTCTTCTCAATAGAAGATATCAAACAAGGCATGCAAAACTTAGCAAACGGTAAAGTGATAGACATAGATGGGCTGAAAACTGAATTTTTAAAGTGGCGAGTTGAAATCCTTGCTCCCTACATCAAAAGGATGTTCAATGATGTCACTTACGATGGCTTTCCAATGAAGTGAACAACTAGTGTCGTTATCCCTCTCTAAAAAAGTGGTGTTATCAATAACCCATCTAACTACCACACTGTTATGGTCAACCCTATTCTTGTAAATATTTTTGGACCATGTTAGAATATAGAATTAGTAGTTGGGTGGAAAAATAAGGAAAAGGAGAAAAGTGCAGGTTGGATTTAGGCCTAAATACTCTACCATTGACCACTGCATCACTCTTAGACACTTGATTGAAAAAATATGGGATATTCAAGGTGAGGAATCTTTTTGTTTCTTTTTTGGTTTAAAAAAATCCTTTGATATGGTTCATAGAGACAAACTATGTAATAGAATGTAGGAATTAAGTATACCATAAGAGTATAGAGTTGCAATGCGTAGAATTTATGAGTAGGTTAGAGCTAAAATCAAAAAAAGTAAAGGAATGTTTGAAGGTTTTGGCAAGGATATTGGGGTCAAATAGGGTTTTCCTTTATCACCCACCCTTTTTGGGTTATACATTGACAAACTACAAGATTGGTGAAACAAAACTAATGGAGGGGGTATCCAGTTGGTAGGTTATGTGGTGAAGCTACTACTATATGTCGTTAATCTTATCCTAATCTCAAAAAATTCTCATGGTCTAAGGGAACTTTTGAAGGCCTTGGATCTCTTTTGTCAAGAAGTTGAGATGCAAGTGAACACCGCCAAGACCAAAGTCATGTTTGTTTCCCTAAAGAAGAAAAGGAAACAAGATAACTTTCTTTTTGAAGGTAACCCTTTGGAAATAGTGAAAGAAAACAAATACCTTAGGATTGATTTTCACTATAAACTAAGTTGGGAAACTAGTAGAATAAAAATTATACAAGGGGGTTGGAAAGATTCTTTCTTACTTCAAAATAGGTGTAGGAAGGTTGAACTTTGGGATTGGAAAACCAAAAAAACCCTCTTTGGTTTTTTGGTCACACCGATGGTTCTTTATTGTTGTGAAGTGTGGGGAAATAAAACATCAAATCATAGATGGAGACAGTTAGAAAGAATCCAAAAGCATATAATAACTTGCAACCTCAATGTGAAAACCATGGTCCCTTATGATATTCTTTTGGTTGAATTAAGAACCTTATTGTTGGAGGCATATACTATAACTCGACTACTAAACTATCTAAAGAAGGTTGAAAACATGGTGTATAAGAACAAATTTGCACCCTAGGTTCCATTCCCCTTTTTTCCTTTATACACTTTAGAAAACCAAAGTCAGAGGATTAAATTTACTTAAGCCCACTATTGGCGGTCCATGTGGGGCCTATTCTATGTGTCGGTGGAAGCATTTCTGTCGGGGATGCCCGCACAGTGCGTAGACGTCCGTACGGTGCACTTACGTCCCTAGAAGATTCCTATGGGTGAGCTAGCCGAGGCATTACTCTTCCCATTGGCAGTGAAGTTGTAATACCTCCTTTGGCCAACCAACCCAAATATGGCCGTTTTCATCCTCATTCCTTCATATTCACTCTTCCAATTTGCATTCCAACTCTTGAACAGATTAAGCTTCCATAATCACACTCTCACATCACTCCACAAGCTCATTTTCACTGACTTCCAAGCATTCCAAGTATTCCATTACAACAATATCACACTCCATCAACTCGGTAGAGCACGTTTGGGACCATGCCATTTGTAATAGAGGCTTGATTTCCTCTCATTTCTCCCCCAAGCAACCTTGAGTGCTCTTGGTGGAGATGGTAAGCTTCCCTATCCTCTCCTCTATCATTTGGTGAGTAGCATAGTATTTTTTTGTAGTGCTTTTTTATTTCATTACATTACTTCTTTATCTCATTCCTTTGGTTGTTAGTGGTGGTGGAAACACCTAAAGGGGGGTTTGACTGAGGTAGGCCCCTATACAGCCCCCCCAACATTTTCTCTCTTGTTGTGTGTAGGTGGACACACTTTGTGGAGCTAGTTTGCAAATAAGATCTTCTACGAGATCGTCTTCATCACCTTAGCTTTGGTATATCTATTTTATCACCTTCATTTGTATTTCTCTTATTTTATAGTATTGTTTTGTTCTCTTAGAAGTTGTTAAGCTAGGCTATTAGTCGTTTTAACGAGTTCAACCTTGCCTCGACTATGTTATGACCATATGGACTACAACACGCTTTCGAGATGCTAGCGCGCTGCACTATCCTCCAAAGTCCACGCTGACATCCTCAAGTAGAGAGCTCTTTGAGGTGTAGAGTTGGACCTAAAAATTGACTTGCCTATCCCCACCTTAAAACTCAGGATTGACGAGTGGTCGTAGGGTTCTATAATCCTCATCATTCTCATCCCCATATCCTAAGCACTACACTTAGCTGAGGTAAGTTAGGGTAGCCTCTTGCATCTTGACCCTCCATGACCTAGGGTCTTGCACGTAGTGGTCCCCCTCTCTTACACATGGATAATCACCATTGGCCTAAAATATTGTGGATGAGGTACTAGGTCATAGGAAGAAAACATGGATGAAGAAAAATAAAAAATGGTTGACCAAATGTGACATCAATTTTCATGAGTTTCCTAATACCAATGATGAAATAAAAAATTATCATGAGAAAATTCAGGATTGCCATCTGGACAAAGTAGATTGGATGAAAGAAAGCTCACTATGCCAAAGATTTCAACCCAACTTGGGAGCATGGGGAAAAAACCTATTTAGGTGCAACTATTAAAGGAAAATCAAGGTTGTTAATAGCTAAGTTGAGGATTGGATCACATCATCTTAGGTGTGAGACTGAAAGGTGGACTATACCTAAGGAAAGGTGGGAGGATAGAATATGCATGTTTCATAGTAAAGGGGTGGTGGAGATAGAATGACACTTTATCATGAAATGCACAACTTATGAGGATATTTTTACTCATTATGAGGGAAAATTGAAGGCTAATAACTCACATGAGTTATTTGAAGAAGAAAAGATTAGCGAGACTGCTTGTTTTTGGTCAAAATTAATAGTAGAAGATCCAACATCAAAAATAATTTGGAAACATCTTATTATTATCGTTCTTGGTCCCTTAAAATATTTGGTCTCATGGACGACATTAAAATGTCTCATTCATGCATTCATTCATCCACAACAAAAGGGGAGGAAAAATAGGAGAACAAGAGCAAAGAAAAACTTGACCGTATGCGTCATTAGTGTTTGGATGATTTGGAAAGGTAATGAGAGGAAACATAATTATAGTTGAGTGGGGGTGAACAATGTGATACATACATTATAAAAGAAAACAAGATGTTTTAAAGGAAGGATACCAATAATTTTGATGCAATTGAACTCACAAAAACTTTTCATAAAATGAACATTTTTTAATAACATCCACGAGACCATAGAAGCCTATGGGACCCAAGATCAGCATAGGGACCACCAACAAAAAGAAACCCTAAATAGTTTATAATATTTGTTTGAGATCAACCCTTCTACAATGGACTTTGATGATGAATTAAATGCACTTTTGTCCTACCTTTCCTCCTCAAACAAGCTAAAGAGGAGTGGGAAAAAATAATATGTCATTTTTGTGGCAAGTGAATGGTGGAGATAGAGTGGCACTTGATTATGGAGTGAACTACTTCATAATTTAGCTATCAACATTTTTTATTTCCATTTAATATGCATTCCTATATAGGATTTTCCTCATGGTCAGTGATCTTTTCTTTGCACTAATTTTTTGTCCACATAGAATTTTTAATTTTTTTATTTGAGTTTGGAAATTCATGCATATCCACATCCCACTTTTTCATTCATTTGTTATTTTGTTTCATCCAAGTATTATTTCTTCTATTTAGATCTTCCTCTGCAACTAGCTTAGGCCAGTGATGATCCTCCATATTTTGGACTTGTAGTGTAGAAAAAAGTAGCCCATTTTCACACTTAATTTGGGAATGAATAATTAATGATAAAATGAATCTAATTGATCCTTATTTAGGGTATTGTAAAGTGTATCCTAACACTTTCACACTAATCTAGGTATTTATTAAATAATTGGGGTTATTTATGCCTTAATTGGCCCTATTTTACATCCACAAGCCTTATTAAATACATTTTTCCAAGGATAATCTTGACACGTACCAAATAAATAATTATAATTCAATGTTTTGGGTCATGTGTTCCAAAAATAGTGGTCTAGAATTCATATGCCACCTTGGGCATATGAGTCCCATGTAGGTCTTGGGACCTGATTTTGAGTTTCACATTAAATAAGACCTATCTTGGAGTTTGTGCCCTAGTTTTGAGCCACTATGACTCATACGCCACCTTGGGCATATGAGTCCCACTCTAATCATGACCTAATTTAAATTCAATTCTTGGTGGGATTTTATCTTCCTAGATGTAATGTCAACTTGTAGTGTTGTAATGATTAAATAACCTTGTATTTAACCATATCAACACCTACGCAATCCTAGAATTCCATAAGCAATCAAGAGAACTTTCATAAGAGTTCACAAGAACATTTCTAAAGAATTCAAGAGAAAATTTCTTCATCATTTGTTGTAGAAATTTAAGATCCATCATCATTTCAAAGGTATAATATATCAAGCATGTTAATTGTTGAGCTAGTGTTGTGATGTAGCATTCAAGATCTAAGTTAAGCTTTGTTCTACATATACTTCAAGATCAAGATCTACATTCTTCATGGCCACTTCATGTTAGATTACAAATTTTCATTTCAAGACACCATTCAAGGTATCATTGTTCATGTTTCATGTTTCATGTTTCATGTTCATTATTTCATCATAAGGCTTAGTTACCTAAACAGGGTTTGACCAAGGCAAACCCCTATTTCCTAACAATCAACAAGGTTTTGTCTCTTGAGCTACATATGTGATTGCAGATCTAGCTGTGTTGGAGCTTGAAGATCCTTTGAAGATTAAGTTAGAAGATTGAAGAAATTTTCCAAGTTATCACAAGGTTGTCATCTTAATGGAAAGTCACCTACAAGCCCAAATTTAGTGTTCCAGACCCAGAAAAAAAGTTTAGAAGGAAGAGCAGAGATAGGAAAGAAGATTCAAATATTGACCTTCTGAAAAAGTAGAATGATATTGGTATGCCACTTGTGGCATATGAGTCCCAATATAGTGCTTTTTTCCATAATTCAAAAGTTCTAGAATTGTCATTGCTAGATTCCAATTTTTGCCCAAAAACCCTAGTATGGGATTGATTCACCTAGCCTGTGTATGAGTCCCAATGAGCATTAAATATTAGAATTTTAGGGTTTTGGAGATTTTTTTGACCTCATCTTTCTCCCAAGTGTACCTCTATTCATTCCTAGTTTGTTATCTTGATTTCCAGTTTCATTTCCTAGGTCATTTAGTTAGGTTTTGCATGTTTCATTCATTTCTTGTCTTTCTAAGCCCTTGCTTGGTGGTGAACCCCATTTTATTGTTAATCAAACCCCTAGGATACCCTTCTAGTGGAACTCCTTCCCCCATTCCATCTGTGGATTGAGATCTCTAAGGTTTCCTTGAATGAAACTTGAAGGAAAATAGTAATTCCATCTCCCAAAAGATAGAACGACAATTTTCTAGGTTTCATTTTGGTGAACCTAACATTTAGAACACTTTCTTTTCTAATTCAAAGTGCTTCTTATTCCTAGATCTAGCTTTCATTGACTTTGCATTAGGTTTTGCATTAGTTAATTAGCATATAGGGTTTCTAAATATTGCATTAGTGAAAGTGCATATAGGTTGCATTTTTGCATCTTACATCATTAAATTTCATCTGAAATATGTAATTGCACTTAATCTAGACATCATGCAAACCAAAAAACCTAACATTCACTCTTTTTTTTTTAAATTCGTGCAAAAACCCTAATCTAGGACTCACTCATATGCCCCTCTAGGCGATTTAGTCCTAGTATAGGTGTTTTTTCCTAGTTTTTGGGTATTTTGTGTTGATTGTTTTGCAGCATTTGAATCCCTGAAAAACTCTAACTAGGACTCATACGCCCCTCTAGGAAATTTATTCCTAGATTAGGCCTAAAACTACATTTTATAGCATCAAAAACCTTTTTTTTTGTACTTCCTAAGCTTGTTGGCAACCTATCGTATCAGTCTAGAAATTTTTAGGAACTTCTATATTAGGTATCTAGGTCAAATCATCCATGTAGTGTAGTCATTTTTAAAGCATTTCAAAAATAATTTGAATATTAGTTTTTTTAGATATGTAGGGTATTTCTTTACATTTCAGAAACATTGCATAATTTAGATAGCTCACTTTTTCATGTTAGCATGTTTTCTTTTCAAACATTTAGTGTTCATAGTGTATCACATTACCCTCCTAGTATCTAATGGATTTATATGAATGTCATAACACAAGAGAATAAAAATGTAGATGATCATGAAAATCATAATTATTCTTCTCCCAATATCTCTTATATTAGTGACAAAGGTATCTTAGTGAAAGAAGATACACTTATTGAGAGTCTTGATTATCCATCTCCTCCTCCCTTGTGGGAAGATATTAGGAAACATGAAGATAAGATCACTAAAAAATTTCTTAGCACCTCCTGTACTTATAAGAATGTTTAATGAAAGAGGATACAATTGTGAACAATCATGAAAAAAATAATTTGTGAAGAGGATATTTTGGTATTAAGAGATCCAAGGATTGAGAGTTATAGCATTATTTCTCTCCTTCCTAATGTCCCTAATATTTGGAAGGGTCTATTTGAACAAGAGGATCCAATCATTGGTAAACATGAAAATCATAGTTGTCCTTCCCTTAATGTCTCCCCTATTAGTGATCAAGCTACTTTACAAAATATAATCATGGAATGTGATGAACCTCTTGAAAGATCTCATATTAGCACACAAGAGAATGAGACCTTAAAGAAAAATGATGAAATCATGGACAACCCTAACAATCATATTTGGTCCTCTCTTAATATCTCTCCTAGTTGTGAAAAAGATATTTTGATCTTAGAGGATCAAACAAATGATATTTATGAGAGTTCTATTTGTCCCCCTTCCCCTAGGGAAAACATTATTGAATGAGAAAATTTCATCATTGATAAACAAGACAATCCAACCATTGATAACTCACTTACTTGTGATGAAGTCATTTTAGGAAAACCAACCTTTGAATTTCATGAACATCTATTTTGTAGTTCTCCTAAAAACTCCTCCTAGGGAGGATATAATGGTGCAAGAAAATGACGACATTGACACATTTATTTCAAACAATAGTGATGTGGCTTCCTTAGATGATTGCGAAAACATGACACTAGAATCCCCTTCATTAGAAAGACATCAAACTAAAATTGTTGAGGTTATGAATGCACAAGTGTCCATTAGATTCTCCTTGATTAATGGACCTCCTACATATCCTATGGGACATCATAAGAATCCCTAATTCTTTACCCACCCTCACAATGACCACAAACTCAAAAAAAATTGAACTTATCCTTTACCCACCCTCAAAAAAACCCATCTTCATCCTTGAACCACCTAAGAATAACGTTTCATAGCAATAAAATTATAATATTGTTGCTCATACATATAACACTAGAAACAATCTGCAACCAAGACAAAAACCTTCAACATCCCTCCCATTACCTCAACCTATCTTACCAATTCCTCCTTGTTTTCCTCCACAAAGTGGAAAGAAGTATGATCTTGTTGAACAACTAAAGAATACTCCTACTAAGATATCATTATGTGACCTTATTCAAGCATCCCTTGATTATCATAACATGATTTAAAGTGCTTTACAACAAGTTCCTTTGTCTCATAATGCACAATAAAATGAAGTAGCAACCCAAATTCAAGCTATAACTTTAGTCAACTTAGACATTACTTTCCATCAAGATGAGTTACCTCTGCTAGAAGTGCAAAAACAAAATGAACCTCTCATGATAATAGCTAGATACAATAGGATTGGGATAAAAATAACTCTTGTTGATAATGGCTCAACCCTTAATGTGTGTAGTGTAAACCTTTTAGAATAGAAACTAGTGGACTTGGTTATTATCTTTTAGAAATGAAAGAAATAGAGAAATATTTGTTTAATATCAATGTCATCACGCAGGGGTGCTGCCACAATAATGGGTTACACTTTTTGGGACATCCTGATTTTTTCCTGAAATCACATATTTTTAGAAAATACAATGATTTATGACTTTAAAGGTTCCATTTAAATTATTTTAATTAAAAAGGGATTGATCAAACCCCCTTAGATCAAACTCCCTTTGATAGAACCTTGTTTGATTTAAACCATACCTATAATCAAGTCTCCTCTACACCTATCAAAATGTTGATAAAAAATCACTTTTGATTTACCTTTTGGGTGATCAAATGAATTCATTTAAAATTTATGTTTTGTAAGCCTACAAACCTTGTTATAAGCTTCCCAAAAAGTATAATTTTAAATATGTTTAATTTTATTATTATATTTATTTTTTATTTCTTGTGAATATAGGATTTTCAATGAACATCAAGTTCTTTATTTTACACATATGAAAAAATAGAAAAATAGAGAAAAAAAATTCTAAAAAATACATGTGCACTAGGTATTGATGTCTATATTCCAACAAAAAAAGAAGAAGTTAATTAAAATGAATACACGAAAAGTTATGCGAGCCGAAGTACACCTTTGTCCAAATTATAATTACACTGACTTGGAAAATTAATTAAAAAAAAAATATGTAACAAAAAATTATGAAAAATATCCATTCCCTAGATATTGATGTGGAAAATTTGTATTTTAAAAATTAGAATTATATCCTATCTATAAAAAATGTTACGTGGGCTGAAGTAAACATCAATTTTTAAAAATGTTGATTAGTAGAAAAAATAAGTTATTAAAAATTACATAAAATGATTCACAATTTATTTTTAATTTAAAAAAAATATATAATTAGAATCTACACAAAATATCTACCAAATAACTAGTTTGATTCATCTTCAAAACCTTAATGGTTTAGTTGCTACATGTGTAAGAAAGTGAATGTCTGGTGAAAAATCCTGATTTTAATGTCAAGTTTGGCCAAAAACTGTAACCCATTATTGTGGGATCACCCACAAAATAGTAATGATTGAAGTTCGTTAGATTTTATGCCTTCCTTTAAAGAAGAGAACAAAATCTTGCAATCTAAAGAGTCTTATGTAGGTATGACACCTTATACTAAGAAAGAGATATCTTTGTCGCAAAATAAAGGGACATATCCTTTTATTGATCAAGAGAGTATCCTATCGAGACTCCTCCAAGATCATTTGATATCCCTCTTTACTACAAGAGTTTAGTTTGTGCATATCATAGAGTTCATGGTCATTCTACTAATGAATGTAAAGCTTTGAGTAATCGAGTTCAACATCTTAAGGATTGTGGTGCTCTTCCTTGTGTTGAAGCATCTAGATCACTCTAATTGATAATAATTTTCACTCTAGCATGTTTCTCTTCAATCATCTTGACTCATCCTTTCCCTACACTAAGTGGGGGAAAGGGGTTAGATAGCCTTGTCCTCATATGGCACTTGTCATTGTCTCTTTTGGCTAGTTGACCACCTTCCACATATATATAGGAGAAAGCTTGGGATGTGGATGGCATGCCTTAAGTTGGCTCGCATGTGATATAGAAAGCTTTGGGGGCTACCCCTTATTAATGATATAGTTCCATTAAAAATCAAATGTATTGGCATAGGGATTTCTAAATAACCTCTCATGTCCTCTTCTACTTTAAAGTAATTAGTGGGTGCAAAAATTGACACCCATGTTTCACTGTGCGATTTTTTTTCTTCTTACGATGCATACAAATATTTGCTTGCCTCATGGAGCTCAGAGTTCATTGTTGTGTGGCACCTTATCAAAGTTATCGGGAGGTATATCTTTGGTATGGTTAGCATATAGGAGTCGAACTTAGGCATGACTCTCCCATAACAACTTTCTTGTGTGTGTGAGTGCATATTGACCACATACATTATGTCTCACCTCTCTAGGGGATCACCTAGTGGATGGCCTAAGTTTCCACTAGCCCTTGTGAGCGTGAATTTGGATTGCATAGTAGACATGGTGTTCCACTTGTAAGCCACCCTTTGGATACTCACCCAACAGACAACTTGAAGTTATGTTGCCTTAGAGTGAGTGTACGTTTTTGGAAAAATAGCTTAGATCTGATCCAAATCACATTGGAAAAATGGTCAAAGCTTGATCCACCTTTTCTTTTCTTTCTTTTTCTTTTATCTTTTTGACATTGTATGTTTGTGTATCTTGTATTGCTTCATATCATACACCTTGTGTGTGTCCTTTTGTGCTTGTGTTGGTTTGAAGTAGGATCTTGGATCCTGGGGGTTGGGATACCTCATTTTATCTTTTTCATCCTTTACCATCCACATTGGTACTCTTGGACCCCTCTTGAATGTCTACTTTAGTGTGAGTTTGAAGAAAGTTCCTCCTCTCACTAAAGTGGGGGCTAAATGTAGTGTAGAAAAAAGTAGCCCTTTTTCACACTTAATTTGGGAATGAATAATTAATGATAAAATGAATCTAATTGTGCCTCATTTAGGGTGTTTTAAAGTGTATCCTAACACTTTCACACTAATCTAGGGATTTATTAATTAATTGTGGTTATTTATACCTTAATTGGCCTTATTTTACATCCACAAGCCTTATTAAATATATATTTTTGAGGATAATCTCGATACATATCAAATAACCAATCATAATTTAATGTTTTGGGTTATGTGTTCTAGATTTAATGGCCTGGGACTCATATGTCACCTTGGGCATATGAGTCCCACCTAGGTATTAGGACCTGATTTTGAATTTCACATTAAACAAGACCTGTCTTGGGGTTTGTGTCCCAGTTTTGAGCCACTGGGACTCATATACCACCTTGGGCATATGAGTCACACTCTAATTAGGACCTAATTTAAATTAAATTCTTGGCAATATTTTATCTTCCTAGATTTGATGTTGGCTTGTAGTGTTGTAATTTCTATAAATTTGGCATAAATATGAATAAATACAAGGTTATTTCATCATTTCAACACCTAAGAAATCCTATAATTCCATAATCAATCAAGAGAAATTTCACAAGAGTTCACAAGAGCATTTCTAAAGCATTCAAGAGCATAATTCTTCATAATTTGTTGTAGAAATTCAAGATCCATCACCATGTCAAAGGCATAATATATCAAACATGTTGTTGAGCTAGTGTTGTGATGTAGCATTCAAGATCTACGTTAAGCATTGCTCTACATCTACTTCAAGATCAAGATCTACATTCTTGATGGATACTTCATGTTAGATTGCAGATTTACATTTTAGGGCATCATTCAAGGTATCATTGTTCATGTTTCATGTTCATTGTTTCATCAGAAGGTTTAATTACCTAAACGGTGTTTGACCAAGGCAAACCCCTATTTCCTAATAATCAACAAGTTTTTCTCTCTCTCTCTCTCTACATGTGTGATTGTAGATCTAGGTGTCTTGGAGCTTGAAGATCCTTTGAATATTAAGTTACAAGATTGAATAGATTTTCCAAGTTGTCACAAGGTTGTCATCTTCATGAAGAGTCACCTACAAGCCTGAATTTAGTGTTTCGGACCTGAAAAAAAGTTTGGAAGGGAGAGTAGAGACAGGAGAGAAAATTTAGATCTTGACCTTCTAAAAAAGAAGAATAGGACTGATATGCCACTTGTGGTGTATGAGTCCTAGTATAGTGTTTTTTTCTAGATTTTAGAAGTTCCATACTTGTCATTGCCAGATTCCAGTTTTTTCCCAAAAGCCCTAATCTGGGATTGATTTGGATTGCTTGGCATATGAATCCTATTAAGCATTAAAGAATAGAATTTTAGGGTTTTGGAGCTTGTTTTGACCTCATCTTTCTCCCAGGTACACCTCTATTCATTCTCAATTTTTTATCCTAATTTCCAGTTTGATTTCCTAGGTCATTTATTTAGGTTTTGCATGTTTCATTCATTTCTTGTATTTTCAAGCCCTTGCTTGGTGGTGAACCCCCTTTTATCTTTAATCACACCCCTAGGAAACCCTTATAGCAGATCTCTTTCCATCATTCAACCCTTGGATTGAGACCTGTAGGGTTTCCTTGAATGAAACTTGAAGGAAATTAGTAATTCCATCTCCCACAAGATAAAACGACAATTTTCTAGGTTTCAAGACCTTCGGTAAGTAACTTAATAAATGGATCATCACAAAAGCTTCTAGGGGAAAGGTACCTACCTTAGCCAATAAAATATTATAAGGAATTACAATTTTGAGTTTAAGGTTGCTTATAATTAGGTGCTTTTAGATTCTCTCCACTTGTCTATATTTTTTATCTAACATGTTCTTGCCCCAAATATGACAAGTCTTGCATTGACTAAAATAAACTACACTTTTCATAGAAATATGATGTCTTGTGTTGACTAGAAATGTGTTATAAAAATATTTCTATAGAAAAGATTGTATAGAAGTCAAGTTAGTCGATGAAATACAACTACTCACCATAAAAGATTGCAAATTTTAATTATAACCACACTCACTGAATCAAAACTTCTCTATTACATCAATGGGTACACAAATGATTACTTATGGAAATTGTGTCCAATGACGACCCATAAATTTGAATTCTAATATTTTTCTAGAAAGTTGATGTTATAATCATTACCTACCTACCATCAATCATGTCAATATCATCTCGCTTATTAGTATACATCGTCAACAGATCAAAATTTTCTAATTGGTTGTTATTTGCTATATCTTTGATGGCAATGATTATGTAGCCATTAGGATGCACCATGTGTATCCATGACCATAGTGTATCAGCATACAAATAAAATAAAATAAATATATCAATCTTTTAAAATATAATTAATAAAATAATTCTTAAAGAACAAAAATTTACTCTATATACTTTTTAATCTAAAAAGTGAAAGAACAATAAATTTAAAACTACTAAAGTAGTTTTTTTCTTCATTTAAAAAAAAAATTAATTCAATTAAACCGTAAATCTAAAATCTTTCATTTAACTTCATTTGAATATATTTCAGTAAACTCTCTAACCATTTTATTTTACTAAATTGAAAAGAAATTTAAATATAATCTGGCCTTGGGAAAAGAAATGAATGATATTCAGCATACAATGCACAACAAATGAGAGCAAGATGTAGTTTTAAATATTATATAAATAAGTACGCAACAGTTAAGTAATATCAAAATGCACATCTTACAGAACTAAAAAATAGTCACATCAAATTACACCTATGGGTTTTGACACATCTAACACACTATATGGAGTTTCTAACACATCTAATCCACTATGGTAATGGATGCACATGGTATATCATGATGGTTGCATAGTCATTGCCTATCTTTGATCAATCATAAGTTGACTTTTTTTATGTAACGTAAATATTTTTCTTACCCAAAATTAAGATGTGAAATTCTTAATTGAGAATAATTAATGACAAATTTATTTGTTGAGGATTTTTACAAATATATGATGGTTATTTGAGATAAATAGTAAATTTTAAAGTTTTAAAAATTGACATTTGTGCCATAAAAAATGGCCCCTTAACATTTTCATGGTCTTTTAGGCATTTCTTCATGATACTTGGTCCATTTTTCTCCGATTTAATGTTGCAATATGGCTTAAAAATTCACATTAGGTCCTTAAAATTAAAATTATGACATCTTGTGAAGGTTTTGTGAAGTGTTGTAAAACATTTCTACATTTTTCTAGACTCTATTAATTACAATTCACCTAAAACTCACCTTTACATCATTTATCAAGTCCTATTTTGAAGTGTTGTAAAGTCTTGTAACAATATTTCATGCTTTTCTAGGTTCAATTTCACTATTTACACCTATCTTATGCTTTATTTGACCCCTTTATGCCCTTATAAGGCTTAATTAAGTGTGTTTCTGAATGTAAACCCAAAAAAAAACATTAAATGCAAGATAATTCCTAACACCCACTTTCAAGTCTAAGACCCATTCACCATGGGTTGTGAATGAGTCCCTCTTGGCTCCAAATTCAAATTATTTCAAATTTTCTTTCCGGTTTTTATTTAAAATCACCTTATGTCGACCTGTGATGAGGTATCTTCAGGTTACTAAGGAACAAGTGTGTATAAATAAGTTTTTTTACATCCATTTTAAGGCCCATTCATCAATTTCACTAATTCACTCATTCATTCAAGCATTCAAGCACTTTGCATCATTTAATCAAGCATTAATCAAGTATCTTGGAGTAGCCATTGATATAACTTCAGATCTCTTCAACAAGGTTAGTGAGTTTAGGATATTTGCATGTTGTTTATTAATCTTTCCTTGTTCATTTCATTTTATTTCTTTATTAAGGGTTTGAGTACTAAAGTGGGATTTGACCAAGGAAAATCCCTATAACCTAATCCTTAACCATTTCCCCCTTTTGCATGTGTCTTTGTAGACTTGTGTATGTAGATTTATCAAGCAATTAGGTTTTGAAAGGTGCTCAACAAGTCAACAAAGTGTTTCAAGTAAACTATAGCCTATTTCAAGCTTGGAGACAACCTACAGACCATTTTCTATAGATTTGACTTCGTCAACCCGACAAGTAGACAACCTCAAATTTGGTGCTATAGAATTGGTCCCTAATTTCATAGAATTTTGGGAGAGGACTGATTTTCCATTAGTGGCGAATGAGTCCCACCTTAAGGATGGAAAGTTATATTTTGTCAGATTCTGGATCTTGACACTCAAAAAGTAGTTTCTAGAAGTTTTCATTAGAAGTAGGACTGATTCACCATTAGTGGTGAATGAGTCCCACTGGTGATTTTCAGTGATCCCTATTAGCATTCAGGACACTCTAGATTCTTTGTCAAACTCCTAGGTGCACTTTGATTCAACATTCTTCTTTTCTGTTTTGCATTTGTTCATGTTTAGTTCATGCTTGCATATCACACTATGTTTTCAAACATTGCATTTTTCTTAGGTTTTGCATTCATAATCAGTCAAAAAGTTCATTTAGCTACATTTAGATCATCTCATTTAGTCTTAATAACATCAGACACATCTTAATTTGAACCACTTTGATTTTTTGTGAGGTTTATCTCTCTCCTTTTAGGTGAAACATCCTAAGAGTGCAAGAGTAGCCTATAAGCCTCATGCCCAAAAACCTATTGTTCAACATTAATACTTTTAGAGTTATTATTAAATCGTGGTGATGTGTAAACAAAATGTAAATACCTAATACAAACCTAGTTTCATATTTTTTGTAATATCTATCATTTAATGATATGATATTTCCACAATCCATATTGAATGTAGTTTTGTTACTTTTGGATTTGATTGTGTGCATGTTTTTTCATCAAATATTGAATTAACTTGCACAAAATCAAATCTAGAAGCAACATAATTATGTTCAATATCTCTCATAATAATAATATTCTTAATAAATATTGTGATTTGGAGGTATAACTACTTCCATAAAATTTATTCCCATGTTGCCTTGATTGTCATTAGATTTCCTATAGCATGGCAAAACTTTTAATGAGAATGATTTAACATTTGTAGATGAAGGCAACATTTTTTACATTTTCTCCACATAATTTGGTCTTAAATGACACAAAATTTGCAATCAAAGGAATGTCTATAAAATTTCTAGGAGTAGAAATGGTCCAAATTTCCATTGCTAATCATGGTGCTCAAGTCAACTTTACACCATACGACATCTCCTCCTTCCCCAACCCGACTGATCCCTTCACAAATGGCCTTGCTATTTATTTTTATGAATAGACATCTATATCTATATTAATAAAAGATAAATATACACATATTCATAAAAAAAGGTGGGTGGTAAGAAAGCACACACTGAGAGTCACATGGGAAGAGCCTAGAAAATCAAACATTCTTGGGCCATGCCTAGAAATTAGAAAAAAACTATAAAAATGGAAAATAAAAAGGCCATTAAGCAGCCATAACAATGCCAACAAAGGGTGGAGAGTCCCTATCATCTAGTTTT
>VDFB02000003.1:376337791-376485745 GCA_007258455.2 Sequoia sempervirens | reverse complement strand
TAGACACATACCTTCATTGTTATCATTACCAGAAGTGTCAAGAAGATTATAAACATTACCTTTGGTTCTCCTTACTGCAACAACTTTTCCAAACTTGTTCTTGATCTCACATCCCTGTGAAGTAAACATAACATGATAACCACTATCATAGATTTGGCTAACACTAAGCAAGTTGGGTTTTAGGCCTTCCACATAATACACATTGTAGATAGGTGTATCCTCATTTAACAGAAGTGAGCCTTTACCTCTAATCTGTATAATAGTGTTATCACCAAACTTTAAATATCCACTAGCATAATCTTCAAGTTTGATGAATTTATCCTTGTCACCTATCATAAGGTGAGAACAACCACTATCTAGGACCCATAAGTCCTTTTTAGAGTGAAAAGAAATTTGGACCAGCATTGTTTTCTCTAGGCTCTTAACATTCTTAGGTCTGCAAACTGATTTAGTTTTTTGTTGTTTATCATGCAGATCAGTTTTGCATTATTCGATTGTGTGTCCTCGAGTATTGCATTTAAAGCATCTGACCTGATTAACAAAACCAAAGTACTGCTTATGACCAAATCTTTGCATTCTAGAACTTATGAGCCTACAAGTGCTCACTTTATGGCCAAATTTATTGCAGAAGAAGTAGTAACCATAAAGAAAAGGATTGAATCTATATGATGTTCTATTATCTTTAAAGGAATGAACATGATTCTTACTAGATTCAAAATGATTTGGACCAGAACTCTTGTTTTCAGAAGAAGTTTTTTGCTTTGCATTATCAATTAAGCATTCACCCTTTTCAAACCCAACACTTGTTTTATCTTTATTTAGTTTCTGCTTGCTGGGCATCTCATTAAGTTTTAAAGTGCTTTCATACTTTTCAATTTCCTTTCTAAGACAAACAACTTCTTGTTCCAATTTCTGAACTTCTTGATCTTTGCAACTTACAATTAGTCAAAGATAGTCCTCAACTCTCTTAGCTTCTTCAAGCCGAGTCTTCAAAGAGACTATTTCTTGATCAGGTTTATGTTCTTGAGCAAGAAATTGATCTGATTTATGTTCTTGAGAAAAAAATTGTTTTTTGTGTTTTTTGATTTCCTTTAAGGCACATTTTAGTTCACCTTCTAGATGTTTTTTACCATCTTCTAGATCATTTCTGTTTATATCTTCTTGTTGGTTGACTTCAACCATAAATAAATTTTCATCTTCCTCAGCTAAAGAGTCTTTTGTTTTAGTATCAGTTTCATCTGTACTAAACAAACTCTTCTTCTTTTTGAAATTGAATTTTCTCTTAGGTTTATAGGCCTTCTTCTTTGGCAGTTTATCAGTTTTCTCATTGTCACTGTCTTGATCATCATAGGCGCACTTGGGTGCAAAGTGTTCAGTTTTGCCACAGTTAAAACACTTAAAGGGAATTTTTCCCTTGTATTTTCCAGAACCCTTTTTAAGTTTTCTAACAAAGTGGGTTTCTTTTGAATCATAATATTTTGACTCACTGTCATCTGCTTTATCTTTCATTTCAGTTGCAAAAGCAATTTCTTTTCTTATTGATTTTTTTTTGCTTGTTCTCATTTCATAAGCAGTAAGAGTTCCCTGTAGACTATCTAAGGTAAGCTTCTCAAAATGTTTCTTTTCTTCAAGGGCTGAAACCTTATATTCAAATTTAGTTGGTAAGGTTCTAATGACCACTGTAACCACTTCAAAATCTTTTACATCTTCTCCTAATCCTTTCATAGCATTAACCACTTCATCTATTCTTAGGAAATATTTAGCCACTTTTTCATCATCCTTCATTCTCATTTCCTCAAAATTATGTTTGAGAGTAAGGATTTTTGACAGTTCGAATTTTTCATTTCCTTGATAAATTGTTTCAAGTTTTTCCCAGATTTCCTTAGTAGATTTGCAATGCATGACTTTAACACACAAATATTTAGTTAAAGCACACAAGATGGCATTCTTAGCTCTAGCATTAGTTTCATACTTCTTTTTCTTAGCAGCATCTGTGGGTATTGCGGGTGGAGCAATATACCCATTTAACGCAATGCTCCAAACATCAAGATCAATTGAAACCATATATGTTTCCATTCTAATTTTTCAAAAAACATAGTCATGACCATCAAATAGGGGAGCTCTTGTCATAGAAGTACCTTCTTCATCTTGGGACATTTTTAATAGACTCCAAAACCAGAATCAATCCTATGTGGTTTAGACCTATATGAGGACCCTATGCTCTGATACCAATTGTTGGAGTGAAATGACACTGAGAGGGGGGGGTGAATCAATGTCTTCAACCAAAGTTAACTTTTTCCAAAAAGGAAACAAAAACTAAATTATGCTCTCAATATTTCAATGAATAATACATTCATGAATTGAATGCAACCATTGAGAACTGAAATGAGAAGTATCATAGTAAAGCAATGAACACTACAAAATTATCACAAAGAAGTAAAGATACCACAAATAAGACTAAGAGATAAAAGATTTGTCGAGTGGAAAACCCTCCTGGTGTAGAAAAACCACTCCTAAACTACTGCCATACTGGCTTATATTTTCAAATCACTGCATACAATTCCTTACAGGCTAATTTGAAAGCACCCACTCAAGGAGCACCAACCCCTCATTTAGAAATACCCATTTCAAGGATCACCAACCCCTTAAATAATTTTAGAACAATAATAATATCAAAGGATTTCTTTGTTACTTATCAACTCACCAGAGCCTCTCAATTAAAAACCCCTAATATCCTAAAGGTTCTTAATCGAACCTTCAAAATAGTAGACATATTTAAATGTAAAGACTATAACTCTGCATTATGTTTGCAGATTTACATTACATAAATTCTCAGTAATGTTTTCCAAAAATAATCAACTTAAAACCAGTCAATAATCACTATATATATCTCTCCTTACAAGATGAACGCATTCCTATTTCTAGAACCTTCATTGAAGGTTTAGAAAAGATAAAATATCTGTCAGTTATTTTCCAGATATCACAAAATACAATAATATATGCACTATAAAATGATTTCATTTGATAATTTCGAAGAGATTTCATAGAACACAATATCCTTATGAATCTGTTTACAAAAACCCATAATCAGTGTTAGGTGGAATCAATTTTTTTACCAAAGCAACATTTTCCTTCACAACAAATTTTATCCATATTGATAAAAACAATATTATGACTACTAAACCTGCCATGAATTTGTAACTGATTTCAAAGCATGCTTTTATGGCCAGAAAGAAACAAAAACCATTTTTTCCAGAATACTGATGAAGGAAAAATTAAACTAAAAGAGAAAGCATAATATACTATCTGAACCTACCAAATCTTTGCCATATTTGACTAACGAGAAGTAACTACCCTTATAAAACTTTCATCAAGCAAAGGAAAGAATACATGTTCATGCAAGAGGAATATCAAATAAATACCAGAGAGATTTGATTCCAACCATAGCTGCCAAGATTTATAACGCCATTGACTTCCCCTAACCTATGTCGAGCTTGTATTGCCTCATACTTCTTATACCAAACTTACATTGAACTCTCAACACCTCTTGAGTCGGCCATATGAGATTTATAGCAGAAAGACAAATTACCATGGTGATGGTTATGGTTCCAAACCCTAGAAAAGAGAAGGCCGAAATAACTTTTCCCTTCGATCTATCTTTTCCTCAAGTCATTCAATGACTTTTCAAAAACAAACTAAAGCTTGAAGTCCAAAATAACAATATTCATGTTTTAATAAAACAACATAATGATAATAAATCTGCTGTCAAAAACCTTTTACCAAATATTACGACACAATAATCATCTTGATTATTGCATCCTTGCTATCGATTCAAAAACATAATTCCATGTCCAATGGTTTTCAAAAATGCTGATAAAGATAAAGACAAAATGATGGCAGTCGATTGCACTTAGCCAAGAATAATAATCAAAAGACTTCCTACAAAGTCAATTTCACTATCACCACAAATGAAATCTTAGGGAAACCCAATAGGGTTTATACCTTTTTAAATTCCAGCTCCATAATGCCACCCAAAGTAAAAGAAAAATATCACATTTAGTGCCCAACATCATTTATGGTGTAAAATATGAATAAATTAATATCCTCACTAAAGGTAATATCAACAATGAGAAACTTCAAGGACATTTACCAATAAACCTTGCTAAAGAGGATTGTATGAAACCAGATAAAGACATCATATGCCAAGATCAACCGGATAACTATTAATGAAACCAAAATCAAACTGAAATAATATATCTACTGTATATACCTAAACCTGAACCAACAGGGACATGATCAACCTAAAGCATAAAGATCTTGGGACCTGTCAAGATATCAATGACATATATATCTAAAGCAAATGCATGCCTTGAAACAAATGTATGCCCTGTCACAATGAACACCATATTAAATATCATTACCAATATGTAAAAAATTGAAACTTGAAAGTGCAAGCCATGAACCATGTAAAACACCATATTTACCAACTGTAATAATCAAGAGCCATAAAGTATACATTATGTGAAGACAACTGAAAAGTTGAATATGGAGAGCATAAAGATCCTGAAGGAGACCATATTTGAAGTAGTCAAACCATGAGACTCAACCAAGTGGATTTTTCATCAAGGACAAACCATGATCACAACTAAGAATCAACAAGGGCATCTCAACACTTTGCGTCATCCCCAGAAGGAGAAACACAAAAAAAAAGTGAAAAAGAAAGGTAAAAGGTATGACATATAGAAGAAGAGAGGTACAAATAGAGGAAATACACAAAGAGAGGAGAACATCAAACACACATTACAGGGGAACATGATACGCACATACATGAAAATGTAAAAGGATAGGAATGCAAATGCAATTCAACCACTAACTGATTTATTTGCTTCTCAATCTTAGTTAATATAAGCGAAAGAGGAATAACATAGTTAAGAGACAGATGCATTACAATTACAAGGCTAAGAACTACATGCCCCCACTGAGTGTAAGGAAAGAATGAGCTAAGGTGGGTGATGGGAAAGGATAATGCAATAGTGAGAATATAAAATTATACAACTATGGCATGATGATAGGATAACAATCGATATCAATGATGTGATACTTGTTCAGTATGTCCTTTAGTGTTTGATATTCATCACTGCAATGTCCAAGAACATGATGGTATTTGCAATATGGTATGATAGAATCTTTAGGATGAATGACAAACTTGTTGGAAGGTGCTAAGAGTATAAGGCCTCTCTTTAGAATAATTTTCAATTTCGTTTCACATTCAGGTGGTGGATGGAGAGGAAACTTGAGTTTTTTCAATTTGTAAGGTCATTTGCATTTACTAGATTCACCTTTCTCATGAATTGAAGGAGGAAGAGGACCCATGGGAAGCCTAGCATCCTTGTCAATGGAATCATGTATAGATTGTTCACGTAGAAGGAGAACATTCAAGTTAGGAGGGGGAATCAAAGGTCATTGTACTAGCATCCCAAAGTCTCCAATATTTAGATTAAGGCTTGTCGTTATGAGGAGGATCTTGATGTAATAGCCCTATTGTGTTTTCATCTTGATATCCATTCTCTCATTATAAGCTTCGATTTCTTCTATCTTCCTCATCTCTTCTTCCTTTCATGCAACCTGCTCTTCATCTCTCAACTTTTTTTGTTCTAATTCTTGTGCACGAAGCTCTTTCTCTACTGCCTTATCTTGCTCAACCTTCCTATATTGTTCTAATTAACATTCAAGAGCCTCTTCTTCAACTTTCCTTTGTGCCTGAGTTGCTTCCTTTTCTCAAGATAGATCTTAAAGTTTCTTTCTCTATTCTTCTTCTTCTTGAGCTATCTATTCAGCAGCTAATCTTTGGGAACTTTCCATTATTTCCTTCTACTCCTCTTTGTTCAAAACTGCATTAGTTTCCTCTACACCCCATAAGCTTCTAGGCTCAAAACTACTTTCTTCTTTCCCAAGTTTTTCTTTAACCTTCTTTAGATATTCTTGCCATTTTGGTCTTTCTCCTTTCTGAGATGGAGTTCTTTTAGAGTCTAAGGAGATAGGAGAATCTGCTACATTGTTTATGGGAGAGATCTCCTCTTCAACAACTGTTGTTCTTGAAGTTAATGGCATAATAGGAGTGGTATCCTTAGTTTGTGGAGGGACAACAAAAGCTACTTCTTCAGTAACTTATTCTTTAGGATATATGGTAGCTTAAGGTGTGGCACCAAGACCTAAAACAACCCCAACATCAACTGCCTCATAAGTGACTTTAGCTTTTTATAAAGCGTCATCAATTTGTTTCAATGAAACTTCTTCTATTGGGGCAGGCTCTTCTATGGTTTTCTCCATTGTTCCAACACCTTTCTTCAATCTCTTATATTGTTTTGTCTTGGTAGAGGAAGTAGGTTCATTGCTAGAACCCCTCTTCTTTTAGTCCTTACCCCTTAGTTGCTTTAACTGAAGCTTAATCCATCTCACACTTATATCTACCACTACCCATGATATTTTATGGATATTAGTTTCCTCTCTTTCCATCCAATTGATGGGCTCCAAATCCTTAATGGCTATTGTAAACACCTAAAAATGGTCACATTATAATAAGTCTAGTAATTAATTAAATATAAGTTATTTAGTTAAATCTCTAATTCATTCTACATATAAATAAATTTAATTAATTATTTATATTGTCCATTTTCTAATTCTTCTATCTTAATTAAATAAGTTTACTTATTTAATTTAATCACTTTTTCTAATTCTTCTTAATTAAATTAAATAAGCTTTACAATTTATTTAATTTAATTATCACATTGCTCTATTTTAAATAAAGTAAATATTCTTCCTTTTTTCCAAAATCATAAAATCACCTTTAACTCTTCTAAAAAATCACATTGCTTTATTTTAAATAAAGTAAATATTCTTCTTTTTTTCCAAAATCATAAAATCATCCTTAAATCTTCTAAATATTCTTCTTTTTTCCAAAATCATAAAATCATCCTTAAATCTTCTAAATATTCTTTGTTTTTCCAAAATCATAAAATCAACCTTAAATCTTCTAAATATTCTTCTTTTTTCCAAAATAATGAAATCATCTTTAAAATATTCTAAAAATCCATCTTGTTATGCCTTGCATAACCACCCCATTTTGAGTTGGAACAAAATGGGTCCCCCTTTCTTTTCCTTTCTTTGCCTTTGGATTTTAGTTTTGCCTCAGTTGGAATTTGGGTTTTCTCCTGTGTTCAGGATTTTCTCGGATCCCGCTTGAACTCTAACTAGGCATTATTTTCTGCGGATTTCTGCATGGTCCAGATTTTCATAGATTTCCTCCCCATCCCTTCTTCGCAGATTTCTTTCTCTTCCAGATTTTCCCGAATCTCGCTCGAACTCTAGCTAAGCACTTTGGTTCAGGGATTTTTGGTCTACGCGAAATTCCGCGTGGACTGGATTTTCCCAAAATCCGCTGTCCCCTAGTTTTTCTGGATTTGCGGGAATGTTTTCTCTTTCGTGGAAATCCGTCCCATGTGGATTTCCCTAGAATCTAAAGAAATGTGAAGAAGTTTGGAGTAGTAAGACTAGTTAGCAAATGAGGATGCATTTTATGAATAATTGATGCTATTTTGAGATCTCACATGTTGTTCCTTGTTTGATAATAATCAGATAAAGCTTCTAGTGGGTGTTTCATGTTTATTCCGCTGGAATCTACTTGACTTGAAATTCTCCGAAATTCCTCCCTGGCTTGGATTCTGCAGGTCGACTTGAAACCCGAACTTGTTGGTATGATCATTTTTTTTGAGAATTTAACTGCACCTTACTAACATGGGATTCATTTCAATAATGATTTTGATTATTTAACTTCTACCTATATGATCTTTACTGTGGTTTTCTTTGTTAAATGTAGGACTAAGTTGCATACATGATGATATTTTCCAAGGGTGCTCAGTTGGAAGGCATTCCTTAATCCAGTTGGTTATGAAATCAGCCAAGGCAAGAGTCGGCAGGACTTTTCTAGATGCTTGCCAACTGGTGGCTCGGCTCTGACTATTCGAAATCCCAAGGAATATGAATACTCCCCATTGTGCATCTTATCGGCATAGGGTTATCACAGTTTCATTGAATCATGGTTCATTTGGTTCAAATATGCATTTATGTTGCCTATCGGCAAGACCCCAGAGATGTCATAGCGATCAAAAATTATATGCAGGATCCATCGGCAAGACAAGGGTCATCGTCCCGGCAACATGAATTTCCTATCGGCATGAGGGGTTTCCTTCGGAGAGAAGTCTTGGTGAGATCTTTAGGTCTCACTGATGGGCGGCAAGAGGTATACGCTATCAACACAATGTTCTCTCTTCACCGAGATGTCTCACCGAATCCCTAAATTCTCACCGACTACCACCACCAGCAGACACTTTGGCAGGATTCATCTTCATCAGTGTATGGTCTTGGTGAAGTCTCCATGTCTCACCGACCGCTATCAAGAGGATTCCTATATCAGCATAAGGTGTTATCCCTACCAAGATGTTTCGGCGAGTTCACAAAGTCTCACCGACTAAGCAAGGGAGTTGCCAGGAGTCTTGCTGACGGGGAGGGTCTGTTTATCGACAAAGTAGGATAGCATTGCTAGGAAGTCTTAGCAAACAAAGCCGGTCTCAGTGACACAAGTGGAGTTCGCCAAGAGGTACGAAGTCACCGGAAGCTCTTGCCGAGTGGAGGATGTCACACCGAAGCATGAAGGCTATCAGCGTAGTAGTTGGAGTGCACTAGGAATTTTCGGTGAAAAAGGAATGTCATGCCAACACAGTGCTAGGGGACTCCATTGGTGGTCTTCGATGAGAAAATTGGTATGTCACAGTGACAACAGGATGAACTAGTGTGGGCTTTTTCTGAGACATGAGGTATCTGTAGGACGTCTTCCCAACAAAGGGATGTTACAGTGAAGTGCACGCAATGCAAGAGAACATTTTGGTATGACTACTGTAAGGTCTGGCCAAAAGGAAAAGGAGGCTTGCCCAAAGATTTGGCCTTCAGTGAAATGTCTTGCTAACTTACTAGTGTCACACCGAAATAATGAAGTCAGCCCACCGCAGGATAAGGAGAGTGTTGGGGAGACTCCAAAGGAAAACAAGGACTTCACCATGTGGTCTTGTCGATATGCTAAAGTCTTGCCGATAGTGGTAGGTTCACAAATGAAAAATAGATATCGGTATAACCATAGGGGATTGCCATGAGCTTGGGCCGATTAAGAAGTCTTTCCAAAAGGAAAATGAACTCTAAGCCAAGGAGAGGGATACCATCACTGTGATGTCCTACTGACAAGCGGCTATCTTGCCAATGGTCTTTGTGAGCTCAGTATAACTTCTGTAGCTCGCCAAAAGGTCTTGTCGAATGGTCCTCTCTATGCCAATAACTGTTAGAAGACAAAATCGCATCGAGGAGACATGATGAGTGTCTCACCGACATGTGATTCAGGGTGGACTACTTTTGACCCTTGATAAAGCTCGCGTGGCATATGCCCAACCAATCACAAGAGGCTAAGAAGACTAACTGGTGACAATTGACCAATTGACCATCCCTATGTAAGGAGACTAACATAATGCAAACTGGATGAATTCCTTCTAAGAACAAGTGACAATGGATTAGCTCGGGCGAAATGTTCAGATCTGTAGGGAGGCTCGATAGTGCTTCTAGAAGACGGTCAATGAACAGAGAAGTCCAAAACAGAAAGAAAGGCCAAAGAATGAAGAAGCCATGAATCAGAGGGACAGCTATGGTGATTACTGGCAAAGAGGTAGATCAATATTAATGAAGATATTCTAAGCATTCAAGGTGCCCCAATAGAGTTCGAAGATGGACATGCACACAAGAGAGTAAAGGCTACAGCTACAAAAGATCTAAGGTCGTTCCCGGAACAACTTTTCAGCATGGACAGTAGGGCATCTCATTGAATGTAGTTTTGACTTTCCTCAGAAAGATCTGAGAGCCGAATCTTCTGGATGCAGATATTTTGTAAACCCTAGTGCAGGGGACAACACATTCCTTTTGGTACACACTCTGTATAAATGGCATTCTTGCCTCTTTGTAAAGGTTAGAACTTTTAGTGTTAGCACTTCTAGATTAGACAGCAAGGGATTAGAACTTCAAGATTTAGAAGAACTTTTTAGATTGAGAACTTCGAGAGTTATAATTGTTAGGAGTTAGTGAGTTAATAGAAGGGGATAGAGTTGCATATCGATTCTCAGTAATGAGAGCTTCTCTTGTCTTCTTGGTTAGCAGTAAGGTTTTAGTACATACTATAATGTATTTTCTAAGTTCTCTTAGTGTAGTTGGAAACTATCTGGAGCCACAGATTCTCTGTACACTGGTGATTGTGCCAGCTTTGTAAATATTGCTTATCTATTTTATTGACAGTTAAAGCAATCAGAGTTTAATCTACTTCATGTTGTGTTCCTGAATGATATTTTTCTTAATTGATCATTTGATTTATGAATTCTTCAAGGAATGAAATGTTATTTGTGTTTTATTTAAATGGTAGCTAAAAAAACTCTGTTATGTGAATTAGCATTGTGAATGAAACAGGCTGTGTGTCAATCACAAGCTTATCTTGTTCTGTAGTTTTATTTTATAATTCCTTGGAGTTAACAAGTCTGGTTAAGGTTGGATGAACTATTGTTCTTTTTTCTTTCAAAACTCTGACTTATCTTTTTATGTTTCTTTAAAAACCCCTATTAGAGTAGGTTTTATTTCATGCTTGATCTTAGAACAATCTAGAAGCTCAACACCAGTAGGCCCCTTGAATATTATTGTTGCATTGACCACTGAGTAACATCAGCATAGTTGAGACCCAACTACAAAGACCTTGGGACCTAAGGCATCCATGTGTTGCCTTTCTCTTTTAGGAGAAGCAAAATAGCAATATTTGGTCTACATTATTGTGGTGCCAAAATCGCCATCAACACATCTCACACATAATTAAATATTTTTCAATATTTAATTAGAAACTTCTTATCCATATTTCACACATAATTAAATATTTTTCAATATTTAATTAGAAACTTTCAAAACCACATGTCATATGAAATTAAATAATTTTATTATTTAATTAATGAATTATCTTCAACTACAAAACCAACTCATAACTAAACTTGAAAAATGGCAAGTTGCCTTCATTTTTGAGTGAAAGGTTTTGTGGGAAGGAAACATCTTCCTTCTTTTTCTCTAGCTTCCATATTTCTCTCAAACTTCTCCATCTCTTACCGTTCATCTTACTATACTGAATCTCAACCGTTGATCTTTTCCAACTACGCTTTTGTCTTCAAAAAATCTATAAATCTAACCTTTCACAGGCCATTTGCATGAAATTCTTCTAGACATCCTCACTCTATCAAAATCATTCTTCAATCTTCCATCCATATTCATTCATCATCTTCCTCAGGTTGTTATGTTGCTGAATTGAGCAACCAATATTTCTCCAACAATCAACCTTCAAAATATTGCATTCTTATGTAGGTGGAGAAGAGCCATGGAGATCAATTAAGTCTACTTTTAAAATTGGTTGGCATGTACTTTGTTTATTTGCATTTTTCATTCTAGTTTTTGTTTCATGGTGCTTGATAGGATTTAATTAGTTTATTGTTTTCAACACATATAAACCTTCTGATTTTTCCCTATATAAAAAAGACCATATCTGAAGCAGTCAAACCATGAAACTCAACCAAGTGGATTTGTCATCAAGGACAAACCATGATCACAACTGAGAATCAACAAACTCCCTCTTTGTCTTTGATGGAAAAACACAAATGACTCTCCCACTTTTTTCCTCAATGACAAAGAACAAGGAGAATACAATGAAATTTCTTGATAAACAACTAAGAAGCCAACCAAAAAACTAGAAGAACCGGTTGCATGTAGAGCAATAGTGCAGCAAACACAATTTTGCATGAGAGTTGTAAATGAATAAAGATTGTAACATGCTCCCCCCTAAGCCAAAAATGTCTAAATCAGTGAAGTAAAGATTGAGATATAACTCCTAATTGAAGTCACACCCTTTCAAATAATTCTTTAGATAAATGATTAGTGAAAATATTAGCAACTTGCTCTTGTGAAGCAACAAACTGCAAACACACTTCATTAGCCAACACTTTTTCAGGAAGAACGTGAAACTTGATAGCAATATGTTTAGTGCAAGAGTGCATAACAGGACTTTTAGAGATGTTAATCACACTAGTGTTATCATAGAGAATAGAAATAGGCTTAGAAATTGTAATACCCATATTAGATAATGGCTGTGTCATCCACATTAATTGAGTGCAACAAGAAGTGGTAGCTATGTATTCTGCCTCAACAATTGAAAGAGAAACAAATTCTTGTTTCTTGTTGACCCATGCCACTAAATGATCACAAAGAAAGAATGCAGCACCACTGGTGCTCTTCGTATCATCCAAACAATTAGCCCAGTCAACTTCAATATAAGCAATTAAAGAAAAATCATTGCTTCTAGGATACCAAAGTCCATAATCAAGAGTGCCCTGAACATATTTAAAGATCCTTTTAACAACAGTAACATGAGATTCCTTAGGTGATGCCTAAAACCTTGCAACCATGCAAATTGTCTGCATTATGTTAGGTCTAGAAGTAGTTAAATATAATAGACTGCCAATCATTGATCTATATTCAATTTGATTTACATCAGGGGAATCATCAACCTTAGTGAGTTTGCAACATGTAACCATTGGAGTGCTAACTAGATGAAATTCATCCATTTGATATTTCTTAAGCATCTCTCTAGCATACTTGGTTTGAGAGAGAAATATACCATTTTCAAGTTGAGAAACTTGAAGGTCCCCAAAAAGAACGTTAATTCTCTCAACATTGACATTTCAAATTCAGATTCCATAATATGAGAGAATTTTTTGCTTAAAGTAGCATTATTGCAGACAAAAATGGTATCATCAACATAAATCTCAACCAAAATATCAGTACCTTCAATCTTAACATAAATATTGCTGTCAACACCTCCTCTAATAAAGCCATTTGATGTCAAATGATTATCTAGCCTAGAGTACCATGCCCTAGGTGCTTGTTTTAAGCCATAGAGGCCCTTTTTCAACCTATAAACATGATTATGCTTATCTTTTCTTACAAACCCTTCAAGTTGTTCCATATAGTCTTCTTCATCTAAATAGCCATTCAAAAAAGAAGTTTTGACATCCATTTGATAAACAATGAAGTTTTATAAATAGAATAAGCCAAGAATATTCTAATAGATTCTAGTCTAGCAACAGGTGCAAAGATTTCACCAAAATCAATACCTTCTTGTTGAGCATAGCCTTTGTAGAAAAACCTTGCCTTGTTGCAAACAACATTACCATTTTCATCAAGCTTATTTCTGTAAATCCATTTGTCACTAATGACATTCTTCTCATCAGGTCTTGGGACTAATTCCCAAGTTTGATTTTTCTCAATCTGCTTTATTTCTTCCTACATAACATTAAGCCAACATTCGTCCATGAGAGCTTCATCATAATTTTTAGATTCAAATTCAGTGACTAAATAGAAGGTTGTATGCTATATAATTTGAGCTTGTTCTTCAGGTTTTGTAGCCTTTCTTCAAGTTTGAACTCTAGGATATCTATCCCCAATAATCTTATCTTTAGGATGATATTTAGCAAGAGATTTTGAAGGAGTTTTGGGCACACACTTTTCAAAACTTATAGTAGTTTCCTCAAGTTTGGGTCTTGCTATTTCAACATTTTTAGATTTTATCTCAAGTTTTGTTTCAGTTTCTTCCTCATCAACCTGTACTAGATTAGTTCCTAAATGTGGACCTTCATCAACTTTCACATTGACTACCTCAAAAAATTTATTATGCCTTTTGTTATAATATATATAGGCTGTACTATGTGTTGAGTATCCCAAAAAGATACCTTCATCACATTTTGATTGAAATCTTCCTAGATGTTCATCATCTTTCCTGATAAAGAATTTACTACAAAAGATTCTAAGGTGTTTTACAGAAGTAGTTTTTCAATGCCACAATTCATAAGGAGTATATTTTGTTTTCACCCTAAGTTACACTCTCTTTAAAATGTGCACAATTATATGAACAACTTCTTTCCAGTACATGTCAAGCAACTTAGCCTCATCTAACATAGTTCTAGCCATTTCCTTTACAGTTTTGTTTTTACATTCAACTACCCCATTTTTTTGAGGTGTTCTAGTTGCAACATATTGCCTTTTAATACCATGTTGTTCACAATAATTAAAAAATTCCTCAGAGGTGAACTCATCTCCTTTATCAGATCTTAGACATTTAAGCTTTAAATTAGATTCTTTTTCAAACATTTTATGACAGATTTTGAACCTTTAAAATGCCTCTTAATTATGTTTAAGAAAAGTAACCCAAACCATTATGGTGTAATCATCTACAAACAACATAAAGTACTTTTCACCATTAATTGAACTTGTTCTATTTGGAACACATAAATTTGTATGCACCAACTGTAACGGCTTTGTTCAAGAATGTTCTTTTCTCTTGAAACTAACTCTAGTTTGTTTACCACTTAAACTTTCTTTGCACATAGAATTTTCTAGTTTGTTAAGGACTGATAAACCTCTAACATTCTAATTTTTATTGATTCTAACCATATTTTCAAAGTTTATGTGTCGTAATATTTTATGCCATAAACAGCTTTCTTCAACTTGACCCATTAGACACATACCTTCATTGTTATCATTACCAAAAGTGTCAAGAAGATTATAAACATTACCTTTGGTTCTTCTCCTTACTGCAACAAATTTTCCAAACTTGTTCTTGATCTCACATCCCTGTAAAGTAAACATAACATGATAACCACTATCATAGATTTGGCTAACACTAAGCAAGTTGGGTTTTAGGCCTTCCACATAATACACATTGCAGATAGGTGTATCCTCATTTAACAGAAGTGAGCCTTTACCTCTAATCTGTATACTAGTGCTATCACCAAACTTTACATATCCACTAGCATAATTTTCAAGTTTGATGAATTTATCCTTGTCCCCTATCATGAGGTTAGAAAAACCACTATCTAGGACCCATAAGTCATTTTTAGAGTGAAAAGCAATTTATACCAGCATTGTTTGCTCTAGGCTCTTAACATTCTTAGGACTCCAAACTGATTTAGTTTTTTTTTGTTTATCATGTAGATCAGTTTTGCACTATTTGATTGTGTGTCCTCGAGTATTGCATTTAAAGCATCTGACCTGATTAACAAAACCAATGTACTGCTCATGACCAAATCTTGGCATTCTAGAACTTATGAGCCTACAAGTGCTCACTTTATGGCCAAATTTATTGCAAAAGAAGTAGTAACCATAAAAGAAAGGATTGAATTTGTATGATGTTCTATTATCTTTAAAGGAATGAACATGATTCTTACTAGATTCAAAATTATTTGGACCAGAACTCTTGTTTTCAGAAGAAGTTTTTTGCTTTGCATTATCAATTAAGCATTCACCCTTTTTAAACGCAACACTAGTTTTATCTTTATTTAGTTTTTGCTTGTTGAGCATCTCATTAAGTTTTAAAGTGCTTTCAAACTTTTCAATTTCCTTTCTAAGACAAACAACTTCTTGTTCCAATTTCTGAACTGCTTGATCTTTGCAACTTACAGTTAGTCAAAGACATTCCTCAACTCTCTTAGCTTCTTGAATCCGAGTCTTCAAAGAGACTATTTCTTGATCAGGTTTATGTTCTTGAGCAAGAACTTGATCAGGTTTATGTTCTTGAGCAAGAACTTGATCTAATTTATGTTCTTGAGAAAAAAATTATTTTTTGTGTTTTTTGATTTCCTTTAAGGCACATTTTAGTTCACCTTCTAGATCTATTTTACCATCTTCTAGATCATTGATGTTTTTATCTTCTTGCTGGTTGACTTCAACCATAAATAAATTTTCATCTTCCTCAGCTAAAGAGTCTTTTGTTTTAGTATCAGTTTCATCTGTACTAAACAAACTCTTCTTCTTTTTGAAATTGAATTTTCTCTTAGGTTTATAGGCCTTCTTCTTAGGCAATTTATTAGTTTTCTCATTGTCATTGTCTTGATCATCATAGGCACACTTGGCTACAAAGTGTCCAGTTTTTCCACAATTAAAACACTTAAAGGGAATTTTTCCCTTGTATTTGCCGGAACCCTTTTTAAGTTTTCTAACAAAGTGGGTTTCTTTTGAATCATAATATTTTGATTCACTGTCATCTGCTTTATCTTTCATTTTAGTTGCAAAAGAAATTTCTTTTCTTATTGAATTTTTTTTGCTTGTTCTTATTTCATAAGCAGTAAGAGTTCCCTGCAGGCTATCTTAGGTAAGCTTCTCAAAATGTTTCTTTTCTTCAAGGGCTTCAACCTTATACAAATTTAGTCGGTAATGTTCTAATGACCTTTGTAACCAAATCAAACTCTTTTACATCTTCTACTAATCCTTTCATAGCATTCACCACTTCATCTATTCTTAGGAAATATTTAGCCACTTTTTCATCATCCTTCATTCTCATTTCCTCAAACTGATGTTTGAGAGTAAGGATTTTTGACAATTCAACTTTTTCACTTCCTTGATAAATGGTTTCAAGTTTTTCCTAGATTTCCTTAGTAGATTTGCAATGCATGAATTTAACAAAAAAATCTTTAGTTAAAGCACACAAGATGGCATTCTTAGCTCTAGCATTAGTTTCATACTTATTTTTCTAAGCAGCATCTGTGGGTATTGCGGGTGGAACAATATACCCATTTAAGGCAATGCTCCAAACATCAAGATCAATTGAAATCAGATATGTTTCCATTTTGATTTTTTAGAAAACATAGTCATGACCATCAAAAAGGGGAGATCTTGTCACAGAAGTACCTTCTTCATCCTGAGACATTTTTAACAGACTCCAAAACTAGAATCAATCCTAGGTGGTTTAGACCTATATGAGGACCCTATGCTCTGATACCAATTGTTGGAGTGAAAATGACACTAAGAGGGGTGGGGTGAATCAATGTCTTGAAACAAATTTAACTTTTTCCAAAAAAGAAACAAAAACTAAATTATGCTCTCAATATTTCAATGAATAATACATTCATGAATTGAATGCAACCATTAAGAATTGAAATGAGAAGTATCACATTAAAGCAATGAACATTACATAATTATCACAAAGAAGTAAACATACCACAAATAAGACTAAGAGAAAATATTTTTCGAGTGGAAAACCCTCCTGAGGTAGAAAAACCACTCCTAAACTACTGCCATACTGGCTTATATTTCCAAATCACTACATACAATTCCTTACAGGCTAATTTCAGAGCACCCACTCAAGGAGCACCAACCCCTTAAATAATTTTAGAACAATAATAATATCAAAGGATTTCTCTATTTACTTATCAACTCACCAAAGCCTCTCAATAAAAAACCCCTAATATCCTAAAGGTTATTAATCGAACCTTCAAAATAGTAGACATATTTAAATGTAAAGACTATCACTTTGCATTATGTTTGCAGATTTACATTACATAAATTCTCACAAATGTCTTCCAAAAATAATCAACAAATTAAAACTAGTCAATAATCACTGTATATATCTCTCCTTACAAGATGCACGCATTCCTATTTCTGGAACCTTCATTGAAGGTTAAGAAAAGATAAAATATCTGTCAGTTATTTTCTAGATTTCAAAAAATACAATGATACATGCACTATAAAATGATTTCATTTGACAATTTCAAAGAGATTTGATAGAACACAATACCCAAGTTATGAATCTGTTTAAAAAAACCCATAATCAGTAATAGGTGGAATCAATATTTTACCAAAGCAACATTTTCCTTCACAACACATTTTATCCACATTGATAAAAACAATATTATGACTACTAAACCTACCATGAATTTGTAACCTATTTCAAAGCATGCTTTTATGGCTTGAAAGAAACAAAAAACATTTTTTCTAGAATACTGATGAAGGAAAAATGAAACTGAAAGAGAAAGCATGATATACTATCTGAACCCACCAACTCTTTTCCATATGAGTAACGAGAAGTAACTTCCCTTATAAAACTTTCATCAAGCAGAGGAAAGAATACATGTTCATGCAACAAGAATATCAAATAAATACTAGAGAGATTTGATGCCAACCATAGCTGCCAAGATTTATAGAACCATTGACTTCCCTTAACCTTTGTCGAGCTTGTATTGCCTCATACTTCTTATACCAAACTTACATTGAACTCTCAACACCTCTTGAGTCGGCCATATGAGATTTATAGCAGAAAGAAAAAATTACCATGGCAGTGGTTAGGGTTCCAAACCCTAGAAAAGAGAAGGCCAAAATGACTTTTCCCTTCGATCTATCTTTTCCTCAAGTCATTCAATGACTTTTCAAAAACAAAATAAAGCTTGAAGTCCAAAATAACAATACTCATGTTTTAATAAAACAACATAATGATTTTAAATCTGTTGTCAAAAACCTTTTACCAAATATTATGACACAATAATCATCTTGATTATTGCATCCTTGCTATCAATTCAAAATCATTATTCCATGTCCAATGGTTTTCAAAAATGTTGATAAAGATAGATACAAAATGATGGCAGTCGATTGCACTTAGTCAAGAATAATAATCAAAAGACTTCACACAAAGTCAATTTCACTATCACCACAAATGAAATCTTAGGGAAACCCGATAGGGTTTATACCTTTTTAGATTCCAACTCCATAATGCCACCCAAAGTAAAAGACCAATATCACATTTAGTGCCCAACATCATTTGTGGTGTAAAATATGAATAAATTAATATCCTCACTAAAGGTAATATCAACAATGAGAAACTTCAAGGACATTTACCTATAACCCTTGCTAAAGAGGATTATATGAAACCGGATAAAGACATCATATGCCAAGATCAACCAGATAACTATTAATGAAATCAAAATCAAACTGAAATAATATATCTACTGTATATACCTGAACTTGAACCAACAGGGACATGATCAACCTAAAGCATAAAGATCGTAGGACCTGTCAAGATAGCAATGACATATATATCTGAAGCAAATGCATGCCTTGAAACAAATGCATGCCCTGTCAAAATGAACACCATATTAAATATCAGTACCAATATGTAAAAAACTGAAACTTGAAAGTGCAAGCCATGAACTATGTAAAACACCATATTTACCAATTGTAATCATCAAGAGCCATAAAGTATACATTATGTGAAGACAACTGAAAATCTGAATATGGAGAGCATAAAGATCTTGAAGGAGACAATATTTGAAGGAGTCAAACCATGAGACTCAACCAAGTGGATTTTTCATCAAGGACAAACCATGATCACAACTAAGAATCAACAAGGGCGTCTCAACACTTTGCATCATCCCCAGAAGGAGAAACACAAAACAAAAGTGAAAAAGAAAGGTAAAAGGTATGACATATAGAAGAAGATAGGTAAAAATAGAGGAAATGCACAAAGAGAGGAGAACATCAAACACACATTATGGGGGAACATGATACAAACATACATGAAAATGTAAAAGGATAGGAATGCAAATGCAAATCAACCATTAACTAAGTTGTTTGCTTCTCAATCTTAGTTAATATAAGCGAAAGAGGAATAACATAGTTAAGAGATAGATGCATTACAATTACAAGGCTAAAAACTACATGCCCCCACTGAGTGTAAGGAAAGAATGAGCTAAGGTGGGTGATGGGAAAGGATCATGCAATAGTGAGAATAGAAAATTCTACAACTATGGCATGATGATAGGATAACAGTTGATATCAATGAAGTGATACTTGTTCAGTATGTCCTTTAGTGTTTGATATTCATCACTACAATGTCCAAGAACATGATGGTATTTGCAATATGGTATGATAGAATCTTTAGGACGAATGAAAAACTTGTTGGAAGGTGGTAAGAGTATAAGGCCTCTTTTTAGAATAATTTTCAATTTTGTTTCACATTCAGGTGGTGGATGGAGCAAAAACTTGAGTTTTTTCAATTTTTAAGGTCGTTTGCATTTACTAGATTCACCTTTTTCATGAATTGAAGGGGGAAGAGGACCCATGGGAAGCCTAGCATCCTTGTCAATGGAATCATGTATAGATTGTTCACATAGAAGGAGAACATTCAAGTCAGGAGGGGAATCAAAGGTCATTGTACTAGCATCCCAAAGTCTCCAATATTTAGATGGAGGCTTGTCATTATGAGGAGGATCTTGATATCCTAGCCCTATTGTGTTTTCATCTATTGGGATTTGTTCCAAAATTTGGTGAATGTTATGTTCAGTTATTGTATGACAACCTTGTTTGCTTAGGATAATAAAGCCTTTTCCATATGTTTTCTTTGAGGTTGATTGGTGTGTTTGTAACTTTGTTATCATAAAATGGTTGAGGATTTGATTGGTTAGAGGAACTAGGTCCCCTTGTTGGAGGGAACTTAGGTCCTTTGTTTATTTTAGGATGTAGGTGTCCAAATGTATCAGGAGGTGAAACAATAGGAAGATCTTGCGACTTCATGGATAGGTAAAAGGCTGCATTATTTTCAAGGTTTTCAAGGAATGAATTTAAGAACTTTTTCATGTTATCATTATCTTCTCCAATGATGTCAATAACACAAGGAGGATAGTGATTAGTAGTTGAAGGAACATGAAGAAGTTCAAGGTCATTAGGATCACAAGCAAAGGCACAATTAGACATGTCCACTAAGGATTTCAATGAATTCCAGAACTTGTGAAAGCAAAAATCCATGATGCAAAGGAGTGAAAGTAAACTAATAAGCAAGAAAGAGAAGAAAATAGAAAATCTAGAAAGTATAACATTAAGTAATAACAAAAAAATGTATTGCAAAAATTACCCAGAAAATGCTTGAAAATGCAATGCAAAATGTGTAGCTGGATTGATTCCCCCAGGCTAGTGAATGAGTCCAGGGATGAGTTTTTTTTTGTGTTTTTCAAAAAATTTAAAGTGATTTTTATGTGTTTCAGATGCAAAATGAAGATGCAAATGCAAAATTTTGATTTTTGTAATGTTTTGGGATGCAAAATGAAATCTATATGAGATATTCACTAATGCAAGGTTATAATTCCTAGGATGCAAAAACAATGCAAAAAGATAATGCAATAGCTAATGTTATGAGTCCTAGGATTTAAAAGCAAGTGCAAATCAGAAAGATAATGCGTTCAATATGAAGGTTCACCAAAATGAACCATAAATTTTAGGTGTTTCTATGTACTTCTATTACACTCTTAGGGTTTTTCACCTAAAAGGAGAGAGATAGACCCCAAAAATTGAAGTGGTTCACTCAAACTAAGGAATGTATGATGTAATTATCACTAAATGCAATTATCTAAATGCAACTAATTGGTAAAATTGACTAATTATGAATGCAAAACTAATGAAATATGAAATGTTTGAAAACATAATGTGATATGCAAAAATAAACTAAAAACATAAACAAATACAAACAAAATTGAATAAGACTTGATAGAGTGTAGCTGTAAGTTGAATGTTCATCCTGGAAGGTTCTGGAAATTGGAAGAAATCACTATTGATCACTAGTGGGACTCATTTTCCACTGATGGTGAATCAATCTTCCTACTAGTAAAATGTCCTAAAACTGGTTTCTAACTATTGGGAGCTGAATTATGATAAATTCAACTTTTTAGCCTACAGGTGGGACTCATTCACCATTGATGGAAAATTATTCCTCCTCAAAAAATTTGCAAATTTAGGAGTCAAGTTTGTCGGTCCAGATCTGCACTTGTCTTCTTGTCAGGTTGACAGAGTCAAATCTATAGAAAATGGGCTGAATGTTGTCTCCAACCTTGAATTAGGGTTTAGTTTACCACTTTCCAACACCTATTTCTTTGACAAATCTGCCTACAAGACCTACAAACACACATACAAAGAGGGGAAAATGGTTAAAGGTTAGAGTATAGGGATTTTCCTTGGTCAAATCCCACTTTGGTAATCAAACCCTTGATAAAGAAATGAAATGAAAATAAGAAAGGAATGATGAATAAACAACATGAAAGTGTCCTAAACTCACTAAAACCTTGTTGTTGAAGTCTGAAGATATGTCAATAGCTGCTCCAAGATGCCTAATATTTGCTTGATTGAATGATGTTATCATGCTTTAAGTGGATGAATGAGATTGAATGCTTGAATGAACTAGTGAATGAATGGGAGTTGAAATGGATGGAAAAACACATATTTATACACACTTATGCCCTAATTTCCTAAAAATACAACACATAGGATGACCTTAGGTCTTTAAGAATAAAACCAGTTAGTATTTTAAATTCATTTTGATTTTCTACCAAGAGGGACTCATTCACCACCTTGGACGAATGAGTCCCAGTCAAGGCATATGAGTGGGTGTTAGAAATTAAGTTTTATTAATCTTGTTTGTCAGGTTTACATTCAAAAATACACTTAATTATTACCATTAAGTGCATAAAGAGGCCAAATAATGCATAAGAAAGGTGTAATTAGTGGTGACAAGCCTAGAAAAGCATGAAAGCTTGTTACAAGACTTTACAACACTTTGAAATAGGACTTGATAAGGGATAAAAAGGTGATTTTTACATGAATTATAATAAAAAGAGTCTAGAAAAGTGTAGAAATATGTTACAACACTTTACAACACCTTCACAAGACATCATAATTTGAATATTTAGGACCTAATGTGAATGAATAAGTTACATTACAACATTAAATGAAAGAAAAATAGGTAAAGAATCATGAGAAAAAGACCTAAATGACAATGAAAATTTCCAAGATCCACTTTTCTAGGGTACACACATGGATGATGAAAACATACAAGATATTAATGAAGAACAACCAATTGAAATGATAGCATTTATCGAAGCTAGACCTCGTAAGGACTCGACTAAAAAGCCTCTTGAAATTTTTTTCTCATAGAATGACATACTTAAACATGCACCTGATGGTCCACTTTACATAGCTAGTGGAATCAATGATAAGCCCACTAATGGGATATTGATTGATCTCGTTTGTGGAGAGAGTGTGATCATCAAAGAATTCCTACATGTGCATGAACTATATCAAGATACATATGATAAATTGAAAGCATGGATCAAGATGCATAATGGTATTTCTTGTCCTATGATTGGCTTGATAGATCTCCCTTTAAAGGTCAAACTAAAAACATTAAATGTCTCATTCTCCATCATCCTACAATTGGACCAATTTATTGTGAAGCTAGGCTACCCATGGCTTCACTCCATGAATTTCATCCCTTAAATTGTTCATAAATGTCTAAAGTTTCCATTTGGAAATGATATCTTTACTATGCATCATAGTGGATTTAATCTTGCATTGGCCCGAGGGAACATTTCATTAGATTTATTTTGGCTCAAGCCTATGGAACCTATTAAACCCACGGATGAGGAATTCTTTTTTAAATCATATCAAAGGTTCAAGGAAAAGAAAATAGCAGAATCATCCCTTCGAAACATGCCTCAACCTATCCTTGATGAAACAATGATTGAACCGAAAGACCTTCCAAATATTCAAGAAAAACACAAAACAAGTCCTCCTACCATTTCCTATAAGAGACCATGAGATAATGAAAAAAACCTAGTTGTCTCTCTTAGAGTCAAACAAGTTTACAAGGTTAAGGAGAACCCAGTTGAACAACCTCTTGTTGTTTCTTCTATTCCTCTAAAGGAAGAAAAGGAACCTCCAATTGGAAAATCCACTCTTACACAAACACAAATTGACAATAGATTGAAATGAAATCGAAGTGCTAGAGAGCTTAAGCATAGACAATGTGTGATTTCTCATAGGTTACATAATAAAGAAGAAAAGAACAACATAGAAATTCAAAACCCAAACTTACCTGAAGCAATGCATGATGGCTCTATATCCTCATTTGACCTCCTGTTGTGATAAATATAGATGATGGCATTGACATTGCAAAGATTGATGAAGTGCATGATGAGTTGAATAATTTTTTTTACTATTCTATGAGCCTAAATGAAAAATCTCCTAAAAAGAGTGTTGAACCTAGTACTTCCCCTAGTTCAAAACTTTCTCTTGTCCCTTTGGCTAGTTGTTTTCCTTTCGTTCATACAAACTGAGATTGGGATGCAAAAAACCCACTTTATGTGGACTCACATGTTCCTGACTATTCTTTGGTGTTTTCATGTTTCTTTATGTGATTGCATGTGCATAATGTGATCCCCCATGATGTTTCATTTGATGTATCTATCTCTCTTTGTGCATTCCTCTATATGTTCCTACATTCTTCTATATGTTGTAATCATTTCATTTTTCTTGTGTTTTCCTTTTGGGGATGACAAAAGGTTTCAAGACATTTAGGTCTCTTCCATGTTGACTTGAAAGGATTTTTCTTTGTTATTTCTCTCTTTGTGTCATTCTTATAGATCTATGAGTATTTGGGGAATGATAATAGATGTGATCTCTCTAAAAGAACATTGTAGCAAAGACATACTAACCCTAAATCCATAGATCCCATATGTATTCTTGGGGGAAACCCTTCCTTCCTATTTCATGGCGTAGCTTTATTTCAGAAACATATGACTTGGCATCAGGTTTTCTGAGTAAATCTCTCATGTCTTAGGACAAAGCATTGGCTACTTTAAGGAAAATGGTCACAATAATGGTGTAGCAACTGCTTTAAAGTGGGGGAATACATCGATGACATCTTTCAGCATATTTCATGGCACAATTTTTATTTTTTCTTGTGACATGTCCTCTTCTTGGTGTTTTCACTAGGTTTGTTGTCCTCCAAGAGTGTGATATTTCTAATCATACAATCTCCCTTCATGGCAAGATGTGAACGAGGCATCCAATAAGTGGCAATATGATATCCTTAAATTTTCCTCTCTTGGAGACATTAGGCACAATGTTCCCTAAGAAGAAGACCTTACACAAACAAAGAAAAATCCCCTTTAGAAAAAACATGACCTTCAAAAGCATTTACAAAAGCATTACATTGTGGTGCCTTATTAAAAGTATCAAGAGGATTGATTCAGTATGGTTAGCATAATGAGAATTCGACACACTAGCATGAATTTCTCACTAAGCCACCTCATTGGGATAACTCACTTAGGGGAAAAACTGAGGTACCACTACCCCAAAGTGAGCATACATAATTGGGAAAGCTCACCTAGTGGATAGGCTGAGGTTCCACTACCAAAAAGTGAGCACCATATGTTACAGACAAACAACCTTGTTCCACATCGTGTTGGAATGATTGTGCTTGATCCTTTATTTTTCTTTATTTTTTTGGCCTTTGATAGGGTATGGCTATGTATCTTTGTTATTTATGCATACTACAGTGTCTTGAATGTCTAATTTAGTGTGAGTTTGACATGGGGGAAAACTCTCACTAAAGTGGGGGAAAAATGTAATAACAGAAAAATTATCCCTTTTCCTTAATTTAGAAATAATTGATGTTGAATTAACATAATTTTTCCTAGGTTTAGCGTTGTAATGTGTTGTACACATTCACATTGATCTTGGGATGATTTTTAACAAAATGTACTTAATTTGTACCTTTTTTATGGTTTTGTAAAGTTTTGTAACACACTTTCACACTTACCTAGGGTCTCATTAATTAATTGTGGTTAATTGAGCTTAATTAGCCCCTTTAATTCAAATTTAAGCCTTATTTATGACACCTTCTGAGGATCCATCTCAACACCCAGTATTCAAATTGCAACATAAAATTTGGAAAATTTGAGTTACTAGAAAATGGTGCTAGGACCCATTCACCTTTAGTGGTGAATAGGTCCTCCCTTAATAAGACCCCCCTTTCTTTGCACATTTGAGCTAGGTTTTTTATGTTCTTTCACCCTCCCAAAGCAAGGTCCTAGAAACTCATGCCAAGAACCATTTTCCTTTAGTGGCGAATGGGTCCTCCTTAAGTAGGACACCCATTTTTCAATTTAATTTTGGTGGGATTCTAATGAATTTATATCCTAGATCTGGTGTTAGCATGAATTATTTGAATTTCGTGGTTAATCTCTAGATTTAGTATAAATAAGGGGTTAATTCACATGTTTCTCCTATAATTTTACAAGAGGCCTAAGCATTAAATTTTTCAATTAATAGAGCACTTCAAGAGCATTCCAAAGGAATTCTATGGTAGATTATCGAGATTTTATTGCAGCAATTCAAGATCATTCCATCATGACAAGGCTTAGTGAATTCATGCATGTAGCATTGAAGATATACATTGCAAGCATTATTATAAATCTTATTTGAGATCAAGATCTACATTCTTCATGGTCGCTACATGTTAGTTTGCAGATTTATACTCCAAGACAACTTCCAAGGTACCAACATTTCACTTTTTTCATGTTTCAATTACATTTTTTCATCATTTAGTTTAATTACCTACAAGTGTTTTGACTTAGCCAAACCCCTATTCACTAAAAATCAACAAGTTTTTCCTTCCCTTGAATGTATTTTTGTAGATTTATAGGTTGGAGAACAAGTGGAGAAGAAGTTTGAAGAAAAATTGTCAAAATTGTCAAATTGCAAAGTTGGCATTCATAGTGCAAGAACACAAAATCAAGGCTACAAAATTGGTTACAAGTTTTTGGGAGCTGGCAACCAGGGATTTGAGAGTGCAAACATTGAGGTATAGAACCCAAATATCAGTTTCAAAAACCCTAACAGGGACCCATTCACCACTAAAGTTGAATGAGTCCTTTGTGCCCTAAAACAACCTTCTTGCAACAAGGTACACATCACTTTGAACTCTTAAAAATCCCCTCATTGTTGCTATAACAGTTAGGATTGATTTCTGATTGTTATTTAGGAATTTTGGCTCTCATAATTAAATTTTTTAGGAGGGATAACATTAGTGTTTTAATATCTTGTTTATTCATAGTGGTAAACCCTAATTTCTCCACTAAAAAATATGAAATTGCTAAAATTGATGAACAAGTGCATAATAAGCTTAATGTTTTGTTTATAAATAAAATGAATTTAGATAGGGAGAATCATGATGATCCTCCTGATGAGAGTGACCCACCACATATTGGATCACATGTGCAATACTCCTTTATGTCTGTTTCATGTGCTCTTTGTGTTTTCTTACACGGGATGTGATCTCTCATGTTGTGTTGACTGGTGCATCTTTGTGTTTGTGAGTTTACTTTGGATGAACCTTGTTGCTCTTTTGGCATAAAGATACAAAGGGAAACAAATCTATCATGCCATTCTTCTATTTGTATCTCCATTCTTCTATATTTGATAAGATTTTTCTTTTATTTTTATCTTGTGTTTATTTTTGGGGATGATGCAAGGCATTGAGACATTTAGGTCTCTTCCATGTTGACCCAAAAGTTTGTTTTTTCTCTCTCTTTATGTGTCATTCATCCATTATGTTTTTTGTTCCATGATTATTTGGGGAATGATGTCAATTCTGAGCTCTATTATATCACTATAGAAAAGATGTATGTTGACCTCAAATTCATGGATCCCTTATGTGTTTATATTCTTTGTTGTTTGTTGCATTAAATTTTGGGGCAACCCCTTATTATGATGTAGCTTTATTTAGAAACATATCATGTTAGCATAGGCTTTCCAAATAATCTTTTGCAACCTTTTATCACATGAAATTTATCATTTTTCTACCTTAAAGCAATTACTCATAGCATGATGTTTAGAAAATTATTTAAGGTGGTGCATACGTTGGCATTATTTGCTTCACTTTTTTTACACCATTGGACTTATTGATGCATTGACATTAGCATTTTTTCTTCACTTTATTCACGTGTGTTGAACTTAGTGTCACATTGGCATAACATCTTGATCATTTTGTAGCACCTTATCAAAGTTATCAAGGAGTATAAATTTTGGTATGGTTGACATGGGTGCACACCTAGTGAATAGCAGACATCCCTAGACCTAGTGTGTTTCTCATTTTTCTACCTTGTTGATGGGTCTATACCTAGTGAATAGCGAACTTCACTAGACCAATTTTATTTCTCATTTTTGTCTAGGGGTCTCACCTAGTGAATATCATACTTCACTAGCTCATGGTGCCTTCTGTTTATGTTTCACCTAGGAAATATTAGACTTTTCTATTGCATGAGTCATGAATGCCTTTGGTGTGGATCCTAGCATAAAATTGCTTGCTATCCCTTGATTATCCATACCCTCCCTTTTCATTTTGACATTATGTATGTTTGTGTATGTTGTCTTGCTAAATTTCATACATGTGTGTGTTCCTTTGTGCTTATGTTCTCTTGTCATGTTATCTTAGATCTTGTGGGCTTGTGCACTCCCCATAGATCCTTACTCATCCTATCACTTCAATATTTGGACAATCAGACCCTTCTTGACATATATTTTCTACCTTAGTGTGAGCATGAGAATAAGTTCATACTCTCACTAAAGTGGAGGCTAAATGTAGCATCATAAATTATCACCCTCGATAATTTCACACCGTTTCTTATCCCCCATAAATTATTGAGCATAATGAAGCACCTAATTTCCTAAATTATGCATTATATAGCCTATTTTTACCATTTTATAAGAAATTGTTAGCATTAAACAAATGCCTTTATTTAATCTTTACCCCTAACACCCTATTTTTAAGAAAATAGGGCTAGGATTGAGACACGCTTGGATGTCCAAGTCCCCCTACTTTGTTGAGATCCAAATTTTAATATTGTCAGTGTCAATATTTTAACATTTGAAATTCAACTTGCAAATGTTGGCTATTGGAATCTAATTTGTAGGAAATTGAATAAATGCCTATGAATACCTAGTTATTGAATCACTTGAAATAATCTAGAAAAATATTGGAAAAATTATGATCAAGAGCACTATCAAGCAAGTCAAGAGTAGCATTTCAAAGCTTTATTGTAGTAATTCAAGATATAAACAACATTATGAATCCTATGTGAGTTGATGTATGTTCATGTTATCATTAATTTTGAAGGTTAACTCTTTCTCTAGGTCTCCAAACAAGTCAAGATCAAGAAAAAATATCCAAGACCTTGAAGTGATGTGCATGACTTCAGTCCTTCATGGAAGTCATTGAAGGGTTGTGAATTGCAACACTTTGTCGATTTATCATTCCTATCAATGACATTACCATTGTGCAAGTGAAAACAATAACACAAAGTTTGACTAAGGAAAGCCCCTAAATGGCATAACATTTCCTCTCTTATTAAATGTGTAGATTTTAGGTTTGGAGAGGATTGAAGGAAGCTTGAAGACCATTTTTCCATTGTTACATTCAAAACCCTACATCTTTTTAAATCATGGAAACTCACCTACAAAATTATTCAACGGTGATCTAACAAGTCTACAAGGGGAAATAGGGATCTCATATCTACCATCAGAGGGTTACAAAAGTAGAACAAGACACCCCTACAAGGACCAAAATGCCCATGGGTGACTTTTTCCTCATTGTCAAGCTGACAATGAAATTTTAGGATAGGCACACATCACTCTACCCTTCCCAAATATGCTTGTAAAACTCTATTTCAGTCTGTTAATTGTTAAAATCTTGAATTTTTCATATTAGGGTTGACAAAATAGTTAGGTTAATCAAAGAAAATAAATTCCAATTCATTACAAGACTCTAAAAGATGGAGATCTAGGTCTTATTGGCTCACCTTCATGTTTGATAGTCAATCTAATCACCCTATTGATCTCCATATCAATGAAACAATAGAAAAATACACCCCACCATAAAAAATTTGAAGCCTAGGTTTAAACATTAGACCTAGTGTTCTATTTTTCTTTGTTTCATATGGATACAATTTATGAGGGTGGTTTGTATATTTGATAAAATTTTAAAAAAGAGTTCAACAATCAAAATAATTTTTCTCTACCATCTCATATTTATTCTATTAACCAATGCATTCCTTCCACCTAATATCTTGGTCAATGTCTTCTTAGGAATCAGCTAGTTTCCTCCTTATGGATAATTAATATCAAGTTTTGAATGAGGAAGAGGATGATTTTTTTCTTAACTTGTATTGAATTATTTAAGTATTATCTTACAACAATTGGGAAATAACTACGTTATCAAAAATAATTGAGGAATATAGCTTTTTCTAACCAACTTGATATCATTTTTCTTGAGGTTAAGGTTGAAATCTATAATTAGATTTTTCTTTACAACATAGTTTAGACTATTTTTTTAAGACTAATCATCCAAAAGGAAGTGGTAGAACAATAATTGGTCTAGTTCCTTGAATTTCCAAAGTCATAGGTTCCTTAGGATTCAACCCCTCTTATAGTTGTATGTGAGCCATTCTCCTTGTTCACAATCACTTACTAGGGTTACTTAGTATCTATGCCCCTATAAAGTATGTCTAGTGAATCCTACTTTGGGAATCAATAAAAAATAACTTACTCACAATAGAATGGGTGATGAGGGACTTCAATATGGTAGAACATCACTCAAATTGTAGCTATCGTAGCACTTCAAAACTATCTCAACTTGAATTTGACGAGTGGATAATATAGACAAGGGGGATTCGCTACTCATGAGTCTCTTTATTCTCAAGAGAATCCCAAGGGGTGAATTTCCCTAAACTACCTCAAGGAATAGAGCAAGAGTTTTAGAATTAGAAAGAGGTCACAGAGGTTTTCTAGACAGACTATTAGGCTCTTGACCAAAGGACGGTAGTGTGGAAGAAGGATGAAAACATGGTGCATTGTAGTCCTAGAGGCGTGCTAGTATCCTGCATGGGATGAAAATCGAGTTTATCACAAAAAAAAACAACTAAATGAATACTAATAATATAATTATTGAGAACTCCCAAAGTATGGGAAAATAATAGAATACAATAGAACTGAAATAAAGTAAAGTAAATGGTAAAGTTAAAGGGGATAAGAGATAGAATATGCTCACAACAACCCAAGTAATGAAGCCTCCAACAAGGAAATATCTTCAATACCTACATATGTAAGATTGAGAGAAAATGTTGGGGTTGTATATGGGTTTTCCTCAGTCAAACCCTCATTTTTGTGTTCCCACCTCCATGGATAGCCAAATAGATGGAGAAAGTGAATAGAGTAAGAAAATATGAAGTGATAAAAGAAAACCTCACTCAAGGAGGAGAACCCGTATCATGAGATAAAGATGCAATTAATAGGGGATGTGTGAAATTCTAGGATGCTCACAAACACAAGATAAGGGAGATGTCAGGTGCAAGGCTTAAGGAAGCCAAAGAGAGAGGAAAAGATAGCTACAAGAATCAAGAGTGTTGTAAAGAGTGTTGCAAGGATGTGAGAGTGTTGTTGTAGCAAGTTGTATGGAGCTATGCAAGTAAGATATCAAGACAATGGGAAGAGGAAGAGGCACGAGCCAAAGCTAGAGAGGTCCAGAGAGATAAAATGGATTAAAAAAAGAGAATAAGAGGGAAAAGAATTTTCCCAAGCCATTACAAGGTGTCTCGGGCTGTTACCACCAACAATATTAATTGACAAGTGGAAAGAATGCTTAGAAATAGTTGTTTGAATGTTGAATGTAACAGGACACTAGCGAGGCAAGCATATGTCCACACGAGATGCTACTATCTAGACACATCACACTACAAAACAATGAGAATGAGAGAAGCACAAGGTTTGATGCAAAGTTGACATGTGGAGGTAGCTACTAAAAAGGGGTCATGAGAATCTTGAGAGTGAAAAAGGTTGATGCAAGGGATAAAATGAGCCTACACAAGTACTAAGGGAGTGGAAACTAAAGTGGATACAAGAAGGTATGTGAAATTTCAAGGGGTGCAATTTTATGACATTACATTTTCCCCCCACTGTAGCGAGCATATGAATCTACACTAATATGCACACTAAAGGAAATCTTCCAAAAATAAATAACATCATACCAACAAGATATTGTAGAGGAAGCATACAACTCTTTGAACCAAGGAAGCATGCTCCTAGACTGAAAACCTACAAAGAAAATGCATTATAAAAGAGAGATCTGCACATGACAACAATGTTAGAACATGAAAAACCACTACATTATAGGGTTAGAACATATTAAAACACATACACATAGGCACACAAAAAAATAAAGGATTTGATTCAGCAAAGTGAAAGAGACCTTGATGTAAAAGGTTGTCTCAGTACTATGCATCATCCTCAAATTAAAAACAATAACACAGAAGAATTATTAAACAAAGAGAAGAATGTAAGGATCGATTGCTTTAAGAGAAAAATACATTCAAATGATAGGGAAGAAACCAATGTTGAAGAGAGAAATAAGAATATATATTTGAGATGAAAAAGATGCAGATCTTCGATCTAGTATACACAATTAAGAAGAAAGATAACTTAGGAGAGAGATGGAGAAGCTAGAAAGGAATGAAAATTCTAAGAGAGATAGCTCCACAGGTCCTCAGACACAAGGAGAGTTGAACAAATGCACCACAAATCCATAGACCTACAGAAGGTGAACAAAAGGATCTATAGGTAATGTCTCTTAGAGAGTTGAAGAAACTACACCAGAGGCTCATAGACCAATGGTGAACAAATCCTGCAAGATGGAAGCACTTTACAGGTCCGTGGACTTGCAAAGAGGGTTCCCCAGGTACTCTCTCCTGAGGGAAGCTCGATGTAGGAGACTTCACAAAGTCAGATTTGGTCCTCATAGGTGCTCAATCATATAAGGTAGGCTTGATGCAAAGAAGATCTACAGGTTCTTAGTCGTATAGAGCAAGACTTATCAGATAAGCCTGTGGCTACTACAAGTTGCATTGCAGGATAGTCACATAAAATATAGGTCTAGTCGGGATACCCCCAAGCTAGACTCCAATGAATTCATTCAAGAGAAAATATTTAAAATAAGTTCCTTGGGAACCATTCAAGAGTAAAGGGTTCCACTCAAGGGATGTTCCAATTAAAAAAAAAAAAAAGAGAAGAGAGGGAGTCCTTAAGAAGGATGCAAATCTCTAGAACAAGTTATCACTGCCCCCAACATGTAGGGGAGGAGAACCATGCAAGATACTTAGAGCATATAGGATAGAGGTATACCTTGATATCACTTGCCATTTGAAGAAGATGTAGGTGCATCAACAAATAAGTGAGTGATGACACTAGAATCATGAAGTTGTATTTTATCCTTCAACGCCTTATATTCACTAGTGGAATGGGTAGGAACTCGATGGTATGAATAGAAAAAATGTTTTTCTTTATCATGTATGTGAAATTTCTAATGTGTAGGAGGAGGAAGGGTAATCAAGTGGGATTTGAGAAGCCTCAATAGAGTATTCTCTTTCTTAGATAAAGACTGAGGAGTAGGAAGCAACCCTTTCTCTTGTGGAGAAAATTTTGACTGCTCGCAAGAAGAAGGCACAAAGACAATGGATAATGGTAGATGAACCAATCTGCAAGAACGAGGTTGAGGAGAATTCATGTCATTCAACCCTAGTTTCCACTTAGATTGTTCATTCAAGCAACCAATTCTAAAATTACACTTACGAGGTAGAAATTCTATAGGGACCTAAATTCCTTGTTCGTTACACCCACAACCTTTATTCCCATAGCCATATTTAGAGACAAGCTTGAAGCCAAGGGAATAATGTGTTTGTAAATCTTGCGAAGGAGGAGGATCTTCACAGACATTATTATTCCAGCAATGGGGATTACACTCTTCTATGGGATCACCATCAACCTTCTTAATAGGACTGCCCACATTAGCCTCTTTGATAGAAGTATGATCATCTTCATCAGAAGGAGGAGGAATGGCATTAAGGACATTACAACTATTGCTCACATTATCTTGTGATACAAAAGAATAATCATCTTTAATAGCATGTTTGGATGATGTTATCAGAAGGACTAAATGGATCAAGTCGACTTTATATTCTTCAATGAAGGATTACGTAATGTCTAAAGAATCCAAATCATCACTGAGACATGCATTCTCTTGAGAAGAGGTAGAAGGAATAGACATAAGATTTCTTGCTTCATAAGGATCTTCTTTAGGGACATCTATCTCAAGAGTATCCTTTGTAGTAGGTACTGCTGGAGTAAACATCAAAAAATTGGAAGACACTGAAGGAATAAGAATAGGCACAACCAAAACCTAATTGACAATTGTCATCTCACATAAGTGTATATCCTTAGGGTCAGCCCTAACTATGACTACTCGATTATTGCAAATGAACTTAATAGATTTATGCAAGGTAGATAGGACTGCACCCATAGCATGAATCCATAGTCTACCAAGAAGTAGGTTATATGGTAAATTTTCTAACATATATAAGGGTGGGTATGGTAATGGGTACCAACCTCAAAGGAAATAATATCATACCTAGGCTTGTCAATAGATATTATCCAACCCATGAATGACAACAGAAGAAGCATTAAGAGAAGATGAATCAATATTAATCTTAGGTAATAGATCAATGCTACATATGTTGAGCACCAAACTGGTGTCAACGAGAGTACATCTAATGCCCATATTATTAATGTTAACTATAATCATCAGAGGGTCCACTTTTTTTTGTACTTTCGAAAGTGGGAGTTCCTATGGATAAAATGTAATATTCAGTGAATCTAAATGAATATGAGCTATCAACACATTAACATCTGATGACCTAGTGGAAGAAGGAAAGGGGATATTTTGCAAGGCTTCCTAAAGCATACCATGATAAACCATAGTAGAGTGTAGCAAGTCCCACAGTGAGATCTTGGTCAGAGTAACGAGGAGTTGCTCAACAAGATCATAATCACTGGGTGCTTTAGTTGTAGGTTTAGGAGCTAAAGGAAGACTTAGTTGAGAAGATGGTAAAGGAGTAGGTTGATCAAAATTTTGTTTATTCTTTCTAGTAACATAAGTATGGGCTACCACTCTATAAGAGGGATCCATAGAAAGATCAAGAGAATCACTATCAAATGGTACACTATCAATAGAAAAAATCCTTTTGTGAGAAGGACTAGCTGGAGTTAGATGAATGATCGGTCTCTCAGACCTTAGATTGGTAGAAGAGACATAGATTACATTTACAAACCATCACAACTATTGGAATATTTATTCGAAGAAATATTATTAACATCGATCCAGGGAGGATCAAATGTGGAAGGAGATTCATCATTCACTAATGCATCATCTCTAGAAGAGAGTGAATTTGAATGAAGAGAAGGTAGAGTAGTGTTAAAAAAGGTATCAATGATTTCATCCTCTTCCGCTAAAATATCCTTAGAAGGAATTTTAGGAGAGGGATCAACAAAGAATAAGAAGGAAACATGAACTCACTTTCACATGCTCATAAGAGAACATCTTGAAGCTTCTTAACAAAGATGAAAAGACATAGAAGGGATAAAGATAGAAAATACATTTTGAAATAGAGATATAGACATGTCGATCAATCCAGACAAATCTAGGGGTGACAAAACTGAGAAAAACAAAAAACCCAGATTTTTAGATTTTTTTGGTATTTTCTAGGTTCTAGTAATTTGCATTTTCAGAGGTATTTGGAGTAGAATTTGTGGTCGAAACATGTGCTGGTATCTAAATTTCAGCTATCAAATGCATGATATTTTAAGGATTGAATTAGTCCTCTTAGAGATCTTTCCAATGGTGTAAACAATTTTGAATTATGTGCACCAATCAAAAGTTATGACCCCACCAAGTTGGGATAAATAAATTCTTAGTTTTTTGAAAAAAATTGTGATTCACATTGAGTTCACCAAAATGTAGAGAAGGGGGATTCACTACTCATGATTCTCTTTATTCTCAAGATAATTCCAAGGGGCGAACTACCCTAAACTACCTCAAGGAACAGAGAAAGAGTTTTAGAATAAAAAAGAGCAGGCCTTAGAGGTTTTTTGGACAGACTGATAGGCTCTCATCAAAAGGATAGTAGCATGAAAGAAGGACAATAGTGTGGCACGTTGGAATATTCCATAGTCCGAAAACTAAGTTTATCATAGAAAAAAACTAATTGACTATGAACAATCTGTAAGAGAGGGGGACCAACCATGTTCAATGCTCTAGGTCACAAAGAGACAAGAGCACAAGGCTACCCTAACTTACTTCAGCTTAAAGAGTGTTTAGAAATGAGGGACGAGAATGATAAGGACTATAAGGTCCTTCAATCACTCTACAAACCTAAAACTCAGAATGGGGCTTGGTGTACCAGCTTTTGGGTTCAACACTGTGCCTCAAAAAGCTCTCTATTCAAGGATGAAAGCGCGATTCTAGGACAACAACACGGTGCGCTAGCCTCTCTCAAGTGTGCTGGAATTCGTATGGCTAGAGGACCAAAAAGACAAGGTTGAACACTAGAAAATGGACTAATAGCCTAGCTAGTGGTTTTTAGGAGAACAAAATAACACTATGAAATAATAAATGTATAGATGAATATGATAAAACAAGTAGATTAAAGCTAGGGTGACAAGAATGATCTCACAAAAGAGCCTGCTCGCTAGCTAGCTCCAAGAAGCACGTCCACCTTCACACAATAAAGAGGAAAATTGTTGGGTGGCTATATAAGGACTTGCCTTAGTCAAACCCTCGGTTTGGTGTTTCCACCTCCATGGACAACCAAGATAGCGAAAATGGAGAAATATTTGATAAAGAATTAAATGAAGTAAAGAACACAAAAGCACTACAAAACAATGTTATGCTTCTCAATCAAATCGTAGAGGAGAGGAGTAGAAATATTACCACCTCCACCAAGAGTTGACTAGCTAATGGAGGATAAAGTGAGATGACTCAATCACCTGCTGCAATGGTGTTGGTTACACACTTGCTCTATGGAGTTGATGGATTGTTGTTGCTACTGCTATGGAGTGCAAAGTGTTGTTTGAGAGTGATGGATGCAATAAAAGTTGTGTAGAATGCTTAGAGAATGGTGTGGAGAGATGAAATGAATGCTTAGAAGGTTGTGTAAGCTTATGAAGAAGATGAAAAGAGGATGAAATGAAGGAATAAATTGTGAATTTGAAGGAGGGGATGAAGAAAAAGACCATATTCGGGTCAGTTAGTCAAAGAGGGCGTTACAAATCGATCTCCAATGGGAAGTGTAACGCCTTTGCAAGATTTAGACATAGAAATCTGCCAAGGACATAAGTGCACCATGTAGATGTTTGCACGTTGTGCAGATGTCCCTGATAGTTATTCCTTTGCCAACACATAAAATGGATTCCAAGTGGAACGAAGGCAGTGGGCTTGTGTCGAATTTATCCTTCAAATTTGGTTTTCTAAAGTGAGGAAGGGTAAAAGGGGAATTTTCATAAGGGGTGAAAATTCACTCCTATACATTTTACCCCCAATTTAGCAAGCACGAATACTGATGAGTGCTTCAGTAAAGTAGATCAAAGAAGTAGTAGAGTTAGAAATGCATACCTAAACCGTCGAGGAAGCAGACCACGATCTGGAAAGCTCAAGAGTGCAAGACAACTAGAGAATGAAAGCATCTTATACGCCTATGGACCTACAAGGAGGAAACCCCCAAGATCTCTCACATGAAGGAATCCCCAAGAAGTAATCACCTCATAGGCCTATAGACCTACAAGGAAGGTGTTGTCCAAGATCTCTCACCTAAAGGATACTCCAAAAAGTTCCTTATAGACACATAGACCTGCAAGGAAGCGTCCCCCAAGATCTCTCACATGGAGGAAGTTGAGGAAGAACCCTATAGACTTATAGACCTGTAGGGAAGGTGTCCTTTAAGATCTCTCACATGAAGGAATTCCCAAGAATCACCCTACAGACTTGCAGGCCTGTAGGGACATATCCCCCAAGATCATTCACATTGAGGAAACCCAAGAAAGTGCCTTACATACCCGTAGACCTACAGGGGAGCCACCCCCAAGATATCTCACATGGAGGAAGCTCAAAGGAAGTTCCCTATAGGCCTACAGAACTATAGGGAGGTATCCCCCAAGATATCTCACATGTAGGAAACCTAGGAAAAGTAGACTTTGCAGAGTCAAAAAGTGGCTTCACATGAGCACTTGTAAAGCAACATGTTTACCCAAAGATATAACATGTCAAAAAGAAGCCACATAGGCAAGTGGATAGTCACATAGACCATCAAAAAGTTGGAAGACTTTCAAAGGGCTCCCTCGAGAACCCTAGTGTGAAGAAGGGGTCCACTCAAGGGATGCGTTGTTCAAAAAAATGGAAGAGATGTCTTTTTATCGAATCGATCCATCGTCAAGGAATCCTTTTGAAATATGTTCACTTCATCAAGGAATTTGAAAGGAAGAATATACCCCAACATGAGGGGAAGATGAAATTTGTTCCCACTTTGGAGGAAGGTTCTCAAGTTCTTTCTTTACAAACCTATGATTAAGGAAACATGTCCCATTAGGGTTTCAAGTTGAGAATGTAATTCTTGAAAAAGAGTTTGTGAAGATTCTTGAGAAAAAAATTGTTGGAAATGAATGCATTTTCTAAAAATTTATGTGTTATAGGAGTGGTGTTGTCAATCATGAAAGGGAAAACTCAAGCAAAGAGAGAAAGATAAAGGAAAAGAAAAAGAGAAAAGAAAACATGAACAAAGGGTACAGGGGTAGCCTGATATTTTGGGGTTAGAACTACTCATAAATATATTTATATGTATAGTAATATTGTATAAAATGAATTTTTATCAACCCCCTACTATATCAGACCATGTGAAGAATGCACGAGAAGAAAAATAAAAAATAAAAAATTGGGTCAACATGGAAGGAAAGCCTAAATGCCCCCAACACTTTACATCATCCCCAATTTATCAAAAATCAAGTCACAAACATGGAAGAATGATGATAAAAATAGAGGAAGGTTTATGACATAAAAACCATGGCTATATCCAAACACCAATAAGGGTGACGAGGGTCATCCAAGCGCACATAGCATGATCATGGGGGAAAAAATTCCAGCACACACACACACACATCTAATCTAAAGATAAAGAAGAGGCCTCCTAACACTAATCGACCAAGAGGTCATCCACTTCCCACTTTATATCATCATAGGGGGAAGGAGGATGGGCTTGCCTTGGTGGAATGTTAAGAGGAGGAGTGTCCGACCCTCCCAGAAAAAGGGCTAAGGAAGAGGGCCCCACAAGGTCCTCTCCACCGAGCTCTTGTGGAGCTAAGGTCAGTGATTTTGTGAAGATCACCGATAAGGTCAGAATCTCATCCAAAGTGTTAAACATGTACTTGATAGGAGTTCCATGTATCACTTTAACAAATGGGGAAGGTTGTGCCCAAGATTCACTACTAGGCTCACCGAGTGACTCGAGAGTAGTGACGAACTCAAGGGAAGCTAAGACTAGTTCTATCACTAGAATAGAACAAGTTAGCACATGACCACCTTTTAGAGAAGGTAGGTTCCTCTTATGTCCCCCATTGCTGGAAGGACTACTCTCCACCTTATGCTTCATCAGAGGAGGTGAAATCTCCACAAACGAGCCAAGAGGTGTGGAGGAGGAGGAGGAAGAGAAAACCATAGTAGACACCACTATAGTGTTCGTTATATCTATGGGTTTTGGGAAAGGCAGGACATCTAAAAGGGACATCAACAGAGGTGGCTCCACTGAAAGAATAATGAACACCTGCACCTTTTTAAGGTTAGGCATATTCACACTCATAGCGAAAGTTGAAAGTGATACAAAGCTAGTTTGAACGGAAGTAGAGGGGAGGAGAGAGGAGGATGCAGTAGGAGGTCCTGATATAGGGGCAGTCATCTCCTCTTCCTTCCTTTGTAAGGAAACCTACTTGGCCATGAGATACTTTCATCAGCAGTTATGCTTGCATGCAAGGCAGTTTCTATGACTCTTTGAACCAGAGGTTGGAGGTTGCAAGGGAATGAAAGGTTCCTGCTCAGCCATGGGAGTGTCCACTATAGCCATTTTTGGAGGAGGAATAGACTCTTGAATGGGAGCAGGAGGAGTAGGTTCAGAAATAATGGGGGGAGTTGGCTCGAGTGCCTGGGAAGCAGGCCTTTTCCCATTCACTAATTTGGGAGTAAGAGTGGTAGGAGCCCATTGAGGTTGAGACAAAGAGGACTCTCCACAGGGACCTTTTCCTCTACCATATAGGTAGTACCAAGGTCCAGGCGACTTATTAGGGAGGTATGATATCCTGATCTTAGGTCTACACCAAGGAGGGATCATTGAACTCAATGGGTAAAAGCCAGGCATGGCCATCCAATACTCCTCCCAATAGAGGGTAGTAGATGAGTCATCCTTAGGGGAGGTGAGCTTCTCCTTTCCTTTTTGGGAAGAAGATGTAGTTGATTGTTGTGCTACAGGAAGAGCCAATTTTGGCTTTCCCTTGCCCCCATTCTTGTACTTTACATATTTTTTGTAAAGTAGGATCATTTGAGGAAGTGGACCAACTGGGGTGGGCCAAAAGTGGTCTAGTGAATATCCCCCATGGGACACCAAAGACTGGTATCCAGTGTCATGCACTACATGCACGACACCTTCATGGGAGAACTTTAGACATTTATGAATAACGAAGGTGATTCCATTCATGGAAGCTAGCCAAGGTATGCCTAGCTTCATCTTGAGCAAATGTAACTCCAAAATGACATCGAAAACTATGTCAACATCCCTAGGTCCAACTAGGATGGAAAAAGTTATCAAGCCATATGGCTTCAGAGAAAGAAAATCATGTGTACGGATGGTAGATTTTGTTTCTTTGTATTATTTTCTATGTAATGAGTTAAGCCACAATGTCTCTTCTGTGATAGCATTCAATCAACTCATGGGATCTACTAAGACTCCTATCACAATGTTACCATTGAGGTGATCAGGAATATGGAGAGGCGAGGGCTTGTTATTTAAGGGTAAGTCCTAGAAAGTGAATGTTACATTTGGTGAACTGGGTGCAGGTTGTGCAGTAGAAGTAACCATGACCATGCTAACATAGGCCTCGGGTTGAGTGAGAGAATTAGTGGGATCGACAATCATGTTAGTTGAATGTGATGGAAATGGGTCTATGTATATCTGCAGTTCACTATTTGCTTTCGCCACCAATTTTTTTGCATTTTGTTTTCTAACATCAAGGTAAATAGTATTGTCCTTGATGCGGTCTTGTATCTCATGATGCAGGTGCATACAATGTTCGGTATCATTTCTATTAACTCGATTGTACTGATAGTAAGTATTTGCATCATACCAATTAGGGTAAGGTTCCTTAAGAGGTTTAGGGTTTGGAAAGGTTATGATATTATCCTTCAACAACTTTTACAACATGGAAGAATAATATTGTGATAAATTTGTGAACTTTTGGTTGCATTTGAGGTTGTTGTCATCTGTAGTAGCTACTACATTTACAACAAATTTTCCTTTCCCATAGATCAATACAATGGACTTTCCTTTAGAATGGGAGTGTGAGGAGGATCCCTCAAACTGAGCCATCATCTCCTAATACTCTTGTAGGGCTACACACAAGTGTGTGAAAGAAGGGTATTTCATAAGGGTGAACATCTCTTACCAAGTCCTTTGCAAGTTCCCTATGAATACCTTCTACACATCAGAATTGGGCAACAGATACGAGATTTGTGAGAAGAGCACCTAATACTGCATGATGAAATCGGTAATCTTTTCGTTATCACCTTGTTTACATCGGATGAGATCCAAAAACATCATCTTCAGCCTGATGTGAGCTTGAAATTGTTGTATAAATTGGTTTACAAGTTGGTAAAATGAGAAAATGGAATTATCAGGAAAGGAACAGTACCACTCAAGTGTCGTATCCTTGAGAGATTAAGGAAATATTTTTTCCATCAGCTCATCATGCTGGAAGAAATTTGTGCACAAGGCGTTAAATATTTTTTTCAAATTTAGGAATCTCCATTCCTTGAGGGAAGGGATTGTTTAGAATCATGACCGAAAATAGGCTATGCCAGAAGAAGGGTTCGAGGATAGGTTCAGAAGATGCTTGGGAGAGACTTGTTAACTAGCTCTGCATCTTACCCATATTTTGAAGAAGAGTGTTCAAAATTGGGTCATTAGAAGATAGAGGGCTAGAGGAACCTCCTCTAGAACTACCGCCAGAGCAACCACCAAAACCACTAGGGCCATTGCCATCAATAGGGCCTCCGTTGGAGCCACCTCCACTTCCAAAGCTACCACCATGACCTCCACCAGAACCTCTTCCACCAGCACCACCCCCACTACCAAAGCCACCACCACTACCAAAGCCTCCACCACTCATCCTGCCAAAACCTCCACCACTAGAGGTGATAGGAGGGGTGAAGCTAAAACCCAAGGGGATCTTATTCACTTTGATAGTGTCAGTTCCCTCAAAGGTAGAGGGGATGTTGATTGAGGGTACGGTATCGGTCATGTACACAAACGTAGGAGGCATCAACAGTCCTAGCTGTCTCTCATGATCTTCAAAAGTGGCTCCTTGTATAATATTAGGATTTCTTGGTCGAGCACATGCATCAGTCAAAATAGAGAGACTATCCAAGAGTTATATGCTTGTTCAATCTTTTCCCACCATAAACTTTAGTTCACTAATAATTGGGGCAGCTCTTGCCAACTTTGGGTCCTTTTCCAAGTGATGTTCCAAGTCACCAAACCCTTTGTTGAGGACGGAGAAATATTTTGCATGTATGTGAACATCCTAATGCTCATCTAACAATGACAGTGTAGGAGACGCAGGAGGAGTGGAGACGTGATCGATCTCATTAGAGAATCCTATCTCACTCCTTGACAACTGCTTCTATGTGGCCAGACCAATGGCAGGATCAAAGAAAGGGCTTGTAGAGAAACTAGTAGTGACCTTCGTCATTTCCATTGGAAGGTGTCGTATAATTCTCCTAACAATATACCTAGAGGTTGTGGAATGGGTTGTGATGCTCATAAACCTTCACAACACTCAGGTACACAACAACCATAGGTTACAAGGGGAAAAGCCTCAACACCACCAGATGAACAAACATTAGTTCACATCAGGTTCACCAAAAATGTAAGAGATGGGGACCAACCACATTCAATGCCCCATGTCATGGAGAGCCAAGAGAAAAAGGATTCCCTAACTTACCTCAGCTTAAATAGTGTTTAGAAATGAGGGAGAAGAATGATGTGGACTATAAGGTCCTTTGATCACTCTGTAGACCCAAAACTCAGAATGGGGATAGGTGAGCCAGTTTTTGGGTTCAACACTGTGCCTCATAAAGCTCTCTGCCCGAGGATGAAAGCATGGTTCCAGGATGAAAGCACGACATGCTAGCATCTCTCAAGTGTGATGGCATCCATAAGGCCATAGAACCAAAAATACAAGGTTGAACACTAGAAAACGGACTAACGGCCTAGCTAGTGGATTTTAGGAGAACAAAATAACACTATGAAATAAGAAATGTATAAACAAATATGATAAAACAAGTAGATTAAAGCTAGGGTGACAAGAATGATCTCATAAAAGAGCCTATTCACCAACTAGCTCCAAGAAGCACGTCCACCTTCACACAATAAAGAGGAAAATTTTTGGGTGGTTGTATAGGGGCGTACCTCAGTCAAACCCCCATTTTCGTGTTTCCACCTCCACGGACAACGAAGATAGTGATAATGGAGAAAAATTTGATAAAGAAGGAAATGAAGTAAGGAACACAAAAGCACTACAAAATAGTGTTATGCTACTCACCCAAATCGTACAGGAGAGGAGTAGAAATCTTACCACCTCCACCAAGAGCTCACTAGCTAATGGAGGAGAAAATGAGAGGACCTAAGCCCCTACTGCAATGGTGTTGGTTCCACACTTTCTCTATGGAGTTGATGGAGTGTTGTCGCTACTACTATAGAGTGCAAAGTGTTATTTAAGAGTGATGGATACAAGAAACGTTTTGTAGAATGCTTAGAGAATGGCTTGGAGAGATGAACTAAATGATTAGAAGGTTGTGTAAGCTTGTGAAGAAGATGCAAAGAGGATGAAATGAAGGAATGAATAGTGAATTTGAAGGAGAGAATGAAGAAAACGGCCATATTCAAGTCAATTAGTTGAAGAGTGCATTACAAATCGACCTCCAATGGGAAGCGTAATGCCTCTAAAGGCTTCAAACATAGGAATCTGCAAGGGACGTAAACACGCCATGTGGGCATCTGCTCATCGTGTGGGCTTCCCTGAAATTTATTCCTCTATCGACACACAAAATGGATTCCAAGTGGAACAAAGGCAGTGAGGTTGTGTGGAATTTATCCTTTGAATTTGATTTTCTAAAGTGAGGAATGGTAAAAGGGGAATTTGCATAAGGGGTGCAAATTTTCTCTTATACACAATCTAATTACTGAGAGCTACCAGAGTACAAGAAAATAATACAATATGATAGAACTAAAAAAAAGTAAAGTAAAGGGTAAGGTTAAAGGGGATAAGAGATAGAATATGCTCACAACAACCCAAGTAATGAGGCCTCCAACAAGTTAATATCCTCAATACGTGCATATGTAAGATTGAGAGAAAATGTTGGGGCTGTATAAGGGTTTTCCTTAGTCAAACCCCCATTTTTGGTATTCCCACCTCTATAGACAACCAAATAGATGGAGAAAGTGAAAAAAGTAATCAATTATGAAGTGATAAAAGTAATCCCCATTCAAGGAGGAGAACATGTATCGAGAGATAAAGATGCAATTGATAGGGGATGTGTGAAATCCTAGGATTCTCACAAGCACAAGATAAGGGAGATGTTAGTTGCAATGCTCAAGGAAGCCAAAGAGGGAGGAAAGGCTAGTTGTAAGAGCCAAGAGAGCTACAAAGAGTGTTGTAAGGAAGTGAGAGTGTTGTTCTAGCAAGCTATATGGAGTTGTGCAATCAATATTTCAAGATAATGGGAAGAGGAAGAGGCTAGAGCCAAAGCTAGAGAGGTCTAGAGAGAGCAAATGAATTGAAAGAATGGATTAAAAAGAGAGAATAAGAGGGAAAAGAAGCTTCACGAGCCATTACAAGGCATCCCAGGCTATTACCATTAATAAAATTAGTTGAGAAGTGGAAAAAATGCGCAAAACAACCATTTGAACATTGAAATGTCATAAGATGCTAGCATGGCACATAGACGTCCATGTGGCACGCTAGTTTCTAGACACATCACACTACAAAGCGATGAGAATGGGAGAAGCACAAGGTTTGATGCAAAGCATATGCATGAAGGTAGTTGCTAAAAAGTGGTCCTTAGCATCCTAACAAGGGAAAAAGGTTGATGCAATGACTAAAATGAGCCTACACAAGTGCTAAGGGAGTGTACACCAAAGTGGATACAAGAATCTATGTGAAATTGCAAGGGGTGCAATTTTACGACACTACGGATAATTTTCCACTACTTAGGAATTTGGAACCTATCCATAGTAGATTTGATACCTTATCTTAATTTTAGTTTATATGGTCCAATTATAGATAGCACCATTATCATAAATCCAAAATATTGATATATTATTTCTCTTGTTCCCTTGTCATTACACCCTCCAATAATGATCAGTATGTTCAAGTAGAATTTTTTTTTCACATTTTTAAGCTACCTCATCATCACCATCTTCCTTAAACTCTTAGATAGTTTCACTTGCACTTCTAAAATACCTTTTAAACTTAATATTACCACCTGAAACAACTTGATTACATGTCCTCTTTAGTTTTCATCTATAATGTAGAACTAATGACTACCTCTAAGGGTCAAATCACTTGGTGGGAGAAAGAAATCATTAGATCTATAAATAATTTGAGATCTTATATCAACATAACTATATAAAAAAATTGATGAAGGTAGTCAAAAAGGTCAACTTTCTAAAGGAAGAACACTAATTTCCTTAACCCCATTGGCATCTCCCCCCAACAAGTAGTTTTCATAATGAGAACTAATATTAAAGATGGTTTTAATTCTAAAAATTCCTTGGAAGATTCACTATACATAAACATATGCCTACAAGAATTAAAAATTAAGAAATATTTTGGAATACAATGGATTGGTTCTTATTTTCATTTTTATTTTTTCTAATAAATTATGTTTCAATAGTACCATCTCTAACTTTTCTAACACTACTTAACAATAAAGAGATCCAAGTATAACAATAAAGAATATACTAGACTAAACTAGGCATATATGGGACAATAGAGATGCACAAATAAAAAAACTAGAAAATTGACTATGGAGGTAAGAGACCAATCAATAAGATGTAGATACTAAGGGGTCAAGGCTACCCAATTTTGTGCACCTTATTTGATACACTCGACTCTCCAAAAAACTACAATAGCAACAATGAACTAAAGGGATAACCTTGATAATGAAGATAATGGGGTCCTAAAAAAAATTAGAGGTTCTTGATAGAGATGCAAAGATTGTCCAAAATTCAAACCTACTAGAGAGGACTAAAACACATGTTTTTTGATTAAAACTTGTGTAGTCCTTGTATCAATGGGTATTTTCCTAAAGTTAGATTATCAAATTCAAAGTACACCAAGTGTCTTCAATCTCCATGGATGATCTTCATTACACCTTCTAACTTGCTGGAAAGATGTGTTGCCCTCAAATTCAAAGTACAAGGAATTCTTTGACTATTCCTATGTCCTAAACAAGCTTTGAAGGATTTGAAATAAATGTCTATGCCTATGAGAAAATGACTAAAATGCCTATGCCAAGAAATACCTAAAACTTAATGAATCAAATATAAATGTTGTGATATATAAGTATGAGCGTGAGTATGTCTAAGTGTCTAAGTGCAATCAAAATTGTGAGCAAAATTGGCATTTTATAGAAAATGCAATTTTTAACGAACGAACGAGATTGAATTTTGATAGAAGCCTAAAATCAGAGGACGAGATTTAATGTGACAAATCCTAATCAGGGTTAGGGAAAATTTATTAAATGAGTGGTCGAGATGTCATATGAGAAGATCAAATCGGCGGTGGAGAATAAATGAGATAATTAGTTAGAAAAATAAAGATTTTCGAAAATCAAAAAGATAAAGACTGCCTAATTTGTGAGATTCAAAAAATCAAGAAGATAAGTGTTGAACTGAAAAGCGGATTTGAAAAATCAAGAATCTGCTCAATTACTTGATTTTTTGGAGGAAGATTACCATTTTGAATTAAATTATTTCAAGAGATCGACTTTGTGTGATAATAAATAATCGATTTTTAGATTATTTACTAAAATGAACTGACAGTCAAGAAAGTGATATCATTTTAAATAATTTATTTATTTAAAATGAGGGAAATGTTAAATTTGGCAATTAAATAATTAAAGATAATTATTTAATTTAGAAGATATGATCAATAATTAAATAAATTAATAAATTCATTTAAGTATGAGAATTAGTGACATGTTAAATAATAAATATAAATCATTTATTTAATAATCAGGAAGAATAAATGAACAAAGATAATTAAATAAATTAATAAATGTATTTAATTACAAGACGACAATAGACCCTTAGTGACGTATTGAATAAATAAATATAATTTATTTATTTAATAATCATGAAGAATATAAGAGACATGAATTAATTAAATAACTATAAATTATTTAATTAATGGTCAACTATGGACCAAGGACATAATTAAATGTCATAATTATGCTAGGACGAAAGTGGTAAAATAGAGCTTGAAGGCCTAGGTCATTTTTATATGTCTACATTTTCCCCCTCTTTGTCATAATGTAGCATGTCGCATTGTGATAAAGAAAATAAGTCAAAGTCATGCCCCAGTGAAGGTATAGAGTATCAATGCCCCCTCGGAATTTTTTTCAAATTTTGGGCAGGCGACAGAAAAAATTGGAAAGTGTCCCGATAAGTCAATTTAATGACTAGAAAAACATTGGTGCAGATGGTTTGAAATTTTGACATGTTTACGACAGCCAAAAGGGTGGTCAAAGTTGGTCAAAAGGACCTCCAGTAATAACCTAGTTGAAAAATGTCATTTTGAATTTTATAAATAGGTTGATAAATTGGTAAAAGTCAATTCATTTTCACTATTTACCTTTGCAAATTCAAGAGCTTAGAGCAAGGAGGACTTTAGCAAGGATGGTGATTCCATTCATAGAGCATCGCGGTGAGATCGTACGAACTTTCAGGTGGCCAAAGGGTTCTGAGCCTGTAGTATGTACTCCTAACCCCCTTTGTAATTTTCTCGTTTTATGTGCCAAAGTTAGGGTTTTAGGGTGAACAATGAATGCGCTATGACACATATGTGTGTGCATAAGCCGCATTTGAATTCAAGTTCAATGCATTTGATGTGCTATGATGCAAGTGAAAGGGTAATTTAGGGAAGGCCAAGCATGCATAATGCATCTGCCAAAAAGTGCGACGCATTCATCATATCGGGCCGCATTTGAGAGTGATAATGCTCCATGTGTTATTTTGCGATGCATTTGAATTAAGTGTCACATATGCCATAAACTATGGAACAAGTGCACTGATGCGACATAATTGAGCGACAAAGCAACACAATCGATATTTCATGGCACAATTGACGTACGAAATGACACAATAATTTTTCCACGACGCAAGTGTAGTGAACGCGATGTATTTGACTTTGAGTTTGACTAGTGCTGACTTTGATGGGTTTCAAATTTTATAGGCCTTTGATTATAATGACATTTGTCCATAACTTGCTAACACTTTATTTGACCTTGTGCAGAGATAGCTTGTGCCTATTTACACTGGGGAGAGTAGGTCATCGACCTTCAGGTTCGATGATGACCTGAGTTAGCCACAACCACAATGGTTGATGAAACTGGGCTTGTATTATGTTGCCTATATGCTTGTTATTTAGAAAAATAGGGGATTGTTGACTACATTATGCAAGAGGTGGTGGTCATAGACATGCTCATTCCACCTGCTAATGAGAGAGGCCACAGTGATGTTGGAGGACGTCTACCATACCCTACGATTGTCGATCCGAGGAGAGCAGATCGTTTATGACCCTCGGCATGGCTACCAGAAATTCACAACCTACTATCGAGATGAGGGAGCAGGACTCGACATCGAGGGATATGAGATCCGCTGGGAGTTTATGGCAGAGCATTATGCCTGGTTTGATGCATTCTTGGTGACACTGATCACCAGGATACTGATTCTTGACCATCGCGGGCATGGGTTTCCCATTGGTTGGGGAGACGTGATAGTGGGGATGAGGTGGGACAAGATAGTGTGTGCCTGGGGGCCATGTTTGTTGGGTACCCTCTACCATCAGCTTCACAAGGTGACTTATTGGAGGGCAGAGAGCATTTCCTGTGGTACCACCCTTCTGATGATATGGGCCTGAGAGCATATAGCGATATTTTTACTTCCTATTTAGAGACCACAGCTAGCAAAGGGGATGCCCTACACCTATTACTATGTCGGTGCCTTACAAAAGATGTGGATGGGAGAGACAAGTTGGTGGAAACATCCGATTAACACCATGACTTCATTTATCTGGAGACCCTACAGAGACTGTCATCAGTGGGATGATAAGGATGACCACCTGAGCTTATGCATACAGTACCATTACTTGATCGGGAGGATAGTGCAAAGTCATCTCATTATAGAGATGTACCTGCCACAACATGTACTGAGACAGTTTGGGGAGTAGCAGGGTGTACCATTGGGCATAGCTGAGTACATCAGATCTTCCAGGGAGTTAGCGTAGGGGCCATTGATTCCTGTAGCCTTTTTCAAGCAGCAAATTGATGGGCTAGTAGCCCAGTAGTGGGGATGGAGAGGTAGGGTGGCAGATCCAAGGACTAAAGTTGACTATGACCTATGATGGTAGGCACATTAACAAGTGCCACTGATAGATCTAGATGGGCTAGCATCGATTGACAGATGGTCAGTTATACCATGTCTACTGTGAGCCAGGTGAGGGGAATGAGGTGGTGATAGAGGAAAAGGTAGGGGGAGGGATGGTGGTAGAGACAGAGGTAGGGGGAGGGATGGAGGTTGGGGTGGAGATGATGGAGATGACGGGGATGATCAAGGAGATGACAGGAGGTAAAGGAGGGATGGCTAGAGGTAGGGCAGGAGGGTGTGATAGCATGTGGCCAGAGCAGCACTAGATGCTATTCTAGAGGTGGTCGAGAAGGGAGAGAGAGAGGAGGAACAATCGAGGCAGGAGCAGGAGGAGGAGTAGTCGAGGTAGGAGCAGGAGGAGGAGCAACTAAGACAAGAGCCTGAGGTGGATGTGGATGTGGACGAGCCTTGGGATGGGGGAGTCGGTGGAGAGGATGTTGTAGAGGAGGAGGAGGATGATGATGCTATGGATGAGGCCGAGAGATTCCTTAGATGGAGGATGGTGGAGGGAGAGGAGGAAATACTATCTACCTTGACATTGCCCCAAGATCCCACGACATACCAGAGGGTGGCAGATCTATAGAGGAGACTGGATGAGAGTACTACAGAGGTCAAGGTACTAGAATCAAAGCTGGAGATGGCCTGAGTAGAGCGGGATCAGGCAGTGATCCCCAGTAGGAGGCAACACAGTGGTGTGTGGACTTTGTAGCTTTATGTTTAGGACCTTCTGGGGATATTTCTTGTGAGCTTGCCAGGGTGAGCACTTGGTATGGGTAGTACAGGACCTTATATGAGCAGGCAGTGCCTCCTGAGTGATGAGATCCTACACTATCGCGCTCACAGATGAGGACAGGCAGTGGTCACAGATCAAGGAGTGGGAGTAGTAGCAAGAGTCACACTAGTGCAGGAGGATCTACCTCCTCAAGGCACACATTAGGGAACATGTCCCATCACTCACACAGGCATGCCTCAAGTCATCATTCGAGTCACAGTCATGGGTCCATCAGTTCAGGGTAGAGGTCAGTATAGAGGTAGCCACCAGCGATAGATCCTTCATCAATTCAGAGTTAGGTTGTAGTGTCAGCACATGTGCCATTAGTGTCAGTACCATCAGGTTCATAGACAAAGGTTGTTACTGTTCCACCTATTTCCATAGCGCCAGACACCGGTCCTCAGCCACCACACTCTTTCCCATGAGGGGATGATGAGAGCCTTTCCTAGGGACATGCTTGCTACTTTTGCTTTTATGTTATGACACATTATGTATAGACCATTGAGCTTGCGAGCTCTGTTTTTTGGGATATCTCATGACTCTATCCTGTGACATTATATATTTTTGATATGATGCTATATGATGCAGTTTTGATGTGTCCTACATGTGTGTTAGGTGATGTCATTTGATTTATACATTATGATATATGTGATGTGATGGTTATGTGAATTATGTAGTTATGATTTATGATGGTATTATTTACATTTCTTGTCGTGTATGTCCTATGATGTCTACTTATGATACAATGTCATGATAATGCAATGCTTATTTATATGTTATGTCGATGTTATACCATGGATGATGTTGATATGCATAATATGTTTATTTGAATGGATGCCATGTTTATGTTTATGTTAATGCATGACTATGTATAATGCAATATGTATATGATTTAATGCTATGGATGATGTATATACAGACCTAATGCAATGTCTATGTGATTATGTATGCACTTATGTTTTTGTATGTCACAGGATATCATCGAGAGATGGACAAGAGAAGATGACAGGACAAAAGGAGATGCATGTTAGTTCCTAGACCAAATCCTTCAAAACTTTACCATAGGAATTTTTATTCTTATTGCTCTTAATCATCACTAGGAAGATTGTTGTGATGGCCAACAGACACCATGATATGACATAGATCAAGGTGTGCAAGGTTGTACCATCACCTATAAAACAAGCAGTCACAAACAAGGATGATCATGACTCATACTAAGAGAACAATTGCCCTAGTATTTTTGTTATAACCAACCACAAGCATAAAAAAACAAGAAGGAAAACTCATGAAACATCATTGCTTCTTTAAATCCTATTTCCAAGAAATCTTTGAGAAACTAGCAGCATGATTGCCAAAATACAAAATAGAGCCATTATCATGATACGTCGTTGTTTTTCTAAATCCTAAAATCAAGACCTCGCTAAGAAACTAGTAACATGTGTGTCAAGAGACAAGACAAACCTCATGATACGTCGCTGCTTCTCTAAATCCTATTGCTGGGATCTCGTTGAAAAACCAATAACATGATGAAATCCAAAAGACAAGATAAGACGATCATGATACATCACTACTTTTCTAAATCTTGTTGTCAAGATCTCACTGAGAAAATAGTAACATGATGAAAGCCAAAATACAAGTGCCAAGTGTTTGCCAAGTGTGTCTATATGTCAAGTGTCTTAATATTGAGATGTTAGGTAGGATGATGTCAAGATGCCAGGGTATCAAGGTTTTGACGATGCCCAGATCACGAATGTCGAAGATTGCCGAATTCATGGCACATCCTAAATAATTTTGATGTCAAGAGGATTGATCCCTAGATGTCAAAGGCGATCCCTCAAAATGCCAGGTGACAGTGATGATTCCTAGGAAGGACACATCCTAAGGCATAAATGACTGAGTTTGTTCTTCAGAAGGACGCATATGAAGAATACTGATGTTGAGAGGACTGATCCTTAGATGTCAAGAGGATCCCTCAAAATGTCGAATGATAGTGGCGTTTCCTAGGGAGAACACATCCTAAGGCATGAATGACAGATGCTATTCTTTAGAAGGACATATCTAAAAGATAACCAAGAGTTGACAATTTTGACTGGTTATGACAATTTTACTTGTTTTGTCCAAGTTTGACTGAAGTTTGACTTGTGTTGACCATATGTCGATTTCCTTGGCATGTTGATGTGATTTGTCATGTTTGAATAAATGATTTTTCTTGACTTAAATACTTTTGACATGTGTGACAGTGTAATGTCATGAACCCTAATGGAATGACCTAGTGCAACCTCGGGGGCTCATCAACAGATGGCCTTGCCTATGTCATACACTTAGAGACCTCATAGTTCGACATGACCAATGACTTTGTCTTGATGACCAAATATTAAGTCATGATTTTATTTTGACAAACCTAGAGGGACTGGCCTAATGTCTCAGGGACTCAAATATGAGTCTTGCCTACATAGCAAATGCACAGAGACAACGTAGTTTAGACAAATGACAAAGATGAATTGATTTGACAGACCTGACAAAGAATGACTTCGCTTTTGTGATTTGGAGATAGTTTGACGTTTGTTGTGGTTTCTTCAAGACGTTTTTCAATTTTTATGTCTTTCTTCAGGATGTTTTATAATGTTTTTGGTCTTTTTTTCGGACAACTTGCAATGTTTTTGGTCTTTCTCCAAGATAGTTTGTGATGTTTTTGTCTTTTTTTAGGAATTTTTGTGATGTTTTTATCTTTTTTTAGGACTTTTACAATTTCCATGACCATGCATGATATCCACTATAGTCACAAGATAAAAAAATTTCCCCTAGTCAAGTCCAAGACTTAGCCACTTTTGAAGGATGTGAAAGGGATATGCATGGGGTGCCAGATGGACAATATGCAGGACTTGATGTCAACCATTTGTCAACCATGATAGGAAGGGTATGACGTGATGGAAGATGTCGTGGTGGTGAAAAAAAATGTGTTTCATCATTGACCAAGACATATAAAGTAACAGTAGATGGCAGAGAAATGATTGACTACGCATGGTGCTTGTTTGCCAGGTTTTCACCATGGTACTTTTCCAAAGTGCCTGTTTGCCAAATTTTCACTATTGAATGAATTATTTCTCTTTAATATTTTTGTCATTTTTTTTTTGTGTCGCCAAGATGCCTGTTTTCCAAGTTTTCATCAAGGTAACAATTTTTTATCATTTTTTAGTTTTTTTGTATTTTAAAAATTTTCGGCTCAACTTTCTGATGCTTATGCATTGAAATTCCAAAGATGTAGACTATTGATAGGATTTTTCAATTGTTCACCATCCAGGGTAGCCAACTGATATGCTCCATAACCAAAAGAAGATACAATGACGTAAGGACCCCACCAGTTTGGTTCAAAATTGCCTAGCTTTTCTCTGTCAGCTTGGTTCTAAGGGTTCTAAATGAGGACTAAGTCGCTAATGTCAAAATTCTTGACCATAACCTTCTTGTTGTAATTGCAACAAAGATGGTTCTAATATGCCTATAGATGGTTGAGGGATTTTCTCCTTCTTTCCTCTAACATCTCTAGCTCATGTAGGCACGATTGTCTATACACCTCATCATCAGTCAGACCCTTCAGGGAGACTTGTAAAGAAGGAATTTCAACCTCAATGGGAAAGATGGCCTCAACTCCAAAGACTAGGGTGAAAGGAGTGACTCCTGTAGGTGTGCGAATGCTAGTGTGGTAAGCCCATAAAGTAGGGTTGAGTTTAAGGATTTTAATAATGGTATTATGTGATGCCTCAGCTTGACCATTTCCTTGTGGGTAATACGGAGAAGAAAAATGATGTTGGATGTGAAATCACTCACATAACTCCCAAATGCCTTGGTTTTTAAACGGATGTCCATTATTAGTGATGATGGATTGTGGAAGGCCGTACCGACAAATAATATAGTTAAGAATGAATTTGGATATTTGTTTTCCGGTTATGTATGTCAGGGGGGTGGCTTCGATCCACTTCATAAAATACTCAGTGGTGGTTATGATGAATTTGTGGCCATTAGACGAGGTAGGATGGATCTTACCCATGAGGTTGAGTCCCCATTGTGTGAAAGGCCAAGGAGAAGGGATCGGTCGAAGTTCCTGTGCTAGAGCGTGAATCAAATCACTGTGAATCTGGCATTGGCGACAAGTCTTGACATATTCTAATGCATCTTTCTCAATGGTCGGCCAATAGTACCCAAGTCTCGTAATCATCTTGGCCAGAGTAGGACCACTCAAATGAGACCCACATATAGCCTCATGTACTTCATGTAAGGTTTTGCATGCTTCATTGGTGTTGAGACATCTAAGGAGGGTGTTGTCAAAGCTACGACGATGAAGGGTTTCACTAACAATGGCATATCTTGCGACTTTTTGGATAAAAGACTTCCTCTAGTTATTGGATAGATTAGGGCGGAGGGTTTGAGACTTAAGGTAGTCATGAATGTCTTGGTACCAGGGAGAATCGGGACCAACAAGCTCGCAGACCATCTCCAATTTTGGAATATCATAGGTGAGGACCAACAGTTGTTCTATTAGGAAGTCCAACTGAGGCATATTTCTTGGAATGTCGAGGAGAGAGTCTATTGTAGCCATTGCATCTGCTGCCTTGTTCTATGCTTTCAGAAATTGTTCAAAAGTCACCATATGAAAGTACATTTGAAAACTATCAACCATTCATTTGTAGGGCATCAGTTTCTCATCTTTTGTGTCATAGTCATCATTAACTTGGTTGATGACTAACTGAGAATCCCCATAAACATGTAGTGTTATGATTTTCCATATTATTTTCATTCTCAGTCCCGTAACCAATGCCTCATATTCTGCCATGTTATTTGTGCATGGGAAAGCTATGCATAAAAACTTAGGAATGGAATCTCCTTGAGGAGTGATGAATAGGATCCCTAACCCCAAGCCATGATTAGTATGCAATCCATCAAAGTATAGTCTCCAAGGTGACTTGGGTTTTGTATGGAATATTGACTCATTTGGAAAATCTGCCACTAAGGGTGATCACTTTGTATAGGCCCATCTGCCAATTGGTTTGTAATCACTTTTCCTTTGATCATTTTTCTTCCGACATACTAAATGTCATATTCGATTAGAATCATGACCCATTTTGCTAGATGGCCTGTCAATGCTTCACGACTCAAGAGATATTTGAGAGGGTCAATCTTTGCTACTAGTTGTGTCTAATGGCTTAACATATAATGTCTTAACTTCTGGGCTACAAAGACCACTACTAGACAAGCCCGTTCAATTGCTGTGTAATTTAGCTCATACTCGACCAATGTCTGACTAATGTAATATATGGCCTGTTCTTTTCCTTCTTGGTCATTTTTTGCTAGTAATGCCCCCAGTGTTGAAGTAGTGGCCGAGATGTATAAGATCAAGGGTTTTCCATGAATGGGCAACATGAGGACTGGCGGTGACAGTAAGCATTCTTTTATTTGCTGAAAGGATTCTTGGCATTTATTTGTCCACACAAAGGGGATTCCTTTGCACAAAAGATATTGGAATGGTTGGCACTTGTTAGCCAATTGTGCTATAAAGCGCCAGATAGATTGCACCCTGCCCTATAATGTCCTGAGTTTGCTTATTCCCCTACGAGGAGGCATGTCCATTATGGATTTTACTTTTGTTGGATCAACTTCAATGCCTCTACAAGAAACTAGGTATCCCTAGAGTTTACCTAATGTTATGCCAAAGAAACATTTCTTAGGATTTAGTCAGACTTTGTATTCTTCTAGTCTTTTTGAAGATTGTGTCTAGCAGCTTCAGATGATCTTTTCTTGTTACTGATTTAGCCAAAAGGTCATCTACATAATATTCCATTATGTTATGCATCATGTCATGAAATATTGTGGTCATAGCCCTCTGATATGTGGTACCTACATTTTTAAGACCAAATGGCATGACATTCTAGCAGTATGTACCCCAAGGGCAAGTGAATGTTGTTTTATGTTGATCTTCGGGGGCAATACGAATCTCATTATAGCTCGAGAAACCGTCCATGAGGGACAACATCTCATATCCTGCTATGAGGTCAACTATGATATCAATATTCAGAAAAGGAAAGTCATCTTTTGGGCATGCCTTATTTAAGTCTCCGAAATTTGTGCAAACTCAGATCATTCCATTTGGCTTCATTACTAGCACAAGGTTAGATATCCATTCAACATAATCAATAGATTGTATGAACCCAACATCTAGAAGTTTCTTCAGCTCAGCCTTGACCAGTAGAGTGACCTGAGGATGCATTTTGTGTAACTTCTATTTAACTAGCTTTGCATTTGGCAATAATGGTAGATGGTGCACAACAAGTTCTGGGTCTAGTCCCGACATGTCGGCGTAAGACCATGCAAATTTTATTTTACGTTTTGTAAATAATTTGTGAAATTCTAGTCTTTCTTCTTCAGTCAAGGATTCAACAAAGAGGACCATTTTGGAATCTTCTACTATTGATATGTTGGCTTCTATGGTGTCCTCTATGAGCATAGCTGATTTCTCTTGTGTTATGGGAAGAAAGTCCAATCCTCCATATTTGGGTGCCTCAGAGAAGTATTCACCCATAGATATGTCCTTTTTTTTTACTTTTTTGTTATCAAAAAGTTCCTTTCGGTTTTCACCTAAAGACTTTTCATTTTTTGTTTTATTCTTATTTTTAATTTTGTGACTGGAGGACGAAGCAGTCTCACCAAAGTAGGTTGCACAATCTAGGTCAATGGCAAATCCTGCCTTGTGATCACCACTGGGTATGCCCTCACGTAATCCCATGAATTCTGTAATAGCCTCATCATTCTGAAAGGTGTCCGGGATTGGCGGGCCTTGTTGGTCCCAATCAATTAATTGTGGATATACTAAGGAAATTCCATCTTCAGCGTTGGTAAATTGAGGGGAGGATGCGGAAAGCATGCAGATGGATTCAGAGATATTGTACATGAAATTATCATCATCCAATTCTACATCAGAATCTATCCAATATTCCCTTTCACTTGTTTCATATTCATTGTTAAATTAAGGGGTAAATGACTTAGAGTCATGGTTTCCAGTGTCATCTGGAAATCTAGATGGATTTGACTAAAGGGATTCAAATGGTGGGGTTTGTATGTCCTGGGGAAGGGAAATGGGACTGTGACTATTCGGTGCATTATCGATTTTAAATTTTTGCCAAAAAATTTGTTCAGAGGTCAGTTCCCCCATTTCAACGAACAAATCATCAAGGCAACAGTCACTTCAGGATCTTTGGGAGCCAAATTCCCACTCTTGGCAGGCATTTTTGGTGAAGGTTTCCTTAGCAGTCTCGACACTTTCCAAAGCATGCACATGCTCACTTGAAAGTACACTGGTACGTCGGTTGTCATTGTCGGGCAATCCATATCCTAATCCAAGATACTTTGGTATTTTGAAAGATTCTATGGGCTCTCTTTGTCTAGTTTTATTTCTACCTAGGCCACTAGTTCCATCATAGCCCTTAGCCTTCATCATGTCATATCCTTTTCCATATCTCTTAACTGGTAATGGGGGTAGGTCGGCCATTTCTTTATAGATCCATCCTGTAATATTGGCAAGGTCCTCATTACTCATGTCTCCCCATTTTATGAAAACCATTTTTGGTGGAACTTTGAAAATTTATTTGGGTTCCATTCTAAAACATGGTCAACCATAGACCTTCAGAGACTTGGGTATTGTTGTGATGTTGTATGTTGTATGTAGTTTGAATTCTCCACAACCTAGGTCTTGGATCTTGACATTGGGTTCATCCTTAGGAAGTGTGGAAGATGGTGGTATGATGGAAGACATGGATGGAGTAGTCATGGAAGATGTTGCTAGTGTGGATGGTTCAATGTATTTAGAAGAAGAGGAGCTAGAAGCTTCTCGGTTGATGGGCACTTGGTTTTTAGAAATACCCCTTAGGTTGGTGCAATATTGAAAAGAGTTGGGGTCTCCATATATGGTAATTTTTGTGCTGTCAAATGGGAATTTTAAGCATTGGTGATATGTAGATGGAACTACTTTTAGGGCATGAATCCATGGGTGGCCGGGCAAGATTTTGTAAGGTAACTCTAGATCGATTACCTAGAAAGTTGTATCTACAATGACTGGTCCCACTCTGATAGGAAGAGAAATAACGCCTCTAGAGGAACGTTCTTCGTCATCATATGCTTTTATGACTATACTCTTTGTAGGGTCTATGCATGCATTAGAAAATCCTAGAGCCTTAACCAGTTTCAAGGAGCATATGTTCAATCCTACTCTGCCATATACTAAAACTCTTCTCACCTTGTGCTTATGGATGAAAGTTTCAATGTGTAATGCATCGTTATGGTTAGTCTTGGGTGACGAGTAGTCTTGATCAGAAAAGGTGACGTGGTGAGGTGTAGTGAGGTATCCCACCATGGTCCCAAATTGGTTGACATCAATATCCTTAGGGATGGATGACTCTTGTAGGGTTTTATCCAAGATAGCCTTATGCGTGGGAGAGATATGAAGTAGCTCAAGTATGGAAATTTGTGCGGGAGTTTTTCCAAGCTGGTTGATAAGGTTAAATTGACTCTTGGGTTGCCACTACTTTATGGTCGAGGTGGCGTGTGACTACCTAGAAGATGGACCAGGTATGGTAATCTTAGGTTGCCTAGTGGGAGGCAGACCAGCTATGGTGGCATTGCATTAGGGTGCTCATTTGACTGTGATGGTGTTGATGTATTCATCATTAGTTCAGACATTGTTTACAATAGGTCCACTAGAATAGTCATACTTAGTGTAGGCGTAATTGGCTTGATTATTGTTTGTCTTAGGACCTGATGTGGAAGCATTATTAGAACCATGGTCTTAAAATGGGTTCTTATGAATGGTATGGTCAAAATTTGATGGAAATTGTGGCCCACCCAATTTGATTATTCAACTCTCGATAAGGTCTTGCACAATATTTTTGAGTTGTCGACAGGATGATGTCTTATGTCCTTTAGCCCGGTGGTAAGCACAAAAGGAATTATCATCCCACCATGACGGTTTAAATTGCCCTAGGTCATATGGTTTTGGTTCTTCAAGTGTGATGAGACTGTTTTGAAGGTATTTCTTGAGGACTTCCTCCATGGGCTCACCCAAGGGAGTATATGTGCGACCCCTGGGGAATTGTCTCATCTTACGATATTGTCCTTGATTTTGACTGTTTTGACCATTTTGGTTGTTCGGGATGGCATTGGTTGGGGTGTTTTTTTGTGGTTGAATCCCTTTCAGAGCCAGTATAGGATCCATGGTGTTTACAAGCTTGGCATCAACGACACCGTCATTGGTAATGATGAGGGCACAACCCGAGACATAAAAAAAATAACCCACAAACAAGATAATAATTTTATTATTCAGAAAATGGAGCTTCTTACATGCAGAGGATCTCAATCCCCAAGTTCTACAACACATGCAAGTTACAGAAAGCTATAGAATCACCCTTTCACAATATGCGAGCTTGTCCCTAAAAAGTTACCCAAAAATTAGAAACCCACCCATAAGTAGAGCTCCTCATTAGTTTGGAGCCAAAATAACATTCAAATTTGAGTTTAGGTAGTTTGGCGCCAAAAATTTACAACATGAAGTTCAAATTTCAAAAGAGCATTTGCAATTGTATCTTCTAGAAAGTGCACCAATTTCCCGGGGCCATAACTTTTGATCGGGGACTCTGATTCGTGAATCGTTTGAACCGTTGGAAAGGTCTCGAAATCAATAATGCGCTCAAAATATACTACACCAATTTAGGTAGGTTTTGGGCCTGTTCTAGGAAATATAAGTGCCTCAAATCTAACTCGAAGATTTTCAGGTGCAAATCTGGGAAACCAAAACTGCAATATCTTTCAACCCAAGAACAGAAAATAAAAATCATAAATTGGAAATTTCATTATGAAAAAAAGGGTATCCAAAATGTAAAAAAATATAAAAACCGAGAACTTGAAATTTAACTATTTTTGGGTGATGCAAGATTGCCCTTACACCACTGGATGCTCGCATCGGACACCGAGGGTAATTTGAGAAGTGACCCCATCCGTCTTAGAAGGTCAACCTTAGGCAACCAGAATGAGATCTTTAATAGGCCTTCCTTTCTATTTCACGGATATTCTTCATACTGCCTATTCACAGGTACTCCTTCCACACAACTATCTGGGATTTCTTCAATCTCCTCCTTTTTTGAAGTAGGTGTTGGAATCCCACACTGTTCCATTGTTGGTACTTCCTCTATGCCACCTTCATGATACTCTATCAAATCTGAAATGTTGAACATACAAGAAATGTTGAATCCATCCGACAACTCTACCTCATATGCATTCACGATCATGCCTCTTCAAAATTTCGGGGGACCAAACTTCTTCATCTTCAATTTGTTATATGTTCCCACTTTGAAACCTTTTTTTCTGCAAGTGGACCATCACTTCATCACCAATCTAAAACTCCTTATACCTCCTCTTCTGATCTACCTTAGCCTTATACTGCATATTCATCTTGTTAATATGTTCTCTTACCTTCTCATGTATATCATGATGTGTTCTACAAAATCTTCAGCTTCAGCACTTATTTTTTTCTCGTGGTCCATCTTCCTCAATTCTGGAGCTGTTCTGGGCTACCTCCATACACAATCTGGAATGGTGATCTACCAGTGCTTCTGTTGATAGAATTGTTGTAAGAAAATTCTGCCTAGGGTAAGTTCAAGTCCCATCCCTTGGGTTTATCTCCTACCAAACATCTCAGTAGGTTACTCAAACTCCTGTTAACAACCTCTATCTGCCCATCTGTTTGTGGATAGTGTGCAAAATTGGACTTCAACTCTATCTTCAGCTTCTTCCACAAGGTCCTCCAAAAGTACCCCACAAATTTGGTGTCACGATCTGGAACAATACTCTTTGGCAGACCATGTAGCATCACCACCTCTTTGAAGAACAAGTTAGCAATGTGGACTACATCATGGGTCTTCTGACATGGAATGAAATGTGCAATCTTCGAAAACCTATCAACTACCACAAAGACTGAATCATTCCCTCGTTGTGTCCTTGGCAAACCTAGAACAAAGTCCATACTTATATCCTCCCACGGCCTCTCTGGTATAGGTAAGGGCTGATATAAGCTTGTATTCTGACTCACTTGTTTAACCATCTGACATACCCTGTAGCTTTGTACAAACTTCTTCACATCTTGTGACAGGGCCAATAATAATGCTCAACGATAATGGCAATGGTCGCCTCTAGACCAAAATGTCACCGCCATTCCTCCTTCAGCCTTCTCCTTGCTCAGGGTTTCTCCCCCTCAATGGAACTCCAGCAGGATACACAATTCCCCTTCCCTTAAATAACGTACCATCTGGATTATGAGAATCCATTACCCTTTATCATCCATGTAATAGGTTCCTTGCCAGAGCTTTCCAAACCTCTAAAAAATCGGATCTACATATAGTGTCTTGAGGTTCATTGAACCCAACCAATTCAATCTGCATCTTTGTCATCAATGTATGCCTCCTACTTAAGGTGTTTGTAACCCGATTTGACTTCCCACTCCTATGTTTCGAAACAAAGGTATAACTCTACAAAAACTCTACCCATTTCATATGCCTCTGATTTAATTTTCCTTGACTATTTAGGTACTGCAAGGCCTGATGATCAGTATATAGAACAAATTCCTTCGGCAACAAATAATGTCTCCATTTCTTTAATGCTTGAATTATTGCATAAAATTCCCGATCATATACAGAATAATTTCTCTTAGCATCATTTAACTTTTCACTGAAATAGGCAATGGGCTTACCTTCTTGGCTCAACACTGCTCCAATGGCACAACCACTGGCATCACAATCCACCTGAAACACCTTGTTGAAAATAAGGAGCTAGAAATAGGTTGCTCTGTCCTCCTTCCAGCAGGTTCAAAACTTTTACCTCTCAGGTGCTCCATGAATTCTTTCTATCCCTCTCATTTGTTTCAGTCAGGGGTCCACAAATACTTGAAGTTTCTAATGAACTTTCTATAAAACTAATGGGCTCCATGGAAGATCTCACCGCCATTGAAGTAGTTTCTTGAGGTAGAGCCATTCAAATAGCCTTCACCTTCTCTGGGATCATCTTAAGACCTTCTACTGAGACAACAAGCCCCAAGTACACTAACTCACTCTTCACAAAACTACACTTCTTTAGATTAATCAATAGTTTATCTTCTCTTAACTTCTCAAAGGCTCTCTGAATATGCATAGATGTTCATCCAACGTCTTGAAAATCAAATATCATCAAATACACAATAACAAAACTTCCCAAAATTCTTTTTTTTTAGTATTCATGGCGACATATGACTGTGGTCATTAGTTAGCCCAAAAAGCTACCAACCACTCGCAGACCCTCTTTTGAAGGAAATCTGCATTCATCTCCCTCTTGAATCTGGATGGTGATATCACTCTTGGATCAATCTTTGTAATCTTGAACTCCACTCAAGCAGTCCATCAGGTCATCCATCCTTAGCGAGAGAAATATATACTTGATTGTTATCTTGTTTTTTCGGGAATCTGTACATCCTCCACTCCCCATCCTTCTTTGGTGCTAGTCTTGATGCACATGGACTCAAACTCTCTAAGTATCAAACCCTTTCTCAACAACTCTTGAACTTGTTTGTTCAACTCCTCATTTTCTTGGAGTCATTCTATGAGTTGCCTTATTTGGAAAACTAGCTCCAGGAATCAAGTCAATCTGATGACTGATCTTCCTTATTGGTGGTAAACCCTCAGGTACATTATCAGAAACAATATCTTGAATCTCATCCAACATCCTAGAAACTTCTTCTCGAACCTTCTCACTATCCTCCTTACTCACTGTAGGAATCAATGCATAACACAGACGCTCATGCTTCATACCTTCTAAAAAAATTCTTCCATCTACATAACAAATTCTAGCACTACTGCATACCTTTTCTTCGGTCTCCTTCAAGGGTTTCAACTTGTGACGAACTCCATCCTTTGTCAAGGAATAAATTTTTGCATGGCCATCATGTATAGCTCGCCTATTGAGCTTCCATGACCTCCCCAACAACATGTGACATGCATCCATGGGGATGATATCATAGAGTACCTCATCATGGTAGCTCTCGATCTTGAACTTTAATAGGCACTACTCATTGACCAAAACTTTGTGGTTTTTCTGCAACTAGGCAATCCGATACGGATGTAGGTGTCTTTCCCTCTTCAGCTTCAACTTTGTGACCATTTCCTCTGACACTAGATTATCAGTGCTCCCACCGTCAATAATGACATCAAAACATTTTCCTTTACACTTGCACCTTGTGCGAAATAGATTCTTCTTTTGTTTTGGTTCCTTTTCCTCAATCACTAGGGCTCTCCTAATCACTAGGGCTTCTCCCCTTTCAGCATCATCAGAATGTTCAGATTGGGCCTCCTCATCTGCATGCGTAACCCTTCCACGACCTTCTGGCCTTTTGTCTGCCCTTCCTTTGTGTTGTGGACATTCATAGGTTCGATGCCCTTCTTCATCACACTAGAAACATGTTCCTCTGAAACCACCTCCTCCAGATCCTTGTCCATATCTCCCTCGTCCTCTACCTCTTTAATCACCACTATTTTGATCATGAGGGTAGTAGAATTCATCATTTCTTTGGCTTCGGCTGGTACCCACATCTTCACTTTTCTTTTCATCATCATTTCGGCTTCCTGAAGGTCTTCCATTGCCCCTTCCACTTTGACCTCCTTGTCCTTTTTGCTTGCAATCAAATCTTTTGTTAAACTTCTCTTCCACCTTCAGAGCAAACTGATACACATCCTCAATGGTGGTCATTCTGACTAGGCTTAACTCCTCCTGAATGCTCGGTCGTAACCCATTAAGATATTGGGCTACATTCTCCTTATTGGCCTCTATGTGACCCATTTTGATGATTATCTTGTGAAAATATTCAATATACTCTTCCACAGATCTACTTCCTTGCTTCAACCCTTGCAATTTCTTCAACAAATCTAACTCATAGTCGATTGGTATGAACTGCTTCTTGATTTCTCTACCATGCGATCCCATCTGGTGATCTTTCCTTTTCCTCTTTGATTTCTTTCCAACTAGACCTCTTTCCACCAAATCTGTGGCCCTTCAAATTCATTTCGCAAACTTAACCCGATGGGTCCTTTATTTCCTCATACTCAAAATATTCTTCTAGCTCATTGATCCAGTTGATCAACTCTTCCAGGTTCAGACTTCCGGAATAACTGGGGACTTCTACTCTGGGTCTTTTCTCGATCTTTGAAATGGCCCTTATTAGCCACATTTGGTCTTGATCAATTGATTATTCTTCCTCTTCTACATTTGAACCCTCTTCCTCTCCTTCATCCTCACTTTCCTCCCTCGGTTTAACCCTCTTCTCAACTGCTCTTTTAGCAGCGTCAATCTGTCTCTGGAGGGCTGCCGGTGCATCTCTTCCACTAACATTTCTACCGCCTCGACCACCTCTAGCACCACCATGCCTACCAAGCATCTTTCTTGACCTCAACCCACAACCACAGTCATGCGAATTGCTGCCTCCGATCGGCGATCTATCCACTCAAGAAACCGGCTCATTACCACTTGATGAGGGCACGACCCGAGACACAAAAAAAAAAAACCCACAAACAAGAGAATAATTTTATTATTCAGAAAATGGATCTTCTTAAATGCAGAGAATCTCAATCCCCAAGTTCTACAACACATGCAAGTTACAGAAAGCTAGAAAATCACCCTTTTGCAATATGCGAGCTTGTCCCCAAAAATTTACCCAAAAATTAGAAACCCACCCATAAATAGAGCTCCTCATTAGTTTGGAGCCAAAACAACATTCAAATTTGAGTTTAGGTAGTTTGGCGCCAAAAATTTACAATATGAAGTTCAAATTTCAAAAGAGCATTTGCAATTGTATCTTCTAAAAAGTGTGTCAACTTCCCGGGCCATAACTTTTGATCCGGGACTCCGATTCGCGAACCGTTGAACCGTTGGAAAGGTCTCGAAGTCAATAATGTGCTTGAAATCAGCTGGGCTAATTTTAGCAGGTTTCGGGGCTGGCCCAGGAACTCTAAGTGCCTCAAATCTAACTCAGAAGATTTTTAAGTGAAAATCTGGGAAACTAAAATTGCAATATCTTTCAACCCAGGAACAAAAAATAAAAACCGTAAATTGAGAATTTCATTATGACAAAAGGGTATCCAAAAATGTAAAAAAGTCTAAAAACTGAGAAACTTGAAATTTAACTATTTTTGGGTGATGCAAGATTGCCCTTACACCACTGGATGCTCCTGCATCAGGTAACATGTTTATTTTTGACCCAGTACTTATTTTTGTTAGTAAGCGGATTTGCATTTGTATTTTTAGGACCATACTTTAGCTCTCCCTTTGCAATAAGGGCTTTTCTCAATTTGGACACCTTTTTCAAGTAGGTCTGTGAAGGTTGTGCAACAATGTACTTGTAATGCATATTTTAAGGGTCCTAGAAGTGTTTGAACGAACATGTCCACCTTTTCCTTTTTGGGTATGTCGATGTGACAATGACTAGCTAGACTTCTCCAATTTTTGGAAGAATGGGATGAACATTTCGCCAGCGTCCTCTTGCGTGAGATTGCATAAGCTTGTAATAGAGGTGTCCATGTCAATGTTGTATGCATAATTTTTTATGAATTTGTGTTTAAGTTCATCCCATGTTTGGATATCCTTTTTAGTGGAGAACCATTCAAGGGCAGGACCTACAAGACTTTTAGAAAAAAGTCTCATCAAGTACATTTGGTTGCAAATTCTTAGACATGTTCGATAGGGTTTTTCTTTCCTCCATATTTGGTAAAATTAGGTGACACATATCCCAAAGGAAACGTTGGCATGTATAAGTTCATGTCGAAGGGATATATGGATAGATCATATGACACTTTTGATTTCTTGTTGGATATTTGTATGTTTTCTATGGTCTTCTCTAGACCCATCAGCTTTGCTTGTAAGGCATCAATTATGGGGTCATTTGTGGTCCCATACATTGGATTGATTGGTAGACCATAGGTCCCCATTTGTTGTGAGTGGATGTTGGCATGTTGTTGAGGTACATGTTGTTGTGGCGTGTATGATGTGTTCTGATTTGCATGTTGTTGGTATTGAAAGTTTGGATTTGAAAGTTTGGATTGGGGGTATGTTGGTGGGTATGAATATGGGATGAGTACGTTGGGATGTGTCCCCCAGCCATTTGGGTTGATACTTGGGGAATATGGCGACCATGCATATTTTGATGTGTGAATGATGCCATAGGTTGTGTGTTTTGATTTCCTTGTCCAAAATGTTGGGTTTGTACAAGGGGAACGGTCATATTTTTTCCTTGGGAGGTGATGGCATTAGACTATGTTGACATGTTAACATTTTGTTGTTGTCCTTGAATAAAGATATGCCATTTGCCTCCGCCCAAAGGATTATGTGAGATACCAATGAGAGGATATGATGAAGATGTACTCATGGTACTAGATGTAGTTGTCAATGGAGGATTTGTATGGCTTGATGATTCCCCCATGACATTTACCATAGTGGTAAAGAGAGGATTGGAATAACTTTCCCACACTGTTGAGGACCCAAAGGTGGTTCCAGCTAATTGTGACGGTGTTGTGGATATTGTGGGCATTGTGACGGATTGTGATCCTCCAATGGATGTAGCATTTATTGAATTGGAGTTGTTTGGAATGCTTGAGGTATCACTCATGGTTGTTGTGACTTTTTGTGAGGTAGCATCAAAAAAGGTATTGCTTGTGGTGCTTGGAGGTTGACCACTATTTGACATGTTATGTGTATTGTTGACGTTATTGGCAAGAGATGTCAATCTCAAGGTATCGATGTCAAATCCATGAAGGTATTTAGCACCTTGACTTAAAAGTATGGCCAAATATCTATATTTGTCATATAAGACCATTTGTTCTACAAAGTAGGCTGCCTCTGGATCTTGTGCTACTACCTCTAGGTTTTCCTCAAGTATTTTTCCATATTCATCCTTACATAAGAATGGTTCAAAGGGGCTGTTTGATGAGGATGATATGGTCGTGAGAGGTTGATTATTTGTATTGCTAAATGGGTCATCAAAAGTCCAATTTAGGTCATATGTGTGATTGTTGACATTGGAAGTGGAGTCTTGTCCAAAGTTTTCCATTTGTCATTTCTTTCTTTGGAGTCTAGTTTCCACCATAAAAGGGACTTGCTCAAATGAGGGTAATGAAAATGATGACGAAATGCAGGAACGATACTACCCTATGTTTTTTGTATTGTTGTATTTTTGATAATGAGGGATATAAATGCAAGGTGATGACTAAGGAAATGATTGATGCAAAATGACAAGGTTGTCAAAGGAAAAGTGTGGAATGAGGACTAAGATGGTAATGCTGACAAAGGACTAAGGCAATTAATACAAAGTCTAGGTTCGAAATGAGGACTAGAGGTGGACAATGCAAAGTCAAAGTTTAAAATGATGAGTAAGTTTGGACAACGTTTGGAAAAAGGTTTGTCTAACCACTCTAAGGTTGACGTATGTCTCAATTTAGGTAATCAAAAGGACTTGCTAAAGGGACTAAATGACGAGTGAGCCTGCCTAACTAGACTATTGAGTTGGAGGTTCTCACTAAAATGACAATGACCGAAAAGAGGAATAATGACTATGTCCCAAGATAACCTAATGTTGGAAACAATGGTGTTTGCAAAGTGTGGAGATTTGGCCTAATCCAAAGTTACCAAGATGAAACCTAAGGAAAGAAAATGACAATTATGACGCCTAGGGAATGCAACTAAAATATGGAAATTTTAAACCTATGGTTAAAGTGCAAGCTAATGAATGCAAATGATGGACATTTTTGAGCAATTTTGATTCTGGTTTCTGACAAAGACTTTTGAAAAAGATGTTTGATAGTAGGCTAAGATGTCTGGACATAGATTCTGGTCTAAAATAGGGTTTACTTTGTTGACAGGAAAATGCGTCGTTACAAGTAGCAAATGCATTGCATCGATCAAATACGGCTTTGGGAATGTCAAATGCAGCTTTAGAGAAGTTGAATGTGGCTTTACAAAAGGAAAATGCATTTAAAAATAGGAAAATGTGGTGTTTGGAGCATCAAATGTGTGTTATCAGAGCAGATGCGTTGTAGAATATGGAAAATGCGGTGCGACAGAGCGATTGCGGTTTGACAGATGCATCTTAGGATGTAAAAAAGTTAATTTTTCTGATGTTTTGGTTAAAAACCCGAATTGTTGAAAGTTTGACTATTTGTTTCCACATGTTTGAGTGTTGTTTGTTTCATTTGAGTAACCAACAAACACTTGGCAAACATGATATTTTGAAAAGTAAACAAACACACAAGAGAACAAGTACGATCTTAGGTTAGGCCAGGATAGTATTTTCTAGAATCCATATGGGTTTCCTCAGCCATATATCAGTAGTGTGTGAATCTAGAAGCTTGGCTTCACGGGCTCCCCCTTACAGTGCACTCTCTTCTCAGGCCAACCAAGCTTCCAATCCCCATGAAACTCCCATGGCAGATTGATCACCTTTACTAAAGACTGCGAAGACGTGGAAGGCTTCACATCGATTGGTGTTGTACTAGTAAATAGAAGGTTTTGGGCTTACTACACAAGGGTTTTTAATTCGGGACCCCCGTTCGAGTGGCCATACATGGGGCAAGAGATTAATCACCAATTAGGTGGCACTCCAGCCTGAAGAGGTTAAGCTCAACAAGGTTTATGGGAGTACTACTCTGTCCATATGACACATACACACTCGTAATCTTGGGTTTTCCCTTAAGACTCACATTTCTATACCGGTCGGGGGTAGCTTGGCTTTAGCTCCATTGCTGGTTTGAGTCATGTTGGGGTGATGAAATCCCCAGGCAGGCCCAATTTCTAGAGGTGATGATCATTTCTCTTACACCCAGGATCACATTACTATGCAAGGGGAGAGGATACTTTGGTTATTACATCAGGGTTACACAAGGATAAAGTGGGTCTAGATTTTTGATCACCTAGTTTACATAGGGTAAGAGCATACTCACCTACCACTTTCAAACACATGCAAAGAAAATGAAAGACATGTTTATTTTAAGTGCACCAAAATAAATGTGTTGTAGTCTAATAAAAAAACAAACACGATGTTTAAAATTGAATCTTTGACACTTGAACCTATAAAACCACAAGTTAGTAGTTTGCTTAAATCATCTTAGACTCACAAAATATAAATGCCACATGCTACAAAGAGAAATTAGTAACATAAAAACCTTATGCTAGAAAAGAAAACCAGAATATGAAACAAAAAAGAATAGAAAGAAGAAAAAAATAGAATGCAGAACAAAGAATGATAGAAAATAGAAAAACCAGAATGCAAAAGAAAGAAAAAAAAAATTACTAGGAAATTGTGTCGCAACAGAGCGAATGCGTCACTATGTGATATTCAGATGCATCACTTTTTTGTTGAATGTGTCATTCTATACTACCAATGCATCACCTCAGAGTGATTGTGTCATTTTATAGTTTGAATGCATCGTGACACATCAGATGTGGCACTAGAAAACTCAAATGCGTCATTTCATACCTGTACCTGCAAAAATGACAGAAAACACAAAAAACCATCCAAAAAAGAAAAAGAACAGTTGGGTTCACCAATGTATCAATGGGTATTTTCCTAAAGTTAGATTATCAAACATTAAAGCATGCAAAACCCAAAGAAAGTAATGAAGTGTAAAGGAAATATAAATTAAAAAGACACAAAACGGAACAAGCTCATCAAGTGTCTTCAATCTCCATGGCTGATCTTCATTACACCTTCTAACTTGCTGGAAAGACGTGTTGCCCTCAAATTCAAAGTATGAGCAATTCTTTGACTATGCCTATGTCCTAAACAAGCTTTGAATGATTTGAAATAAATGTCTATGCCTATGAGAAAATGACTAAAATGCCTATGCCAAGAAATGCCTAAAACTTAATTAATCAAATATAAATGCTGCGATATCTATGAGTGTGAGTATGTCTAAGTGTCTAAATGTAATAAAAATTGTGAGCAAAATTGGCATTTTATAGAAAATGCAATTTTGGACGGACAAACGAGATTGAATTTTGACAGAAGCCTAAAATCAAAGGACGAGATTGAATTTTGACAAATCCTAATCAAGGTTAGGGAAAATTTATTAAATGAGTGGTTGAGATGTCATATGAGAAGATCAAATCAGTGGTGGAGAATAAATGAGATAACTAGTCAGAAAAATAAAGATTTTCAAAAATCAAGAAGATAAAGATTGCCCGATTTGTGAGATTCAAAAAATCGAGAAGATAAGAGTTGAACTAAAAAGCAGATTTGAAAAATCAAGAATCTGCTCAATTACTTGAATTTTTTGGAGGAAGATTACCATTTTGAGTTAAATTAATTCAAAATATGGATTTTGTGTGATAATAAATAATTGATTTTCAGATTATTTACTAAAATGAACTCACAGTCAAGAAAGTGATATCATTTTAAATAATTTATTTATTTAAAATGAGGGAAATATTAAATTAGGTAATTAAATAATTAAAGAATTATTTAATTTAGAAGATATGATCAATAATTAAATAAATTAATAAATTCATTTAATTATGAGAATTAGTGACATATTAAATAAATAAATAAAATTCATTTATTTAATAATCAAGAAGAATAAATGAACAAAGATAATTAAATAAATTAATAAATTTATTTAATTGCAAGAAGACAATAGACCCTTAGTGACGTATTGAATAAATAAATATAATTTATTTATTTAATAATCATGAAAAATATAAGAGACATGAATTAATTAAATAACTATAAATTATTTAATTAATGGTCAACTGTGGACCAAGGACATAATTAAATGTCATAATTATGCTAGGACGAAAGTGGTAAAATAGAGCTTGCAGGCCTAGGTCATTTTTATATGTCGACAGTCCTAATAAAATTCAATATGAAAAGTAATTCACTTTGGATTGTTGTTTAAATTTTGTTAGCTTTAAATAAGTATTTCCTTCTAAAATAATGCACTTTTATTTAGTGAAGAAAAAGATTAGTCTTAAATTTTTTTCAACTTCATATTCTAAGATCAATTTATTTTAAATAACTTAAGATTTCTCATCATTTTCCAATTCACATTTCTTTTAAAATTTGAATCTTCAATCTCAAAACATTTTTTGATAGATGAATAACTATTGTTTTGAGTTACCACATGGGTTCACTTGTAATGGCAATAAGGATTGTAACTATATTGAGAAACAGTCTAGGGTCATGTAGAGTGCAACAATCAAAATAATAAATTGTACTTTGTTATAGACTTTGATTATGATCTTGGAGGTTGTTATTTATTTGGATAAGGGTCATCTAGATTGCAATAATTACTTAGTACTAGTAGTATTCATTCTTTGATTTCTTAAAAAAAAGATATGATAAAACATTATGTTGCAATTTTTAACATAAAAAAGCTTAAGAAAACAAATAATTACATGTATATTGGGGTTTTAAAGTTGATGCTCCTTTTTTGAATTCTCCTTATTTTATCATTTAAGACTGTTGTAGATTCTATTTTCTTCTTAATTTCCTTGACTAAGTTATAACAACCATACCACATTATTAGCATGTTCACTTAGTGTTTTATGACATTAAAGACATTGATGGTGAAGGTGTTTGCTATTCATAATGAATGTCACAATTTCAAATTATCTAAAGGGTGACAAGATTGCACACCTCCTTGTGGGTTTCTACTAGTGGTTTATTCTAATTCACCAATTTAATATTTTACATTACAACATAAAATAGCTTTGATGTCCTTATTGTTAAAGGAAGATACATGTTAGTTGCTCTAATGATATGATTAGCTATATATTAAAAAAATTGGGAGGATATTTTAACAATCAGTAAAGGACATTGTACTAATATCTAAAGAGATGGCATCAAACATTGAAATTTCATTAATCACTCACATTTTTCATCAGACAATACACAACATGAAGAAAACTAAATGTTTAGTAAAAGAAAAAAACTAGTAAAAAATAACATTGAGACAAATCAAGATAAAATATAATACTTTAGCAAATAAAAAAAATACTATTCTAAATCATTTGAATTTTTTACTTTAACACACCAATGAGTGAGAAATAAGATGTGTAAATATAAACTGTATGAATTTTGAACCCTCTCCAAGTACTTCATGAATTTAGCTTTTGGGTATGTGTAGGATCATCATGGGAAAAAAAGGCCCTTAAGTGGTAAAAAAATCAGAAAAATCAAATTTAGGAAACTTGATGTAAAAATTTGAATAAATTATCTATATTATTTCAAAAATATGTAAGAATAGAATCTATATAAAATTGAATGTAGTTTCTAAACTACTAGGTTTTCTTAAAAAATATATATATCTATTTGGTGAAAATTTGAAATTTCAATGCAATAGTACTTAAATTTCGGGAAAAGTAAGTATGTGTCTATCCACCCTAACCACAATAAAATGATAATAATTTTTTATAAGATTTTAGATATAAGTAGAGGACTCATGCCCCAATGTGATGCATGTTTTTTTGTAATTTTTTCCAAGTAAATAATTAATTATGATTTTTATTACAATTTTTAAAAAATAAAATTAGGTATGTCTGACCACCTTAACTTGGTCAAAAATTCATGAAATTCAATTTTTTTTTTTTAATCCTATAGTATGAGAAGCATAGAATGTGGCAAATGTTTTGGATTCAAAAAATGTGATATTGTTTGAAAGTTGTACATGTTTTTCAATCAGCCTATCAATTAGGACTTTAGTTGTAATTTGAATAGAAAATGAATAATAATTACTTATTAAATTCAAAGTAAAGCATAATTTATATCAATGGAAAGCTAAGAATCTCATTTAAAAACCCTTTTCATTTCATCAATTTTTGGTAGAAAAATAGTCATCAGCCACATACCCATCATATTGCCACTTTTTGGCCCATCATGATCCTGCACATACCCTTTTCCTAGAGAAGGCTCAGACATTGATGGAGTTGCTTCATAACTTTTTAGAGAATTGAGCATGAAGGAATCAGACAGTATGCAAAGGAAAATGTAGCAAGAAGATAAAATTTTCCAGTGTTAGAAAAATTCTTGGTTACATGCACAAGTGGGAAAATTTTGAGTGGCTATATATGCTTGAGGGCCTGAGGTGCAAAGGTGTGGAAAAATTGAGCAGATGCAGGTGAACTGACAAATTGGATATGAAGGTGAAAATTTTCTGAGTGTTGACATGAAAATTTCACCTTTGATGTAAGGGCACTGAAATTTAACACCTCTACATGCTCTTTGTAGATTATGGTGCAAAAGTAGAAAAAATCAACACCTTTGCAAGTTTTTTTCATTTCATGTGTAGGTGCGCTAAATTTTAATGCTTATGCATATTGGAAGATCAAAAATATGTAAGGGTGGAGAATTTCTCCATACCTACATGGGATAAAATGCACTAAGTGCAAGCTTGAGAAATTTTTCCAACCCTACATGGAGTAGAGCTAACTAAGTGTTAAGTCATGGAAAAACTCTACCCTTACACTTTAAGGTAATACTTATTTGTCCAGGTGGTAAATTTCACCGCACTTTCATGTAGGCTTAACAGGGTTTATTGTATGTTAGAGTAGTGAATTTCACTAACTCTACATATAATACCAATGAACATTCCTGCCCTTTGCATAGGAAAATCCTACACACATCGATGGTAAAAATAATCGCCAAGGCATGTAACATAAGAAGGTTTAATGTTGTCAATTTTCATACAAACCTATGCAACACAGGGCTTGAATTGTTCTAGTTTATTCATGGATTCTGAAAGGTGGTGAATTGTTGTGCTTTTCGACCTTTAGGGTTTATGCACCGAAAAGGGGCAATTTTCCCTAACTTTCACTGAAGAGAAAACCCTTGAGATCTCAATGCAAAAGAGAAAGAGATCTTGCAACAGGGTTGTCCTAGGGGTTGAATATTATCTAATGAGGGATTCACCACCAAATTTAGACTTGGAAAAGACAATGAAATGCAAGATGAAATATAAAACCCTAATTGAATGTAAACTAACACTAAATGACCAAGAAAAGTGCATGAAACAACAAAGAAAAATACAAAATAGAATGTGTGCACCTGGAAAGATGAAGAAGGATAAATGGAGGTCTAGAACACTAGAAAATATAACTTTCTTGCTGACTGGGACTCATTCACCAAGCTAGGTGAATCATTCCAATTTTTGGAAAATTGTGCAAGAACCAAAATCTCCCAAAAGGGTATCCATATCTGCATAAAGTCCTAAAAATTGACTAGAAATGTGACTCATTTGCCAAGGGTGGCGAATCAGCCTAGTTGGGCTTTTCTACAACTTCAAAAGCTAATCTTACTCTACTCTATCTACTCTATCCTTCCTAATTGATTTCTTGATTTGAATCTCCGATTTGTAACCTATAGGTGATCTCAAAGGTTCTCCAAGGCTTGGTGACAACTTTGACAACTTTGAATGATTTGCAACTTTCTTCCAATCTTGTTCCTTAGGAAAATTTCCAACCTAGACTTGCAAATAGTAGAAAAAGGAGAGGGAAAAATGTTGTTGGGTTAGTGGATAGGAGTTTTCCTTGGTCAAACCCATTATTGGTAATTTAACCTTGAAACATAATGAAATAGAATGGAGAATGATGAATGAACAAGATAAGATGTCGCAACTCACCAAACCCTAGAAATAAAGTGCTACAAATATGCTTGAGATGGATACAATGGATGTAGATATTGACTCTTGCTTTGATGATGATCTTGAATGAAACATTTTCTTGTATCATAAACCCTACATCAAAAAATTTAGCAGAATAACAAACATGATGCATGAAATCTTTGACATGACGATTGATGCTTGAGGAATGCTCTAAAATGCTTGATAATCTACCCTTGAAGACTCTTGAATGCTCTTGTAAAAACTTGTGAACTCACTTGAATGCTTAAGATGTCAGGAGGAGAAAATGAGTGAAAGAATCTTGTATGTATACTTAATTATGCAAGAATTTCCAAAATTACAACATGACAAGCCAACATCAGATCTAGGAGAATAAAATCCTATCAGAAATTTGAATTAATTTCAATTTTGGGCCACATGGGAGTCATTCGGCCAAGGTGGAGAATGAGTCCCATTAGGCATAATTTATGGGACCAAAAACTAAAAGTGCTTAGAAATGTGTGAAATCCAATTTGGGGCCAAAAAGTCCAGGTGGGGATCATTTTCCCAAGGTGAAGAATGAGTCCCAGATCACTAAATCTGGGCCATTCAAACTAGAAATACTTGAATTTTGATTGGTTAATGATTGGTGTCTAGATTATCCTTGAAAAGATGCAATAAATGAGGCTTGTGGATGCAAAGTAGGGCCAATTAAAGCATAATAAATCCCAATTATTACCGAAAAGCCTAGAAAAGTGTGAAAGTGTGTTACAAAACTTTATAACACTTCAAATAAGGAAAGATTAAGATTAAAAAGAGGTTTATTATGTTCAATTAATTAATAAAACCTGTGAAAGTGAGTTACAACACTTACCAACACTTTAGCAAGGTACAATTTAAATCCATTAGTTCACAAGGGCCCAAGACCTAATGTGAATGTTTCATCCACATTACAACACTAAATCAAGATGACATTAAGCCCAATTTCATAGGGAGGGCCTAAACAAGTGTGAAAATGTCGCTGACGATATTTTTTGACACTATAGATTTGAAAACCTGGCCTCACTAAAGTATGTAATGTGAATGACATAAATCCTAAAGGATGAGTTCATGATATATGACCCATGGAGTTTAAATACCACTTTGAAAAATAGTGAAAACATAAAGGAAGGAAAACCCTAATGGGTTCTAAAATATCACAAAGGCATGGAAAATAACAATAACCAACACACGAAGCAAAAAAATTAAACTAATAATAGAAAAAGGGGAAAAAAAGGTGGATTAATAGAACCCTAAAAAGATATAAACATAAACATAGGGCAATCATAGAGAAGGTGAAAAAATGAACATACCTGAGAAAATGAAGAAAAACAACATGAAAACCAAGGTGAAATCAATGAGGAATCCACTCAAAATCCACAAAAAAATGATCACAATACCACAACGACCGTACAAAGAGCAACGGAGGGAAAAGAAGAAATTAAAATGAAAAATAAAGCAATTATAACCAATTTAAAACCCAAAACGCATTAAAACCTCTAGATTAATGACAACTTTGCAAACTTGAGTTGCAATGGCAGTGAAATTCAATGCACATACACTTTTTTAAGAGCTTAATAAAAGACATGCGGGGATGCTAAAATTCAATGCTCCTGCATGTTTTATTTTTGACATAAGTTTGTAGGGGCACTGAAATTCAACACTCCTACATGTGCAGAAAAATGACTGACTAAAAACTAAAATTTGCAACTTTCTCCCTTATGCAAATTTTGAAAAATGAAAAGAGGGAAACAATTGAAATGAATTTTCAAGGCTCGAGACCATGCACATGGACAAGTAGGAATTTCCTCATTTTGTGTTCTTAGAGGACATAGTCTATGAAACAAATAAGTATCGTAGGGGTTAGCCTAGGAATTAAGCACAACTAAATTTGAGGATAACAAAATGGAGAAACATGATTGTCTCCAAATATCTCCCAAATCTTATTCCAAAGTATGTAGGGACATTAAATGTCTTCTACAATCCATATGATGTTAGTATCAACACAAGAACCAATCAAGCATAATATATGCTCAATTTTATTACCCCATACTGATTTCCTTCTTGGTGTGTATAGTTTAGGTGTGAGTCCATAAAGGTAAGGCAAAAGTTTGAGCCATTTGAGATGGGTTAGAATGTCCTTTTTCCAAGACTCATAATTGGCCTTATCTAGGATTATCATAGAGCTTGGTGAATAGAAAAACCCATGATAAAATCCTCAAATGATTATAAAATACATAAAAAAGAACACCAATACACTCCCACTCTTTTCAATAGTATCAAAAAACACACCCCAAATATTACAAGGTTGGCACTTTATAGTTTAGTATGTTTACATAGTTTTTCTTCAAGATATAATGCTTAATAGGCCTAAAATAGCCAAAAATAAAAAATATAATACATAATGAACTTAAGACAAAATCTAGAAAATTTAGCCCTATATCTATGCAGTAATTTTCAATACCTTTCCAACACCTATTTGTTTTTGAAAAAGAGTAGTGGGGTGAAAATTATGGCCTATTGAAGAAATTAGCAACAAAAACTTCAACCAAAAATATTTGGAAAAAATGGTAAAAATTATTTTCAATACCTCCGTTGATTGAAAGTTCTCATCTCCATATTTTTGGTGATATATCATTTTTGAAAAATAGACACTGTGACAAAAATTTATGCAAGTTTGAAGAAAAAGGCCCAATTTGGCCTATATGAGGGCCTTGGTGGCCCCTGGGTGGCCCTTGGGCAGAGCTTGGGTGATGCAGTGGTGGATCTTTCAATAGTTTTAGTTGTTTTTATAGTAAACTATTGTAGTTTTGAAAATAAAATTTGGGGATTTAATAAACCATGTAGTTGTGGTTTACCATCATGGCTTGTGATGCCGCTTAGCAGCTATCAGCCATAGGTTGCTTGGCTAGTAGCTTGGCTATGAGTCACTTGCCTTAGTAGCTAGGCTATGGGTGGATAGAATTAGTAGCTAAGCCATTGAGTTCTTCTAGAGCACTAAGCCCTTTTTAGCACTTTATAATTTTCTTTATATTTTTTTATTTTTTGCAACTATTGACCATACCACAAACCTTGGGGGATCATATGACCTCTTGGACAAAACAATTTTCCTTGATGGCTCTTGAAATTGAATATGGGAAAATTTTATATAAAAACTTGTCTCCTCAGTTGACCTCTTGAACATAATGGAAAGGCCCTTTCTAGTTGAAAATGCTCATACAAAAAGTTGTTTGCTAAATCTGAGCTTTAAACCCCTATTTCCAACTATGTCAAATGATCTCCAAATCTAATGAAACAAAAGTCAATATTGACTTTACTAAGCCTCTTGAATGTATTAAAATAGTAAAAATTTCTACCAATATAACCATAAATACTATAATCACCCAAATCTCACCAAAAACATATGCAATATGAAGAGGTTACTATATCTTTATAAACCCTTTTTGATTCTCCAATTTGTTGAAAATGCAAGACAAGAGTATATGAGAATTTACAAGATCTTATGTGAAAGACTCAAACTCTCAATTAGGAATCTATGAAATCAAAATTATAAAAAAAATAAAATCTGATACCATGTTGGAAATTTGAAATAGATTGATACCCCAAGAAAATTCATAAGAGAAATTTAAAGCTACATAAACAATAAAAACCAACGACTCTAAGATATATTCAATATCAGGATGAAAAATTTGCATTAAGAGTTGCCAAGATAAAAATACAAGCTAGGTAGTGAGTTTATATAGAACTAAAGAGAGGATGAAGGTGGAAAATAAACCAATAGGAAGTGACCACCAAAAACCACCAATATTAAATAAAATGATGAAAAAGTAAATGCTCCATCCATTAAGGGTGTGGAAAACTCGTTGCCTTATCTCCTAGTTATTAAATAATAAACTCAAATATTATCCTAAAAAATATTAATAAAAGTTTAGGAAGAACCTAAAGGTTCAGTATGTATAAATCTTCTTAGATCAATTTTGCATAAAAGGTTTATAGAAGTTATCTCGGAGGTAGGATTTGATATGCAATATTTTGGGTTATAGAAGGGATGCAGATATAATGTGAATTCTCAAGATAGCTGGGTTGTTTGACACTTTTTGTAAGCCCTTAATTCAATCTATATTGTACATGTATTTTCCTATATTAGATTAATATAATTATAGGCTCATCGCCTTTTGCTCAAAAAAAAAAAGTGTAGGAAGAACCTATATCTAAGGGAAAATAAATTATCCCACTACAAAAATAAAAGCCTACACTAACAATTTCAAAACCTACCATCATCCTAAACATCAAAATATGCAAGGGTGTGAAGTCAATAGGGTTGTTTGGTAGTGGATAATGAGGTGATGTGGGATAAATATATAATCCCATGTCATGGTTTCCATCCATTGTATAATCACATGGGATGGTGTACACATACAAGGTATATTAGTCTCTACCACCAAGGATCCATCTGGTCTGCCTTTAATAAACATTTAAAATGGTAAGAAATTTTGTCTGTGTCCTCTTCTCATCATCCTCCATGTGCTAGCTAACTCAGACACCCCTTAAAAAGAATAATTATAATTTTTCCACCTCATGAAATGCATGGTAAGTGAAAGAATTGGTCTTCCTCACACATGATAATCCACGTAGACCTCACAAGATAGGTTTCCCCACTACAAGGCCCTCTACTTTGCATATAGTTTGAACCAACATATGCATTGATTGTACAAAAATAACTTTTATGTTGATAGTTTTGGATTCATAGTTGGCTTGCATCATTATCAAATTATAAAAAAAATGTTTCACTGGAAATTGGAAGAAATATATATAAAATTGAAGAATGTTTAATACCATTCCTACAAGCAAGTTATTTTCCATTTCTAGCTCTAAAACATTAACTCTTGAGAGACTTAGAATATTGTAGGCTATAAAACCATCATCATGTGTATTGAATTGAAATGTGTCACTTGGGTACATTTCCTCCATAGGTGCTTTAGAATTAAGTGGCCATATACCTGTCCTCCTAAATTCTATTGTGATGTTTACAACAATCAATTGTTTTTCAAATTCCTTGCTACCAAGAACTACCAATTTTATTCTCTTAATTTTAATATTGGGAAACTTTTCCAGACACACTCTTCTTTCATATTTGAAATATGATTTGAATATAAAAAAATATTATCCAATGGTTATAGTTTGTGTGAAGTGTGAGTAGGAAATATTAGCAAGTTAATCTAAATGACCTTGCTCCCTATATTATCATTTAGCAACATGGCATCCATGAGCATAAAAAATCAACAAATGTTGATTGGTTGGTGATACACCACTTAGAATTGATCTAGCAAAGTGATGTGTCTAGTTTCAAAATAATTCTTTAGTCATCCATGTAAGGGTTTGGGAAATCATGCAAACACTTGGTTCACAACCAACAATTTAATTTTTCAATTTTGTTTTACCTTTGAACATATAGAAATATGGTATGCTTTGACTGACCATACTCACACAACATAAAATGATAATACACTAATCCACTCCCTACTCTTTGGTATGAGGTAGAAAACAATTTGGATGCCTCTTTTGGTCAACAAATGCATTGCTCCATTTATGTTTTCTTGAATTCCATTTTTATCACAATTCCATATTCTTTGAGGACCATATGGATTGGCATTAAAGTTTTGGATAGTTTTGTGTACAAACCATGGACTTGATTATTATATTGAGGTTTAGTGATCTAACTCTATCAATGTCTTCCACTATCCTCAATGTGATTTCAAGATTCGGTTCCTTTTAAAACTAGTTCACCAAGACTTACTAGACAACCCATCCTTAAATGGGTTGAGTCATATTTGGAAAATTTATGCAAAGTTTCTTCCTTGAGATTGATAATCTCAATCATGTGGCCTACTTTAGCCATCTATTTACATCATTAGATGATTAATCCATCTTCGTCTACACTTGGAACTATAATAGGTACTTTCTTTGAATTAAAAGTAATACCACCTAACCAATTGGTGAGTGTTGTGGTAGAGATTCCACATTTTTTGGTTGCAGTCCTTTTTGAGATCCCATTGTCCTCAACATCTCTAATATTTGAATCCATGTCTTCTTGGGCTCACTCCTATCACATTGAAATCTTCTTGGTTCTAACTATTACATTAACTTGAACAACTACTTGAACTTGTTAAGGAGTGGCCTCATCAACATGCTGACTTTCTTCCTTTGGTGAGAAACAAACTCCTCTCTTGTATGGATGAAATGTTGTCCTCAATCTCTTTGTGTCATTTTAGGTTCGTATTTGGGATTTTTCTTTATCTATAAAGATGTAGAATAAATACATCAAATTTTAGGAAATAAAAGTAATTCATATTGAGCACCATTGAACAAAGTAGATTATTGGGACAAAAACCCTTTAACATCATATTTTAAATTTACAATCTTTTGAATTGTTTTAGTATAAAATAAGAATAAATTCTTAAATCATTGAACTGTAGGGAAATTTTGAGAATAGATAAGGTTCCTTTAGAGATTATAATAATCACAAAGAACCAAAAAACAAGCCTACAATAGATGAATAACAATTATATAAAATCCAAAAAATAAAGATGAAGCAATGTATGATGACCTCACCTTCCATTTACAGCCATACAAAAGACTGGAGTGGATAAATACCTTTTCAACTTAACAAACTACAAAAAATACTACTCGGCCCCATAGTGGACCACCCTATCTTTTAGAGCCCACATTGATAGTTACGAGAGGCGAAGATCATTTTTATAGTGCAATGAGGTGGATAGTTAAGCATATTCATTCAAGTGAACAAAAAATAACAACATTTGGTTTTAATGATTTGAAAATAAGTAGGAATGAAAACAAATTTACAATATGTTTCACAAACAATAAAACCTTTTATTTATACAATTTTTATTACCATTGAAGTACTAGTTTGTAAATATAGTTTGGTAGATCACAATGATGACTAAACAAAAGATTTATTTGTAATTTTATTTTCATGTTTTTTGTTTGATAGTGTTTCAATTTGATAGTTTTATGTTTACTAAAAAATGAGAAGGTAACTTGAACTTATTAATGCAGTGTTTGGCTTGTAAATTAAATTATCTCTAGCATGTTTCTTGGTGTAGGGTTTAGAGTTTGCATAGGTTTGGCCATAGAAGATAATATGTATCTTTCTCCTTTGAACCTATGGATAATACCATCTTATTACTATATTAGCTATAGTAGTATACAACTTGTTTGGTATAATATTTTTTCTATCATATTTTAGGATGTAGTGTTTGCAATTTATATAGATTTGGCCATAGAAGATTATATGAATATTTCCTCTTTAAACCTATAGATAGTAACATCTTATTACTATATGAGGTATAGTAGTAACAGTTTGTCATGTATTAAATTTTATCTTTCATATTTTGCTTTGTGGGGTTTAGAATTTAAATAGATTTTGCATATTTTTGTTCGCCATTCGGAAATTAAACACCATTTCATTGATAAGTGAAAGACATATATCTCAATTGATCAAAATAAAACTTGAAATTGATATGGTTGAATGCTTGTTTCGTCTAATGTCCTACATTTATAAACCATGTCAAGTAGACAAGAATTATAGTATTAAAAATAGCATAAGCATTTAGAATGTAGTATGAACTTACAATTGACTGAGTAGATAGCAATGTGCAATTTCAATAGATAGCAATATGTAATTTGAACTACGTAGGATTTTTTTGAAGGGCCCTACAAGAAAATTGGACTAGAAAAATTAATGTATTTGTACCAAAATATGGGAGGACATGTTGTTGGTCTATGCACTTTCATTTGATTGGATGAAGAATTATTTGGATCAATTTAGTTGAGATGAATAGATGGATTTGATGGATGTTTAAAATTTTGAATTCTGTAATTAGTTTGGCATTTGATTGATTTGGTTCTTGTTTGGTCTAATGTCTTAAATTTTTGTCCTCTTCTTTTGAAGGCTTGATTGGTGAGACACACACCTTCAAGTGTGTTGCTTGTAGGTATTCATGAAGTGACCTATAGTTGGGAAAATATCTCTTGATAAAATTAAGTTGATGAAGACATATGAGACATATTTGTTTGTTTGATGGGACACTTGGCAAAGCATTTTGTTTATATAAATGACTTTATATTAGACTAACAATAATTTATTTTGGATGGTCACTTCATGTGTATCTGGGACAAGTAATATGTCTATGTTTTAAAGTGTCATGTGTATCTGAAACAATTAAATTCTATCTTTCCCATCGCTAAACTTAATATATTTATATGATGCTATAATCTTTGAAGTGGATAATACACACAATTTATGGCGGTTAGCAATGTTGACAGTTAGAATTATATGTGTTTTATCTTTAACATATATTTTGAATAAATAATAACTAAAGTATAATAAACATGATCGTTGCTTAGATTCAAAATTATCTTTGTTGGTCCAAGAGTAAAAAATACATTAACAGACCCCTAAAACTAAGTAACTTTAGCCACTATAAGACGTCACCCCACTATTAAACAGTCACCCTGTAAAGAAGGGGGGGTTGAGTTGGGGTTCAAGAACGTGAGGGTACCAACAATTTCGATGCAATTGCACTCGCACAGACTTTTCATGGAAATATGACTTAAGTCTTGTATTGACTAGAATTTTCTTGGAAATATGACAAGTCTTGTATGGAAATTATAATTCTCCAACTCAGTAGACATTTCCTTATCAGTGACATGTTTTGCAGCGGTGAGTTCAGGGCAGATTACTTGTGGAAATTGTCTCCACTAATTGACTCCACTTGTCAGACTTGCCAAGTAAACGATGGCAGCGTTTGAAAATTTTGATTAGGTAGATTTTTAGAAGACTATTCAAATTTTTGGATGGATAAACAAATATTATGAGTGTGGAGAAAGGCATACGATACAATGGAAGCCGTGAGACCTGCGTTATAAATATTCACTAGACTTTCAGACTTGCCGTATAAACGAAGGCAGCCGTGAGACCTGCGTTATAAAGATGGCACTAAAGTCCTGAATTAAAGATCTAACTTTTCTATTGATTAGATTTTCCATCGAAAATTGGAGAAGACTATTCCAAAAAAAAACATGGCTGGAGAACAGAAAATTGTTTTGGAAAATAAAAAATGTTTATTCATATATTTTTCAGAAAATAGAGAAGTTTATTGAAAAAGATTTTACTACAAATATTATTTTTTCAAGTTTTTTTATATGAAAAATATATATTTTTATTGACAAGATTTGTAAGAAAATTAAAATTATTTATTTATCTAATCACTTAACTTTTTAAATAGAATTAATTCCAAACATTATCTTTTTATACTTCTATAAAAATATGAGAAGATACAAGTTTGCTATTGATTAAACATCTAAGAAATGTTTTTTATTATTATTGAGTTTGCCAATCATACAGTGACTTTTGAATCTAAGAGCAATGATTGACCTCTACCTTGCAAGCCCTAAAACTCTACATATCTCATCCAATGCACCTTGCAAGTCATTATGATACTAAACAAAAAATAATGATAAAAGTTGTAAACCCATTTTAACCCTACAAACCTAGCCATGAAAGCATCATAAACAAATTTGGCATTTATAATGTGTACGTAGAGCATAAGATGGACCAAACAACATTGGTCAACAATAGTGAAAATCAAAATGATGGTGATGCCCCTCTACCATTCCCTCATATCAATGCATCCCCCTCTTTAAAGGTCCCTTCAATATAAGCATATGCTTCTACTATTAATGAAGTCTCAAACCCTAGCCTTAAAGATGAACACACTCCTCAACACTCTACATCAAGAAATTACAAAGATTTTCCCACATACCATGAATTTTTAAACATGGATCATTAAAACTAATATTTAGGCATACTTATTTTTAAAAGTATTTTATTAAAAAAAATTTTATTATTTTTAATTAAGATTAATTATAATTTATTCACATGTTTCCTATAATACATATTATCAATTTTTTAAGTGGGTAACTAGATTTATGAATATAGTGTCATTTGGGAAGGAGTAAACAGAAGAAAAAATAAAAAACAACTGTCAGATTTTTGGGGGCTACTTACTATCTTTGTCCTATCTTTTGTAGCCTGGTTTCAATGTAAAGGGTTTTGGGGCCCCTTTTAAAACCTGTTTTTCCTTAATCAAAAACATAAGAAAAAATCAAGCATCCTCTTAATAGCCTCTAAGGAGAAAAATTACAAGGGGACTTGCAAGACATTAGGCCTAGGGTGATGAGGTCACAACTACCTCATTTGATTATCACTACATAGCTTCTTTTTCCTTTCTGTTTCCATAATCTTTCATGTGTACTTAATATTTTTACAAGGTTTCTACTAATTTGAATAGATATTAGATGTGTGCATTAGTATAGTTTTGGTTGATTGTGAAAGTTTAAGTGTAACTTGAAATACTAATAGTTAGGTAGGATTGATTTTTTTTTTTTGATAAATAAGGGAATTTTGATATTCATTTTATAGAAGGTAACTATAAGGATATCCAAAGCCAATGTAGACAACTATAATTCCAATGAAGACAACTTTGGAGCTAGTGAAAGCATGTGCTAAATTCAATAAAGGAAAACTTTAGAACTCTAGAACACAATCACATATATCAAACAAAATATCAAAGAACAGGCATAGTCCATTTTCGTAAATTATGTTCTCCACCACCATGAAAACTTATCCTAGCCTTTAGTTCGATTAAGGTGCAACTTTGGAAAATCAAGGATTCCTCATGAAACCAATCAAGTTTGACTGTTAAAACTCCATTTTATCTCACATGCATTGATATAGAAATTTCTTCATTTAAAATTTTACTATAGTAATAAAGTCTTAGAGTACCAGGAGAATAAAGCACAACATGTGCATGTGCTTGATTTTAGGCTATAGGAAAAAAATTAAGAATATGAATAATCTACATATAAAGGATTGATGAATAGAGAAGAGAGGTATAAATGTTTTGCAATATATCTTTTCTATAACTTTTGAAAGTTATGCAAGTTTTTTTCAACATCAACAATAGAATGAAACCTTTAGTTGATGTTATACCTATATGAGTTAAGTAGTTTCATGGGTGTTGGTGCAATTAATTATTTAATTACAGTTACATAAATTTACTTAGGCATTTAATTATATTCCTAGGTATCATTTACTAGGTGATAGGTTCACATGTTTTCTTAGGATATAAGATTCATTCTATAAGGATGAGTTGTCTTTTCTAGAAGTCTTATCTTATCTAACATCATTTCCTAGGTAGTTAGTTATCACATGTCATAAGATTGTGACACATGTCAACATCATATTACATACTACATCTCAACCTTGTCTATATAAGCAAGGCTTCATATATACATTTCATTCATCCAAAGCTTAGTTGAGTGTTGTGTAAATCCAATATATCATTGTAATCATGAGTATTGTATATTTTCCACATCTTGCATCCATTGTTGCAATTTCATGTTCTTGCTTTTCCCTTTTGTGGAAGGTTGTTGTTGGGTTTTGCAGATGATCCTAGAGGCTTGAGTCCTTGAGTGACTCAAACATGTTCTATGAGATATATTTCAGCTCCTACATAGTATCAGAGCTTCAGAGTTGCAAAGCCTCTTCTTAGATTTAAGGGTGATTCGAGCTTGAGCTTTTGCAAGGTGTGTATTGGGGCAAAAAAAACCCCCATTTACATATATAATACTTGATGAGGGCTACACCATCCGAAACTCACACAAAACACAACAATAGATGCCAACACAAAAGATGCAGAACAAAAAATAACTCACTTTCAATTGTTTTCAAAAAATGAAATTACAGATTCAGAACTTACAATGCTATAGCCTCACGGGCTTGATTCATTACAACAAAATCAACTCTTAAAGAAAATCTATTATTCGGTACCACAATCTGCACTAATGGAGCCACCTTCTACAACCCCCACTTAAACCTTTTATTTTACCCAATAACCGCTCTAGAATATTCTAGAAAGTGTAACTTTCCCTTTTGTTTTGGTGCCAAAAGTCTTGTCATTTGATTTCTTGTCTAGGAAGATATTTTATGAAATTCACTTTTTAGTGGGGTAACTTCTCGAGGCCATAACTTTTGATCCGACCATCAAATTTTCAATTGTAATATACTGTTGGAAAGCTTGTGAAGAGATCTACAACTATATTTTTCCAAATATAAAAGATAGAGATTTTTCACCCTGTTCTGGAGTTCTAAAGGGCCTCAATTTTTAGTTTTAAACTTCATTAGAGAAATTCCTTGGGATGAAAATTTAATATCTTCCAATCAGTATAGGATTTCGAGATGATTATTTCACCAAAAAAATGATTTTCCAATTTCACTCCTTAGGGTCAATTTTTGTGTCCATATGACACAAATAGATTGACTTACTAAAAATAGCAAGTGACTATTTTTGGCTATTTCAAACTTTTAACTATCCCAAAGACTGCATGAGTCACCATGGGCTCCAAGACAACTAAGGAAACTACATACAAATGAAAAATACAATATTTTTGGGTGATGCAAGATTTCCTTTACACCACTAGATGCTCCTACATCAATACTTCATATTTTTGTGTAGAAAAAAAAATCAGCTTTTTTTGTTCAAGTATCTTAAATTTGACGGCCAAATGATAGTTAGAAAATGTTGTGTTAAATTTGATAGCCAAATGACCATCATCTGACACTATGTTAAATGGCCTTTAGTCAGCCACTGAGATTTACCATCTTAAATTTGACAGTTAAACAACCATCACTAGGTTGCTCAAATTGGACCCCTTCTTTGGTGTCAGTTTTTCATTTTGGAGGAAAACTTTAGAGGCTCATATCATGGTCATACAAACTCCTTTTTTTGAGCAATTTTTTTTTATTTTGGGTAGAATTTTGTGCTCTATGTAGTAGTGTAGTTGGTCTTTGATTTTAGTGCCTGGTTTTTTCTAGAATTTCAGATTTTCGAAGTTGTTGCCAAGTCGTTCTCTTTTTCAGAACTTTTGGGGCTTCATTTTCACTTCTACGCTAACATTTTTGAGTGATTTGTTTTTTAGTGCATATTTTTTCATGTACTTTCCAGTGATGTGATCAGATTGATCTCATTCTTTGTAAAAAAATTACTTTGAGCTTGAGGCCAAATTTGGCAATCTATAAGCACTAAGATCTAGTCCACTTCACTATTTTGGCAAGTGGCACCTATAACCACACTAAGTATAAAGTGCCACAATTCATATTTTTTTGGGGGGTTTCTTTATTGAGTGATTTGGGGGGGTCTCTTGGTGTATTGCTTTGATCTATTGCTTGTGCTCTCTTCATTTTTCATGGATCACTCTAAGGTTCCTTTGTTGACATCATATAACTATTCAACATGGAATAAACATGCATGGAGTATACTAATGAATGAAGGTCACTCTCTATATGTTCAGAATAAGGTGCCTGAACCTATTGATGATGAGAAAAGGATTAAATGGATGATTAAGCATACCAAAGCTCTTGGATGTCTTCGTAAACTAGTTTCTCAATATTTTTTGTTCCAAATTGAATCATGCAATAATTATCATGAGGCTTGGGATAAATTGAAAACATTATATGGTTCTACAAATGAAGTTAGAGGCTATCAACTTGATAATGAATTGATGAGACTTGATCCTAAGAACTTTGACAATATCCAAGACTACATCACTATGGTTAATTATCTAAGGGAGCAATGTAAATCATGTGGTATTGATAAGAAGGACATTCATTTGGTCTACAATCCATTAAACAAACTTGGCCTTGATTATGCTTTTTTTTTTTCTATATTTCATACGGATAGGTTGACTATGGGGTCTACATATACTACACCATCATTTGCATCATTTTCTGAGATGTTGATACATGAGCAACAAAATCTTATCTTGATGGTTATCATCAAGTCTTCTAAATCTTAGGCATTATTGGCTAGTCAGGTGAAAGAATCAGATACTATTGATAAGAAGCAAAAGAAGTCAAAGAACAAGCTACATTACAATCAACCAAGGGATGAATCCTCTTCCTCAAACAAGTCATCTAAGAAGAAATCTACTTGTTCATATTGCAAGAAGCTCAGGCATGATGAACATTCTTGTTACCATAAGGATATTAATGAGTTGAAGCATCTTCTCACAAATAATCATATTGATTGGCCTTCTAGAATGTAAGAGTCTCCACCTTCTTCTTCATCATCTTCAAAATAGTATAATAAGGGAAGAGGTTACATTGATTTGGCTACTACATCAAGAAATAAAGGGAAAGCTCTTTGTGCTTTTTCAAGTCCAGGATTAGGGAGATGACTTCTAGATTCAGGAGCTTCTCATCATATGGCATCTTCATAGTCTATATTCTCTTCTTTTCATCCTTTTCCCATGTCTCCTAACTTTATGGGAAATAATACATACATGAGTGTAATTGGGAAGGGATCTATTAGTTTTGGGGACAACACTTTTCGGGATGTTTTGTGTGTTCCTCATTTGACAAACAATCTTCTTTCCATATATCACATTACACACAGTGGAGATGGGAGGATTTTGGATTTCACTCTTGATTTAGTTATATTCGAGACTTGGAAAGCAGAGAGATTATTGCTATTGGGATGGTTGATCATTCATCTCATTTGTATAACTTTGCAGATTTTGCTCCTGATGGTGAATTTGTTCCTTCAGCTATTGCTCACACTTGTAGTGTGAAGCATGATTCAAATGAGACATTTTTCTTCTTGAACTTGGGTACTCTCACATCCGATCCCATTCTTGAGCCTTGTGTTTCATCTCCTCCATCTACTATTTCGTTTGATGATACTCATATTTGCACAGGTTTTTCCTCTTGTGATTCAGTGCAATAGGATCCACATCCTATCCTAGCTACATCCATTTGGGATGCATTCTTGATAGACATTAGTGGGTTGTTTTTTGAGTCTCAAATTTTAGATTTGGGATACATCATTGATTGCATACATCTTCTCTTTGATGGAAATGGTTCTTCTTTCTAAGTTGTTGTGAGGGAATTTTATGACCCTCTTGTTCATTCTCTACATGATCATTCTTTGCAGTTTGATATGAGTGTGGATAATTTTGGACAACATTTGGAGGAGGATTCTTTAGAGGAGATTTCCTTGTCTTTGGATTGTGTTCTACAATCGTTTCTAGGTGATTTTAGACTGTCTTCTTTAGCAGTGTGGCCTACAACACCTATTTGGAATGTGACACCTTTCGAAATCAACATGGAGACACTTGAGCATTATTTTGAGACATCATTCATCATCCATCTTCCTAATATCCTACTATAGAACCAAGATCCTAGCACATGCAAAACATAATAAACAAACACATTAGAAGATTCAAATGCAATCCAAGATCAAAGTTCCCCATAAAATCCATTAGCAATGCTCAAAATAGGAATATAAATAAGAACACAATGATAAAAGCAAGGAGATAGATCAAATCCTATTAAAAACATGCAAACTCTTGATCTTATGGGGGAGTTGGTGCCAATTTGATGTGGAAATTGGCCCTTTCCCAACTCCTATGCAAGCTTTTGATGATTTGGTGATGATTGATCCACTTGGTGATTGCTTCAAATGAACTCCATGGAGAAAACCTACAATAACCTAGCTATGCCTTGACGAAATTGATGAAAATGCTAATGCTTGAAGATGAAATTGAGTATAGTAAGTTTCCTCAAATTTTGGATGATCAAATGAGAAGAGAAACCTCTTATTTATAGAAAGAAAAGATGGATAAATGCCCAAAATGAAGTAATGTGGGACTAACTTTCAACCAATGGCCAAATGCCACTTGTCAAGATGTGAATGGACCAAGGATGTGCACATTTTGATCAATGTGCCAAAGAGAAGGAGATTTGAAATTCAAAAGATGGCTTGAAGGATGAGGTGAAAGGTGAAGTTAATGTCGCATGGCTCAAGAAAAGGACTTGTAAGATGAGTTAAATGCTTTATTGGAAGGACACATCCTTTTGGAGGGATTTTCAAATTTGTGGAATATTCCAACCATTGATTCCTTTTTGAAAGTAATTAGAGATTTAAATAATTCAAAATGAATGATTTATTGAGTAAGTGGCAAAAGCTAGAGGATGTGAGATGGATTAGGATTATATTAATCAAGATTTGATTAATTTAATAGGAGATTAGTTGATGTGACAATTTTGACTTAGATTTTAGGATTTATTTAAATCAAAATTAAGAGGAATGTGATTTAGACTTAATTAAATAAAGTTTTTTATTTATTTAATTAAAGAGAGATGTTGTTAGCTTAAATTAAATAAGAATTGATTTAATTTAATAAGATGACCTTAGATATTTAATCAAATAAAAGGGATTATTTAATTAAATAGAGACTATGAGGTTAATTAAATAAAAATGATTTATTTAATTAACAGGAGATGACAACTTAATTAGATAAAATTGATCTAATCCAATTAAGAGAGGAATTTGATGACAAGCCGAGAAGATGATTCAGGAGGAAACAATGTTAGAAAATCAGGATCAGGTGTGTAACATCGATTAGTAAATTTACCATGTCTACATTTTGCCCCTCTTTGAAGCAAGGCACTTGTTGCGTTGTTTCAAAGAATAAACATGTTGCGATCAAAATTCAAAATTTTTCTGATTTTAGAATTTGCCCCAATGCTGCCTCGACAAAGGAAATATGTTGATATGCTAGCCCCTCGAGAGATTAGGCAAAAAATTTGATTTGACGGTTGATCTCGTGACAAAGAGGTTTAAAATCAGTTTAGCTCGAATATTTGATGTTGATAGATTTGATGATTTTGATATATTACATAGTTGACCCTGATTTGTACCATGACAATTGCATTGTTTTGATGATATGTGAGATGATATGAGATGATGTGATGATGCATGGATGATATGGATGCACATGATGTGATATGATGATGCTTTTATGAGTATGCAATGGATGATAAATGTGTGGTTTATGAGATGCTTAGAATAACCAATCTATATTATGGACTGATGAGATGCAATGCATGTGAGATGATCAATGCTTCTTATATGATATGATATGCATTATGCTGATGGTTTTTGGATGCAGGATGGATGCATTTAGCAATGATTTGTGATTAACCATCATGGTACCATGTTAGCGTAGAAAGAAGATAAAATAAAATAAGATAAGATAAGAGAATCCAACAAGCCAACTTTATTAGAGATGATGATGATGATGATGATGATGATGATTTTCTTACTAGGAATTGGGATTTTAAAAGGGCTATTTACCTTATGTTTGATAACACACATAGGCATGATGCTTCAAGCTATAAAGAACCAGGATGGCATTGTACCTATGGACTTTGACATGACAAATAGATAGGAGTATTCTTCACATCTGACATACAAAAACCTTACTAGGATGTACTTTAGATATTTCAAACATCTCAGACCAAAACATAGAAAGGAAAAACCTAACAATGTAATAGTCAACAAGCTATCCAAAACACCTTCCATCCATACCCAATAAAGCAAGTATTCATGAAGGTTATATTACAAGAACAACAAACAAAAGATAATGATCAATTCCCCATTCCTTTCTCTCTAGATCATTTTGATTAGACATCATTGAGAGGTCATTGGAATGAGTGAAATAAGATAAATCGAAAAGAAAAGATCAAGTACACAAACAAGTCAATGTTCTTCATACCTCTAGCCAAAGGGATTTTTTTTTATTAGGATAAGTATCCAAAGTGATTTTGCCAAAGATAATGCCCATTGTAGGAAGGATGCATCCTAGGACATGTTATTGGATGGTGGAAAGTTGACAGGTTGTTTGAAAGGCTATTGATATAAGGTCGATTGACATGTTTTTGAATGATCAAGAGTTTTATTTTGCATTTAAAAGTTTGTTGTTTGAGTTTTGATTTTTTGTTTGAAGTTTGCTTTTGCTGATTGTTGTGGTTGTTTCTGTTTGTTTTTCCAAAGGATAAGGGTGACGATTGTTTTATTATGGACGAGATTATTATGGGTGAAGCGAAATGGGACAAATGGATTTTTTAAATATTTGGATTTTTTTGGTGTTTTTGAAATATTTTGAGGTTGTTTTTGGTATTTTGGAGATGTTTTACAATTTTTATTTTATTTTCAAATTTTCCAATGTTTTGTGTTTTATGAGATTTTATGAATGTTTTTGGATTTGGTGTCTCGGGGGCTGATCAAAGATTATCCTTGCCTACATTTAAGCTATGAGATGATGTCGTTCAGATGGTGTGTTTTTGAATTTTTCTATTTTTATGAATGTTTTTTGGATTTTGATATGATTTGGATGTTTTTGGATTTTCGCATGATTTTGACGATTTGGATGTGGATATGTGTGATGATATCAGTGCTCTATTTTGGGATTTTGTTGAAAACCAAGATAAGGTTGATTAATCAGATCAATGGATTGATGATGATAACATTGTTGAGGATACACAACAATGCAAGGATAGTGTTAAGCAACACAAGGATTTAGAAGGATATCCCACTATGATGAGGGATTGATTGGATTTGATTGATTAGGATTGATGATGATAACATTGTTGAGGATACACAACAATGCAAGGATAGTGTTAAGAAACACAATGATTGAGATGATGATGGATTGATTAGATTTGATTGATCAGGATTTTGAAGCTTGATTTTGGAACAAACTTGTTTTGAATGATTTGATGTGACGTTGACATGCAAATTAGATACGACTGATAGTGATTGTTTGGATTGATGTTCAATGAAAAATGAAGCTTGATAAGCATTGTCTTCTTGTCAAAATGTGCCATGGGCTAGTGATTTGGATTTTGGCTCACAAATGCTTGACCAATTTGATTTTATGTTTTCCAATGTTCAGATCACAACATAAGTTGGAAGATATAGATCAAGATTGATTCCCGAAGCAAGATGCAAATATCTTCCCCTAGTATCTAGCAATGTATGGAATGTCATGAATGGATGCCTAGATAGGTGTATGGATGGATGGATATGGTAAGCACACATAGAATGCCAAGATTTATCTTGCGATAAGATACAATGTTTAGATAAAGAATGCTCATTTCGATAATGTTTCATGGCTCAAATAACATTGGATAAGATAGGATCAATGAAAATGACCCATGTCAAGATGTTTACCATAAGCAAGTGTAAAGTGTGCACCAAAATTTTTACCAAGATCAAGATAACTTGGACTATGGATGTAGATGGATGAAAATGGATTGGATAAATGGTTCATGGATAAATGGATTTATTATGGATAAGATGGATGGGATGAGATTCTTCCATCTGAAATGGCACACGTAGATGCTCAATTCTAAACATGGTGCCTGTTTGCTAGGTTTTCATCATGGTACTTGTCCAAAGCACCACCGTAGTGGTTTTCACTAGAGGACAATTTTTTATTTTTACTATTTTCAATCCTTTTTTTCATTTTTTTTTGGATTTTTATATTTTTTGAAAGACTTTAAGCTCATGCTAAACCACTTGGTGGTATTGATAAAGATGCTTCTTTCATAATGTGCAATCAATAGCCTGCTTGAAGAAGCTACTTTTCCAAGATATGAACACTTGAATACAACTTTTGAGATTCCTGATCTGCTTTGTTGATACTAGAGTGAACTCTATCTTTCTGTGCACATCACAATAGAGTGCCTTTTGAATCATTATGATGAAGGTTCATTTCCAATACATGGTCAATGTGAGAACTGGATATCATAAGTGGAGGCATGGATGGAGTGTGTTTAGGAATAGAAGATGGATTGGTTGACAACTTGGAACCTTTGACTCTCCAAACTTGGGAAAATGAGCAATGATAGGTGGATATAAAAGTGTATGTGGACTTAGGATCAACTGTTTGATATACTTTGTATGTCACTTGAGAAGCCTTCTTTTTCTTTTGTGGACATATTTGATGGATACTTTTCCCTTTTTTATTTTTCCCCATAGTTTCTTTGACTGATGGAGTTTGATAGGGATAATCTTTCTTTGTATTATTTGGTATACATGTGTATTTTATTTTTCCATTATGATCCTTAGCTTCTTTTGCTTTGATGACATTATTTGTGAGTTTATTCAAATCTTTCTTTTGACATTGGTCCCAATTGATGGATGGGATGATGAGTGGATGAAGATTCATGATGTGGATGGTTGTAGTATTGACATTGGTTTCACCATAAGGACTCTTCATGCTCCCTATGTTGACATTTTCTTGAGACATAGTTTCCCCAGTATGGTGGTAGTAGCACCTTTGTTCTTTGATTCTGCTTGTTTCGAGAGTTCCTATTTAGAATGCATTCTCTGATAAATGATCACTGCAGATGATATTATTTCAATTTGCTACTTCGCTGACTCCAGAATATCCTATTTTGTCTGGCCTATTTCCTTGAGTGGATAATGTTGAATATCTTCATACATGATGTCCTTAGTCTGAATTTGGGATATACCTAATCCTAATGTTGACAACTTAGTTTGACTGTAGGAATCAATAACCTACTCATTTTGTGTAATAATTTCATGAGTAAAGGAATCTTGTTCTGAATGAAGATCATCTATGTGTCCATCCACAGATAGCATCTCATGCATAGATGGAGGAGTATGTTCTATATGGATATTACCATCATCTATGATATCTTGTATAGATAGGAGAGTGTCCATTAGATCATTCTAGTATCTTGGAGATACAAATTCTTGATCTTGAATGATTTCATAATTACTTTCGACATGCTTTGGATCAAGTTCTTGACATGGGTCAGTTTCAAAGGACAGATTGCTTACAAAAGGTTCTTGGATGTCTTCATTAGGCATGGGAAATGGCTCAATATCCTCTTGATCTTTGAGTGGACTTGGATCAAATTTTGAGTTGAAGATTCCTTCAATATCTGCAACCATGAGGTCAAAGGATGTCAATATGTCTTGGAAAGGACCATTGCTAGAATTTGGTGAAAGATGTTGATCATGCTTATTAATACATTCTTGAGATATGTCCCCTAACTCATGATCATTAGCGGATGAGGTAGAAACATCTCCATGGTGTACATTGATGGATAGATCTTGATCACTATTTTCAATGTTTGTGGTGGAGAGATTGCCAATGTTTTCACTAGTGATTGAATCTTGATCATTGTCCCCAATAGTTATTATTTTTTTATCAATAAGGTCTTGGATGAGATTTTTGAGTTGAATACAATATGATGTTGTATGTCCCTTGATTTTATGGAAATCACAAAGGTGGTTTTATTTATACCATGATGGTTTCACTAAGGGCTCTTGATAATTTTCATAGGTGGGAATTGTGATGAGTTTTTCCTACACCAACTATTACATGATTGATTTGATTGGTTTCCCAAGTGGTGTGTATTTTTTTCTGTTACCTTGTAATATTTGACCTTGTGGAGATTGATTTTGGACAATGCTTTGATTTGGGATGATGTTTAGATTTGACATGATAGGTTGAAATTGAACATTGTTGTGGTTGGGAATCACATTGCCTTGATTTAGGTAACTTTGATTTTGCATGGTGTTACCTTGACTTGGATCAATGTTTGGAGTCATTAACATATTGTTTGAAATTTGAACAACATTGGTATGATTTGAAAATATATCCATCCCAAAGCTCACCAAGAGTGGATTCTAAATGTTCATGTTTGGTACACTTGTACTTGGTATATTCACATTTGTCATGTATGGATTTTTTGGGATGATGTTGTTTTGTTGAAGACTCATGCATTGAGTGTTTGGTTGATAGATTTGTAGGTTTTTACTTTGATTTAAATCTACCATAGGGAAAGGTGTTCCATAATTTAGATTGGGCATACTCACATTTGTTGTACCATTGAGGTTTGTAGGAGATAATGATCCCATGTATGGATTGTATAAATGTGAGTTTTGATAATCCATCAGCATTGTAAGGCTTTGAAAGTTTGGTTGATTTAGACCACTCATGATGTACGGATTAAGTTTATATTCCATGTTTTTCTTTGTGTTTTGACCTTGTTGACCTCTAAAGGATTTAGGACCAATGATGAGATGAAGGATGAAAGGGGTGAATGATATAGGTGTTTGAACTTTTAAGACCCTTGGAGGAGATACTAGACTTTAGGACTTTTGGATTTGATTTGGATTTTGATTTTGATTTTTGATTTTGATTTGATTTTGATTTTGATTTGATTCGGATTTGATAATGAACTCATAAACTCCAAGAGGTTAGATGTTGTCTTGGAATAAACTTGTCCACAAGATGATAATTTAACTAGGTGTACGAGAAAGGATTCATCCACACACACTTAGCTAAACAAGGAGATTTTGATGTTGATTTGAAGGATTTTACCAAAATTCTAGTATGAATGATTTTTCCAATGGTTCAAAATTTGTTTGTGAGATGGGATTTTATTGATGTTTGAGATGGATGAAATGATTGGTTGTTTTGATACTAAATGAACCTAAGAGAGACTTGTTTACAAGGCCAAGATTTTGAAGAACACGCTTTTCCCAAAAAATAGTTCAAACCAAAAGACCAATTTTTGCATGAAAAACCATATGACAAAAGATACACAAGCACATGTGTGGGGTTCAATTGATTTCATCTTGATTAATGAGTTGATTTTACCACAAACACTTTCTTGATTAGATTTTCAAACTAGATGTCTAATGTCCTAACTTCTTCTCATCCCACAAAAGTGGAAATCAAGGAAATCAAGGCAAAGGTTTCCTATTGTTGAATTTAGTGAGAAAATTGAGATGTAAATTCAAATGCTTAGAAACCTCTAAGGATAGAATCCCTAGGGAAAGCAATAGCACTCAAATTTTGTCAAAGGTATTTTCTCCTCTAAAGGGTTTGAAATTTGATGTTCATGTTGAATGTTTGTTTTCCCAATGTTTAAGATCCAAGAAAAGTGTTTTTATTTCAAGAAAATGCACAACCCTATGGATATTTGAGACAATATTTGTTGAATCCCCACTTGGATAAATACAGCTATGCCTAATTTTAGTAGATGATTAGATGCTTGACCCCATTGGCTCCCCTCCATGGCTCAACACTTCTTTCGGGGAAGCCAAGAATCAGTACCCATAAATCTCCAATGGAATACCTTCCATCTCTACTAAAAGAAGTAAAAGTATGGGGTGGCTTCAGATCGACTGTTCTTGCACCAAAAAATAGATAGGGATTTTGTCCTTTCTACAAAAGAGTTTTAATGCAGGAATTCCATTCGTGGGGGACCATCCATGTGGTGAGATACCATTGATTCCCTTCTCATCAGAATAATCCTTGTGATATTGGCCTTTGTTCCAATATCCACACTTATATCCAGGGTGGAAGTCGCTTGGCTTTAGCATGTTCCCAGTTGGATCATTCCCTTGGGTGAGTGCCTTTTCCCACAATGCAGGCCCTCTAAGATAAACAAAAGCAAGAAAACATATTCATAACTCGATCAATCTTTGTTGCGAACCAAAGAGAGAATGTATACAATATGCTCCACTCACACTCGCAAGATTTGTTCAATTTTAGAGTCCAAATCGAAGTGTGTGGGTAATTATTTATGCAACTTAATGTCACCAAGAGGCACTTTCATTCTCAAGATCATTGTGAGGCATGAGAGAAGTGCATACATCCTCTTAATGATATTTCTTTGAGTAACTAATTACAAAACCAAGAAATACTTGTTCATTTTAATTCCACAAAGCAATAATTTGATTCTTTTTAGTGCACCAAAATGAAATAAGGAATTTTCCTTGTTCAATTGTTAATCGTCAAACCAGATCTAGTGATTTTGTCCTAATGTTATTTTTAAACCCCTTTGTAGCAAAAATTGAAATTTTCTTTTTAGAGCTCAAAAAGAATTTAGTTGATCCTAAGCTTGTGAAAGATAATTTTTTTTAAAGATAAATTATGAATTCTCTAAGAGTGTTAAACAAACACTAAAGTGTTCAAAAAGACTTGGTATCATGAGATAATGATGTCATTATGAGACCTCCACTAGATTACCTTTCTTCACTTTGAATAAGCCAACCTACCAAGAAACCAATTAGGACTACAAAACAAAGGTCAAGAAATCAATTAATACCCCAAATGATCAGAATTTTAAAAAGCACATGTCATAAAAAACTTAAATTTGACTTTTTATTTTACTCGAGTGGTGGAACTTGCATAGGCAGTGCATTTTAAAGAACCCAACAGTGCTATATGGTGCCACTATTTCTGCAAGCATTGCTCTGCAGCAAAACAGAGAGGGTGATTGCATCACTATTTAGCCTAGCGGTGTAGTTTGGAATTTAAAAATTCCAGCATGTGAAAACAGAACCAACAGTGTAGTTTAAAAATTTGAATTCTGGGTAGGAACACTAGAGTGTCAGAGTTTGAAATTTGCAATGGTGCTATGTGGTGACGTTGGTGAGGTAGCGGTTCTGAATAGCAACGCTGGTCTTCTACCGGTGCACTTTCCTGTAGACACCAAAAAAACACAAAAAGCATGAAATTTTTGATAAAAAATGATTAGATAACAAGATCTGCCCTCCCTCTAGTGCCAAAATGTAGAACCAAGATCCTAGCACCTACAAAATACAATAAACAAACACATTAGAAGATTCAAATGCAAGCCAAGATCAAAGTTCCCCATAAAATCCATTAGCAATGCTGAAAATAGGAATAAAAATAAGAACACAATGAAAAAAGAAAGGATATAGATCAAATCCTATTAAAAAAATGCAAACTCTTGATCTTTGGGGGATTTGGTACCAATTTCATGTGGAAATTGGCCCTTTCCCAACTCCTATACAAGATTTTGATATTTGGTGATGATTGATCCACTTGGTGATTGCTTCAAATGAACTCCATGGAGAAAACCTTCAATAACCTAGCTATGCCTTGATGAAATTGATGAAAATGATAATGCTTGAAGATGAAATTGAGTATAGTAAGTTTGCTCAAATTTTGGATGATCAAATGAGGAGAGAAACCTCTTATTTATAGAAAGACAAGATGGAGAAATGCCCAAAATGAAGCAATGTGGGACTAAATTTCAACCAATGGCCAAATGCCACTTGTCAAGATGTGAATGGGCCAAGGATGTGGACATTTTGATCAATGTGCCAAAGAGAGGGAGATTTGAAATTCAAAAGATGGCTTGAAGGATGAGGTGAAAGGTGAAGTTAATGTCACATGGCTCAAGGAAAATACTTGTAAGATGGGTTAAATGCCTTGTTGGAAGGACACATCCTTTTGGAGGGATTTTCAAATTTGTGGAATATTCCAACCATTGATTCCTTTTTTAAAGTAACTAGAGATTTAAATAATTCAAAATAAATAATTTATTGAGCAAGTGGAAAAAGCTAGAGGATGTGACATGGATTATGATTAGAATAATTAGGATTTGATTAATTTAATAGGAGATTAGATGATGTGACAATTTTGACTTAGATTTTAGGATTTATTTAAATCAAAATTGAGAGGAATGTGATTTAGAAATAATTAAATAAAGATTTTTGATTTATTTAATTAAAGAGAGATGCTAGCTTAAATTAAATAAGAATTGATTTAATTTAATAAGATGACCTTAGATATTTAATCAAATAAAAGGGATTATTTAATTAAATAGAGACTATGAGGTTAATTAAATAAAAATGATTTATTTAATTAACAGGAGATGACAACTGAATTAGATAAAATTGATCTAATCCAGTTAAGAGAGGAATTTGATGACAAGCCGAGAAGATGATTCTAGAGGAAACAATATTAGAAAATCAGGATCAGGTGTGTAACATCAATCAATACATTTCCCATGTCTATGCCTACATACCATCTTGGTTGTGTTTCTTCCTAAGGGGAGGAATGTTTTTTGACAAGATTGTATCATCTTTAGCATTCAATGTTGAGCTTCTACCATCATTGTAGGAGACTCACCATTGAGGGAGGGCTGCATGGTATCTCTTCTACTTCTCCCTTATTGGGGGGACTTTTTCCTCGCATGGGTTTTTCTTTCCTTCTCATTATTCATTGAGAGAATTTTTGTATTTCATCTGTCTTTTGGAGAGGAGTTTTGTCCCAATGGGTTTTCTCCTTTTCTCCATTTGTGAGAGATTTATTTACATTGAATTTGTACATGGGTACCTAACATGGTCTTGTAGCCAGGACCCATCATTGCATCCTTGCATAATTTTCATAATAACGACACTCTCTAAGTTGCACTTTTGGGTGGGTGTTGGTGTAATTAATTATTTAATTACACTTACATAAGTTTCTTAGGCATTTAATTATATTCCTAGGTATCATTTACTAGGTGATAGGTTCACATGTTTGCTTAGGATATAAGATTCCTTCTAGAAGTATGAGTTGTCTTTTCTAGAAGTCTTATCTTATCTAGCATCATTTCCTAGGTAGTTAGTTAGTTGTCACATGTCATAAGATTATGACACATGTTAACATCATATTACATACTACATCTCAACCTTGCATATACAAGCAAGGATTCATCTATACATTTCATTTATCCAAAGCTTAGTTGAGTGTTGTGTAATTCCAATATGTCATTGCAATCTTGAGTGTTGCATATCAACCACATCTTGCATCCATTGTTGCAATTTCATGTTCTTTCTTTTCCCTCTTATGGAAGGTTGTTGTTAGTTGTTGCAAATGATCTTGGAGGTTTGAGTCCTTGAGTGACTCAAACATGTTCTATGAGCTATATTTCAGCTCCTACATTGGGATCCTTAAGAATCTTATTCTTCTAGAGTTGCCACTTACCTAAGAGAAGAAGAATGAGTTGATAATATTATAGATAAGTTCTTTACATTATTTATACTATTGCATGTGTGAATTTTTATCCTAAAATATTTTTTTTGGTTGTTTTTTGTAGCTTGTAGGTTTGTTAGTTGTCCAAACAATTCCAAGTTTTAGGTCTTCTTTTATTTTATTAATTTCACTTCCAAGGTGTTGAGCATTGTTGGCCCCACGGTTTTTGTTGCACCAAAAGGTCAACATGTTAATGCCCGATACAACTTCCAGAGTTAATGGATCCACAGGAGGCGATTAGTCCATGTCATGAATCCTGGGGGGAGTGCTGACCATTTTCCAACAAACTCCCCCTCAACATTACCCAAGGGGATTCAAACTTGGCACCTTTGGCTCTGATACCAATTGTTGGCCCCCATGATTGTCGTTGCACCAAAAGGTTGAATTGTTAATACCCAATACAACTATCAGAGTTAACAGATCCATTAGAGGTGGTTAGTCCATGTCATGAATCTCAAGGGGAGCACTTGCCATTTTCCAATAGAGCATAAAATTAAAAAAAATATATAAAAATTTATCTTGATAGATTATTTTAGGATTATTACCACATTTAATTTCATAGAATAGCTTCTTTTCAACATTCCATTTCTTATCATAGTCCATAATATTAGTTTGAAGTTTTTGAATTTGACTGTGTAATTATATTTCCTTCAAATACTTACATGGTCAAATCAAGAAACTCCAATATAATTATATTTCTTAGTTAGTAAGCATAAGTATTTCATTATTTGCTTTCAATGTTTCATTTCTTAGTAAGAAAAAACAATTCCTTGATAATACTAATCTAGTACTTAAAATATATTTATTTCAATTAGGCATGCATAGTTATTCTTTTTCAATAGGAGACTCATAGTTAGGCCTCTAAGACCCCTATTGTATATAGCCTTTGGACACAACTCAAATTGGTAAGAGAGAAAATATCTTCTAAAGTGAGAGATTTAATGATGTCTTCTTAATGATATTTGGTTAAAGGTCCTTTATTAGAAGGTGAGCTTGTATTGAAGGTCTTTCACTAGAAGGTCACCTTCAAAAATGGGCCATAAAAATGTTTGTGTTAAAAAGTGTTGGAAGAATAAGGATTTTGTCATTGATGCATTTGTTGGAAACATGAGCATGAGGGATAAGTGCATTGCATTACAATGTTGTCATTGATGTCAACATTGCATTCCAGTATGAAGACCATTATGTAGATCATTTTGTATAGACCATTGTACAAATCAATCTATATAGCTTGATCATTTTTTAGGATGATTATCAAGTGCAATTTTTCAAGAAGGTTTAATTCGGTGAAGGAAATTTATATGGAAATTGACTAAGTGTTAATAAAGGTAATTTTGTGTACATGACATTTGGTTATTGGGTCTGGATTGGTCCACTATGTAAGATCTTGCTTTTTTCTTTGAAATAATCTTCTTGGTTGTTAGAGAAGCTTATATATAGAGTTTCATATTGTTTTGGATTCCAGTGAAAAATTAATGAATGATAGTATATTGGGTATGCTAGTGATAGTGTTACCAGTGCAGTGTACATGTTTTTATGGATCTTCATCTCTTCGTGGATTAGTATCTAGCTTTATGAATTTTTGGTACTATTGATGGGTGTTAGTAGCACCTATATTCCCAAGTGGCATAGAGTTTGGAGGTTTGTGTGTCTATTTTTTGGATGTACAATTGGAAAATTTTGTAATTAGTTCATTACTGATGCTGACCTAATAAGTATATTTTATATAACACATCTAATTAGGTTGACCTAATTAATGTTGTAGGTGTTTATGGATAAAGTGAATATATATGTAAGATCTTTTTCAGTGTTTTGGTGTGTGTGATATAAAGAGTTTATGGATGTGAATTGTTTGAGTATAAGGAAAATGAAAAGAAGAGTAGAATGTTAGTGTAGATCAGTATGAAGTGTGTGAAGTCAGAATATTGAGCTTTAATAGAATTTTAATTCATGCATATGTTAGATGTAGTTGTAGCAGTTCAAACTTGGATGTGTGCCACTAATATTTTCTATATTTTCTTCTTTCAGTGGGAAGTGAGTCCACTTGGACAATGAGTCCACCTACAATGAGAATTTCTATAATAAACTATAACTTATTATAATATATTGTGAGCTAATCCTCATTGTGGTTTTTCCCATTTTAGGTTTTCCATGTAAAAATATGGTGTTCAAGTGTTATGTGATGTGGTTGGTTGTTTGCATGATTTCATTCATTACTAAAAATTGAATATCCTATGAGTATTGAATTTTTAAATGTTCAAGTGGTGTAAGAGAATATTAATTCACCCCCCTTCTCAGTATATCGAGTGTTCAACAATTGGTATTAGATCCCAGGGTTCCGTGAAAGAAGCTTAACTACTTGGGAAAGATATTGGAGATTGAACACATGGTTGTTAGAATAATTCCTACTCATTTGGAAGAAATTCCTATTGTTATCTAGAGTTAGAGAAGAATATTGCATGTTTGACATGAATGGAGAACTTAAGGTAGCTCTTGAAGATTTGGAGAGGACTAAAGGTGAAAAGAGAAAGGAAGATGATAAGTAGAATATCCCAGAGAAGGATGAGGCTCAAATAGAAAAAAAAATCCCCCCTCCAAATAAGGAGATAGATGCTCAATAGATAGAAGAAGATAAATAAGAAGTCCTTGAGAAGACTGAGGCATAAGAAGAACATGACTTGTGTCCTTTGAATGGTCAGAAACATAAGAAAGTAGAGAAGAATGTTGAAGAATGTTCTAGTAATGGTGAGAAGGATAAGAAGGAAGAAGATGGTACAAAAACTAGTGGTGAATCCTTTGGAGCCTCTAGAGATTCACTAAAAGATCTATTAGATATGTAGCTACATTTTGAACCAATATTGTCTACACAACTCCTACAAATACCCATGCAACAAGGTTAGGTAGACATAGATAAGATTTCTCCCCTACATAAGTTATAGCTTGGTGATTCTTTCCATGCCTCCATAAGGAAGGAAATATTTGAAACACACAAAAAGAGTGTAAAAGTGATAGATGAAATAGTAAAAGTGTTGTAGGACAATATTCCCAGTGCAACTGTTGATAGGGTAAGTGCACCAATATGTGACACAATTTTGGTGCCAAATTGGGAAAATTTGCAAAAAAAGGCTGAAATTGGCCATTTGGCACACACCAAATGACTTGAATTCATTTGGTGTGTGCCAAGTTTTGCATGTGCCAAATGTAAAAGTAAAATAAAACTAAAAAACACCTTTCAAACCCTCATTACGACTTAGCTTGGAGGATTTGAGGCCTGCAACTTGCGCTCATGAAATATCATCCATTATTTGCATCCTTAGCTTGCTATTTTTCATGAGGATGCCACCAACATGTGAAAGACATCGAAGATTGTGAAGAGGTATGTATTTTTATTCTATTTATTTTGAATTTGATTTAGAATGCATATTCAAATAGGTTTTTATAATATTTAAAATTTTGTTCTAATTCTCAGGGAATGAATCTCCAACTTGAAACATTGAGAATTCACAGTCACCCCCTTAGTAAGAGCCTCCTATATAAGAACAACCTAAAACCCCTCCATCAATTCATAGGCATCTTCAATGAACACAAGAATATATTCTAAATAAAATTGAAAACAATAAAAGAGACATTGAACAATTAATTGGAAGATTAACTGAGCATGCCAAAACCCACCCTTGTAGGAGAGGGATTGCTGAATCATTGAAGTCAATTGTATCTCATGTAGGAGAAATGAGTGAGAAAATAATTTTTTGGTCAAATAAGAGGCATGAAATGAGACAATATTATGCTAGTGGTTTTTTCATATACAAATGTTAACAAACAAAAAAATTAGCAAAGCCGACTTGTGTGCCCTATTTACAAACTCACACCTTTGTCTCATGCATATAGGAGGTTCCCCATCCATTGGTGCTACCATGAGTTAATTAAAAATAAATTTTGGGAGAAGTGGTGGATGGTATTTGACCAACCTCCATGCAATAACCATGAGGTACCACAATACTTTTTTAGGAAACTCTATTGTTATTTTGTCCTCAATAAGATTCCAAATTATTTTGACATCTTAGACTTTTAGAGTAGAGGTGGGGGCTCCACACATGATAGACATGTTGCACGATGTAATCCATAGTTGGCACCAAGACCCTTGGTGAGACCCATGGTGGAGCATGTCGTCATTCCTTCCATTGTTAAGGATAGTGTAGAGGTGGACACACTAGAGTCAATTGGCTCACTCACCTAGACCATTTTATAGTGTGTGAGGCCTCTAGTAGAGCCTAGTGTGGAGGAGATGTGTAGGCCCCAAGCTCCACCCCACCATTGTGGCACTTGTGGTGCAGTTTGCAAATACAATTATTAGAGTGCTTGAGATGCAACTACACAACCTACATCAGTTGTAGAGGTGATGGATTTCACAAATTATTTGTTGAATGATACATTCGACATTGACAATAAGGTAAAATTCAGCAAGTTCATTTAATGTTGTTTATTAAATTATATTTTGAAATTTAGGAATAAGTAAATTAGTAGAATTTTTATATATGATGAAACTTTAGGGTTGGAGTGTTCATGAGACATGCCCCATTCCTAAAGACCCTTATTCGTTCTCGATGTTGAGTCCACAAGTATGCAACTAGTATTAAAGATATTATTATTTCATTTGAACAATTGAATGTTATATTTGAATGCTTGTCTCATAACATGCTTTGGATTTCAAACAGTTTCCTGGTGGACCTTCGAACTCCACACCTCACAATTCATTTCCTCAAACAACTTACACTCAAGTAGCCTTTATTCATTAATGGTGTTGTAAAACAATGTTAGCTAGTTTTTGTAATTTTGCATATAAAAATCTTAAAAAATTGATGAGAAACACAAACATTGCATTTGTATTCCTTGATTGTGTCACATTATCTTCTCCTAATTCAATTTTTGTTCCTTTATTCCTTCCTAATCCCATCCCATTAACTTTTAATAGCTCACCCTAGGTACCATTTACTCTTTCATTTACCATTTGTAGATGTTGGCATCAGAAAATCCTGGTGATGTTGGTGGCATGATGGACCAAGGAGTTGCTGCAGCAATAGCCAGTTCTGATCCATTGAGAGAGGTATGCAACAGATTAGTCGATTTGACATTATATTTCCTCTTTTATGGTCTATTATAAAAAAAATTATGATACTTTTATGTATTTTAATTTCTATCTTTATGGTTGCTACAGGTGGTTGTCACTCTAGATCGTGGATGTGGTAATGATGTAAATGTGAATGATGACTATATGTATGTAGTAAGTGATTATATTTTGTTATATGTAATTCCACAATTCAATTTCTATGTATTAACATCTTTACATTTTATTGTATCAGTTGAAGGTCTAAAGTGAAGAGAGGAGGACTTGCGAGTTTGCACGAAAGACTAGAGAACCAACAATCACTCCATCCAGCTAAATTTTGAAGGCAACATGGGATCTATTTCCTTCCCCTAGAGGGAAATGATTGTATTAGGGTCATTTGTTGTATGCCTATGTGGAATTTTGGAACACATGTTTTGTATTATCGATATATATGTGACATTTTATGTCCATATGGTTCTTTGTACTAATCTTGTATGGCTATTTGGATATATTGTGTATACTTTTATCAATATATATCATTGTATAGCCTTACGACTTTTTGATTAATTTTTTATTTATTTTTCTACTACCATTCTTGAATAATGTTATCATGTGTATTGTGTAAATCGTATGCTTGAATGTTGTAGGTATAAATTTTTTTACATCTAATGCTTAATTAATTACTGTTGATTGTTCAATAAGCTCCATCTAAAGTGTATTGTTTAAATAAGCTCCATTCCTGGTGGTTTGTATCCTTTTGGAATGCCTCAATTACTTGTGCCTCACTTATTCACATGTATGCTTCACTTATTCACATGTATACTTCATGTATATTGCGTGTATTCACATGTATGCTTCATGCTTCCAATACATAGCAGCAAAAATCTTTTGGTGAAAAAATCGACAAACCAAAAGTACAAGAGTTTTTGAAAAAGTCAGGAAAAATCATATTTAAAATAAAAATAAAAATTGTAGAAGAGATAAAAACTATTTATTTTGAAATTGAAAGGTATTTCCATAGCATATAGAGATATAGAGAGAAAATAAAATAAAGATTTTAACTAATGAATTGTAAAAAGTAATTTTTTGTAGTTTATATTCACATCATTGATTACATTTTATTGCACATCTTTCAAAGTCAAAGCATTACTTCGCATTGCATAACTAATAACTAGATGTTGATAGATGACAAAATTTCAATTACAATATAGTTTTTACAAAGTCAACCTAAGCAGTTATGCAATTAATTCAAATTGTATAAATAATAAGTAGGAGCAGTTGCCAATTGCATTTTCTTATCATGGCATTCTATGAGACCAAATTTCTTTGACATATTTTTTCAAATAATTCACTGCCTTATCTATGTTACCACATTTTTCATACATGTCTACCAAAAAATTTTGTCAAACAGTTCATTGCCTTGTTGCCATGGCTAGAAGCCTAAAACAAGTGCTTTTGAACAAGCTATGGATGCTTGGAAAAAATCGAGTGAAAGCATAATAGCAAGCAATACTATAGACAAGGCAATGAACTGCTTGAAAAAAAGTCTGAAAGAAATGTGGTCTCATGGTGATGGAATGCCATGACATGCAAATTGATATGGATTTTCATGCCATTCCATCACCGTGAGACCATGTTTCTTTGAGGTATTTTTTCAAACAATTCACTGCCTTGTCTATACTACCACACTTTATGTGCATGTTTACCAAGGTATGTGCAGGATCAAGATGGGCCAAAAAGTGGCAATATGATGGGTTTGTGGCTGATGACTTTTTTCTTACCCAAAATTGATGAAATGAAAAGGGTTTTTAAAGGAGATTCTAGGTTTCCACCAATATAAATTATGCTTTACTTTGAATTTAATAATTAATTATTATTCATTTTCTATTCAAATTACGATTACAGTCCTGATTGATAGACTAATTGAAAAATATTTATAGCTTTCAAACTGTATCACATTTTTTGAATCCAAAATAAGTGTCACATTATATGCTTTGCATACTATAGGATTAAAAAAAAGAAAAAGTGAATTTCATGAAGTTTTGACCATGTTAAGGTGGTCAGACATACAAGTTTTTTTTTTAATTTGTAGTAAAAAATTCATAATTAATTATTTACTTGGAAAAAAATTACAAAAAAATATGCATCACATCAGAACATGAGTTCTCTACTTATATCTAAAATCTTATAAAAAATAATTATCATTTTATTGTGGTTAGAGTGGTCAAACAGACACCTACTTCTTATTTTTCCCTAAAATTTAAGTACTCTTGTATTGAAATTTCAAATTTTCATCAAATAGATTTTTATTTTTAAAAACCTAGTAGTTTAAAAACTACATTCAATTTGCTACAAATTCTATTCTTACATATTTTTGAAATAATATAGATAACTTATTCAAATTTTTATGTCAAGTTGCCTAACTTTGATTTTTCTAATTTTTTTGCCACTTAAGGGCCTATTTTTTCCATGATGATCTTGCACATACCCACCAAAGCATTTTATCAAATAGTTCACCGCCTTGCTGCTATGGCTAAAAGCCTAGAATAGGTGATTCTAAACAAGCTATGGATGCTTGGAAAAAATCTATCAAAGAATAATAAGAAGCAGTAGTATACACAAAGCAGTGAATTGTTCAAAAAAATGTGGTCTCAATGTGCTTGTCATGGCATTCCATCACTAGGAGACCACATTTCTTTGATGCTTTTTTCTTCAAACAATTCACTGCCTTCTCTATGCTACCACATTTTTCATACATGTCTACCAAAGAATTTTATCAATCAATTCACTACCTTGCTGCTATGGCTAAAAGTCTAAAATAGGTGCTTTCGAACAAGTTATATGGATGCTTGGAAAAAACCCATCAAAGCATAATAGTAAGAAATAGCATAGACAAGGTAGTGAACTATTTGAAAAAATGCCTCAAAGAAATGTGGTCTCATGGTGATGGAATGAAATGACAAGCAAATTCCCTAGATTGTCATGGCATTCCATCACCATGAGACCACATTTCTTTGAGACATTTTTTCAAATAGTTTACTACCTTGTCTATGCTACCACATTTTTCATACATGTCTACCAAAGTATTTTATCAAATAGTTCACTATCTTGCTACTATGGCTAAGAGCCTACAACAAGTTCTTTCGAACAAGTGATGGATGCCTAGAAAAAATATATCAAAGCATAATAGTAAGCTAAAGCATAGACAAGGTAGTGAACTGGTTCAAAAAATGTGGTGTAGGAGCACCTTCTACATTTTATGCCTCCAATAGACAATTATGTAAAGTTTGAATCTTCACCATGGAACACATGTAAAAAGTTCACGATAAGGTCATTTTAAATGCATTTAAGTCATCTTTAGGTTTCTACGAGGACAAATTGCAAAAAGTTGTGTTTGTTGCAAAAGATGCAAAATTTATAAAATTGCAAAATTGCAAGAAGTTGTAAAAAATTAGGAAGTTGAAGAGTCATGAAGTTGTAAAGTCTTAGTAACTGAGGGGGCAGTCAAAAAAGCTTTTGTAAATACATTTTTAAGAGCCTTGTGAAGGCGTGCAAAAGATCAAAGAGTTTGTATTTTTGAAGAAGTTTTGAATAAAAGTACATTGTTCTGCAATTGCAACATTGTTTTCTATTATTTACTAGTTTGTACTATCAATACAACATCATCAGGCATTAAACTCCATTTTCTTTGGTAGAATAGGGACTTTGCAACTTTGCACTACTTGCTTTTGACAACTTTTTCTCCAAGCAAAAACTCACCACCACGGGAAAATGCCTCTGAGATAGAAAACACCGAGAGAGGTTTATTGTAGAGGGGTTCAACGTGATCCCATAGGCTTAGATGAGAAGTTTTTAAGCATCACAGTGTCAGAGTAATGGCATGCTGAAGTTTGCAGACATTTTGCACTTTAGACGCTTAAGGGATTCAGTCGGTTGAACATAGCTCAGAGTGATTCAACGTGTTTGGGTGTGAAAGAGGACCATTCCTAGTGTAAAAGTACCCACGCAGATGTGTTGGAATAGTTAGTTTGGTCACACAAGTTGCAGAACAAAAGTTGAACCACTTTGCAACTTTACACTACTTGCATTTGACAACTTTTTCCCCAAGTGAAATCTCGCCATCATGGGAAAACACCTCTGAAATAGCAAAAAAAAAGATAGGTTATTATAGAGGGGCCCAACATGATCCCATAGGCTCATACAATAAGTTTCTAAGCATCATGATGTCTGAGTAATTGCATGCTGAAGTTTGCAGCCATTTTGCACTACTTCAAACTCTTAAAGGATCCAGCCGCTTGAACATAGCTCAGAGCGATTTGACGTGTTTGGGTGCAAAAGAGGACCATTCCTAGCATAAAAATACCCAATTGGACACATTGGAATAATTATTTTGGTCACACGAATTGTAGAACGAAAATTGCACCATGTTGCAACTTTACACTACTTGCATTTGACAACTTTTTCTCCAAGAAAAATCTCGCCACCATGGGAAAACACCTTTGATATAGAAAAAACTAAGAGAGGTTATTATAGAGGGGCACAAAAAAATCCTCTTGGATTAGACAAGAAATTTCTAAGCATCACGGTGTCCAAGTAACCACATGCTGAAGTTTGCATCCATTTTGCACTTCACACTCTTAAGGGATTCAACCAATTGAATGTAGCTCAAAGTGATTTGGCACATTTGGGAGTGAAAGAGGACCATTCCTAACAGAAACGTACCCACTTAGATGTGTTGGAATAGTTACTTTAGTCACATGAGTTGCAGAATGAAAGTTGCACCACTTTTCAACTTTGCACTAAAAATCGCCACCACAGGAAAACACCTCTGAGATAGCAAAAAATAAGAGAGGTTATTATAGAAGGGCACAACATAATCCCATAGTCTTAGATGAGAAGTTTCTAAGCATCACGGTGTCCGAGCAATGATATGCTAAAGTTTGCATCCATTTTGCACTTCAGACTCTTAAGGGATTTAGCTGGTTGAACGTAGCTCAGAGCGATTCGATGCATTTGGGTGTGAAGAAGGACTATGCCTAGTATAAAAATAACTACTCACACGCATTGGAATAGTTAGTTTGGTCACACAAGTTGCAGAACGAAAGTTGCACCATTTTGCAACTTTGCACTACTTGCATTTGACAACTTTTTCCTCAAGTGAAAACTCGCTACCATGAGAAAATGCCTTTGAGATAGAAAAAACCGAGAGGTTTTTGTTGAGAGGCACAATATGATCTCATAGGCTAATATGAGAAGTTTCTAAGCATCATGGTTTCCAAGTAACGACATGTTAAAGTTTGTAGCCATTTTGCACTTCATACTTTTAAAGGATTCACTCGGTTGAATGTAGCTCAGAGTGATTAAACACGTTTGGGTGTGATAGAGGTTCATGCATAGTGTAAACATACCCACTTGGATGTGTTGGAATAGTTAGTTTGGTCACACAAGTTGCAGAACAAAAGTTGCACCACTTTGCAACTTTGCACTACTTGCATTTGACAACTTTTTCCCCAAGTGAAAACTCGCCACCACGAGAAAAATGCCTCTGAGATAGAAGAAATAGAGAAAGGTTATTGTATAGGGGTCTAATTCGATCATATAGGCTTAGATGATAATTTCTAAGCATAACGATATCGAAGTAATGGCACGTTGAAGTCTGCAGCCATTTTGCACTTTGGACTCTTAAGGGATTCAGCCGATTGAACGTAACTCAGAGTGATTCGGAATGTTTGGGTGTGAAAGAGGACCATTCCTAGCATCAATTTATCCTCTTGAAAGTGTTGGAATAGTTAGTATGGTCGCATGAATTGCAGAACGAAAATTGTACCACTTTGCAACTTTGCACTACTTGCATTTGACAATTTTTTCCCTAAGAGAAAACTCGCCACCATGGGAAAATGTCTCTGAGGTAGCAAAAATCAAAAGAGGTTATTGTAGAGGGTCTCAACATAATCCCATAGGCTCAGACGAGAAGTTTCTAAGAATCACAACATCCGAGTAACGACATGCTGAAGTTTACAACCATTTTACACTTTAAACTCTTAAGGGATTCAGCTGGTTGAACATAACTTGAAATGATTTGGAACGTTTGGGTACAAAATAGGACCATTTTTAGTGTAAACATACCCAATCAAATGCGTTGGAACAATTATTTTGGTCACACGAGCTGCAGAATGAAATTTGCACCACTTTGCAACTTTCCACTACATGTATTTGACAACTTTTTCCCCAAGTGAAATCTCGGCACCACGAGAAAATACCTCCGAGATAGAAAAAAATGAGAGTTTATTGTACATGGGCCCAACATGATCCCATAGGCTCAAACGATAAATTTTTAAGCATCATGATGTTCGAGTAATGACATGTTGAAGTTTGCAACCATTTTGCACTTCGTAGTCTTAACGGATTCAACCAGTTGAATGTAGGGCAGAGTGATTCGGCGTGTTTGGGTGTGAAAGAGAGTGTTTGGGTGTGAAAGAGGACTATTTATAGCATAAACGTACCCACTTTGATGCATTGGAATAGTTAGTTTGGTCACACAAGTTGTAAAATGAAAGTTGCACCACTTTGCAACTTTGCACTACTTACATTTGACAATTTTTTCCTCAAGCCAAATTTCGCGACCATGGGAAAAAACCTACGAGATAGAAAAAGCTAAGAGAGGCTATTATAGAGGGGCCCAACGAGATCTCAAAGGATTAGACAAGAATTTTCTAAGTGTCACAGTGTCTGAGTAATGGCATGTTAAAGTTTGTAGTCATTTTATACTTCAAACTCTTAAGGGATTCAGCTAGTTCAACGTAGTTCAGAGCGATTCAACATATTTGGGTGTGAAAGAGGACCATGCCTAGCATAAACATACCCCTTCAGACACATTGGAATATTTAGTTTGGTCACACGAGTTGCAGAATAAAAGTTGCACCACTTTGCAATTTTGTACTACTTGCATTTGACAACTTTTTCCCAAAGTGAAATCTCGTCACCATAGAAAAATTCCTCCGAGATAGCGAAAACCGAGAGAAGTTATTGTAGAGGGACCCAATGCAATCCCATAGGATCAAATGATAAGTTTCTAAGTGTCACTGTGTTTGAGTAATGGCATCCTGAAGTTTGCAACCATTTTTCACTTCAAACTCTTAAGGGATTCAGTCAGTTGAACATAGCTCAGAGTGATTTGACATGTTTGGGTATGAAAGAGGACCATTCCTAGTGTAAATGTACCCATTTAGACGTGTTGGAATAGTTAGTTTGGTCACACGAGTTGTAAAATGAAAGTTGTACCACTTTGCAACTTTGCACTACTTGCATTTGACAACTTTTTCCCTGAGTGAAAACTTGCCACCACGGGGAAACACCTCTGAGATAGAAAAAACCAAGAAAGGTTATTGTAGAGGGTCCCAATTCAATCACATAAGCTCAAACGAGAAGTTTCTAAGCATCACGATGTCTAAGTAATGACATGTTTAAGTTTGCAGCCATTTTGCACTTCAAACTTTTAAGGGATTCAACCGATTGAACGTAACTAGGAGCAATTTGATGCATTTGGGTGCGAAAGAAGACCATTCCTAGCATAAATGTAGCCCTAAAATTCTTTGGAATAGTTAATTTGGTCACATGAGTTGCAAAATTAAAGTTGCACCACTTTACAACTTTGCACTACTTGCATTTGACAACTTTTTCCCCAAGCGAAAACTCGCCACCATGGGAAACGCTTTTGAGATAGAAAAAACTGAGAGAGGTTATTGTAGAGGGGCACAACATGATCCTATAGGTTTAGATGATAAATTTCTAAGCATCATGGTGTTCACGTAACGATATACTGAAGTTTTTGTGGCCATTTTACAGTTTGGACTCTTAAGGGATTCAGTTGGTTTAAGTAGCTCGAAGCGATTCAGCGCGTTTGGATACGAAAGAGGACCATGCCTACCATAAATGCACCCCTCAAGTGCATTGGAGCAGTTAGTTTGGTCACATGAGTTCAACTTCCCTTTACATAAAAAATGCAACATTGCATAGCAACTTTTTGCAACTTTTTTTGAAAAATGACAATTTTTCACAACTCATTACCAAGTGACTCAAAAACATGACAAAACATGATAAGTGGTGTTAAAATACCTTACTACATTATATTAAAACAAAACCAAACAAAGCTTAACACCTAACCTTCTTTTACATCATGAAACCTATGGTGCCCTGCACCATAATGTGAATTATTTCTACAATGCAAGCTATGGATATGGGATTGATGAAGCTATTCATGATGGTAAGATGGAGATGAGTATATGATTCTACAATGAAGTAGTTGCAACTACAATGCTAAAGATATTTCTATGCCATCCTAATGAGAATGAAATGATAATGATAATGCTAATGCTATGATGATGAGGATGCAAATACAAAGCCACACTTTTGGATAATTGATATGAGATTTAAGCAGCATGTAAGTATGATAGCTCTTGTGCATGTTAAAAATGGAGGTGATGAGCTTCCTTTTATAGGCTAAGTGGTGTAGGGGCACCAAGGTTATTGTGAAAATTTGGTTAAGTTGAGTCTAAAGTTGGTCTTTAGGTGTTGGTCTTGTTTGTCATTCAATAAGGTCATATTAGACCAATTTATAATGTAATAATTCATTTTTTGTTGGTTTTAGGGTCATTTAGGAGTTCATGTTGCACATTTGTCAAAATGATGTGAAATTACAAAAGTTCAATGTTGAAAAGTTGCAAAAATGCAAACTAGGAAGGAAAACGGTCACTGTGGCTTGATGGAATCAATCCATTAGGATGAAACTAGGTGTAGGTGTTGAGGTTTGGAGTAGGGGAGATCATTTGTGAGTGTGGGCATGATGACCTAGTTTTCAAATTTGTGAGTTTTTGGTGAAATTAGATGGTTTAAGATGGGTAATTGTATTAAACCCTTGGGGCAGCAGATTTTGAGGATATTTTAAGCTTCTGTAGGTCATTTGAGGCATGTTTGATGCTTTGGCAAGGTGAGATAAGTTGTGGGAGTAGGACTTTCGATAAAACCTCCCTAAAACAAGCAAATTTGAGGGTTTTATGGTTAATGGTGTTAGAGGGAACTTCTCTGATTAAAAATGGTGGATTTTTAGGATTTATAAGTAGACAAAGGACTACCCATAGGTGTTTGTGGTTAGTTGATAGTTTAGAGTACAGTTGTTTTGTAAATGTGGCCCAATTGGCCAATTCAGGATAGCGTAGAAGCCATGAATTGAGGAGTTGGTCCAAAGTAACCATATGGTGTCTTGAGATATGTTTTGTGAGGGATTAAAAGGTGTTTGAAATGATGGATGGTTATTGGTTTTGACAAATAATCTGCAAGTGATGATCAAGAAATTGAGTTGCAGACCTACAAGGGAACACTAGGTGAGATTGTGAAAATAAGGTTTGAAGAAACAAAAGGTGTTTGAAATATCTTTGTTTTGTGATTGATAATCCATTTTCCTCCCTACTCTGTGTCACTAAGAATTTTCCAAGCTTTTACCACTACATTTTATGCAAAATTCCACTTGTAGCCATCACCTTTCAAGTAAAATCTCAAGAAATTCAACTAGGGCAACCTCTTAAACTTTGCAAACTTCACTCCCTACACATAAATCTTATTCCTACATCTAATCATACCATTTGGGACCCATTCCACTGGGCCACAATATTTTAAAATAGGTGGAATGAGTCATTACTTAATTTTATTCCTTCAAAACCTTGATCTTGACTATACAAACCTGCTTTGAGTAAAATTACAATAAAATTCTTAAAACACAATGAAATTACTTCACTCCAAATCCAAAATGAAGCTAACACATATATCCTTCAAATCAGATGCAATTTGGATTGAATACAAGTTATACAGAACTGTACATAGCAAGAGAGCAGAAAAATTTCAGAAAACAACACAGAAAAGTGAGATTTTTTATTGATTTCTTCCTCAAAAATGATCAACAACCTTTCTCATATATCCAAGAGGTTGTATTTAACCTCCCACAACCAAAACTAACCATAAAATAAATCCAACTAACATTTAAACCTCCAATGACAACTTTAAATGTAAACCATAAATGATTACAACTAACTTTAAATGTATTATATACACATTTAATTGAGGCATTTATTAAGGAGTATACACATTCACATGTATTAATTTCTCATAATTTTTATATAAAAAATTACACTAATTCAATAACAAATATTACAATAGTGATGAAATAACATCTTGAAAATCCTCCTATTTCTCAATATTTGTAGCAATACATGCAGGGAAATAATCCTCCCATTTTTAGCCCACATCATGAAATATATTGTACAAGAAGAAACAAAAGGAGCTACTACCTAGTTTCTTTTCTCCAATCCACCTCAGGTGGCCTAGTCATTTGCATTCCAAAATTCTTCAAAACATGTACTTCCCCTGCTCCCTTGGAAACACATGGGTAGTAGCCTCTCTGTGGTTGTGTACTGTCATTGAAATTTGGTCCACAACAATCCTGCAAAATCCTAACAATTTTAGACATGGACTCATAAAAATCATTAAAAGACCAGTAATTGAATAATGTTAGACATACACCTTCTGACGAGATCTATTATCACCTTCACGCACGTTGTAAGTAGATCGATTGAAGGTCCTACAATGGTAATGTGGCCCATCTTTCACTACTTTCTCATCTCTCAATGATCATACATATAGATTTCAAATATATCACTAACACCCTCAACATAAAACATGGACCATATAAGAATCTGAGAAATTTACAAAATGGATTTAAAGAAAGAGAAGATTGAGAACCAAAAATTGTACCAGCAACCGATGTTTGTCATACCACTGAACACTTGTACCAGAAACTAATGTTTTTCTTTTCTTAAGTTGACAAACTTAAGTATAACCTATAGTCACAAATGCATCAATGACAGTCCTAAATGTATATGACTATACAAATTCAATGTGCATACTTAGAAATCAATCCAAGGAACCATACAGTTCTGCTCTACTCTTCATTGTGCCAAGTATTGCCTTGTGGTTAGACTCACACACTTTCCACAAGTTCTTGTTTGTAGGTCTTCCTTTATATTTGATCAAATGAATTTTGGAGGTAACTACAAGGTTTGAGTAGTGAAGAATCTTCTGGTGCGTGTCAAAGCCCTCAAACAACCAAACTGCAACATTCTTAATTGGCTACCTTCTAAGCCATGTTCTAGTAACAACCACCAAACTTGTAGGATATTCTATGTTTTCTCCATCTATAACTGGGGCCTCTAATTTATTTTTGGCCTCAATACAATGACACAGGTATTAATCTGTACCCTCTTCATTGTCTTCATCTACAATCACCGCATAAACATGTCTTGCATTGATATGTTCATCTTGTTAGATGTATTTAATAAACATCATAATAAAACCTATAAGTAAGATAGATTACCTTGTTCTACAAGGCCCAATACATTATCAAAGTCAATGGATGATTGCATCTCTATGATTTGTAGAGCCATCGGGAGATGATAAGTGTCAAGTGGGGTTAGACTTCTTATAGACCATTTGTCAACCCATTATGTTGACTCACAAGCATTCCATTCTTGAAGTGTAAATGCAAAAAAAAAGCATGCCATCTTTGCATATGGATAGTCCATGTACTTGCATTGGAGCTTCTAAAAGAGTGTAGCTCACTCAATCCTGTTAGTGTACAACAATCCTCATATTTTGAAATTATGTTAGTATCATCTACTAAATAAAAAAATCTTTGAACTAAAGAATTACCTTAACTACCTGGACCCATTGCATGATTGCACCACTTGACAATTGATCTTGCATCTGTCAACTTTACATTGTCTTTGTACTTTAACTCTTCTTGTTCTAGGGCTCTTTTGATACATGCACTTGCTCCATCATGCTCCCCATTTCCATGCCCAACCTCTGAGAAGTTCCACATATGTTGAAAACCACTAATTCTCTACATCCTGCTCAACCAGTAAAACATTCTAGCATTCTTGAATTGTGATGTACAGTTATCTAACCATATGATATGTTGAATGAATGATATGCCCTTGCTAGCTAGATCAACATAGAACATCTGAATGCAACCTTGCATAAACTCAGTAGAATGTGTGTGATCATCATTGATGTAAAAGTGATACTCCTTCAATACTTTCCTATTATCCTTTGTACTATCATTTGCATGAATGAATGCTATATGCACAAATATAACAACCTGCATGGAGTTGTAGTACTGTGATTGCATCTTGTTATGTGGTTTTAGTGTGTATTTCTCCATGAATTTGATAATTGAAATGATGCTATGAAGTGAAAATGTGTCCTTGCATAACTTGAATTGTGAGTCCAACCCTTGAGCTCTATGTGTATACCTTGCATACTCATAGACCACCTGATCATGGAAAATTCCCATAAACTGATATACTGGAATCTTATCACTGACCAATTCACACTTCTTTTCTTCTTTCCCATCTTTTTGACTATAGGCCACTATCTTGTCTTTGCCAAATTTGAAAATTTTGTCTCCAATTGTGTGTGTACTAGCCATGAGTTGGAAAATTGGAAAATGTTGATGCCACCATAATGATCGCATGTCCCATCCAAACATGACTTGTAAAAAATCTGACCATCCTCTCTTTCACATAAAATCGAAGATAAGAATTCCCTTCAGGATTTAGGTGGAGGCCTTATGTTACATTCCTGCAAAACATTTTTAGTATGCATATCTACACATATACGTCGATAAAAATAATAATGGTTAGAAAAATCAATATGTACTCTACAACAAGAAGTAGTGCGTGTGTTATTTATTTTCACATAAAAAGGCTTTATAATTTCAAAATACCTTTGACATATTTTAATTTTAGGAAACTTTTTTACAAAATCAGCAAAAATTTGGATTTGAGTTGTATCCAAATAATGCTTTGGATGTGGCTCATGGATTTTAATACCAATTCTCCATCTTACAACATCTCTTTCATTAGGAGAGGTCCTTGTGTTATCCTTCCAATAATTTACTATTAAATATCTCAAGCCTTGAGCAATTATTTTATCTTTCTGTGGAACTCTAGCCGAGAATGCCCATAACTCATTGCTATTTGGATCCTCAAATATTTCACGCCTTCCTTTGGCTCTCATTAGATATTATCTACTTAGTTTCAAAGATTTGCTTGTCTTTGTAAGGTTCACCTTGTTCCTTGTTTGACTGCTTAATAGTGTTGTTGTCATCACATGTCTTGTGGCACAACTATCCTTTGTGTGTGAGGTAGAACCCACGCTCTCGTATGTTATCATCAAGTTCTTTACAATGGAATTTTCACTTGACTCAATCAAAAATCTCAGCCCAAGAGCCTTCATGGTGGGCCTAAATTTGAGTTTCCTCATCATTTCAACAAATAGTTGGCATCTTCTACCCTCACTTAGCTTCTCAAAAAATAAACTTCATATCCTTTGGGCAGATCTTTGACATGTATGTTTTGACATATTATTAGGCATCCATTTAAAAACATTGGAATCAATATCAATTAAAAATCTATGTTTTCTATGAAAAAATCTAGGAGGAGTTCTCAAATGTAAATTTGTGTCAATGTTAGGAATGTCAACAACATCGGGGATAGATTGTGTACCTTCAATCAAAGGTGCAATTGATTACATACCTTGAGATTGACATGTAAATGATGTTGTACCTCCAACTTGAGATGTTTGTGGAGTGACTTCAAATAGAGGTGTGTTTGCTGATGTACTTTTGAAACACAATATTTTTTATGGTGTGTCTTCAATTCTAGATGTGATTTTTGATGTACTTGGAAGACCACATGTTGTTGCCAGTGTGTCTTCAGCTGGAGACGTGCATTGAACTTCACCTATGGTTGATGATGTGCCTCCAACTTGGGGATCCATTTGTATCCTTCCACAAAATTTGTTCATTTGTGACCTTTTTTTTTTTCTAATTTTACATCTCTCTTATATTGCACAGGAATTTCTAGCTGTATGGGTTGCAATTCATTTGCTTCATGAGCTGTAATTTTTTATTCTCTTCTCCTTGAATTTTTTACTATATGTTCTTCTAGTGTTAGAGGCTTTGGTAATTTCCTTGGCATGAAGTTGAATGCTACATGTTCACAATCATGCATAGAACAAAATTAAGTAATGCATTTTATGAAACATATTGATAACACTGATTACATTGCATTTTATGAAAGAAGGCAGCAAGTTGTTTGGAATTATCAAATATGTCTATATGCTACAACATTTTTCATACATACTTCTACCTCCATACCACAAGAAAAGTACTTGTAATGCATTTTTTAAAAGATATCCATACCACTGATTACATTGCATTTTGTGGTTGTTTAAGTCATTTTGGGCAACAAATGTAAATGTTGCAAATCAGTCAAAAAGTTGTCAAGGAGGGTAAAATGGTATTTTTATTGTTTTGAGTCATGTTCTTAGGTTGGAAAAGGTATAATTAGACCACTTATTTTTTTTTTTGGGTGGTTAGAGTGAGTTGGTGGTCAATTGTGTCAAATTTACAAAAATTACAAAAAATGTTGAAGAGTTGTCAATGGAAAATGTAAAAGTTGTAAAGAGGGAAACCCAATGGTCGTTTGGGTTTGTAAAGAAGTTGTAACTATTGAATGTGGTTAGAGAACCTTTAAAAAATTCTTGTGAAATCAAAGGGAGATGTGGGCAGGTAATTTTGAGAAGAGAAGTAATTGAAACACCCCCTATTTTTGTGTATTTTCTAGAAAATTTGAAGTTTCTTTGATCTGTACAATTACATACAGGAAATTTTTGATCTTTCATGGAGTGAATCTTGTGGGAAGCTGACTTAAAACAATTTTATACTTGGTTTGTATTTATTTCAATTGTTTTTTGTGCATTTTAGAGACACATTACAAAGGATCGGTCTGTATACCATGTTTTAAAGGTTTTGAGTGTATGAAAATGACATTTTAAGCCATTCCACCCACTGTTTTGTTCTATAACTTGGTGGAATGGATAAATAGGGCATGATTTAGGTGTGTACATGGTTTTTTGAAGCAAGGAAGATGTTTGAAGGCTTTTTGTGTTGCTTCCCTGAATGTTTTTGTGCAAATTTTGCTGCCACCTTTGGAAACTAGAGAATCCTATGCTTATTTTCCCTTTTTTTTCTTAGAATGGTAAATTGTATGAATGAATGGAAACTTGAATTAAAAAAACTATGTCTTGAGTCACTTTAAATTATCTAGCCACATGATGAAGGTGATTTTTTTATGGAAAAAAAAAATTAATGGAAACTTGCACATTAACATTTATGAAAGCTCTTAGGTTTTCCAAATTAGTTGAAAATAAAAGTTTTCCCACAACCATCAATAATAACGAATTTAATGTTCAATTATATGTGTAACAATGAAGATTAATAAAATCATCAAATTAATAGCCTATAAATCGTCAAAACAAAGCAAAAAAATTTGTGTTAAGTTGAATTCGTTTATATAAGCATGCTAGAAATGGACTACTATAAGCAATGCAAATAGAATTCATAAGCAAATTTGTGTTAAGTTGATTTCTTTTATATAAGTTTAAACATGAATTCACCTAAATTATGTCATGTTTTTCATTTTATTTTTTTCTTCAAACACATAAAAATTAAATTTTTTTATGCAACTCCCATCTAATTTAATGTTGAATTCCATGTCCAATTGTTATGATTAATAAAATCATTAAAGGAATTTAGATTATTGAAAAAAATAAACAAACATACTAAATATAAACATTTCAATATTACCAAAATGAATATATTACCTAAGATAATTTAAAATGATGTGGAAAATTCAAAATTTCATCTACATTGTCTAGCATGCAAATTGGTGGAAAAAAGGTGATGAATCAAGCATAGATTGGTACAACAGGGAGTCAACTACATAAAAGAGGATTTTTTGTGTTAGATAAAGTGCTAAACTAGAAAAAAGTAGAAAATTTTGGGCTTGAATCATGGGGTCAATTCCTATTTTACTATTTCAAGGTAAAACACATTTGGCACTCGCCAAATTTGAAGAACGCAAAATTTGGTGCTTTGAAATGGTTTCACAATATAAAGAGGAAGGGAGTGAGACTTGAGATAGAGGGGGAGGGGATATGAGTGAAAGAGATTAGTCCTATTAGCGTGGTAGGGACTAATACCTAAGAGTGATAGAGACTTAAGAGGGATAGAGAGTTATCCAGTTAGGGTGGGGGGAAATACCTCACAATGGGAGAGGGGTTGGAGTGAAATAGATTTTTCTACCCTCTACCCTTAAACTATAAACTGTAAACCCTTAAACCCTCAACCCTTTCTCTCTCTCTCAACCCTTAAACCCTCTATCATCTACCCTCAACCCTAAACCCTAAACCATAAATCCTAAACCCTTTCTCTCTCTCTCTCTCAAACCTACAACCTATACCCTTAAACCATAAACCATAAAACCCTAAACCCTCAACCCCTTGTCTATCTCTCTCTCTCTCAACACTACACCCTCTACCCATAAAGCATAAAATATAAACACTAAAACCCTTAAACCCTCAACCCACCTCTCTCTCTCAAGCCTACACCCTCTACCCTTAAACTATAAACCCTAAAAACCTCAAAACCTCAACCCCCCTCTCTCTCAACCCTAAACCCTCAACCCTCAACCATGGATCCGAGAAGGAGAGAAAGGCTATTTCAAAAGCTTGAAAATCATCTATTGATTAACTCCATAGCCTTTATGTATTAGAGGTTAATACCAAACAGTGCCTTCCAACATCAGGAAACAACACCCAGCATAAGCGCTCTCTTCCATGGCTGAGAAACAACCTAGGCTTATCCATATCATCAAGGAGCCTTCACCACAGACACCCAATATGAAAGCTTTACTGCTACACAACCATGGAGCAAGAAAATTCACCTCATACACCAAGGTTATACTGCTACCAACTAGGAGACATAGATCACACTAAAACAACATGATCAACTCCCTTTTCCATCTCCACCATCCTTCAAGTTGTGTGCTATCTTTGAATATCAAAAGACTTCCACTCACCAAAAGGATCAATAAATCAAATGATTCCTCCAAATTTCCTCCAACCTAACAAACTGAGAAAGCTTCACAAGAGAAATACCCAGAACCAGCAACCAAAAGAAGGCTCTTATACCACTTGTAAGGGAAATTTAGGGCATCTCAGAGAAATCTCTAAGAATAGTGGTGCCTTCGGTAACTTCAATCTCAATTAGATTACCTGAAAGAAAAGAACAACTATGTCCTAAAGCAAAAAAAGACACAGTTCATTTCCCACATTAATCCTTCTAAGAGAAGCACATGTAAATTCAACATCATGCAATAACAGATTCTAGAAGCGGAACCAACATAGATGAAAGATAAGACAGAAAACTAGAACACACATATTTACGTGGGGAAAACCCTTTCAGGTAAAAAACCCCACACTCCAAATATCGAGCCATTGTATTATTCTCATAGCCTTTTAAGAGATTACATCTTGTTCATTCTGGGACCAATTTGATAGAAAACTCTCCCCTTTACATTTCCTGATCAACCTCTCAAAACAAAAAATCTTCGTACTATTACAATACCCTCATACAGTATATAGTACAGATCAAATTGAGAGATCGACCATGACATTCAATCCTTGATCAAGAGAGATTTCAGTAGCATAACCTTGCCTCTTTCTTTCCTTAGTTTTGGCCTCATGGCCTTAGCCTCCTAGCCAACCACTCTACCTTCACTATAATGCTCTCTCTCTCTCTTCAAAACTTCCAAAATGCATACACATTCGTGCTCTACTGCCTCTGTCAATCGGTTCATTTCCAACTGTCAGATCACAACAAATGGTTCACATTCTACCTCCTCTGATTTTTCCAAGTCACACCATGTAGGAAAGTCTTCCAAGTGGTCAACAACATTCACCCTGTGTTTCATGTTGATGAGACACTAACCGTGTCTCCCCGATGCCACAAAGCTAGATCGTCATTATTGCCAAGAGTCTTCACTATCGGCAAGTTCACAAGTTGTCGCTCAAACTTCCCCTTGTCACCAAGACATCATACTGATATCCATCACATGTATTGCTATTTTACAAGACCATCATTATTTGATGAGACATCATACCGAAGTCCCCAAGTCATATAGACATCAATATTCCATTTGGTGAGACAATCGTCTTTCGCCAAGACATCACACCAATGTTCACTAAGTATTCCAAAGTGTTCAATAGTCAGCAAGAATATCATCCTTCACTGAGAGATCATACCGAGTCATTAAGTGTTATATCGAAATGTTCAATAGTAGGCAAGACATACCACTATCGCTGAGATGTTACTCTGAATGCATACCATCAGTGAGACATCACACATTGGTAAGAATTATTACCGAGACACCATACGTTATCCCGACGACTCCAAGATAAAGCTGTCAGTGAGACATTCCTTGTTGATATGAGTCATACCAAACATCCAAGACTCTCCCCGAAGACTTCAAAATAAAATGTTGTCGGTGAGACATTCATATCGGTAGGACAACATACCAAAACATTTGAGTTACTCCAATGATCCAGTCGCCATGAGTCTCCCCAACATCCACTAAACACCAACCCATCGGCCAAAGGTCTCCACTCAGTAGAGGGTTACAACGAACATCACAGGTCATAGTGACAAAACCAGTCGGCAAGATAGCAGCATTGTCTCGCTGACATGAGCAATACACAAGGTTACTAAACTATTAGTCAGCCAGACAGAAGGTAAGTCACAATGACTTTGCTCTTTTAGAGGTTATAGTTTTTGAGATTGAGGCACATATTCTAACAAGAATGCCATTCATCCTTATTAATGCAGGAGCCACTTTTCAAAGGGCTATGGACTTATCCTTTGCTGATCTTAGGAACAAACTTATAGTGGTTTATTTGGATGAGCCAACATTTTTTTTCTAAAAAGAGAGCCAATCATTTACATGATTTGGAAGTATTATTGCAGCGTTACATAGAAGAAGGTATCTCTTTAAACCCTAAGAATTCTATCTTCATTGTAACTGAGGGAAAAATATTAGGTTACATTGTTTCAAAGGATGGAATCAAGATAGATCCAGAGAGAGTGAAGGAAATTATGTAGCTGGGATTACCTACAAACAAAGATGGTACTAGGTCTTTCTTTGGTTAGGTGAACTTTCTAAGGAGGTTTTTTCCTAATTTTGCTAAGCTAACAAAGCCAATTTATAATATGATGAAGGATCACCTAGTGTTTAAATGGAGCAGTGAGGGAAAAAATATTTTATAGATATTAAAATTGCAATTGCAAATGCTCCCACTTTAGTTCATCCTGATTTCACAAAATATTTCATCATATATAGTTACGCCTTTGAGCACACCTTGTCATCCATCTTACTAAAAAAGAATGAACATGGTATTGAAGCCCCTATCTCTTTTATGAGCACTCCTCTAAAGAAGTATGAACTCAAATATTCACCACTTGAAAAACATGCATACGTTGTTTTGAAGGAACTCAAGAGTTTCAGGTTCTATATTCTTCATTCTCATACTACTATTTTTGTTCCTAAAACTGCTATGAAAAGTATTCTTACTCAGCAAGATATTGGATGCAATAAAAGAGGATCTTGGATAGCCCAAATTAAAGAATATTATTTGGACATTAAACCTACTAATCTAGTTATGGGAAAGGGTTTGGTTAAAATGATTGCAAAGAGTAAACCTGTTGAAGAAGAAGAGTTACCATTAGTACTATTCACAAGCACAACTAATGATTAGTTTTCTGATGTCTCTTATTTCCTAACCTATGGTGATTTCCCATCACATTTTTCATCAAGAGAAAAGAGAAACTTAAAACTTAAAGCAAATAATTATGTTATCTAGGAAGGGAATTTGTATAAAAAAGGTGTGGATGGGACCTTCTTAAGGTGTGTTGACAAAGAGAAAAAAAAAGAAGCTATTGGAAGCCTTTAATAGTGAGGCATGTGGTGGACAATTTTCTACTTCTATGATAGATTTCAAAATCCTATGTCATAGATTCTATTGGCCAGGTATGTTTAAAGATGCTTATGAGTGGGTGTCGAATTGTGAAAAGTGTTTAAAATTCACTAGCAGACCACAACTTATTGCTTTACCCTTGAAACCTATGGAAATTGATGAGCCCTTTCAGCAATGGGGTCTGGATTTCATTGGCCCAATTAACCTGAGTTCTAGTGTGGGACATACACACATATTGATTGCTATAGACTATTTCACCAAATGGGTGGAAGCTATTCCAGTGAAGCATACCACCACTGAAGTCATATGCAATTTTTTGAAGGAGAATATTTTGGTAAGGTTTGGAGTGCCCAAGAAAAATGTCACTGATAACGCTAGCTCTCTTTCCTCTACTAAAATTACCCTTTTTTTGATAGGAATATGGAATTGGTCTTGCTTATTCATCTAATTATCATCCGCAAGGCAATGAGCAAGCCGAGTCAAGCAATAAGAATTTAATCTCCATTATCAAGAAGTTGGTTGATGAAAATCAAAGGGGATGGCATAAAAAGTTATACGATGCTCTATGGGCTGATAGAGTTACTTGTAAAAGAGCTATTGGAATGTCCCCCTTTCAATTATTATATGGCATTGATAGTACTTTGCCTACACCATTGGATATTTCAGCACTCAATTTACAGGAGGCTATAGAAGATGGGCAATTTCAGACTACTTCAGAAAGAGGATTTTGTATTTGAATAATCTAGAAGAATAAAGGGAGTTTGTGGTGGATAAGATTACCAAACATCAGCAGATGGTGAAGAAGGTTTTTGATAAAAGGGCTAGAAAAAGGGACTTTGCAGTTGGCGATTCAGTTCTTCTTTGGGATAGGAGGGAGGTAAAAGGAGAACATAAAAAAATTTATTCTCTCTGGAGAGGGCCTTTCCTGATCAAGCAATTTGTTGGTGATCATGCTTTCTGATTGGCTTATCCTGATGGTACTATTCTACCCCTTGCCTACAATGAGAAAGATTTGAAATTCATTGAATAATTATTCCATTCGGTCCATCCTTGTATATAGTTTCTTGTTTTTTTATTCGTTTTTTGGCTTGTCTGTTTTTTGATTCCATTGCCCAATGAATAAGGCTCTATACCATGTTTCTGGATTCTCTGCGTCTTGTCAGTACTAGTCCCCATTTGAAGCCAATGTTACCCATGGGTATACTATGTATCATGTACTTTTAAATTTTGTCTTCCTTGGAATTTAATTGCTTACTTTCTGCCTAAGTCTAAAGTCTTTGCCTTCATTTTAGCCTTTGTCGAGGGATCTTCTAAATTTCTAACCCCTTGTCACACATTCTTTAAGTTTTGAACCTAAGTTACTAGCACGCAATGTCTTTAAACCTTGTAATTGGGTTCGTGTTTTTCCTAACCTCCCAATGGCCTGACTTGTTCTCCATTTGTAGTATCAAGTGTGTTGGTCTATTGTGTAGTTAGAGAGTAAGAGGTTTTCATAGCTTCATAACTCTCGACTTTGGGTTATAAAGTTTCAATTTTCTACAACAAGAGGATATGTTGTCCATCCCACATGTTTCGAGGGACCACCTATGCATTTAATGAGGCATACAATACAACTTGGAGATGTCTTATCAAGGATTTTTGCAAAGAACACAAATCTTAGGGTTTTCTTTACTAAAGATTAAAATAAAGTGCCATATCAATTTAGCACCAAATGCATGTCTTGTCATTTTACATGACTTAAGGTGGTGGGGATTTATTTGGTTTAGTCTATAGTTATACCTCTACCTTTTGCAATTATTTATTCAAGCATACAAGTGTTCCTTTGTGTACTGTGAGATAATGTAGTCTAAAATTGGAAATCATTTGCTCAATGTAAGGGACACAAAGTTGGGATCCTTTAAGCTAGAGGAATTATGGGTGCATTTGGAAAGTAACAGAAGATCTGTTGTCGACACAAAATTGTCAAAAAGCGGATTAGCTCATGCTAGGGTTTTTTAGAAACCATGCTAAGAGTGGACCTAATAGGCACATGCACGAGAAGATATATTCTGAAAATGTGGGAAATCAGAGCCGTGGATGGGACTATTGTTGCTAAAATTTCTCGTGATGTAGTTTCCCACACGCTAAAGATTCCTGAGAGAGCGCCCATAAAGGACATGTCTATTGCAATGGCTGGTGAGTATTTAAAAGTTAATGAGGACTGGTGCAAGAATTATATGGCCAAGGGGTGGTTGAAGTCAAAGAATAGAGGAAAGTCACCGTTACCTACCAAACTTAAGAGAATTCATTTCAAAGGGGAAATCACAGACGCCATTCCTTTGTTACATCGCATTGTTGGAAATGAACAAATTAAGTCTTTTGAATATTCGATGTGTTAGTTTATTTTGGTTATTTGTGATGATAATGTGTTCATTGATTAGGTTAAGATAATTTGCTTTCATTTGAATGAACAATTAGTCAATTTTCGAAAAACTGCTACCTTTCATTTGTGTTCTTGCTTAATATACATTATAGATAGTCAAAGATCCTTTTAGCTGGAATTAATTCCAAAAGTACCTCCATCTTCTGGCATGCATGTATATAAGTGATATCCATAGTTTACCAAGGAATTTGGAATGGGATATTTTTTCCTTTTCAATGATGCATTCTTGATGGAAGCTGTGAGGAAATTTGATGCAAATCCTGAAATGTGTCTTTCTCCCGAGTCAATGTCTTTTGCATCAAATTTTGGAATTTTTTATATTTAATTTGATAGGTTTTCCTACTTGAGGATAGGAGTTTTTGAGAAAGCCCCATTAAAATTGCCTAGATATCTTGAAGATTTGCTAGTGTTGTTGGAGGTCTGTAGACAAATGGATGTGGTGAATGTAAAGTGCATGAATATGGGGAAGTGGGGTTATGTTTTCTCATTGAAAACTCCTTCCTTCACATGTATAATTAATCAGATGGCCAAATGTGTTGAAGGAATTCTTAAAGAGTATAACCTCCAAGATTTATTCATGAGGGATAATTTTGATAGCAAGGGTTTTGTGAGAAGAAAATTATATGGAGGGGGTTCATATCAGCATCAACCTTCTATTGAGGACTTTTGGGAAGATTGTGTTGATGAAAATGAAGTCTTGAAAAGAGATTATATGAGGTTAACCATCAGGAAAATACAAGTTTTTGGTTTTTCTTTCTAGATTCTTGAAAGTGCAACTGAAGATTCGATGGTCATTGACCCTAAATATGAAAAACCGTTTGATAAATCTCATCCCAAGGTTGAATGGAGTAAAAATGAAGTTTTGAATATGAATATATGAGCTACTCTAGTGTTGAAAAGAACTCACGACTGGTTCAAAGTAAAATGGCGATAGGTTGCAAGTTCTACTCAAGAACCAAAATCATCTCAGAGGAATGAATAGGGGTTCACTCAGACAGTTGCATTGGGTGTTGTATTTTTTGGTTGTGTTGGTCATATGTGTTTTTCATTGATTTCAACACTATTAGCATTGATTCAATAGAAGCTATATATGTCGAGGATATTGAGAAAATTGTAATGGAATGAGTTGTAGGTTGTCAGTGGTGAAGTGAAGTTCAATCTATTGGTGAGTTCAGTATGTTGATGATCAAAGGTCGTGGACTAAAGGGTTTGTTTATGAGTTTATCTAGTTTATCCACACTAAGTTTTAGAGATCCGTATGAAGTTTTGATCAAGTTATGAAGATTTATATTCTGACAAATTTTCTATTACTTATGTTGGTGTTTCTGATTGAAGATGATGTGATTTTAGCTAGTTCAGTTGTTGTGGATCTTCTCTAGTGATTCATGATGTTTGTGGATGTTTCTAGATTGTGCTCTATCTATGTTGCATGTTTGCATTGATCGTTGTACTTGTGGTTGGTGATTTTCTCTTGCATATTCATGGTTTTCATGTTTTTCATGTTCTTGGCCAACATGGTGTTTGTAGAGTGTTGTGGATCTTCAAGGAATTATTTTTGAAGGTGGTTCATGTTCAAATATGTTGATTTGGGTCTTCAATAAGTTATGGCCAACCTTGGTTGGTTCGTATTGATAATTGTTGTTGATTTGCACTGACAGTTTATATTCATTTTATTATTTTGTCGAAGCTCACATGTAGTGATAAAATTTCTTGTTGTGGATATATAAGACCGATTGTTTATTTGATTTGGTAGCATGCTAGGAAATGATCATGTCTGCATATATGTGAATAATATTCTAAATCATTTGAAGGTAGAGCAGAGTGTGAAGAAGTGTTCACGTGCTTAACCAGAATGGTGATCAAGCATTAGCAGATGCTATTTTGTCAGTTCAAATCCCTGTGGATGTAATTCAAATCTTTCTGTAAGATAGTGTGTCTTCCTTTGGGCTGTGAGACTTATTGTAATTGTGCACTAAGCTCTAGGCAGTGTGCCTGAATGCATGTGCATTCCCCATTTCATATTTTATACTTTTAACAAGGTATAATCTTTTCGACTGACCTCCATTATGGTTTTTCCCCTAACAGGGTTTCCACATAAAAAATATTGGTGCTATGTGTGTTTTTGATGTGTTGTTGATTTATGCTTTCATGGTTATTGATCAGATCTGAGAATAAGGTTAATAATTTGAATAATTTTTGAATTTCTATGAAAATTGATTCATCCCCCCTCTCAGTTTTCCACCCTTGTGTTTCCAAAAATTGGTATTATAATAGGTTCCTTGGAAGAATTTTAACAACTTGAGGTGATCCAGGATGGCGACTTACAAGAAGGATAGTCTGATATTTGATGGAACAAATTATTCTCTATGGAAGACTTGAATGGAGTGTCATCTGAGATGCATTGGTGAACCCTTCTGGAACATCACATGTAATAGGTCTGTTATTCCTCAGAATGTTCCTACTACTACTGCTCATATTAGAGATGTTGAGTATAATATTAGGGCTAAGGAAGTATTGTTGAGTGTGTTGACTAATTTTGAGATGAAAAATGTGATGGATCTGATGACTGCTTATGACATCTCAAAAAAGCTAGAAACCTTGTATGAAGGTGATGCTAATGTGAAGATTGCTAAGTTGCAAAGTCTGTTCAAGGGAAATATGAAAAGTTGAGAATGGGTGATGATGAGAACATTACTACTTGAGCCATAGAAAAAAGACCCTTTTCTTGAAATTGTATTAATTCATGATAAAATGGACTTAATGAGTGCTTAATCTAGTGTTGTGAGGCATTTTATGCATCCACATTAGGTCTTGGACCCTTGCAAATTGAATAACATGCTTTTAATGACATCTTGTAAAGGAATTTCTCACTTTTCTAGACTTACTTAACCTACTTCTCCCTTATTCAACATTATAAAATATATTTAAATACATCCCCACATCAATCTAGAAGATTCTTAACATAAACTTAATGATAAACTAGTGTTGTAATGTTTCTTGAACATTCACATTGTTTTTTGTGCTTTTATAGGTTATGTGGACCTAATTTTAGTTTTGTAAATTGTATTTAATCATAATTTCACATTGAATTTTGCAACCCAAGTCCTATTTGACATTCACATCATCAATAATAGACCTATATTAACCCGCATTGTGCATCTTGAAGCTCTAATTGATCAAATACTTGAGAAAGTTAGAATTTAAACCTTATTTCCTTATTCCTTGGCCTCTTAGCTGTCAGAATGGCTCCTGTGGGACCCATTTTCCATGCATGGTGAATCAGTCCCATTCAGGTGAGACCCATTCACCATGTGTGGTGAATGAGTCCTATATGGCCCCCATTTTGACCTTTGAGTAGGAAAAAGTGAAATTTGAAGTTTAATTTCACATGTCAGTCTATGCTGAGGTATTATCAGGTAATAAGGCACAATTGTCTATAAATAAGTATTTTTATCCTCATTTTACATCCATTATCTCATTCACACATCTCTTATCATTTATTTATCTATCTTCTCATCCAAGTCAAGCAAGCTAGGGTTTCTTCATTAGAAGTCATCAATTTAGCTTTCTAAAGCATTCAACAACTGAATCTTCATGTATTACTACAAAATTTCAAGATCATTTATCATGGCAAGGTAATCTATTCCATTATTGCATGTTTCATTCTATCATTTCATCATTTTGGTTTAATTACCTAAACAAGATTTGACCAAGGAAAACCCCCATGCCTTAATAATCAACAATTTCTCTCTCTTGTCTTATTTGTATACAGATTTAGGACTCTTGGAGGCTTAAGAATCATTGAAGATTATATTTCAAAGTCATTCAAGTGATCTCTTCATCATTCAAGTCAAAATATCACTTCTAGGCCTGAATATGATAGTTTCGGAAGTGGACACCTATAGGAAGCCGAAGTGCAAACCAAAAGATCTGGAATCAACCTTTGAATATTAAAAAATTCAAAAGTGGACTGATTCACAATGGGTGGCAAATGAGTCCCACTCTAGGGTCATTTTTGGGTTTTTTGCATTTCTAGATACCCTTTTGTCTGAAACGGGCTCCAGTTCAGTTTTACAAAACTAGGACTAACTCGCCCAGAATGGAAAATGAGTCCCTCCAGGCCTAAAAATTAGCATCAACAACATTTCAATAGCAATTTACAATTTCCTTCAAAGTTCTAGGTGCACACTTTAAGTTTCATTCATTTCTATTTAGTTTTGCATTCATTTCTAGTTCATTGTTGCATTACACAATGTGTTTTCAAACATCACTTGTCTCTTGGGTTTTGCATTCATATTCAATCAATTTCATAGCTTATCTACACTTAGATCATTCCATTTAGCTAACATCATAGATAACATAATCTGAGTGAACCCATAGTATTTTTGGCCCTACCTCTCTCCTTTTAGGTGAAAAACCCTAGAAGAGCTAGAGAAGTGCATTGGTACCAAAAATCTATGTTTCATTTTGGTAAACCCAACTTTTTGAACATCTTATTTTCTGATTTAGAGTCCATTTTCATCTTAATCCTATCTTTCATTTGAATTTGCATTAGATTTGCATTGTTAACTTACATCCAGGGTTTCAAATTTTTACATTATGAAAAATGCATTTTGTTTGCATTTTTTCCTATAATTTCCTTAAAAATCTCTACAATTTTGCATCTCCATCTTAGATTTTCACTTACAACCTCACACACATCACAAACGATTCATAATTTCTGAAAATTTTGCAAAACATCCATATTGGGACTCATTCGCCATCTGTGGCGAATAAGTCCCTATATAGATTTTTCACCAACTGAAACAACATCTAAAATCTCATTTTTATGCTTCCTAAGGCTCATATTATCATATAGTAAAAGTCTAGAAGGTTTCTAGAGCATTTATTTTATGCATTTATCTCAAAAAAATCAATTTGAGATAGTCATTTTTCTAATCCCTTCAATTCCAAGCATTATTAGATCTGAAAATGTTTCCATTTCAGTAATTTTGCATAACATTGATAAAAGTAATTTTCATTTTTGCATATACAATGTTTCTATTCTTAAAACTTTTCATAAGTTTTTTAAAAGTCCTTTTCATTCTTTCATATACATTTTTTTCATTCTTCAAATCTTGCATATATTGTATAAGAATGTTTTGTACCTTTGCATATACATTGTCCCTATTGCTGAGACATTGCGTGGAATCGTTACATTTGCTTTTCATTCTTATTCAAACAATTCTTGTACCTTGCATATGTAAACATGTTAAGAAACACTTCCTATCCCCTCCTTATAAGAGTTCTTTAGTGAAAGACAATACAACCTTGACCATTCATCACGATCATATTTTTTCTTCTCCTAATATCTCTCCTATTGGCAAAGAAGATATTTTGGTGATAGAAGAACCAATCAATGAGAGTGTTGAGAATATAAGTTGTTTCTCTTCTTTTACCTCTCTTAGTGGACAAGACATTGATCAGCAAGACAACTTAAACATAAATAATCATTATAATAACATTTTCCTTTCTCCTTGTGTCTCTCATAGTTATGAAGTAGATGCTTTGTTTGAGGAAGGTTATGAATATTTTAGTTGTCCCCCTTCTCCTAGGGAAACCCTTATGGAGCACAATCATTCACCCATTGAGCATGCCAACATATCATGCCAAAAAGACAAAAAAATTGAGGTTATGATGACACAAGTGGGATCTCCTTTAATTAGTGAGATTCCTAAGTCATCTTCTATTAGTGAAAAACACAAAAAATTTAGAATTGTCTTGAAATCCATCATGCAATCTACTCATAACATTTTTTTACAGCCACTAAGTTGTAACTTAGTGAATCAAACATCTAGAGGACCACACAATGCTCCTACACCATTACCTTTTCCTCAAAAAGTGCCTAGTGTTGAAGATCTTAAAAAGACTCTTGCTAATATATCTGTATGGGAGCTCATTCAACTTTCACCAACAGTCAAACTTCTCTTCCATGAAATATTGGAAATACAGAAGGAAGAGATACAATCTTACATAAAATTGAATGATGTCACATACTTCTCTCCTCCCATGCAAGCCACTGCATCAACAATCCATTCCCTAAACATGAATTAACCTCACTTATGATTCGAAACAAAAATGATCCCTTGTTGATAAAGGTGATCATTAATGAAACTCTAATTAGGAACACTCTCATTGACAATGGATTAGAAATTGATGTTTGTAGCATGGATCTCCTACACAAACTTGGCATGAGCAAAAAACTCATTCAACTTCATGATGTTCATATTTGTGGCTTTTAAAATGTTCATAGGAAACCACTTGGGATGATCACATTACCTATTGAGGTCGGACCTGTAGTGTTGCCTACCTCTATTCATATCATGCAAGAACCCCTTCCATACAATATTATCCTAAGGAGAGCATGGATTCATGCTATGAAAGGAGTTACATCTACCTTTCACTATGTCATGAAGTTTGAATACAACAACAAGATATACATGGTTGATGTAGATGAGCGAAGCTATGTGTCAACTAATCAAAACACTTCCAACTCCCCTAACCTTTCCCTTCCTCGAGCAGAACTTGAACCTGTACAAGCTGGTCCTAACTCTTCACCTACAAAACTCTTTTGTGATAATTGGGGGTCATTAGATTCTACCCCTCCTTCCCATAATATTTTCAAAATCTCACCCTAATGGTCCAAAGAGTCATATACAAACAATTCATTTTCAAAAACAAGTTCTAGTGGTAATTGGAATTTCACACCTACCTTTAAGGGAGGGTGTGCAATATCCCAATCTCAACCCAAAAAACCTTGTGTTCCATTCACTCTATGTAGTTCTACCAAATCACTTCATGGTGGTGATGGGGGTAGTATAACTTCCATCCCTCATGACACCATGAGACATAACATTCAAATGGACTTGTGTTCTTGTAAAACAACCAATCCTTCTCATCGACACACCCCCCTCATTTAACTACAATAACTTTCCTCCATTCCAGGCTCACCTTTGTCCTACAATTAGTGGGCGGCAAGGGGTCTGATAGCCTTGTCCTCGTATGTCACTTGTCATTGTCTCTTTTGAACTAGTCATTAACCTTTCATGAATGTATAAGAGCAAGCTTGGGATGTGGATGAAATGTCTTAAGATTGACTCGCATGTGACATACTACCCTTTCTTCATGACGTAGCTTATCAAAAACATATGAATTGGCATAGGGATTTCTGAGTAAGCTCTCATGTCTTCTTCTCTCTTCTTTTACTTTAAAGAAATTTCTCACAATACGGGTGCTCACAACTGCTTTAAAGTGGGGGGCATACAATACCATAATTCATTTGTATTCTTGGTTCTTAGTGTAGCCTTGTCATTTATATGATGTTTCTATTACTTTGTGGATGAAATTGGGTGTAATTTCCTTCGTAAGTGTGATCTTTCTTAGCATATTACATTCCTCTTTGTGGTTTTATGTGATGCACTGCATCCCCTAAGTTGTGAATCTACTATTATTTGATTGGTCCTCTCTTAGAGACATTAGACAAAATGTTCCCTAAGTGACTAACCTTACATAAACTAAACAAGACTCCTCTAAACATCTTCACATTACATTTTTACACTTTACATTTTTGCCACCTTGCTTAACACAACTTGCATGACTATGGTACTTTGTCTTTTTGTTCATAGCATTTTTCTTTGTGGTGCCTTGTTAAAGTTATTAATAGGTATAACTTTGATATGGTTGAGTGGGAAGCCCACCTAGTAGCATGACTTTTTCCCATAGCCACTTTTGTGTTTGTAAGTGCATACCAACTAGCATATGTATCTTACCTTTTTGGGATTTCTCACCTTGTAGAAAACTAGTTCCATGGCCCCAGAGTGGGTACATTTGGGATTTCTCACTCGATGGACCATCTTATGTTTTGTTACCTTGGAGTGATTACACATTCTCTTTTTCAAACAATTAGCCTAGATTTGATCCTCAACTAGTTGGACAAATGGTCGAAGCTTGACCCATCCTTTTCATTTTCATCTTCTCATTCTTTCCATTGCATGATTTTGTATCTTGATGGTTTGACTTAGGATCTTGGATCCTAGGGGCTTGCATAACCTCCTTGATCTTTTTCATTCTTTGTCATATACATCTATAAACTTGGATCTCTCTTGAAAGTCTACTTTAGTGTGAGTTTGAAGCAGGCACATCCTCTCACTAAAGTGGGGGCTAAATGTGTCGTAGAAAAAAGGACCCTTTGCTTGACATGGGATTAATTCATGATAAAATGGACTTAATGAGGCCTTAATCTAGAGTTGTGAGGCATTTTATGCATCCACACTACGTCTTGGACCCTTGCAAATCGAATAACATTCTTTTAACGAAGTCTTGTAAAGGAGTTTTAAAGTCTTGTAAAGGATTTTCATGCTTTTCTAGAATTAATTAACCTACTTCTCCCTAATTCAAAATTATTAAATATATTTAAATACATCCTCACATCAATCTAGAAGATTCTTAACATAAACTTAATGATAAACTAGTGATGTAACGTGTCTTGCACATTCACATTGGTTTTTGTGCTTTTCTAGGCTATGTGGACCTAATTTTAGTGTTGTAAAGTGTATTTAATCACACTTTCACATTACATTTTGTGTCCCAAGTCCTATTTCACATTCAAATCATCAATAATAGACCTCTATTATCCCATATTGTGCATCTTGAGGCTCTAATTGATCAAATACCTGACAAAGTTGCAATTTAAACATTATTTCCTTATTCCTTGGCCTCTTAGTTGTTGGAATGGCTCATGTTGGAACCATTTTCCATGCATGGTGAATTAGTCCCATTCAAGTGGGACCCATTCACCATGTGTAGTGAATGAGTCCTATCTGGCCCCCATTTCGACCTTTGAGCGGGAAAAAGTGAAATTTAAAGTTTAATTTCACTACATGTCAGCCTGTGATGAATTATTATCAGGTACTAAGGAACAATTTTCTATAAATAAGTATTTTTATCCTCATTTTACATCCATTATCTCATTGACACCTCTTATCATTTATTTATCATCTATCTTCTCATCCAAGTCAAGCAAGCTAGGGTTTCTTCATTAGAAGTCATCAAGTTAGCTTTCTAAAGCATTCAAGGGCTGAATCTTCATGTATTACTACAAAATTTCAAGATCATTCATCATGGAAAGGTAATCTATTCCATTATTGCATGTTTCATTCTATCATTTCATCATTTTGGTTTAATTACCTAAACGGGGTTTGACCAAGGTAAACCCCCATGCCCTAACAATCAACAATTTCTCTTTCGTGTCTTTTTTGTATGCATATTTAGGAATCTTGGAGGCTTAAGAATCATTGAAGATTATATTGCAAAGTTATTCAAGTGATCTCTTCATCATTCAAGTCAAAATATCACTTTCAGGCCCAAATACGACAATTTCGGAAGCAAACACCTTATGAAGCTGAAGTGCGAACCGAAAGCTCTAAAATCAACCTTTGAATATTTAGAAATTCAAAATTGGATTGATTCACCATGGGTGGTGAATGAGTCCCACTCCAAGGTTAGTTTTTGGTTTTCTACATTTTTGGATACCCTTTTCTTTGAAATGGGCTCTGGTTCAGTTTTACAGAACTAGAACCGATTCGCCCAGAATGATGAATGAGTACCTCCTGGCCTAAAAATCAACATCAGCAACATTTCAAAAGCAATTTCCAGTCTTCTTCAAAGTTCCAGGTGCACACTTTAAGTTTCATTCATTTATGTTTAGCTTTGCATTCATTTCTAGTTCATTGTTGCATTACACAATGTGTTTTCAAACATCACTTGTTTCTTGGGTTTTGCATTCATATTCAATCAATTTCATGCTTAGTTACACTTAGATCATTCCATTTAGCTCATATAACATCATACATAACATAATTTGAGTGAACCCATACCATTCTTGGCCCTACCTCTCTCCTTTTAGGTGAAAAACCCTAGAAGAGCTAGAGAAATGCATTGGTGCCAAAAATCTATGTTTCACTACTTTCATGCAAAGAGTGAATGAGATTGTGTGTGGTATTAGATGTATTGGTGGAAAGATATATGAATCAGAGATTGTTGCTAAAGTGCTTAGATCCTTTCCTGATTCATACAAAGGCAAAGCTAGTGCTATTGAAGAGCAGCTCCAGATTGTAACAAATGTAACCAGAGATATGTTGGTTAGTAAGCTTACTGCTTTTGAGTTGAGTGAATTTGGTGATTCCCTTCCTAAGGTTGAATCTACATTTAAGGCTACTACTTCTGGAAGAGATAAACAAAGATATGATCCAGGTGAGAGTTCATCTAGAAAGACATTCAAGTATGAGGATGAAATCAGACAAATTGAAGAAAATGAAAGAAAGCTTGAAGAGATGGAAGTGCTTATTATCAAAAGAGTACCAAGGGGAAATGTAAGTATGAAGGAAAATTTGTATCAAGGTGTCTGGAAAGAGCTCCTAAACCAAGACATAACAAGCATAGATTTCAAAGGAAGTGTTAATATGATGTTGATGGTGTGGTAGATGAAGAATCTGATAAAGGAAATAGAAGTGATGATGAATGGGTATTTATTGCTATCAAGGAAAATAATCATGTGTCTACTGAATCTATTAGTTGTACAAATGTGGAGAAAGCCCTAGCTGCTCGAGTTGAAGAGAAAGATGAATGAGTGATTGACAATGGATGTTCACATCATATTGTTGTGTAATTTCCGCACACATGCCCCACCGAAGGTAGGGACCCTCTTTTTTCTTTTGCATCTCTACCTCTTGGCTTGGTCAAATTTTGGTTTTTCTCTTCTTGAGAGGTTATTTTGGGATTTAGATTGGGTTTGATGGAGGAAATATTTTGAGGCTCTAGGAGAAATTTGCATGTCTTGGAATTTGAAAATGGGGATTTTGGAGTGAATTTTCAATGTTATATGTAAATCTTTTTTGCACCTGTGGATAGAGGACGAAAAATTAGGCCGGGTTGCTTTTTTAACTTTTTGAAAATTCCTTCTAAAATAAAGTTATGGAGTTTAGGGGATTTTGACCCTATAGGGAATTAGGGAATTTCCGTCCCTGAAGGAAAATCCTAAAATTTCCTTGACCCCCTCAAAATTCTGAAATTTCCATTTTTGGAAAATTCCTTACCCCCTCGAACCCAAAATTTTCCAAAATGGAAATTTCCTAAAATTTCCATTTTTTGAAAATTCCCTTACCCCCCTCAAATTTTAAAAGTTGAACTTGCATAAGAATCCATGCCCAAACTGTCTACAACTGGAAGGAGTTTCTAGAAGACATGTGAAGCTAATTTCATCATCCAATCAGAATATTCATTAATGACAAGCTGGTATAATATTGTTTTCTCATTGTTCCATGATGTAACTATTTTTATGCAATTGGATGATGATGTATTATAAGCTCCCACATTAAATGTAATAGCTTGATGCTTTTAAAAGTGCAATTGCAGCCATTGGATGAATTAAATCTCTGCCATTGATTCAAAATGTAATTTTCTATAAAAGGCCAGTGCCTTCTCATTTGTAAAGAGAGGTTAGATTTTAGAAGATGTAAAAGCTAGAATTGGCTACGTTAGGAGTTAGATTCTACAAGTTAGTAGTAGTAGGAGAGGAGAGAGGCTGGAAATTGATATGTAATGCTGGAGAAGTTAATGCAATTGGATTGTTGATTTGGCAAGTTTTGTGTTACACTTTGATAGTTCATGGTTTATTGTTCTCGATTCTCAAATATTAGATGTTAGATTTTAGTTCTTTTGCAATAATGGTAAAATGTTAATGATGTTGATCAATCTTCAGTCCATACTTTTAACAATTTTTTGGTTGTAATTTGTTGTGTAAAGTTAGTCCAGGCCTTATTTTGTGCTAAGTTGAACTGTGGATGCTTGTTTACATTGTGCCAATTATTGGGTATGTGGATGAATATTCATAGTCTGAAAATATTCAATTTCCTTAGAATATTGCACCATTTCTACAAAGTTGTGGGCTTGTCCTTGATCAAGTAAAGATTGGTTTTATTGGAGATCTATCCATTTGCAACATTCATCATTATTGTGATTGATCTTAGGAGTTAGTTTAGAGTTGAATCTCTCTAAAACCCTTATCTCCTTTGTTGTTTATTTTGAATTTGGGTTAGTTTTAGGAATCAACCATCATCATATTGTTACATCTGACAAAAGAATACTTCCAAGATTGTTCAGTATTTGCTTGTAGTAAGGTCCCTTTGTGATTACCACCATTTTCACATTTATCATTGAGTTGTTTATGCATTGTCAAGACCTGACATTGGAGACCTCGGGGTTATCTCTTGAGGCTTGCTGATAGAGATTTACCTTTCAAGAGAGATAGGATATTATATTTTGTCTGAGTTGTTGTTATGAAGAAAACACCATCAACACATATGACAGGAGATAAAAGTAAGTTTGTGAGATTCGGTGATAATACAACTGGTGTGATCCACAGCAGAGGATGCATTTCTCTTGATGGTAAGCATAATAGTGATGAATTCCTATATGTGGAAGGCTTGAAGCATAATATTTTAAGTGTTGGTTAGATGGTTGATCAGGGATACAATCTTCAGTTCAAGGATGGAAAGTGCAGAATACTGAGTTTCAAAAATCTGATTGCATCAGGTACAAAAACAAAAGGTAATATATTTCACCTAAATGTTGCAAGTAAAAGTTGTTTGATTGCTCAGGTTGATGAAGACTTAGGTACACCATCAAGAACCCATGGATATGATTTTGATGATCATAATGGTAGTACACATAAAGGAAAGAAAGTTCACTTTACAAATCAAGTTCAAATCATTTTGGTGAATTAGAAAAATCAAGAGGAAGGAGAAAGTAGTGAAAGTGCAGAAGAGAGAACACAAGAGCCTAAAGTTGAAGAACATCCTAAGAAAACTCTGATGTATGTAAGATTGAATCACTCAGAAGATTAGATTATTGGTGATAAGAACAAAGGTGTCCAAACTAGGAGAAGAATTGCAGAAGGGTATTGTATGATTTCAAAGACTAGGCCTACTAGTGTGAATGAAGCATGTAAAGATGAACATTGGGTTAAAGCAATGAAAGAGGAGCTAAAGAAAATTGAGAAAAATGATACATGGATTCTTGTTCCTAGACGTAAGGATACAAATGTAATTGGAATTAAATGGGTCTTTAGAAACAAACTGAATGAGCAAGGTGAAGTGGTCAGAAACAAAGCAAGACGGGTATGTAAAGGATATTCTAAAATGGAAGGAATTGATTTTGAAGAGACTTTTGCCCTTGTTGCTAGAATTGAAGCTGTAAGATTATTTCTTGCTTATGTTGCTTACAAGAACTACAAGGTTTATCAGATGGATGTCAAGTTAGCATTTATCAATGGTGAATTGGAAGAAGAAGTGTATGTTGAGCAACCTGATGGATTAAAGTTGACTGATAAGGGAGATATGGTGTGTCGGTTGAAGAAAGCATTGTATGGACTCAAGCAAGCCCTTAGAGCATGGTATGCCAAATGGGACAAGTATTTCTTGAAGCTTGGATTTAAAAAAGGTACTACTAATAGTAACTTGTGTTTCAGGATTGATCATAATAAAGATTTGATTGTGGAATTCTTTGTTGATGATATCATTTTTGGAGGAGATGATGGTTTGTGCATGAAGTTTTTTGACTAGATGTGGAGTGAATTTGAAATGTCAATGATTGGTGAGATGATTTTTTTTTTGGGATTACAAATTACTTAGTTAGATAAAGGGATTTTTATATCTCAGTCCAAGTATGTGAAAGAATTGTTGAAGAAATCTGGTGTGGAAGTCTCAAAGCTAGTTGGTACACCCATTGTAACCAGATGTAAGTTGACAATAGAAGATGATTCTCTGAAAGAAAATCAGACTAGATACAAATCAATGATTGGTGGATTGCTTTATTTGACTCAAAATAGGCCTGATATCATGAATTTTGTATGTATAATTGGAAGATTTCAAGCTGATTCAAAGGAATCTCATGTGACTGTTGTGAAGATAATTTTCAGATACTTGAAGGAAACTGTCAATTTTGGCCTATGGTATCCTAAAGATGATGATCTTACTTGAGTGCCTTTACTGATGCTGATTGGGCAAGAGATGTGAATGACATAAAGAGTACTAGTGGTGGAGTATTTTTCTTGGGTAAGAAGATGATTTCATGGTTAAGTAAGAAACAAAATGCCATTTCTTTATCTACTACAGAGTCATAATACATTGCTGCTGCTAATAATTGTACTCAATTATTGTGTATGAAGTAGATGTTGAAAGATATTAGAGTTGTGTATGATGAACCAATAGCTATATTCTATGATAATTCAAGTGATATTAACATTTCTAAGAATTTGGTGTTGCATTAAAAAACCAAGCATATATCTATCAATTCTCACTTTTTGAGAGAGAAGGTGAGTGAAAAGGAAGTCAAACTAGAGTATGTGCCTACCAAGGAGTATATTGCAAACATCGTTACCAAGCTATTTCCTAAGGATACTTTTGAGTATCTCAAAGGGAATTTAGGGGTGATTACCCCTCCTAATCAGAACTAAGGATACATTACTTTGCAATAGTCCATGCATTTCATAGTCATATCTTGATTTGGATTGATGTTGTGGTGGTTGCTACCCAGGGGGAGTAGTCAAATGTTTAGATGTTCAAATATGTGGTTCAGAGTTTTTTTGTGGAGCTTAGAGATCTTTGTCATTGATTTCAAAGGGGGAGAAGATCATGTGAATTTTTTTTTGTAGTTTAAGAGCCTTGTGCGGAAGAATATCATGTGAAAGAGTTGAGGAGAAAATGAGTCAGAACCTAATGGGCAGTAAGTGTTAAGAGAGAGTTGTCTTGATGGTTTTTTTCACATCATGTGTTTCCATCAATGCCAAAGGGAGAGATTGTTGAATTTTATGATTGTGTTGCTAATATGTGGTTTTCATTGATGTCAATACTATTAACATTGATTCATTAGAAGTTGTATATGTCGACGATATTGAGAAAATTGTAATGGAATGAGTTGTAGGTTGTCAGCGGTGAAGTGAAGTTAAATCTATTGGTGAGTTTAGTACATTAATGATCAGAGGTTGTGGAATAAAGGGTTTTTTGATGATTTTATCTTGTTTATCCACTTTGAGTTTCAGAGATCCGCATGAAGTTTTGATTGAGTTATGAAGATTTATATTCTAACAATTTTTCTATTGCTTCAGTTGGTGTTCTTGATTGAAGATGATGTGATTTTAGTTAGTTTAGTGTTTACATATGCTTCTATAGTGATTCATGATGTTTTTGGATGTTTCTAGATCATTCTATATTTGTGTTGCATGTTTGCATTGAGTGTTGTGCTCATGGTTGGTGATTTTCTCTTACGTATTCGTGTTTTTCATGTTATTGGCCAACATGGTGTTTGTAGCGTGTTGTGGATCTTCAAGGAATTATTTTTGAGGTGGTTCACATTCAAAGATGTTGATTTGGGTCTTCACTAAGTTGTGGCTGACTTTGGTTGATTCACATTGATAATTGTTGTTGATTTGAGCCGATAGTTTATATTCATTTTCTTATTTTGTTGAAGCTGACATGCTAGTGATGAAATTTCTTGTTGCAGATATATAAGAGAGATTGTTTATTTGATTTGGTAGCATGCTTAGAAATTCTCATGTGTGTGTATGTGCAAAAATTTTTCTAAATCATTTGAAGGCAGAGCAAAGTGTGAAGAAGCGTGAGGAAGTGTGAAGAAGAGTGAAGAAGTGTTCATGTGCTTAACCAGAACTATGATCAGGCATTAGCAGATGCTATTTTGTTAGTTCAAATCCTTGCGGATGTAATTTGAATCTTTCTATAAGATAGCGTGTCTTCCTTTGGGCTATGAGCGTTGTTGTAATTGAGCAGTGAGCTCTAGGCAATGTGCTTGAATGCATGTGCATTCCCCATTTCATTATTTATACTTTTAACAAGGTATAATCTTGTTGAATGAACTCCACTATGGTTTTTCCCCTAATAGGGCTTCAACATAAAAAATCTTGGTGTTATGTGTGTTTCAAATGCATTGTTGATTTATGCTTTCATGGTTATTGATCAGATCTAAGAATAAGGTTAATAAGTTGAATAAGTTTTAAATTTCTATGGCAATTGATTTAGCCCCCTCTCTTAGTTGTCTACCCTTGTGTTTCCAACAATGGGTACATCATCAGGGAGATTGGTTACTAGGTCTTATAGTACAAATTCATAGCCCAGGAGTGATGGTGAGAAGCCTAAAGAGATGGCTAAATTGAAGTCAGTGTGTGAACAAGACAACATATCTACCCCTACTCCTAAAAAGAAGACCAGCCAAACAAAACCTATGCCTGAAGATTTTGATGCCATTTTTAAGAAGATTGTTGAAGAAAATACCTTTCCTCCTTTGTCCGATGTACCCTCTTCCTCGGTGGAAAATATACCCATCAATCCTAGTGAGTCTAAGGAAAACTCTCAAGGAAACAAGGATTTTGTTTTGGTAGAAGCCTCCCCAGTATGGCTGAAAATGGTAGTAGAAAAAAAGAGAAAATATACTCCTACAACAACAGTTGGAGTAGATACAGTTGCAAAGTTGCTCCAGACTTCCTCAATGCCAAAGAAAGCTCAGAAAATGTTGAGAATGTTGATTGACCCTACTTATGGTAATCAAGTATTGGAAATTACAAATCCTATAAAGGATCTAAATGATAATGAGATAACAAAGGCTAACTATAAAATCACACATGTTAATATGTGGCCCCAAACACCTGAAGGTGATGTGTATCATGCTAATTATTCAGTCAATGCCTTGATTAAGTGGGTAAAGGAAGTGTTAGAACTTTAAAATTATGAAATTTTACATGTTGTTCACATCCATGAGTTTCCAAATGAGTCCTTACCATAAGCACAAGATCCTCTCTTCACAACATTTTGCTCATATTTTTCCGTGTGGTCCTTGTAAAATCCATCAAGTCTTGAATATCTCATAGTATAATTCTTATCGGCATGAGTTAATGAGGGTCTCCCCGATCCATAGTTCTTTCTTTTTCCAGTATACATCTATTGTAGTCTATTGGCAAGACTTCTTTGATGTCACACTAATTGGAATTTATCTATAGGAACCTATCGGGGGGACACAACTTATTGTCTTGGCGACAGAAGGTATATCAGCCAGATAAAGTCATCGGAGTAAGGTCTCACCGAATATATTATGTCTTACTAACCAGCAACATAAAGAACATATCGGTGAGAAATCTTTCATTAGGATGAGTCATAGCGAAGTTATATTGTCTTACCGACCGGGACACGTACACACTTCAGCCAAACCAAATGTCTTCGGTATGTGGTCTTGCCGAACATATTGTGTCTCACCGACTAGCGCACAAAATGACGTATCAGCTAGACTAAATGGTATCGGAGTAAAGTCTTAGCCAGTACCTCAGGTCTCGCCGACAAAAGTGAAAGGGAACTCTATTGAAGGTTATTAGAATGCGGTTATACAGTCTTGCCAACTCGTTTGTCTTGCCGAATGTGGTTTCATCGGTGAGAAAATTAATATGTCTCAATGACCAGAAGAGTACTACAAGGTGTATCTTGGTAAGACACAAGGTAACCGATGAGACATCTCCCCGACTCTGAATTTCACAGTGAAATACATAATACCACAAGATGACTGTCGATGAGACATTAAGGATCGGTATGATTGCATGATGTCTCAACGAGTGTTTGGAGAGTGTTAATAGAAACCCGAATACAGTTGCTTGCCAACATGTGATTACAAAGCGATGTGTCTTTTCAAAAATTGGTGTATAAATATTCATTTCCAATTGTAAAAATAATAATGTAGATAGAGTAAGTAGATAGGATCTAGGAAAAGAATTTTCACAAAATAGAGACTACGATGTATGATTTCAAAATGGAGATATTAATGAGAATTAGTTGATGTGGCAGCGTATTTCTTGTCAATTTTCTATTGTGCTTATTGAAAGTATTACTAAAATTGTCTCCAAGATTGATGTTTTTTGGTTATTTAAATTGATGTAACAAGTTTATACTCATTTTATCAGAGCACATTTGTTGTATCTATGTGGTTGATTGATCGGTTCTTTCAAGGAAAGATTAAATCCTTTTAATTGATCATAGTAATTAGGGAAATTTTTCTGAATCATTAAGAACTTGGTAGTCACAGTCTTGCATGTTTATACAAGTTATAAACTAAAATATATACAAAAAAAATTAAATTTTCTCCAAAAGAAGTTGCTCATTTAGATTTCATTTGACTATGCATACCTAATAATGCACTAGTCTCTGCACATTTCACCATTTAGTTTCATTCATATTTTTTACATCTGTTAACTTAACATATTAGGTTTTAGTTTTAATATTGGTATACAATTTATACCAAATCAGGTTTCATTTGTCCACTCCCATCTACCATTGTGGAAAAAACATTTCAAAGAGATAAGCATAAAGTCAAGTCTACTT
>VDFB02000003.1:376279995-376337691 GCA_007258455.2 Sequoia sempervirens | reverse complement strand
TAGAGAGGTAAGGAGGAAGGTGGAGAGATTGAGAGGGAAGGAGGGGGAGATAGATAGATGTATAGAGGGATATGTTAGATAGTGAGAAGTAGAGAGAAAAGGTGGGTGAAAGGAAGAGAGAGAGGGGGAGAGAGAGAGAGAGGGTAGGGGGGAAGAGAGGTGAGATAGAGAGAAGTAGAAAGGGAAGGAGAGAGAGGAGATAGAGAAAATTAGAGAGGGTGGGAGGGAAGGAGAGAGAGGTGAGATAGAGAGAAAGGAGAGAATGGTGGAAGGGAGAGGGAAAGAGAGGAAACAGTGGAAAGGCAGGAAAGGAAAGGAAATATGGAGACCACCACACTTCAATAAGAATTAGTAGCTTAGAAACTAGACTCAGATCACTTCAACTTTTTTTCTTACTGCATCTTGAAATTTTGAGTGTAACTATCTTCATTTTCTTGTGAAAATCAGATTTTTCTAATCTTAGAAAAAATGTGGCATCTTAAGAGCCAAAATTGTGTCATAGATCCATGCACTTACCCTCATCCAATCCTTCAATCAGACCATGCCACCTATCAACCTTCATCATCATCCACCATTGTCACCTTCATGTCGGATCCCACCATCTTCATCAACGGTCCACACCCATCCACATGGATTATTCTCCACTGCTCTCCACTAACCCAATGAGACCAAGCCGAGATCCACCAAAAACTCAATGAAACTGAGAAGCACTATCAGATCCTCTTGATCTTAATTGTTGATCTCTTTGCCACCCATCATGGTGACATCACACTCCACTACTACATTTGTCACCTTTGTAGGTCCCATCAAAGACACACGTCACCAGTCTGCTAACCCTGCTAAATTTTGGAAAGCATTGTTTATCCATGCAAGGTGTGTGGAGAATGACCAAGATGCATTCAATGCTTTTACTTTATCATCTACCATTTGATCAAGGGCCTTCCTACACACTTAAAGAGTTAATATTCACATGTGTATGAATTAAAAGGGGTCCTCCTTAAGACATAAGACTTAGGGGAGACAAAATATTTAGGCCCGCAAGTTAGGAAAAGATCAAGTATTTCAAATGGGGCAGTGACTACAAAGGCAAGGTAAACCAGTCGGTGAACACATGACCATATAAACATAAGTTATAACTTGGATGACTAGGAACCACAAATAACAAAGAGATCACTAAGTTTCCAAAAATTCAAACCTTAGAACCTCATGTTGGAGGTTATGAAGGTTGGAAAACCCGTGACTTGTCGATAACAAAGATATTTCCAAGTTGGGAGGTTACAAAACTCCAGAACCCTGCACATAGGTTAGAAAAAAGGTGCATGCCAAGGATTTAGGGTTTTAGGATATAAGGGTTTAAGTCCTTTTATGGAATTTTTGAACCCTAAGCATAAAAAATGGAGTGAACTCAAAGGAACAAGGGGAAAAATGAATGAAATGGCCATGGATTTCACAAGTACCACTAGTGGCTCCAATTGGGGACGTCTACTTGACTAAGAAGAGCAAGAATTCAGATCTCTGGAGAAGTAGACCAAGCCAACCATTGGGATATAGTGTCAACCCAATATAGAACACCTCATTTGATAGCCCCAGGCCACAAAATGAAAAAGGGGAATTAACCTTTACCCCTTTCAAACACCAATCTGTTAAAGGAGATGATCTCCCTTAACCAATAATTGTTTTTGTCACACTATAGTAGCACAAGTAGCCTTTCCTACAAAAAAAAATATGTGATTACCATTGAACAAGTGAGAACTTGTTTCATTTTTTTCTTTGATATTACATGGTAACCACATCATATAGGCCACCTCACTACCACCCATTTCATTTTCTAATTCTATATTCGATGAAAAAAATGAGAACACTGATCAACACCATAAAAAACCTCTATCTCTTCACTCCTACTGATCACCTCACATTAATAAAGGCCAAAAGAAATAGCCTAAAACTCACATGGAATAGAAAAATGTGTCATCTCATCATGCTGACATGGAGAGGGAAACTCATCCTCATACAAGTCAAACTGAAAAATCTGAAGCTTAGACACATGAGGGACATAAGCAGCCAAAAAAATACCTTGTTGTTGCCCATTATAACTACAAGAAGCATGCTTGAAGTTCTGAATGTTGATGCAGACCTCATCAACACATCCATTCAAATCATGAGGTATTTTGTGTGAAGATATATACTCTTCAGATTGCCTCTCTTTTTTAACCCCTTCACAATTTGTTGAGTTAAATGTGTCACAAAAAATTGAACTGTGACACACATCAAGGGAACTTACCTCAGCAACATCGTTCTTCCATGAAAAAATTGAAGCCCACTGCTCATGAGAAATACTATGAGCTGCACCCCTTGAAAAAAAATCTTCATAGGCATCCATATGATCTTTACAATCATACTCCTTAGGTGCAGACTCATCATAAATAACATCATTAGTTGTACTAACATTTATCTTTTCATTTTCACTTTCACATACAACTACATCTATGCTATCCTCATGCAAGAATTTAGTGGGAAATTCAAAACCAAAACTAGGAACAAAATAAAGTGGGGAATCAAACAAGGGAATAGCCTCTTGTTCATCACCCATGGTAGATACATCTTCTTCTTCCCTGCTACTACAAAAACTAGCATATTCATATCCCATACTATCAAACTAGAAATCACCATTAGACTCATCATTGCTGCTCTCTTCCAATTGAAAGTCACCACACAAACTATCACACTCATTTGATATAGAGACCAAGCTCTCTTTCTCCATTATTTCATCATAAACAAGAGGTATAACATCAAATTTTAGTTACCTCATCATAACTACTATTAGGTAGATGACTATTATTCATTGCACCACATTGGTCTATGAATATATTCTTAAATTCATGCCATGAAAAAATAGAATGCAAAGGTAGATTAACAAACCAGTCCTTGAATCATCTTCAAAAGTTCTTACAAATAGCTTCATGACTACATCCTCTTCTTCTATCTAACTTTCTATCAATAATTTAGTGAAATCCTACCAATGTCTTGATGTTGATTCTTCTAAACTACCTCTAAACTTAGGAAAATATTTATTTATTTCCCATGGAACAAAGTGTGGATAAAAATGGATTTTACTACAACCCAGAGGGTTATATATCTCCAAAGAAAAAGGATTTCTTTGAGGATATGATTGCGGTTCACACATGACAGAATAGCTAGTAGAGGGGGAATCCATTTGATGATACATTTTAAATCTTGACCCTCTTCAACTAGTTATAGAATATCCATCTTCTCTTTTCCCTTTTGAACTAGTACCTTAAAGCACTAAATAAGGGATAACGTTTACCAAAACTTTGTTGACCTTCATACAAAATGTTGCAATAGAAAAATACCTAAAAATTGTTACAAGCAACTCTTCTGATGATGTGGAATATTTTACAGAGTCCCCACCTCTTTGAAAGAGGAAAAGATCTTCAAGCAGTAGAGAGCTCCTTCCAAGATCAATACATTTCTGAGTTTTGTCCACCAGAAGAGCATGAAACTTCAAGAACACACCTAAAACATTGCAGCAACCTCCCTCTTAAAGTATGCAAGTCCCTTTGCAAATCTCTATCTTCCTTAATAAGGAAAAGCATATTTGTAGTTGCTCACCCAAAGATTTCTTCTTTTTCTCCCTAGCATCACCAATCAGTTGGCTCAGATGACTCTTTTGATAAGACTATCTACAACAAAAATACTAAGTTCATCCCCAATAGAGTCACCAATCTGTTGGGGTTTCTAGTTGATGATATAGCATCTCCTAAAGGGTAGATACTCCTTATACATAGATACCCTAGGTCAGTGGCTAACAAACATGAGATGATTGATTAGAAAGCCTCTCCTCTGCACTTTAGGATCTGTAGGACCAAGGTGGGTATCCCTATACATTAATGCAGATCATCACACTACAATTGTGGAAGGCCTTCAAAGGGATAAATTATCTACACAACCTTTACTACTAAAAATGGCTTGCGGTAGTGTGGAAAGGGAAAACATGAAATAAAATCTAAACTAAGAAAGCAGGAAATGTTTTTGAATTAAAAGATTTGATTTTTCCCTAGCTTCATACTTTGTGAATCTCCTTGACCAATTCCTAATCCACGTAGAGTTAGGAATGAAATAAACTCCTACAATGGAACAACCATGGCTTCTCACAATCCTACTACCTTTCAAGAGGAAACCAACAAAAGGACAATCAGCATGTTACTTAGTTATCCACATTGCACTATGATACCCTCATTATCTCTTTGCAATCAATTACACCTCTCCTTGAATGATAGGAAAACATAAACATAACTCAAAAAAGAAAATGTGTTTGAAGCATCAACACAACCCTTGATTATATTGATTCAAAAGATAATGAATACAATATTTGGAGAACATACAGATTGACATATATAATGAAGTAGAATACAAATGTTTTATGGCAGTCATCTATTGCTATTACAAAGCATAACTCGTTACATTCCCTATCTATGTTCAAAGTGCTTACCCTATTCAACTTGACTCAAAGAAAAGAATTACAGAAAGAATAGAAAACAAAATCTAGTAGGGAAACACCACACCAGACCACTCAAGTTGGAGAGTAGAAGTCCAAACAGTAAGAAAACAACAAAAATTGCCTTTATAGTGTAGGCATAACTTAGAATTTAAATTCAAACCCTAACCATAACTCAATTAGAGTTATAGAAAGGATTAAATCTAATTAGATTACAAACATGAATAATTCCCCCACAAAATAGAGAAACAACTAGCCATAAAGGCTCCTAGCACCTCGAGCACACTCCAACATTGATGGTGTTCTTAAAATAGGAATGGAACCCCAAAGAAATCCATGCTCAGGACAAGAAATTACACCCTGACAAAGAATATAACCACTGCAACACTTCAAGGAATAAATGGTCTCACTCAACAATCACATCAACCTCAAGAAAAGTGCAAGAATGCAATCTCAAGTCATCTAGAATTAATCTGGGAGCTAAGAAACAAATAAGCCATTATTGCGTAGTCAATACCTACAAATAGGAGCAGCTATCCATTGGGAAATCATATTTTAAATTGTGGCCGCGATCTATCTTAATTGCGCAAGATCCAACGTCTATCACTTACTGCCCATAACTTTAAAACCTGACCATCAAATTTAATCACTTTAAATCTATGCCACTCGATCAACCATCACAACATGACTCACAACAATGATGTGAGTAATCCAATCCTTCAATTAGTTCATGCCACCTATCAACCTTCATTTTTATCCACCATCATCACCCTCCTGCTAGGTCCCACCATCTTCATCAATGGTTCACACCCATCCACGTGGATTAATCTTCACCACTCTCTGCTAACCCCATGAGACCAAGCTGAGATCCACCAAAAACTCAATGGAACTGATAGGCACTGTCAGATCCTCTCAATCTCAACCATTGATCTCTTTGCGACTCATCATGGTGACATCACACTCCACTACTATGTATGCCACCTTCATAGGTCCCACTAGAGACACATGTCACCAACACACTAACCTTGCTAGATTTTGGAAAGCATTATTTTATTCATGCGGGGTGTGCGGGCAATGGCCAAGATGCATTCAATGCATTTAATTTATCATCTATTGTTTGATCAAGCAATTACCTACACACTTAAAGAGTTAATATGCACCTGCATATAAGTCATGACTTCAAAGGGGGCCTCCTTAGGACATAAGACTTAGGGGAGATGAAATATTTAGGCCCGCGACTTAGGGAAAGATCAAGTATTTCAAATGGGGTGGTGACCGAAAAGGAAAGGTAAAGGGGTTGGTGAACACACAACTTCCTAGACATAAGTTATAACTTGGATGACCGGGAACTGCCAATAAGAAAGAGATCACTAAGTCGCAAAGATCCAAACCTCAAAACCTCATGTCGAAGGTTGCGAAGTTTGGAAAGCCCATGACTTGTAGATAACAAAGAGATTGCCAAGTCGGGAGGTTACAAAACTCCAAAACCCCATGACATAGGTTAGAAAAACTTGGAAGCCCATGATTTACAGAAATGGAAAAATATTAGGAGTCACAAATGATGAGCCAATGACACAAGGTTGCAACTTAAAGGGAAAAGGCTAAGTAGGTGCAAGATACCATCATGATTTTAGAACAAAAGTGCATGCCAATGGTTTAGGGTTTTAGGATATAAGGGTTTAAGTCCTTTTATGCAATTTTTGATCCCTAAGTAGACAAAATGGAGGAAACTCAAAGGCACAAGGGAAAAAAATGAATGAAATAACCATGGATTACAAGTACCACCAAGAACATGGAATATTCCAAACTCTAGTCTAGAATCAAGAGTGTACTGTGACATCATAACAAACACTCTAAACCAAGAATACATATCTCCAATCACATGAAGATAACCATACCAATAATGCATCCATGTCACTACCAAAAACTCCCATTGAACTGTGATACGAGCTACACATGGCATCATGACTACCATCCTCTCCATGAAGATCATCCAGGTCTACACACACTCAAGTACAATGTTAGTAACATACTAGTAAACCAAGATATCCAAGCCAAGAAGATACATACAACTACCAACAAACCATCAAAAACCAATCCAACACCACCAAGTCATCACTATCAAAAGCTCCCACTGAAAGTTTATAACCAATGAATGTAACAAGCTATCATGAAATCACGATCAAACCACATGCTACAAGTCCCATGAACCAACTTATCAAGTACTCAAATCATCCATCCTCTCAATCTTGAAACAACATACCAATGCACAAATGACCATCGACAAGGCCAACTAATGAAATCTACAACATCAATAAATAAAACCTAGTGGATATAGACAATCCACATCTAAGTCATCCCACTTTAACCAATAGGTTACACATACCTACCAACCACATAACTCATAGATCCAACCACTGAAACATGCAAAATAATTATCACATTAGTAATTGCAAATCAAGATATCAAAGAAGATCATCCTGTAGACATCAAGAATCAAACACCAAATCAACCACTGATTTGATTTTCCAACCATGTCCACAAAAGAGTAATCATAGTCAAGAAACCAAATAAGCATCAAGAAGATAAAACCAATCTCCTAACATCAAAACCATATCACCACCAAACACCACATACATGATCATGTCTGTTGGATACTAGGAACACTGAGAGTGGGGGTAAATCATTGTTCAATAATTTTGATTTGAAAACAGATTTAAAACCATCAACAACAATAATTAAACTTTATATAACATTAACAACATATAACATATGAAAACATGCAGTCACGATAACACCAGATATTTTTACGTGGAAACCCTATTAGGGGAAAATCCACAGTGGAGATTAATCCACAAAGTTTACTCTGTTAGAAGTAAAATAGAAGAGGGGAATGCATTTGCATTTAGGCGCACTATCTAGAGCTCACTGCTCAAAAGAATGAGGCTCACTACCCTGCAATTATAATATAGATTACAAAAAAAATTGAACTGAGAGTATAGCATCTACAAATGCCTAGATTCAGTTCCACTAAAGCGCACAATTAGACTATGGACCTTCTATCTAATTCACACTTCTGCTCAACTCTATTATGCTCTGCTATGCTTTGCTACTGAAAACCCTTCTATAGCACAACTAAAATTTTCTCAATAGATCTTCTACTATCAACTTTTCTACTCTCTTTCGTACACACATACCTTTCTTTTCACCTCATACATTTTCAAAGAGAATTATCGATCTTTCTTATATATCCGCTAACCCAAAAATTCAATGCATGTCAGCTTCACAACAAGATACAATATTCCTATTTATGTCAGCCCAAATGATAAGTTGTAATTTATGTGTACCTACACAAGTCAGCTAGACTTATAGTAGGGACCCACACCAAGGTTCCAAAACATAAGATATAGCAAGATAATTACTTCACATACATTCACAATATACCACATCAAGCATGCCAGCCACAATGAAAAAATAGATCATGAATCATGCTACGGAACCTCTTAACTCAAATTATGATTAATACATCACCACATAACTTCTTCAATAGAATAGTGTACGTGCTAAGAAATCTTCCTTGGAGATCCACACCACAAAATAGTAATCCAAAGAACTAATCGGATCAACTTACCAACCAAATGTCCTATTCTTCACTTTCTTTACTGGTAAAATACAAAGACTTAGATTCTTTGCCAGTATAAACACCACTAACACTGTAGACCAAACTGCTGAATCTAGTTCCCATCAATGACAACACAAGTAGCCAAAAATGATCTCTTCAAGCTATATTCCAACAATCTCCCCCTTTTGGCATTGATGGCAACACTTAGTGAAAAATTGAATAAGTGTCAAAACCAAAAACATTTCAAAGCCAAAACTACAACTCCCTCTTTGGATGTCAGGAAATTTTTCACTTCATTCTCTCCCCCTTTAACATCAATGAAAAATCTCTACAACATCCTCTTACACTTCTCTTCTTATTCTCTCCCTAAAAAATTGATCAAAATTTGACAACTACTGCAAAAATTCAAAAAATTATTTTATACTTAGCTTTCATTTCTAGAAGGAATTTCTTCCAAGAATCCACCACAATACCAATGGCTATGATTAGGTTGTTGTTCTTTGATGTTCTATTGATTATTTGAACAAGAGACTCAAGAATAGTGATTTCTTCTTCCAGCTTTCCTCTTGATTGAAGAATCTCAATCATTTGTTCTAATCTCCCTTCAGTTATAGCTTTAACTTTCCAAAAAGCATTAATGAGAGCATTCTTAGTAGTATGAACTTTTGCATGCTCAATCTGTAAATCATGAAAATTATTCTTCACATCTCCATACTTATCCAAAAGCATATTGTAAGTTTGTCTAGTCTTAACAAGCTACCTTTCAATCTCTTCAAGCTTATCCTTGTACTTTCCTGAATTTATTTGTTGAATCAATGCATTGTCTCAGCTCACTCATTTTCTTCTTCAGTCTGGAAAGAGATAATCTAAACTGAATTTTTTAAATGATAAATTATTTCTTCTTCCTTCCTTTCTAGAGGCACTGACTCCATAGATATCTTGACACATTCAATCAATTCTTCTGGGAGAACATCCTCCAGGCTCTCCAAATCAATATTGTTATAAAAAAAGTACCTTGCTAGATTTTTTTCAATAAAATATTGCTCATAAGATGGTCTATTCAACCATATACCAAATATCTTTTGCATACCATCCTCATCCTAAATGATTTGTATTATCCTTGTCTTGAATAGATCACCTTCTTCGTCACTATCTTTAGTTATTATTATTTCCAGTTCATCTGGTTTCGGTTGATCTCTGGGAATATATTCTTCAGAAACTTCATCTTCTACATCCATGACCACTTGAATTTTCCCTTTTTCTTCAATCTTTGCAGACTTGGGTTTCAGAGGAGTGAAACCAGCCATATCTCTTCCTCTCTTCTACTTTTTCTCTTCTTTTCCTGAAGATGATCCAACCTTAGTTATTTTTACTGGAAGAGGGACAACACCTTCCCCAAACCTCTCTAATACCTTTCTAAAGAAACTTCCATACACTTGTTCACAATTTTCAAAACAATTGTAATGATTTAATATTTTCTTACAAATCGGCATATTCTCTCTCCACACTACATTGCCCTTCAATGACAAGCAGTTTGGAAAGTACATCATAATACAAACTGCTAGAGTACTAAACTTGAATGGGTAGTCATTTTCCTTCATTAATTGAACATTCTCCATCAGTTGATCCTTCATTAGACTACATAGATCAAAGTCTTCATTTTCAATTATCATTTTATGGGTGATATATGTAGGACCTGCCAAGGTTGATCCTTCTTGGTTTCTAAAGTAAATATTGTATGAGACTCCATAAGCCACATACCTTGTCAAAGGATCTTTAATTGATGAAATTATCAAAGCTCTTTGATCTCCCCTTATTCTGGTTAGGGCTTCGACCTCCACATTACGAATCAACTTCTTCCTCGGTACATCACCAACATTGCATAAGCCCATTAAATTTATAATCACATCCTTGGTAATTTGATATGGTTTATCCAAAGTGAGGATGTCACCATCCAATTTTTTTAGGAAAAATTGAATCACTTATGCATTGACAAAATAGGGATATTCATTCCATATATCCAAATTCTTGTGTTTTGATCCTTCAAGGCTTCTGAAATCAATGAGCGACAAAAAAATTATTTCATCCCTAATCTTCTGGCTGCTATACTCATCTAGGGTTATGGTACCTTTTATTTTCTTTATGTTTCATTCCAAACAAAGTTCTACCGATTTTCCAAATAGATGTGAAATCAATGAGAAATAGAAATACCTGGAGAGTCGCCACTAGAATGACCTTTCGCACCTTTGAAATTTTGTAGAAAAATACTCTTGAACTATTCTCCTTCAATGCATGGTGCTGAAATAGGGTTCAAAATTCCCTATTATAACTTTACCAACTTTACTTTTTTCTGCATTAAATGTGTTTCCCTAGAAGTTTTGTTTACACTGCAAACTCAGACAGCAAATAAAGAATTTGACTATGGATGCATACCATTTCATCCAATTTAGCATATAATTGCAAATACTTCCATCAATGACTGACGACATCCAACAATTCAGTGCCAAAAAAAAAGAAGGGGGAAATATATTTTCATGAAAAACTCCCCCTAGGCCATTGGCTTGATATCAATTACAAGAGGAGCTATTGGAGGGAGCTTCCAGTATAGTTTTATTTCCTTCATCCATTTCACTTTTCTTCACCCATGTATTCTTCATTTGATTTCTTATCTCTTCCACAGATGCTTTTTATTTTCGTTTGTTGTCTTTCTATGAATTTCTTCCTTGATAAACTAAACCTCTTTTATTCATATTTCTATTCTAGTAGAATTTTGCAATGTGACCAAGATTGTTACAATTGAAACATATCAGCCTTTTCTGCCTATACCAGCCATTCCACTGATTTCCTCCTGACCTACATTGATTAGGAACATGTCCAAATCTTCCACAGGTATAGCATTTGATGTTACTTGTACTGACAGTCATACTCTTGCATTATAATTCCTTATGACCAAACTTCTTGCATTTGAAACATTGACCAGAAAATGATAGAGTACTAGGGTTTATCTTTCTTCTACACTGAGAAGCTATATGTCCAAATTTATTACAAGAAAAGTAATATGCATTAAATATTTGAGCATTTGGTTGCCTTACCAGATTTATTCTTCCTTTGTTCTTCTTTGTAGGATTCTTCTATTCAAATCCAGAGCATTCTCCCTTCTCATTCCAAGACCTCGCTTATCATTTATATCCTTTTGACCTTTGGTTATCTCTTCAAGCTTAGCAGAACTTATCCTGAACTTCTCCTTGAATTCATTTACAGTACCAAGATCATTCCCAAGAATAACTATGTGTCTCTCAATCTCATTTTCATAGCCTTTCGCCTATTGTAGTTCAATCTCCAATTGAATGGATCTATTGTTAATTCTGCTACATTCTTCAGATTTTTCTCTCAGGGACTGTGCTAGATTCTCCTCATTCTTCTTTCTTTGTTCAATCTCTTTAGTAAACTTCATTTCCACAGATTCCATTTCAAGTCTTAGAGTTGCATTGTCCTTGGCTAGATTTTCACATTCTTTTGTTATCTCTTTTAGGGTTTGATTCAAATGGACAACATCCAAACCTTTTCTTTCCTTTTGCTTCAACTGATCACATAGCTCCTTCCTCTTTTCCCTTGAGTCATTTATCTTGTCCTTCAGTGATTGAATGAATTTTTTGGCATATGCAAGATTTTCCTTAAGTTCCATGACCTCTACCTTAGATTGATCAAGATCATCAAGTGCCACCATTAGTTGTTGTTGAAGATCACCAACATCCATTGTAATTTAAGATCCACCTCAAGCTATTAAAATTTAGAAGAGGAACCTACTCTAATACCAATTGTTGGATGCTAGGAACATTGAGAGGAGGGGGGTGAATTAGTGTTCAATAATTTTGATTTGAAAATAGATTTAAAACCATCAACATCAATAATTAAAATTTAAATACAAAATTAACAACACATAATAGATGAAAACATGCAATCATCATAACACCAGATATTTTTACATGGAAACCCTATTAAGGGAAAAACCACAGTTGAGATTAATCCACAAATTTTAGTTTCTTAAAAGTAAAATAAAAGAGGGGAATGCACTTGCATTCAGGTGCACTTCCTAGAGCTCATTGCTCAAAAGAACAAGGCTCACTACCTTACAATTATAATATAGATTACAACAAAATTTGAACTGAAAGTATAGCATCTATAAATGCATGGATTCAATTCCACTGAAGTATAAAATTAGAATTATGACCTTCTATCCCATTCACACTTTTTCTCGACTCTATTCTACTCTTCTTTGCTCTACTACTGAAAACTAGTCTATAACACAAATAAAATTTTCTCAACAGATCTTCTAATATCAATTGTTTTGTTCTTTTTCGCACACACATACCTTTTTTTTCACCTCATACATTTTCAAAGTGAATTACCGATCTTCCTTATATATCTGCTAACCCAAAAATTTAATGCATGTCAGCTTCACAATAAGATACAATATTCCTATTTATGTCAGCCCAAATCATAAGTTCTAATTTATGTGTACCTACACAAGTTGGCTAGACTTATAGTAGGGACCCACACCAAGGTTCCAAAATGTAAGATATAGCAAGATAATTACTCCACATACATCCACAATATACCACATCAAGCAATTCGACACAATCAAAAAATAGATCATGAATCATTCTACTAAACCTCTTAACTCAAATTATGATTAATACAACACCACAAAAATTCTTTAGTAGAATAGTGTATCTACTAAGAAATCTTCCTTGGAGATCCACACCACAAAATAGTGATCCGGAGAAGTAATTGGATCAGCTTACCAACTGGATGTCCTGTTCTTCATTTTCTCTTCCGATAGAATACAAAGACTTAGATTCTTTGCCGGTATAAACACCACTAACACTACGGACCAAACTACTGACTCTAGTTGCCATCAATGACAACACAAGTAGCCAAAAAAATTCTCTCAAAGATATATGCCAAAAAATTTGTGCCAATGCATCAAATTTACTTTCATATCCATGACACCATAACCATAGACATTGTTGTACTTGCACTCAACTATCACCCATACAAGACTCCAAGTCTCAAATCATGTCCAACCATATCCTTAAAATCAAAGACATGTGTACATGTCACCATCAAAGTCCCATCTTTGAAAATCACACTAATTCGATAATCAGTTGTAGCATTATAAATAACATATAAAAAACATGTACTCCCTCAAGGTTTTTCCTCTTGACTCATTTGGATGCTCACAAAATCACACCCTGAATCTCAGACACCTACAAGCAATCAAACAAGTACCAAGCTCAACCTATTTCTGAAACTGATAAACAATCTCAACCATTGTGTAGTACACAACAAATTCTCTCCAATGCCTATTCGAAATTGAAAATCCAATTTTGTATTAAAAATTTATGACCAAAATCATGCAAATGAGAAAATCTAACTTCTAGGCCCCAAAAACATGTCAAAATGGAAAAATCAAGGAACCAAACCTACACCACTATGTAGTGCTTGGAACCAGCTTTCCAACGACTACAAGAAGTCAAAAATTCAACATAATAGGTAAAGGTTATGATCATTTGAATAAAAGTTCTCCAATCTGCCTTATAAGACAAGCTAGGGTCACCCCCGAGCGGAGCCACTGATGGCTTACTGGTGGTGCCTAGGCAACGCACTATTGGTGGCTCCATCGGCTGAGTGGCGAATTCCAAATAGAATTTAAATATGGTTTGATTTTTAAAAAATAAAAAAATTATACTCCCTCCCAAATGAACTGACAAAAATATAAATTCCAACTTATAACATTTGAAGCTCAGGCAAAAAACTTTTAAATGTCAAAATTTTCATATAATAAAATTTTGGTTTCGATTTATTTTAAGCCCATGGGGCTTTGGTTCCGCTGGCATAGTTTGACCACTGACTGACAGGGTGCCAACAAGCACCCGTAGATGTACCTATCGGTACCCTATTGTTGTTAGTAGGTACGGGCGAGTGGTGGGGTGAGGTCTGTGGACTCCCTGCCTCCCCAAATTTTTTATATTTCTTTTAAAATATTTTCAATATGATTTCTAATTTTATTTTTTTTTCTTGCAAGGTTTTTCAAAAATATTTTTCCAACCCGATGAAATTTTTTTGTGAATTTATTTTAAAGCGAACCTAATTTTTTTTTTTTTACAGATGGGAAAATTGGCTTTTTTCTAAAAAAAAAATCATTTTTTTCAACTTTTCCAAAATAGGTTGAATTTAATGTCAAAATTCATCTCTCGGTCAACCTGAATCCAACCATGAGGTCCATTTTGTCTCAATAGGTCATCTATGAAATTTCCCCTACAAAACCCTAATATTCAAACTCAAACCAAGAAACCCTTTTTCACCAAATTTGGAAACTTCATATCTATAATAAACCCAACAAATCTTGACAGCCCAAAATCCCAAATCAATAAATAAACACCTACAACATGCATTCCATATCTTTTAATTCCTTAGACCCTACATGCATGTCCATGTCTTCAACTTTGTAAAACTCTCAAACTAGGGTTGTAACAAAAATTCTTCAACCATGAAAGCTATGATACCACTTGTTAGGAAATATTGCATTCAAACCCACAATGTTAAATTATTTCCTACATAACCCATGAAAATAAACATGCATACAAGTTTTCCAAATGCATAGATCAAATAGGCAAGCCACAAGATAACATAAGATATACCTTGGGAAAACCCTCAAGAGGGAAAAACCCAACCTCCAAAAGCATCCATACTCCATCAAATTAATCAACAATAAGAAAATAAAATAGTTACAATGAATACCTCTGAAGTATCAAGCCCTCCAATGCATTCACATTTTTCCAAGCATGAATCCACACACCCCATGATATGCTTCACAAATGCACTCCACAAGAAGACTCAATAATGACAGCCAACCCACTCAACCAATTTAAACAACTACACATGTGTTTGCTTTAATAGACACAAGCTCACACATAATACAACTAATGGTAAGGTGAAACCATGTACCATAAAACCATGTAAATACAAAACCACTAACCCCTTATTTAATATTAGGTACTAAGTCATCACATTATTTAATATTTCCCCAATAAATTAAGTTACTATTACATGTCTCCCACACAAATAATAAAAATACAATGTTACAATACAACATCAAGTGGACCCCAAATAATTACCTAGTGTGATTATCCATGCCACCAAGGTGCATCACAACTAAATAATTATTTAATTACAATATTATGATAAAAAAATTTATGCAGTGGAGTACAACACCATATCCCAAAAAATTTGTGAAGTCCTAATAAAAAATGAATATGGAAAATAGTGCAAGTTGGAAGGATGGATGATTTCACATGTTAAATGAAAATATATGGTCTTAAAAATGATATGATATTTTAGTAATAATTGTATGCATGAAATTAATAAAATAACATACTCAAAACATAAAAAAGAAATTAAATCTAAATTATTACTTTATCGATCTCACTACAAACCTCAAAACAAATGATGTGTAGTTGATTTTTATTTTGATGTGGATGCTTGATCTCAATAGCATAACACTATGATTGATGATTGATTGATTGATAATAGACTTGAATAAGAGTGATTGATATGATTTTGGTAGATTTGATTTGGATAATATGTGAGATCCCCAAATGATGAAGGAATGATCTTATTTAAAGATTTTTTGAGAAAAAATCAAATGAAAGATGAGGATAAGAATAAAGACTTTAGTTAACTGGAGAATCTTGGGTGTCAACTCAACTGATAAATGGAAAATTATAATTTTGATTCATGAAGACATATCATTTATTTACTCATTTATTTCATGGATAAATGTGCATATGAAGTTTCTAATTTGCAAATTGAGTTAATTGAAGAATAAAAATGAAGTTTCTTAAATGAAGGGTATTCAACTTGTGAGAGAAGATTGATATACTAAATGAAGATGGAGTTAATTGTAGAGGTGAAATTATAATTTATTTGAATATAGATAATTAGTTCTCATTTAAATAAATAAAAGAATATTATTTCGTTAAATAGATAATGGGATTAAATGAAAAATAATAAATATTTAATAAATGGTTAATTAATGTGATAAATGATAATAAATAAATGATGATTAATGAATAATTAATATGATTAATGGTAAATGCATATATGACAATGATTAGAGTTATGTGAAATAATTTAGGTGTCTACATTTTTCCCCTCTTTGAAGTAATGTTTAAAATGATATTGCTTAACAGAAAATTAAAGTAGACAAGAAGAAAAATTAGAAGATGAAGATAATGGTATTGCCCCAATTAGGTGAATAGAAATTAGAAAAGATGAGATGATTGATGACCCCTTGAGAGATTATCAATCTACAAGTTTTCAATTAGAATGAAAGAAAGATCATGTTTGTCTTTGTATCATTGTGCATCCATGCTCACTTGCTTGTGTGTATCTTTCATATCCATTTTTCATGGTCCTTATAGTATCCATCCACAATATACCCTTCCATCAATAAACACAAGCAGGCATGCAAACATAGATATCTTCTTCAAACCATCAAACAAAACACTCAAAATATGGGTGTGTGTAGGATCATGATGGGCCAAAAAGTGGCAATATTATGGGTATTTGTAGGGTATGTGGCTGACAACTTTTTTCTACCCAAAATTGATGAAACAAAAAGGGTTTTTAGAGGAGATTCTCAGCTTTCCACCAATATAAATTATGATGTAATTTGAATTTAATAAATTATTATTATTTATTTTCTATTAGAATTATAACTAAAGTCCTAATCGATAGGCTGATTGAAAAACATCTATAACTTTCAAATGATATCACATTTTTTGAATCTAAAACATGCATCACATTCTATGCTTCACATACTATAGGATTAGAAAAAGAAAAAATAAATTTCATGAAGTTTTTACCAGGTTAAGGTGGTTAGACATACAAGTTTTTATATTTTTTAAAAGTTATAATAAAAAATTCATAATTAATTATTTACTTGGAAAAAAATTACAAAAAACTATGCATCACATCCGGACATGAGTCCTCTACTTATATATAAAATCATATAAAAAAATATTATCATTTTATTATCATTAGAGTGGTCAGACAGATACCCACTTCTTATTGTTTCCCTGAAATTTAAGTACTATTGTATTGAAATTTCAAATTTTCACCAAATAGATTTTATTTATTTTTAAATAAACCTAGTATTTTAGAAACAACATTAAATTTTAAAAAAATTCTATTCTTACATATTTTTGAAATAATATAGATAACTTATTCAAATTTTTATGTCAAGTTTCCCAACACTAATTTTTCTGAATTTTTTGCCACTTAAGGGCCTATTTTTTCTATGATGATCCTGCACATACCCGTATGTGCTTTTAACATAAAATCTTAGAGATTGACATCAACCTAGATAACATGCAATAAAAAAAATCCTTCACCATCATGAACATTTCCTTATTATCCATAACTTGTATTATACAAGATGTTTCCTTCTCAAAACTAAACATTTGTATTATACGAGATATTTCCTTGTTGAAACCATAAATGATCCTAATCCATCCTTTAGTCTTTTCTAGACCTTGGTTGAAAATAGTATTGTTGTTTTTTTATCGATCATTGCTAGTATTTTTCTTTGGTTTATCTTTTTATATTTTAATATTTACTTCAATTTATCTTTTAACTCATACTGTTCATACTCAGGGTCACCACAATCATTTCATATCATGGTTTTCTTTGATATTGCATAAAGTAGGGCAAGGTCTATTGTTTCTCTATGTTGTATTTGATGGTTCTCTCATCACAAATCCACCAAGAGTACCATATGCCTTGTAAGTGTTGGGGCATCCTATTTCCTATTATTTGTTTTCTTGAGATTCAATCCATGTATTGGATACATTATCACCTTGGTATTCTATACCCCGGTGCATAATATTCTTTGCTATATGGGTATGTGCAGGATCATGATGGGCCAAAAAGTGGCAATATGATGGGAATGTGTAGGGTATGTGGCTGATGACTTTTTTTACCCAAAATTGATGAAACGTAAATGGTTTTTAAAGGAGATTCTCATCTTTCCACCAATATAAATTATGCTTTACTTTGAATTTAATAAATAATTATTATTCATTTTCTATTTGAATTACGGCTAAAGTCTCGATTGATAGGCTAATTGAAAAATATCTATAGCTTTCAAATGATATCACATTTTTTGAATCCCAAACATGTGTTACATTCTATGCTTCACATACTATAGGATTGAAAAAAAATGAATTTAATTAATTTTTGACCATGTTCAGGTGGTTAGACATACAAATTTTCATATTTTTAAAAAGTTGTAATAAAAAATTCATAATTAATTATTTACTTGGAAAAAAATTACAAAAAAATATGCATCACATCAAGACATGAGTCCTCTAATTATATGTAAAATATTATTAAAAAATATTATCATTTTACTGTGGTTAGGGTGGTCAGAGAGACACCTACTTATTTTTTCCCTCAAATTTAAGTACTACTGCATTGAAATTTCAAATTTTCACCAAATAGATTATATTTTTTTAAATAAACCTAGTATTTTAGAAACTACATTCAATTTTCTATAGATTCTATTCTTACATATTTTTCAAATAATATAGATAACTTATTCAAATTTTTACGTCAAGTTTCCTAAACTTTGATTTTTCTAAATTTTTCGCCACTTAAGGGCCTGTTTTTTCCATGATGATCCTGCACATACCCATATCATATAAAGGTTGCTAATCTAAAATTAAACATAACACATCATCATCATTGCATTCATAATCATTTTCCTTGCATCCATATTTTAATCTTTTTCATCCATTATTTTCCATTTTTCATCTAACACTTTCTTTTTTTCTTCTTTCGAGAGATCACTTATGTACTTTATGCATATGTAATCTCTTGAGGGGGAATCATGAGTAATCTCATATTTTCTAATTGTCATTTCTCACCTAACTAGGGCATATCATCTTTTTAAATTTTTCTTCTTGGCTACTTTTCTTTTCTTTAAAACAATGTTACTTTAACATTGATTCAAAGATGGGAAAAATGTAGACAACTAAATTAGTCCAACTAACCCTAATTATCATCATGTCATCATTAGTTGCATCTATTTATCATCTATCACCTAATTAGTTAATAATCATTTATCACAACACATATTATTATTTATTAAATACTAAGTATTTCCCATTTAATCCCATTGTCCATTTAATTAAATAATATTTTATTATTTAATTAAATGGGATTTTATTATCCATTTATCACATCAAAAATAATTATTTATTAATAATTCCTTCTTATCCATTTAATTAAAAATAATATTTTATTATATAGTTAAATATGAACTAACTATCCATATTCAAATAAATTATCTTTTCATCACTTCAATGAACTATTTCTTCTATCATTAGTTAACTAAGTCTTCATTTAGCATATCAATCTTTTCTCGCAAGTTAACTCCACTTCATTTTAGAATCTTCATCTTCATCCACTAGTTAACTCAACCCTAAAATGAAAAGTTTTTGTGTATAATTATCCATAATTTTAAGTCAAATAATTCATTATTATCTCTTCATGAATCAAAATGGCAATTTTATATTTATTAGTTGAGTTAACACCCTAGATTCTCTAGTTAATTGAAGTCTTTATTCTTATCCTCATCTTACATAATTTAAATTTTCCTTGAAAAATATATAAATAAGATCATTCCTTCATTATTTGGGGATCTCACATCTTATGCAAATCAACTCTATTAAAATATAACATCAGTAAAAAATCAATCAATAATCAATCATATTGTTATCCTATTAATATTTAACATGCACATCCAAAGGAAAAGCAACATCACGTCAACTTATTTTAAGGTTTGCAATGAGATGAGTAAATTAGAATTAGAATTTATTTGAGTTTATTTTATTAATTTTTTTAATTTCTAGTTTATTAATTTCAATGCTTACAATAACATATATAAGTGTCCAAAAATCTTCTATCTCTTAACATGTAAGGGAAGTGCCAAATCCAACAATGAAAATTATATTCTTGAATCATGGAAAGAGAGAAAATATAAAAATAAATTTCACCTAAAAACTAAATTTTAACATGAATGAATCCAAAAAATGATATGGAATTATAATATAAAATTAGAATTTAAAAAAAAATATGTTGGGCCTCAAATGAAGAACTAGCAACTTGGTGGGCAACCACAACCTTTTCTAACAACCAAAAGGTAGTCTTCACCTCCTATGAAAGCCTTGACTTTTTCTTAAGTCACCTACGAATTTTAGAGGGGATTATTATTTAGATTTAAGGGGTGCCTTTATTTTGCAGCCAATCTTGGAAGTGTTCTATTTTTTTATAAATTATTTGAAAGCTAGTAATGTGAATAGAAATCTTGAAAAAATAAATGGTTAAAAGGAATTTTTAAATATTCAGCCCACTCATTATTGTTGATGGTGTTTTCTGCACACAACAACTCAGACAGAATACAATATCCTATCTCTCTTGAAAGGTTATTTTCAACAATAAATCACTGAAAATCACCCCAAGGTCTCTCGGGTGTCAGGTCATGACAATGCATAAACAACTCAGATAATATGTGAAAATGATGGTAATCACAATCGGACCTTACTACAAGCAAATTGTATCTTTACAATTATCAGATTTTGCAATATGATGATCTCTAATCCTAAATCTAACCAGATAATAAAGAAATAGCAAAAGATAAGGGTGCAAGAATATGATGAAATCTAAACTATTCCTAAAATGAACAATGCAAATGATAGATATCTGGAATAGACCAATCTCAAATAACCAGTCCTTGATTGACCCACAATGCAATCTTACAAGAACGGTGCAATCTTCTAAGGTATACAGATTTTCAAATCATAGACATTCATCCACAATAAAACTTAAGCACATGTAAATATACGGTCCAGGTTGACTTCACCAGCCTACTACAATCAGATAGTTACTGGGAGTATAGACTAGAGATTGCTACAAACATTCCAAATATGAAATCATAAACACCATTCACCAAACTAAAACTAACTTAATCCTGAACACTAAACTCTAAATCTTTAAGCAATTTGAAAGATAGAACAACAAGAACCATGAAAGATGAAATAACACAAGAGATTGCACCAGGAAAACCACAATGTCTTCAATTGTATTAGATTATCACAATGCTGCAACAATTCCACTGTTCTGTTTACAATACTTGCTTCAAGAAATTAATAAAATGCTCTAACTCTTTCTGCTCTTACTTATCTCTATTATTTTCTAGCTAAACTTTACAATGAGGCAAGAGTTCCCTTATATCCAATCCTAGACATGTCGGCCCAGCCAAACATTTACAAAATAAAACAACTGCCAAAACAAGTCGGCCTTAGGAAAACCAAAATAAGGCACACATTAAATGTTGATACATCATCAAGGTTGGCCTAAACACGGTCCCTAATGCAGCCTGGATCAATGCATGCCCTATAATAATAGGGAAGCACAAATCTCAAAATAGGCATTAACTGTCGCCTCCCTTATCCTTGCTCTGAGCCAACGATCCTTGAACCCTTAAAAACACCCCATCCAGCTCGGCAACAGGTGGAAAAGGTAAGATCTTAAGTCTGCATTTAATGGAATCAATCTCCTCTTTTGACTGGTCAATAGTCTTATTCCAATCATCCCTATGTGCTTGGTACTTATCCATTACTGCCAAGTAGGTGGCTGCATCATCAAGTTGGTGGCTGGTTATAACATTCTCAAAATCTGGGGTATAAACCTCATGCCACCATTCCCTGAGTTGCTCCAGACTTAGGTATTTAGGGGCAATCTTTCTCCTTCCAGTCATTACCTCAAAGAATGCAATGCACCCCTCATATACTCCTGTAAGATCGCCATCTATTTGTTTCTTTCGTTTCTGGATCTTCTTCATTGCCTTATGCCAAATTTGTAGAGCCTCAAACCATTCCCATGGTTCATTTAGTATAGAGGAAGGAAGAATCCCATCCACAGCCAGTTGTTCTTTACCATGCTCTATGATGACCTTGGATTTCTGCAGCAAAAGGTCAATATCTTCTTTGTCCTGCGATAGCACAGGCTCCAATAATTCCTTGGCTCGGACTACGTCTTTCCCTACTAATAGGATATCCTTGATTGCACTATCTCCCTTCATTTGCACATCCTTTAGCCAATCTATTGCAGTTTGAGCCGAAGTCTTCATCTTTTCAATCTCAGTGATAGTTTCCTTGGGCAGAAAGCCAGGAGTGATGGAAGAGGATGGATGGAGAGATTGCAAGGGTTTCATTACCTCTTCCAAACACTTCCTAAGTCTTTCATTTTCTTTCCTTAGCTCGTGCTTGGTTTGAGTCTCCTTCCTTAATCTGCCAATGATCACTGCGCTGGACCCTTCATATTCCTCTATATCCTGCTCCATGGATGTCGGTCCAAGGTTGATAGTCTGCACATTATAATCTTCACCGATGACTTCTTCTCTAGTCTTATCTGCAGCAGGGGTGGCAATGTGGACAACTCGGTTATTTGCTCCATCCCTTTCTATTTTCGAAACCACCTTAGCTGTCCTTTTCTTCTTTCCCTTACCAATCTTTGACAGCATTTCATCCCAATCCAAGGGGGTATTCTCAATAACAACCTGTTTCTTTCTTATGATTTCCTTTTCAAGCCAGTCTGGGACAACAGACTCTACCCGGATTTCCTCTGTTGTTACCTCTTCCTGTTGTTTTTTTGGCGTTTCATTCTTCTCCTTTTCAGGGAGCTGCTCACCTTGATCTTCTTTTTCAATTTCTTCTTCCTGCACCGGTGATGGGGCTCTAACAGGGATGCCCTCCTCCTTCTCAAGTGATCCATCCCCCTTGCTATTCTCTGGGGAATCTTCATACTGCACCAATGGGGAAGTATGTTTCACTTCGTCCTCAGCCCCAAGTTCGGCTGCCTCACCAAAGAGCTCTCCTTCCTTGAATGGCTCTGCCTCTCCGCTGGTCTCATGCTCTTCAAGAGTCTCTCACTCAGGTACACTTGGTGAAGGAGAAGCAGCCTTAGGTGGCTCCACAGCTGGTAACTTTGGTGAAGGGTCAGTCTTTTGCGCAGTGTCCTTTAGAGAGGGAGTCCTGGATCTCCTCATATAAACTTTAGTCTTCTCTCCTGAACTCTCTACATCAACAATAGGGGGCTCATCCTTTGACGCATCCTGAACCTTCTTCTTTGAGACCCTGGTTGTTCTGGTTTTCTTTGGCAGTGGAGGAGCACTTTCTCCTTCTTCTTTTTCCAACTCTTCCTCATCAGAGGACTTGCCTATCTTCAAAGCTCGACTTCTTTTCATCCCTTTGGGCTTCCTTTTTGGTTTTGGCTCACTTTCTTTAGGTCCTCTGATCTTTATCTTGAAAGGTGAGCTCTTTTGGGTTTTCCCTTTGGGGTCATCATCCCTAGATTCCTCTAAAGTAGACGTTGGGTTAAGATTTCCCATTAAATTGAAGGTACATGTTACCTTCTCACTTTCTAGCTCCTAGACCTTATGCTTTAACCAAGAAGAGGTAAATTTCATAACGGGGGCCATTAGGTCTTCCAACTCTGTGACCTCATCTTCATTCCAGTTGATATCCCCGACTGACCTGTCCTCTACAGCTTCATAGGCATGATCCTGTACCAGGTTTCCATCGTCCTCCAGTTGGTTCAGGATCAACTTGACATTGTATTGTCTGATCACATCCACAGGGAGCCTAGAATACCTCTTCTTTCTCGCTTCAAAATCATCTTTGATATTGGCCCAATAGTCTTCTAGGTCATCTTTATGCCAGTACTCCTTGGTAGCCTTCTTCTGTGCTTCTCCTGTGATATCAAAGTTCATTCTTTTGGAGTGGAAGGAGAAACCATATTCTGCCAATTCATCCCTTGCGGTGTGTGCTGATTGAATGGACGGACACACCTCTGCTACACTGATTCCAAGAGGGAAATCCCCACCAAAACCTGTTTTATGCTTTTCCTTCTTTACAATGGCATCAAACTCACAAATCTGTTTGACAATTTCCAATAGCACAATGTGATCTGTGGGGTATCTAGGTAACCTGTATGGAGCAACCGGGCACCCATCAATCCTAATGTAGGTGAAGGTGGGAAATTGAATAAACCAGGCCCCATAATTCTTTATCAATCCTTTTACTCCCTCTGACAGTTCACATGCTCAGCATTCTGAAGCATCCTAGTAATATGCATTGTGAATGCATCATTGACTCTTCTGTAGTCCTCGTGTCCCAGGTGCAACCCGGATAAATCTCATAGATTATGTTCTGTCCAAATGTCCCTCGTGGATTCAAACCCCTGTATGGGTAGAATCTTGCCAACAAATACATGACATAGGACATGGTGAACTTCTTGGTCTCCAAGACGTTCCTCAGCTGTTTATCAATTTTAGAACTAATGAGCCCTGCCCAATGATAGTCGGAACCCTGCTCAATCTTATTGATCACATGAACCATCCAATTTTCCAACACCCCAGCAGTCTTCAAACCTGCCACTCAACTCAAAAGTGTGATTGCATCATAGATGTCAGACCTGAACTTAACTCTATGCAGCTGCTTGGGTAACTTGGAGTAATGTGACTTTGGTTTCTCCAACCAAGAATTGATCATCTGTTTAGCTTTAGTTGGCTCATTCTCATAATATGTCCTGGCCGTGTCCATGTTCAGAGCACATACTGAAGGAAAATCTGGCATGTCGAAGGCTTGTGCAATAGAAACAGGGTTGAAATTGGCCAAGACTCTTCCTTCTGTGCTGACCACCCTCTATGTGTCGAAGTCATATTGTCGGGCACACTCAAGTATCAATTCATAGTACTAGATCGCTGGAGGGAACCCTGCCACATGAACCAATCCGGACTTCATCATCCCTTTTCTTAGGACTGACAGATCCTTCTCTGCTATCCTCTATTTAAATTCTTCGTATCTCCAGGCTCCCACATTGGTATCGGACACCTCGGACCACACGGAAGATATCTTGCTCTCAGGGAGTTCACTCTTGATGTTCAATCTTAGTCTCTCTACCTCTGAGATGGAGGACCCCTCCGTGTCACCTTTGGACTTTCCCGCTGCAGCCTTGCTCGATTCAGCCTGCACTCACAAAGGACCATCATAAGTATTCAATTATCATGTATATTCCAACCAAAGGATTAGGATAAAACCATATAAAGCAATTAAAATCCATCACAAACTGCCAATCTTTGAAAATCCAGAGAAATAAAGTAGTCTGGGAAAACCACATAAACCGGGAAAATCCAGTCGGGGCGGAATTTCAGAGAAATCTGACCCAGATGGATTCCTGTCGCCAAAACATCATTAGTCAAATAAATCGTCAGTACAACCCAAAAATCATTAGATTATCATGTAATTTGTTCATTAGCAACGAGAAACAAGCATTTAGCATTCACCCCATGAATCCTATCCTCAGAAAATCAAAAGAAGTGCAGCGGGACAGGAAAACCGGAAAAATCCGGATGGGACGGATTTTCGCGGACAATTTGAAGTGCTCTGGAAATCACCACACTCCACGGAATCAGCCGAAACCGAGAAAATCCGGGTGCGCAGAAATTTCGTGGACACCACGGGAACTCGACGAACGACGACACGCGAACTGACAACTGAACGATCACGCAATCTTTTCTACTTGGATTCTAATGTTCCCGAAATCGACACTAACCAACAAGATTCAGAACGCACATGAATTTAGCTTTCCAAAAGACCCCAAAATATCTAAATCCGATGGCGAAACAGCGAAGCCCTTATTTCAATGAAAAAACCCTCCCGCCATGAAAACCAGGGTAAGCTCAAGGTTTAAAATGTCATCTATAAAGATCGGTCTAGGGCACTTTGAGTCCTCACAAGGTAGGGGTCAGTTTAATACAAGTGCAAGGTTGACCAGTCATAATGAATTTGTCATTCTGGGCAAAACACCAAAAAAAAAACCCTAACTTTGCAAAATATGGCGAATTACACACTAGGAGGGAAAAGAACCTGACCCAGAACCTCTCCCAAACGGATGCACCTGTCATCCAATGGATAAATAGAAGCTCATACGACACTGGTGATGATGATTCTTGAAGAGATGGGTCAAACCCTAACTCAATATAAAAAGAAATTGTAGCTAAGCATGGGCCGACCCGAAATAACCACCAATCAATACAGAAAACTCGATCACCACACAAACAAATAAGAGGGGCCATCGATAACCTACCATGGATTATTGCAGATGAAACTCGAACTCGAAGCAGCGATCACAAAGTAAACACGTCCTAGCAATGGGAACCTTAATCAACACCAAACAATCCACGCGTAAACAACTCAGGACCAATGCTCAAAGCTCGAATGGAGAAAGCACTTCAGACGCCAAGGCAGTAAACAAGTGAATGATGGAGTTAAAATGATACTCAGAAGGTTTTAAATCGACCCATTTACGCCACTGAGCAAAGGTACCTCGGTCATTAATGAGCGACAAGACGCGTCTGACAAATCCGGAAACCCGAGCTTAAGACGGAACTTCGGAAAATCCCAAGATACGCAGAAATCTGGATGAACACAGATTTCACAGAAATGCAGAAACCGAGAATATAACGAAGTTCGGGATTTTAGCACAGTCTGGGAAAATCCTTGAGAACCAGAAAATCCCGGAGTCAAGCAAAAATCCGCGAGAACCGGAAAATCCGCTGGAGCTTGAAAATCCCGGATTCAGGTGAAAACCCGGATTCTGTTTAAAACTCAATTTTATCCAATTCAAGCCTCAAGGAAAGATCAAAGCTAGCAAATCCAACATATCAAGACCCCAAAAGATAGATCCAATAAAACCAAAGGTCAAAAGACATCCGAAAAGAGGGTCCCTACTCCAAGTGGGGCGTGTGTGCAAAAACTGCACAACAAATGGCGACTCTGCTGGGAAATACTCCTAAGTATTTTGATGACAAACTGAAATCAAGAACCCAGAACTTTATGGTTTCAACCCAGATACCTAGCCACCACCTCCATGTTAAAACAGAGAAGCTCTCAGTCATTCAAAGTTTCCTATACCAGGGTCAAAGTGTGTGCACATGCATTCATTACCTACCCTTAGCTGCAACAGGGACCAAACTTGGGATGAACAAGCTACATAAAGATTCATACTCTAAAAGTATCTAGGATAGAGCCTCGCTGCCAGCCAGGCGTCCATAGCCCCGACGAGGTTATCGCTGTGATTCTCCTGAACATAGCTCTACTGCCAGTCAAGCGTCTATAGCCCCGGTAGAGATGTCTAGATCCCCTTGATGAGTTGAATTCAAACCTTTCGATTTTCAATATGTATTGCTCTTTTTTTTTATACTGCTTATCTTTTCACTATTTTCGCTTCAACCTGTGAACAATGAAGTTCACACTCAGGGATGAGAACCACAGTGGCACTAGAGCAGAAAAAGGATTTTTCACTTGTTCAAACTTCATAAGGGCCTTATGCAACTTCAAGTATCCTTAATTTAAAATATGAGACCCTAATATATTCCTGTTCATTCTGACTAGAAAATCCCTTGCCTCAACACAAAGATAAGTGACGGTGGGTAGGAAATTCATACCATAATACCCTGGAAAGATGATTAGAGTTTGTAAAAGAAATACCAAGGGCATTAGACCAACTTCGTCACCACTGCCATACAGATGCACCCAAAGATCCTCAGAAGAGAAGGAACCAAGAGCAAGAGCAACGCAAATGAAAACAAACAAACCAAAGCAAACCTATTCTAACCAAAGCAAACAAGCAAACCAAAAGGGAAACCTATTCTAACCAAACAAAACAACGGAAAGAAACCTAAACTAACTATATACAAAGCAGAGAGTTGTAAACAGCTCAAGACTGGAAATAATGCTTCAAATACTGCCCATTGACAGGCAGTGGGATATCCTCTCCCGTGAGAGTCTTCAGACGGAAGGCATTATCTCCAAGTATTTCAGCAATCTGATATGGACCAAGCCACAATTTGTCAAATTTCCCATGGTCCCCTTTTCGATCATGAGGTTTATCCCAGTACAAGACTAGGTCAAAAATCCTAAAGGCTTTAACTTTAGCCCTCCTGTCAAACCATCATTTAACGACCCCCTGATGTTTGGCAAAATTCTCAAGGGCATTGTCTCGTTTCTCTTCAAGGTGCAATAGTTCTGTCAACCTAGCCTCCCTTCTGTCCCCTTCATCATAAAACTCATTGGTAAACTTCAGGGTTGGGATCTTAAGTTGAATTGGGAATACTGGTTCCAGACCATATACTAAGTGAAAAGGAGATGTTCCAATGGATGACTTAAGTCTTGTACGATCTGCCCAAAGGGAAAATCGAAGCTGGGTGTGCCATTCTTTTGGGTTCCTCTCTAACATCTTGCGAATGACAGTCAATAAGTTCTTATTAGAGGACTCTACTAAACCATTACCCTGAGGATAATAATTGGATGCAAATTTCACAATTATGCCATGATCAAAAGCCCAATTTGAAAATTTTAAGGATGCGAAAGTAGGACCATTATCACAGACAACAGAAGCAGGACACCCAAATCGATTAAGAATAGCTGACTCTAAGAAATCAATCACTACCTCTGATGTACATTGCCTACAAGCAAAAGCTTCAGTCCATCTTGTAAAATAATCAGTAATAGTGAGAATGTACCTGTGTCCTGCAGAAGATGGTGGGTTGATGGGACCTATGAAATCCATTCCCCACTGAGCAAAAGGCCTTACCTCAGTGACCGGTTGAAGCGGAAGCGCTGCATACCTTTCCCTTGTTGCTGCGGTCTGGAAAGTGTGACAGGTCCTGACATGATGGTGGACGTCCTTGAATAATGTGGGCCAGTAATACCCTGCCCTCAAAATCTGATTTGTTGTGGCAATCGCGGAACCATGGCCCGTGCCATACTTTTCATGAAATTCGTTTATCACCCTTTCAGCTTCCTGCTTACCAAGACACCTCAAATAAATGCCTTCATGATTTTTCTTGTACAGGACAGCTCCCTTCAACATGAAACCATCACTCTTTAATCGTAGAGCTCGTCTCTGAACTGCATTAAGATGACCTGGAGATCGTTGGTTCAGCAAATAATAAACTATGTCATCATACCAACCATCTGGGGAAACCTCCTCAATGTTATAATTTTGGACAGTCAGTTCAGGACCTATTTCTGCCATAGTTTGAGTGAGTCCCTGTCCCCTTACCAACTTCATGGGCTGGATCTCAATATCGTACTCTTGCAGCATTGTCACCCACTTAGCTCTACGCTCTCCTAATTGTTTGCATCAAAAGTAACTTGACTGCAGGGTCTGGGACAACTGCATAAACCTTATTCCTGAGGATATAATGCCTGAACTTTTTCACTGCTCTAACCAGAGCATACGCCTGCTTTTCTACACTTGGATATCTTAACTCATCATCCTTTAATGGGGCACTCATAAAGGCAATGGGATGCTCATTTCCCTCGTCAGACTTTTGAGTTAGCATTCCAGCGCACGAATGATCTGAAGCAAATGAATAGATGTGAAAAAGCTTGCTGTAGTTAGGACTTACCAACACTGGAGCATAAGCAATGGCTCTTTTGATTTCTGCAAAGGCTTCCTTTGCTTCTATAGTCCATTCGACCTTGGCATCCTGCTTCAACATTGCATTCAGTGGCTTGACAATTTCAGCAAATCCAGTAATGAATTTCTTGACGAAATTGATCTTGCCAAAGAAAGATTTCATTTCCTTTTTGCTAGTAGGTGGCTGAATCTTCAGGATGGCCTCCACTCTTTCTGGGTCAATGGCAATTCCCTTTTCTGATATCACATGTCTGAGCAGCTTTCCCTCTGTTACTCCGAAAATACATTTTTTAGGATTCAAAGATATGCCAAATTCCCTGCACCTTTGAAACACTTTGTGCAAATCTGAAATGTGATTCTCTCTGTTTTTGGAAAACACAGTCAAGTCATCCATGTAAATAATAATGCATTTACCTATGATATCTTTAAAAGCAATATCCATAGCCCTTTGAAATGTGGCCCCTGCATTGATGAGTCCAAAAGGCATCTTTCTGTAGACAAAGGTACCCCATTTAGTTGTAAAGGCAGTCTTGTGTTTGTCCTCATACTGAACCATTACTTGATTGTATCCTGAATATCCATCCAGAAAGGACATCATCTGAGATCCATTAACCACTTGAAGTACTTCATCTAATGAAGGGACTGGATAATTATCCTTTTCTGACGATCTGTTTAAATTCCTAAAATCGACACAAAGCCTAATTTCTCCATTCTTTTTCCTCACTGGAACCAGGTTTGCTACCCATGTTGAGTGTCTGACCGGAAATATGATTCTAGCAGATAGTAACTTCTGAACTTCTTTCTGTATGAGTGGTTCCAACAATGCGTTTATAGGCCTCTGTCTCTGCCTAAAAGGTTTGGCACCTGGCCTCAAAGGTATAGTGTGAGTTATGATTGATGTATCATAAGTTTTCAAGTCTTCATAACTCCAAGCTACTATATCTGGAAAGTTGTGCAAGGCTTCAATTATCCCTTGTTTTTCTTCAGGAGTGCATACTTTGCCAATAAAAATGTTCTTGGCGTTATCTTCAGTTCCCATATTGTAAGTATCACACTGTCCATTGATAGACTCCTTCTTTGATTCTTGTTCTTGACCCTTGATTTTATCCATATCAAAAATTCTCTCCAACTGTACCATTCCCCTTGGAATAGTATTTGATTTTAGGTTCATAATTCCTTCTAAATCCAGTTCTGCTTCCTGAAGCTCTGTCTCATCAATGATTTGAGAAGCAAAAATGTTTGTATTTGTGATAAAATCTAGAATATGCTTGTCATCTTCGAACACCTGGAAGTTAGTAACATTGTCCGGGACTGATGGCATAGGAGTCAATTCCACAGTGAATTTCTTTAATCCTAACAAAGATAAAGGCTGCAGGGTGCTTGCTGCCTGAGCTAGAGAATCAGCTGTTTGATTCCTCCGCCGTGGTATTAGCTGAATGTTGAAGGAATCAAATCCCTCAATGAGGTCCCACACTCTATGCCTATAGTTAGTCATTCTCTTATCATGGAACGAATATTGTTTTCTTACTTGCTTAACTACTAACTCAGAATCACCAAAAACTTGCAGAATCTTAACCTTTTTCTTAAGTGCCATAAGAAGTCCATGAATTAACGCCTCATATTCTACTACATTGTTAGTACAGTGAAATTGAAGCCTATGGGCTGCAAAGAAATTCTTACCCTTTGGACTGATTAGTTCAAACCCTACCCCAGCTCCATGCTTGGACTTGGATCCATCAAACCTGAGAGTCCAACATTCAGCAGTTGTAGTCTTCTTCATCATATCTTTTGGTTTAATATTGCTGGGTAGTTTTTCAGATGACACGGACTCCTTTCCTTGATATTCTTCCTGAGGGTTCTGTATATCTGTTTCAACTGCCGGGGTTGGACTCATGCACTTTTGTACTTGTTCTACTACTGTTTGGCATAAACAACACTCCAATTCTGAATGAGAAGCATTATGAACCCTACACCAATTGGGTAAGCGTAATTCTTCAAAGCTTGTCCTTTTACCTAAGTGTATTTGATTTTCAACACACTGCTTGATGAATTCCTGAAAACTGTCTAATAGACTGATCTGAGTATCTTCAGTTTCCTCTTCTTCTTCTACTGACTTTGTTAAAATAGTAACAGGGCTGGATCCCATTTTTGCATCGATGGGCATCGTGTGTAGCATTAACACCTCCTCTGAGTCTGATTCCTCATACTGTGTTGACAACATATAACTTCCCATGCCAACTTCTGATATCAAAACTTTTGTTGAAGTCTTTTGGTATTCTGTAATCATGTATTTCATTCTTGGCTCTCTCTAAATTCTGATCTGATTGGGCACTCCTTTCCAGGAAAGCCACATGTGAGAGTGATCAGTAGACACATATCCATTCAAATCCTTAGTGAAATCTCTTCCTAGAATCAAACCATACGTGTTAGGGATATCAGCTACTTGAATATTGATAACCTGTTGAATCCTTGGGTCTGAAGCTACCTGCATGTGAATCATATTTAACTCTCCCACCACATTCACTTCAGTCATATCCAGCTAAGTCATCTTCTTCTGAGAGTCAGCAGGTGTAATCCCTAAAGCTCTACATACTCCAAATGGCATCACATTGGTGGAAGCACCAGAATCCAGTAAACAATTATATAAATTCTTACCAAATATACGCACAGAAATCAGAAATGGTGGAGTTTCTGTCTTCCCTTGAAACAAGGTAGGCTGAGTATCTACTTGAGCCACTTGAGTCTTGTCCTTTTCCTTCCCTTTATCTCTAGGAGGAAAATTGGTCTGACCATGTGCTTGACTTTGCGTCTTCACAGGCTTAGAACTAGAAATATTGCTGATACCCTCTCCAGACGGTTTATCCAAAGATACTACACGTGCATCATAAGTACCTAAAACTACTTTCCTAATTGCACGGAATCTTAATAACTTGAATGCTGAAAGATTTACCTTTAATTTCTTCAATTCCTCAGCAACATAGGAAGCCATTTTCTCTTTGCTCATATCAGTTGATGCTTCCCTGGGAGGTTCTTCCACCTTGTCTCTGCTTGTTTGAACAACCTTTTCCTTTAGTGAGTCAGTTTGAGCTTGTCTTTCCTTTGAAAGGTACTGCTGGGATACCTGTGGGAAAGATGGATTATTGCTAGCATTAGGATCTGGGGGAGTGCTGAAGTTGTTAGGAGGAATGGAGGTAGTGAAAGGTCCTCCAGCATGTGGGTGCCTATGAGGCATTTCTCTCAGACCTTGCCTCTGGAACATATTCACTTCTTTAACATAGGCTTCCTCCTAATCAAGGGGCCCATTATCATTCATTGTTTCTTCATTAAATAACTGAGCCACTTCATCCCCATTGTAGATCTGATCCGTTTTATCTTCCTAGGAATCAGACTCTTCCTCTGGACTATTTTCTTCACTTACTGGGAAAGGAGTGTGATTTAATACTAGCACGGTAGAATCATAGGGGGAAGAAGGAACCATCTCCTGCCCATTTGCATTATTCTCCACCTCATACTGGAAAATGGAAGTAGCAGTTTGGAACTCTGGACATTCTAACTCTGAATGCTGACTTGTCTTATGAAGCCTACACCACCCTGATAGAGAAGCCTCAGCTAAATATACACCACTGGGAGGCTTGTCTTGACTGACTGCCTGGTTCGTAGATTGCTTGACAGGTTGATCCAATGGGGTGGGAACTCCTCCATTGTTAGGTCCTGTATTCCAAGTTCTACTTTTTCCTTGTGATTGCCTCTTATCAAATCCAGACCCACTACCTTGGCCTCTATTGAAATTCTGTCTCCTATCATTATTGTAGCTTCTATCATTGTTGTAACCTCTATCCTGATTATATCCTCTGTCATTATGGAATCCTCTCTCATTACGCTGTCCTCTGTCAAAATTCTTCCCTTGTAAAAATTCTCTGTTTTGATTGGATTGCATATTCTTCTAGGCAGCTTGCAGTTGACTATTTTGATTCCTCAAGTAGGTCACCTCCAGATTCAACTTCTTTATATGTTCAGCCATTTCATCAATCCTTTCTTTATTCTGATCCACATAAGGGGGCCGGCTTGGGTTACTCTGAGGAGGGACAGACATTGTAGCAGATCCCATAGACTGGTGCAACACTTCAGAGTTCTACAAATAGGCAGGGAAACTATTTGGTTGTGGCTGATACATAGGCTGATTAACCTGCTGTTGGGGAAAATTCATCATAGGAGAGACTTGGCTCATGGGAAGACCAGGATGTGGTACCAAAGGTAATTGAGGTACTGGATTCATGATTGGAGTATGATTGGTAAGTGCCTGATTTACTGCTTGAACTTGACTAGGATACACAACTGGTCCTAAAGAAGGCAACGGTCCAGTTATATGTTGCCTCAGATCTATGCTAAGCTTAACAACTTCTGTATAGGCATCAATTAGATTAGCTAGAGGGTTAGGTCTCCACTTTAGAAAGGTGGCTGTGAGGCTATCCAATGCTTCGTAATAGACTCCCAAGGCTGTATTGTCATCCAAAACATAAGGATCTTGAAGTCTGGTGTACGCACGGTGAAACCTATTATTAAAACTGGATATTGGTTCATTGACCTCTCTCTTGACTCTAGTGAATTGTAAATACAATTCATTGGCACTAATGGGTATTCTGAACTTCTGTAAAAGGCAGTCTTAAGATCATTCCAATTGAGAACTGAGCCAGATGGGAGGTGATTGTACCAATAAAAAGCCTCTTCCCCTAGTGAATAAGGAAACAACCTATAGGCAACATCCTCATGAACAATCCCTCTGTCTTTGAGACAGGTTTGGAAAATCCTTATGTGTTCTTCTACAGTCCTATTTGGGTCATTAACATGGAACTTTGAACATAAGTGTTCAGGATTTTTGGGCATTACATTGTAAGTATTGAAAGACAAAGGGGATGGATTATTAGCTAGGAAAGCCATTGGTAAAAGTGGGGGTGGTGGTTGTGGTTGGTTAACGATAGGCTGAGGTTGTTGAATGGGAACTGCTTCAGGGTTGGGTATGGCCTCAACCTCTGGATGTGAAGATATGAATGATGCTGGCAAAGGGATGGGTGGTGATGATTCTCCCCTTTCTTGAGTCCTTCTTGACCTAGTGGGGAACTGTAATTCCTGTAAATCTTCCTCTCCTGTGGTAGATCTGGTATTTCTCCTATATCTCTCTGGAGAGATGGCGTTCAAGAAATGATCCAGTGTGCTCATTCAAGCCCTCCTTCTAGCGCCAATCTGTTGATGGTGTTTTCTGCACAACAACAACTCGGACAAAATACAATATCCTATCTCTCTTGAAAGGTTATTTTTAACAATAAATCACTGAAAATCACCCCAAGGTCTCTCGGGTGTCAGGTCATGACAATGCATATACAACTCAGATAATATGTGAAAATGCTGGTAATCACAATCGGACCTTACTACAAGTAAACTGTATCTTTCCAATTATCAGGTTTTGCAATATGATGATCTCTAATCCTAAATCTAACCAGATAATAAAGAAATAGCAAAAGATAAGGGTGCAAGAATATGATGAAATCTAAACTATTCCTAAAATGAACAATGCAAATGATAGATATCTGGAATAGACCAATCTCAAATAACCAGTCCTTGATTGACCCACAATGCAATCTTACAAGAACGGTGCAATCTTCTAAGGTATACAGATTTTCAAATCATAGACATTCATCCACAATCGAACTTAAGCACATGTAAATATACGGTCCAGGTTGACTACTACAATCAGATAGTTACTGGGAGTATAGACCAAAGATTGCTACAAACATTCCAAATATGAAATCATAAACACCATTCACCAAACTAAAACTAACTTAATCCTGAACACTAAACTCTAAATCTTTAAGCAATTTGAAAGATAGAACAACAAGAACCATGCAAGATGAAATAACACAAGAGATTGCACTAGGAAAACCACAATGTCTTCAATTGTATTAGATTATCACAATGCTGCAACAATTCCACTATTTTGTTTACAATGCTTGCTTCAAGAAATTAATAAAATGCTCTAACTCTTTCTGCTCTTACTTATCTCTATTAGTTTCTAGCTAAACTTTACAATGAGGCAAGAGTGCCCTTATATCCAATCCTAGACATGTCGGCCTAGCCAAACATTTACAAAATAAAACAACTGCCAAAACAAGTCGGCCTTAGGAAAACCAAAATGAGGCACACATTAAATGTCGATACATCATCAAGGTTGGCTTAAACATAGTCCCCAATGCAGCCCGAATCAATACATGCCCTATAATAATAGGGAAGCACAAATCTCAAAATAGGCATTAACTGTCGCCTTCCTTATCCTTGCTCTGAGCCAACGATCCTTGAACCCTTAAAAACACCCCATCCAGCTCGGCAACAGGTGGCAAAGGTAAGATCTTAAGTCTGCATTTAATGGGATCAATTTCCTCTTTTGACTGGTCAACAGTCTTATTCCAATCATCCCTATATGCTTGGTACTTATCCATTACTGCCAAGTAGGTGGCTGCATCATCAAGTTGGTGGCTGGTTATAACATACTCAGAATCTGGGGAATAAACCTCATGCCACCATTCCCTGAGTTGCTCCAGACTTAGGTATTTAGGGGCAATCTTTCTCCTTCAAGTCATTACCTAAAAGAATGCAATGCACCCCTCATATACTCCTGTAAGATCACAATCTATTTGTTTCTTTCGTTTCTGGATCTTCTTCATTGCCTTATGCCGAATTTGCAGAGCCTCAAACCATTCCCATGGTTCATTTAGTCTAGAGGAAGGAAGAATCCCATCCACAACCAGTTGTTCTTTACCATGCTCTATGATGACCTTGGATTTCTCCAGCAAAAGGTCAATATCTTCTTTGTCCTGGGATAGCACAGGCTACAATAATTCCTTGGCTCGGACTGTGTCTTTCCCTACTGACAGGATATCCTTGATTGCACTATCTCCCTTCATTTGCACATCCTTCAGCCAATCTATTGCAGTTTGAGCCGAAGTCTTCATCTTTTCAATCTCAGAGATAGTTTCCTTGGGCAGAAAGCCAGGAGTGACAGAAGAGGATGGGTGGAGAGATTGCAAGGGTTTCATTACCTCTTCCAAACACTTCCTAAGTCTTTCATTTTCTTTCCTCAGCTCGTGCTTGGTTTGAGTCTCCTTCCTTAATCTGCCGATGATCACTACGCTGGACCCTTCATATTCCTCTATATCCTACTCCATGGATGCCAGTCCAAGGTTGATAGTCTGCACATTATAATCTTCACCGGTGACTTCTTCTATAGTCTTATCTGCAGCAGGGGTGGCAATGTGGACAACTCGGTTATTTGCTTCATCCCTTTCTATTTTTGAAACCACCTTAGCTGTCCTTTTCTTCTTTCCCTTACCGATCTTTGACAGCATTTCATCCCAATCCAAGGGGCTATCCTCAATAACAACCTATTTATTTCTTATTATTTCCTTTTCAAGCCAGTCTGGGATAGCAGACTCTACCCGGATTTCCTCTGTTGTTACCTCTTCCTGTTGTTTTTCTAGTGTTTCATTCTTCTCCTTTTTAGGGAGCTGCTCACCTTGATCTTCTTTTTCAATTTCTTCTTCCTACACCAGTGATGGGGCTCTAACAGGGATGCCCTCCTCCTTCTCAGGTGATACATCCCCCTTGCTATTCTCCGGGGAATCTTCATACTGCACCAATGGGGAAGTATGTTTCACTTCCTCCTCAGCCCCAAGTTTGGCTGCCTCACCGAAGAGCTCTCCTTCCTTGAATGGCTCTGCCTCTCCGCTGGTCTCATGCTCCTCAAGAGTCTCTCGCTCAGGTACACTTGGTGAAGGAGAAGTAGCCTTAGGTGGCTCCACAGCTGGTAACTTTGGTGAAGGGTCAGTCTTTTGCGCAGTGTCCTTTGGAGAGGGAGTCCTGGATCTCCTCATATAAACTTTAGTCTTCTCTCCTGAACTCTCTACATCAACAATAGGGGGCTCATCCTTTGACGCATCCTGAACCTTCTTCTTTGAGACCCTGGTTGTTCTGGTTTTCTTTGGCGGTGGAGGAGCACTTTCTCCTTCTGCTTTTTCCAACTCTTCCGCATCAGAGGACCTGCCTATCTTCAAAGCTCGTCTTCTTTTCTTCCCTTTGAGCTTCCTTTTTGGTTCTGGCTCACTTTCTTTAGGTCCTCTGATCTTTATCTTGAAAGGTGAGCTCTTTTGGGTTTTCCCTTTGGGGTCATCATCCCCGGATTCCTCTGAAGTAGACATTGGGTTAAGATTTCCCATTAAATTGAAGGTATAGGTTACCTTCTCACTTTCTAGCTCCTAGACCTTATGCTTTAACCAAGAAGAGGTAAATTTCATAACGGGGGCCATTAGGTCTTCCAACTCTGTGACCTCATCTTCATTCTAGTTGATATCCCCGATTGACCTGTCCTCTACAGCTTCATAGGCATGATCCTGTACCAGGTTTCCATCATCCTCCAGTTGGTCTGAGATCAACTTGACATTGTATTGTCTGATCACATCCACAGGGAGCCTAGAATACCTCTTCTTTCTCACTTCAAAATCATCTTTGATGTTGGCCCAATAGTCTTCTAGGTCATCTTTATGCCGGTACTCCTTGGTAGCCTTCTTCTGTGCTTCTCCTGTGATATCAAAGTTCATTCTTTTGGAGTGGAAGGAGAAACCATATGCTGCCAATTTATCCCCTGCAGTGTGTGCTGATTGAATGGACGGACACACCTCTGCTACACCGATTCCAACAAGGAAATCCCCATTAAAACCTGTTTTATGCTTTTCCTTCTTTACAATCGCATCAAACTCACAAATCTGTCTAAAAATTTCCAATAGCACAATGTGATCTGTGGGGTATCTAGGTAACCTGTATGGAGTGACCGGGCACCCATCAATCCTAATGTAGGTGAAGGTGGGAAATTGAATAAACCAGGCCCCATAATTCTTTATCAATCCTTTTACTCCCTCTGACAATCTCACATGCTCAGCATTCTGAAGCATCCTAGTAATATGCATTGTGAATGCATCACTGACTCTTCTGTAGAACTCATGTCCCAAGTGCAACTTTGGATATATCTCATAGATTATGTTCTGTCCAAATGTCCCTCGTGGATTCAAACCCCTATATGGGTAGAATCTTTCCAACACATACATGACATAGGAAGACATGGTGAACTTCTTGGTCTCCAAGACGTTCCTCAGCTGTTTATCAATTTCAGAACTAATGAGCCCTGCCCAATGATAGTCAGAACCATGCTCAATCTTATTGATCACATGAACCATCCAATTTTCCAACACCCTAGTGGTCTTCAAACCTACCACTCAACTCAAAAGTGTGATTGCATCATAGATGTCAGACCTGAACTTAACTCTATGCAGCTGCTTGGGTAACTTGGAGTAATGTGACTTTGGCTTCTCCAACCAAGAATTGATCATCTGTTGAGCTTTAGTTGGCTCATTCTCATAATATGTCCTAGCCGTGTCCATGTTCAGAGCACATACTGAAGGAAAATCTGGCATGTCGAAGGCTTGTGCAATAGAAACAGGGTTGAAATTGGCCAAGACTCTTCCTTCTGTGCTGACCACCCTCTATGTGTCGAAGTCATATTGTCGGGCACACTCAAGTATCAATTCGTAGTACTAGATCGCTGGAGGAAACCCTGCCACATGAACCAATCCGGACTTCATCATCCCTTTTCTTAGGACTGACAGATCCTTCTCTGCTATCCTCTATTTAAATTCTTCGTATCTCCAGGCTCCCACATTGGTATCGGACACCTCGGACCACACGGAAGATATCTTGCTCTTAGGGAGTTCACTCTTGATGTCCAATCTTAGTCTCTCTGCCTCTGAGATGGAGGACCCCTTCGTGTCACCTTTGGAATTTCCCGCTGCAGCCTTGCTCGATTCAGCCTGCACTCACAAAGGACCATCATAATTATTCAATTATCATGTATATTCCAACCAAAGGATTAGGATAAAACCATATAAAGCAATTAAAATCCATCACAAACTGCCAATCTTTGAAAATCCAGAGAAATAAAGTAGTCTGGGAAAACCACGTAAACCGGGAAAATCCAGTCGAGGTGGAATTTCAGAGAAATCTGACCCAGATGGATTCCTGTCGCCAAAACATCATTAGTCAAATAAATCGTCAGTACAGCCCAAAAATCATTAGATTATCATGTAATTTGTTCATTAGCAATGAGAAACAAGCATTTAGCATTCACCCCATGAATCCTATCCTAAGAAAATCAAAAGAAGTGCAGTCGGACAGGAAAACCAAAAAAATCCGGATGGGACGGATTTTCACGGACAATTCGAAGTACTCCGGAAATCGCCACACTCCACGGAATCAGCTGAAACCGGGAAATCCGGGTGTGCAGAAATTCCGCGGACACCACAGGAATTTGACGAACTACAACACGCGAACTAACAACTGAATGATCGCGCAATCTTTTCTACTTGGATTCTAATGGTCCCGAAATCGACACTAACCAACAAGATTCATAACGCACATGAATTTAGCTTTCCAAAAGACCCCAAAATATCTAAATCTGATGGCGAAACAGCGAAGCCCTTATTTCAATGAAAAAACCCTCCCGCCATGAAAACCAGGGTAAGCTCAAGGTTTAAAATGTCATCTATAAATATCGGTCTAGGGCACTTCAAGTCCTCACAAGGCAGGGGTCAGTTTAATACAAGTGCAAGGTTGACCAGTCGTAACGAATTTGTCATTCTGGGCAGAACACCAAAAAAAACCCTAACTTTGCAAAATATGGTGAATTACACAGTAGGAGGGCAAAGAACCTGACCTAGAACCTCTCCCAAACGGATGCACCCATCATCTAGTGGATAAATAGAAGCTCATACGGCACGGGTGATGATGATTCTTGAAGAGATGGGTCAAACCCTAATTCGATAAAAAAAGAAATTGTAGCTAAGCATGGGCCGACCCGAAATAACCACCAATCAATACAAAAAACTCGATCACCACACAAACAAATAAGAGGGGCCATCGATAACCTACCATGGATTATTGCAGACGAAACTCAAACTCGAAGCAGTGATCGCAAAGTAAACACGTCCTAGCAATGGGAACCTTAATCAGCACCAAACAATCCACGCGCAAACAACTCAGGACCAATGCTCAAAGCTCGAATGGAGAAAGCTCTTCAGATGCCAAGGCAGTAAACAAGTGAATGATGGAGTTAAAATGATGCTTAGAAGGTTTTAAATCGACCCATTTACGCCACTGAGCAAAGGTACCTCAGTCATTAATGAGCGACAAGACGCGTCTGACAAATCCAGAAACCCGAGCTTAAGACGGAACTTCAGAAAATCCCAAGATACGCGGAAATCCGGATGAACACAGATTTCGCGGAAATGCAGAAACCGGGAATATAACGAAGTTTAGGATTTTAGCACACTCTAGGAAAATCCGCGAGAATCGGAAAATCCCAGAGTCAAGCAGAAACCCGGATTCAGAAAATTCAACAATGAACAGACCATGAACCAGAGCCCGGGAAAATCCGCCGGAGCTAGAAAATCCCGGATTCAGGTGAAAACCCGGATTCTGTTTAAAACTCAATTTTATCCAGTTCAAGCCTCAAGGCAAGATCAAAGCTAGCAAAGCCAACATATCAAGACCCCAAAAGATAGATCCAATAAAACCAAAGGTTAAAAGACATCGGAAAAGAGGGTCCCTACTCCAAGTGGGGCGTGTGTGCAAAAACTGCACAACAATTATATTTCAAGATTAATCCATACAAATTTAAATATGATAAATGAAATGATAAACTAATCTATGTAATAAAACCATTCATATTCAATTCATAAACAAATACAACTAGATCAATCATGGAAATGGATAGTGGAAATTATACAAATTAAGTGGATAAGGATAGATATTTTGGAAACAAAGTGGAAACTAAAAGTGACTAATGTATCTTGGAAGAATACTAAAATAAGGGAAAAATAATTCCAAATAAAAAGGATGGAAGGAGGCTTAAAAAGGGTATGAGCACCAAGTTTAGAAAGAAAAAAGATAACTCAAAACACAACACAAAGGGAAAAAAGGAGAGATAAGGATAAACAGATAATGGGATGAGGTGAGGTAAAGTCTAAAAATTATACAATTAAAATTGGTTGACAATTGTTTTTGAAGGAAATAGATTGGGAAATAGGAGAAAAATATAAACTAGGACAGTTTGATAACATAGAGAGAGAGGGTAGGAGATGAAAAAATGGGATTGAATGAAAATGAAAATGGATGAATATGGATGAATAGATATAGTGCAGATAGAGGATGAATAAAATATAAGAATATTAAATAAAAACCACAAATGGAATCAAATTATTTGTAGGAAACCCTATAAATTAGCTACCCAATGGCAATGTTTCGTTGTGATAATGTCAAACAACATAATAAAACATATTTGAAAGGTTGGAGCTTTCTAACTCCTAAATGTTTTAATACTATGTGGAAATGTTGTATATGAGAAGACATAGCCTAATCCATATAAACAATTTGTTTTTTACTTTTTCAATATGAAAATGAGGAAAAATGTGCTTGATTTAAATATATTTGTAAGGAAACTTAACGATAAAATGGAGTTAGTGTAAATCACTATAAATTAATGGTTTTGAATTTAAATTTAATGGTAAGAAAGCTAAAATTAAAGGGTAACTTATTGAGTGTCTAATTGTGGGAAGTGATCTTGAAGCCTAATTAGGCTTAATTTTTTAATAATCCTTAAGCTCAAAAGAGGTCATCTTAATGTGGGTGTTAAAATTAAATGTAAGATCAATAAATTAGGTTTTAAGAGGGATAAAGTGATGATTAACATAGCACCTAATATTAGGAACAACATTCCATTGCTTTAACAAAAGGGGAAGATGGGGCTCTTGCTAATCTCTTGTATTAAACCATGATGGAAGATTGAAAGTGGTTTTGAGGTGCTCCTTATAGGAGTTACAAACCTTGTAAATTTTATTCAAGGATTCATACTCACCTAATTATAGTGGCCAATACTAATACAAGGTGGAATCTTTAGTCTTCTACCTCTCATTAGAGACACAAGTTTGAAATAGTTTGGATTGCTCTAGTTGAACCCAAATTGGCTCATTTCACTTAGTGTCTTCTCTACCATCATCTCCCAATGGATATTATCTAGATTACTTGGGTGTGCTAGTTTCACATTATCTTTTTTTTGGCCATTCAAAAACCATTAAAAATTTCCTAGTTTTTCATCAAACCTAAGTTACATAGAATTGGATTCATGACTTCTTTAAGTCTTTCTTTGCTAAGCCTAATTACATAAAAATTTTCTAGGTGAATGACAAAAGATTCTTAATAAATATTTCCAAATATGGTATGCTTTTAAAATGGAGATACCATTATCAATTTGGAAAGATAGAAAATATACTATCTTTTCTAGATCATCCATTGATAAAAAATTCACATATATAATTTTAGTATCCATTCCAATATTATGTTATAGATCCAATTCCAAGGCAATAAGGTAGTCGTAGAGGTTTCTCATCTATAGAATTTCATTGAGGGTTGGGTTAGCATCCCTTGTATAGTTTTTCATGCCCCTCCTTCCCTTGTTGTTAGGTTAGCTTGTTGGTAGGGATGATTATCTTCCATGAGGGTGTGTATCTCTATCACATAAGTGCTAACAAGCTCATATTCATTGTTCTAGAAAAGGCCACTATAGTTCCCAAGGGTCTCCACATCCTTGGAGCCATAAATAGACTCCTCCACCATGTGGAAATCCCTCTTCCTTTTAGTATGGTCATTATATCTAGTTGGATAGTGAGAAATTTACTTGCTAATTCTCAAGATGCTAATTCTCAAGAACCTAAAGATACATATTGAGATGGAAACCTAATGAGTTGGGAGCTCAATTCTAATGAAAATGAACTCCCATATATTTGGAATCACTGAATTAATCATGACCCCCCTCTCTCTCCTACTAATATAGCTATAGGAGCTTAGTTATTTGATCACTCACATTTTTTTCCTTTTTTTAATGCATAGACTTCTCAATGTGTTATTTTATTCCACCCACCATGTATGTGATTTGTGTATTTAATTTTTCTATTTTAATATGAAACATATTGTTACTCAAAATAAAATGGGGAAATAAATTAACAAAAATGAAACATGGAAAAATGAAGTTTAAGAAAAGAAAAGAAACCTAGATTGGAAGCGTGTGACCAAGTAGGAAAAACCCTAGATTTCAAATCTATGAATCTCCCAAGAAATCACGACCCATTCCAAGGCCCCATAGGTTGTTCACTCTTTGGTTTCTAATCTCATCTTGTAGTTGAATCCTAGGGAAATGACAATGAAAAAGAAGCAAGGGAACATGGAGCCCTTGAAAATGATAGACCCAAGATTGCAAACTCTTTAGAAAATCTCACAGCCATGGATGATGTGGATTTTATAGACCCATAGCTAGGTTCACTTAGGATCCTTGTAACGCCTCACCACATAACCCTAGAGGATGACACAAACAAAATGGAAGCGTAACAAATTTTTTTCTTAAGTGTAATTAATAACAAGTAAAGTGATGCATACATCCTCAAAGTACGCAAAAATGCTTACATTCAAATCCCATAATATACAAAAGTAAACTAATCCATAGCATATAAATAATACTAATGAAATAAATAACTTACATCCAAAGCATTAAACTCATCTCATAAGATACAAAGTACATTAAAGAATCGTCCATAGATTGCATTCATTCCATAAAGCAGTTACAAGACTCATTTTAAAAATGAGGAAGATCATACAATAATGTTACAATAACAATGATACAAGAATCCTTCTCGAATACAATTGAGGAGTAGTACAAATAAATAGGAATCCAACTAATACAAAAGTACATAAGAGATGGAACATATCAACTAGAACATGTGAACTCTCCAATCTGGAAGATCACACTATCATGAACATAAAGTGGAAACCCAATGGTGTAGGGTGCACATTCCACCCAACCAAGTGGTACCTGAAGGCCCACCCCCCGTGCTAGGAAATAGTAGCAGGGCTTCCTAGGAAAAACTAACAACCTCTAGACACAGGAAACACACAATACTATACCATACAAGAACAATACATACCTAAAGGTTACATTGCTTCCAAAGTAAAATAATCAAGTATATCAACTACACAATACATACTATTTTCATAGGAAGAGTTTCATCACAAAGCTGCATGGGTTACCCTGACAGATATTCCTAGGCCCCAGCCCCATCTTGGGCTACCCTAGTAGCTTCTCACAATCCCCGGCCTCACATGCAAACCGATGCAGAATCAAATATCTTTCAAAGAGACAAGATAATGATCTTTCCATTCTAGGCCTTCTCATCCCATCCAAATTCTAAACAAGCCCTTGAGCCCATGAGTGAGGCACAATTAACAAGTTATATGATTTAAGCTACCCTTTCCCCTATTACATTTATTTAATTTCCACTAAATTAACTAACTCTCACATGAGTTACACTGGCACCACTTTGTGTGTCGGCCCCCATTAAGAGTCACTCCCCTACTAACAACATGAGGATCTAATCCAAAAACCAAGTGTAGAAAAAGTTCACAAAAATCGATAATAAATATCAACCATAATGCAAGAGGAAACACATCCCTTTGGTAGTAATCAGGTGTTAAAACTGAATTACAAACAAGTGCACTACCCAAGGGAAATCAAAGGGCTAAACCTTAAATCACAACAATCCCTTCCTAAAATTACAACATCTGGAAGGCTTACATACACAACTAACATATTTCCCAATGTACGTAAATAGAAGAAATCACAATTCAATAAGCAATCTAGGTAGGAAATAAAGCTATCATTAGGATTTCCTAAATCCAATTTCCATTTCAAGAAAATACAATAACAAATTGCCCAAATAAACTAGCTTATTACAATTTCACCTACAGACAAATAAAGAAATTAAATCTATTTGTTTATTTCAATTTCCAAATTACATCTAAATAAAAATCATTTTCCTCTTTCATATCATATCATTTAAAAAATTATCTAACTTGTGCAATTACATGCACCTATTATAGAAATATTAATTAAAATATATATAATTATATATGTATTTTTATGTAACTATATATACATAAATATATTATTTAATGATTTTAAAAATAAATTGCAATTTTCAAAAAATAATGATATAATATATATATATATTTATATATATATTATGCATATAATAAATATATATTATATTTCATGTAAAAAATATCAAATTTTAAACAGGGAAAACGAAATTAATGGTAGCGCTGGCTAGACATACACAGTCAAACCCCCATTGTGTGGGGGCACGGCCACTATGGGGCAGCGCTGGTGCTGCCTCACACTGTCGACTCTCCCCAATGGGGAGTCGGTTGTGGGGTAGCCACAGTGCTCCCCCACACAATTTTAAAAACATGTGAATATAAAATTTTCCATACAAACATTTTCATAGGGTTTTCAAAACAGAAAAATTACAAGGAACTTCATAATTATATATATATATATATATATAAATTCATCAAAAAGATTGCTCCAGTTGAGCAAATTATTTTCACAAAAAGTTTTCTATAGGAAGAGATTTACAAATTTTCCAAAGGTTTCAATTTTCTAGCCAAATAAATCTAAATGGAAGAAAAATAATAATCTTCTCTACAGGAAGAGATTTACAAATTTGCCAAAGGTTTCAATTTTCTAGCCAAATAAATCTAAATGGAAGAAAAATAATAATCTTCTACAAGAAGATCTTTTCCAATACTATCAAAGGTTTTCTACAAATTTTAATAGGAAGATTTTAAATCCATTCCTACAGAGATAAATTCCAAATCTTCTATTGTTTTCCCTCTGGGATTTCTATTGTTTAAAAACAATTTCCTACAGAGGCTCTTAGATTTCACTATAGTTTTCTTTTTTTTTTTGGGTATTCTATTTTTTTTAAATCAATTTGTATAAAAGCTCTACATCTTTTACGACAATTTTCCAAACATGAAAATATTTCAAATTTACAAAATATATTAAAGCTTCTACATAGATAACATATTCTTCTTGTACATGCAATCTTTCCAATTTGCATATAAATAAAACAATTTAAAGAACTTCTTTCAGATGCTTGAGGAAGTGATGTTTGAAGTAGAGCTTCACCTTCAGATTCTAGTTTATCAAAGCTTCTTCCAAATTATGCACTTTTCTAGAAAGAATAAAAAAAAAATAGAGCCAAAATTTCCTAAGAACTTATTCCCCAAATTTTTCAACAACTATTTCCTAAAAATATCTTTTCTCATTGCCATGAAGTAGTCTCTTTCCTCTTTCAGTATATGTAATTAATTTTTCCAAGAATTAATTCCCAACAACAATGTTTAATTTTTGTAACACGTCACAAATAAAATATCTTCTCAACCAAATCATAGATATTTCCTCTAAGATAATTACAAGATATTTATGCATTTAATAATTCATAATTCACATATTAATATCTAATTAATTTAATCACTTTATAAAATAAATTTAATCAAAAAGATTAAATCACTTTACAAAACAAATTTAATTTAATTAATTAAATCAAATATAAAAGTTCTAACAACATTAATCAAGATTAATTAAATAATCACTAAAAACCATTATAAGCATTAATTAACATTAATTTCCCTTAGAACATACCTTCCAAAATAAATAAACAACAAGGAAAACATGGAAAGCATGACAACTCAGCAAAATGAAACAAAGATTGATGACACATTGTGACTAGGGTTGTGGCTTGACAAGGAAATCCAATTACTATCTCCCAATCAACTATTCTATTGGGCAATAGAAATGCTCAAATCTATGAATCTAGGTGGAGTCAATGTCCTGTACATGCAATCCTGCAATAAAGCATATGTCGTACATATATATAAATCATGAATCAAACACACCATGAAGAGAAAATCGCGGAATCACAGGGCACTCACAAGTGAGTGATGCAATCTTGTTCCCTTCACCAATACAGTGTCACATCAAAACTAACGAAACTAAAACATCAATTAACTATAGATGAGCATATATCAATATTAACTCAAATAATCAACTATGCTAACCAGAAAGCATGACATAATCAATAATCATCTATATAGTGTATCATCACATCACAATATAAAAACCATCATTGCTCCAATTTTAGTGATCAAATAACAACATAGTATCATGGTCTATCTTGGTGCTCTAGGATAATGTTGAACCCATTAAGCTGTTAGTTGTGTAGGATTTAAGTTTGTGTACCTTGTCTCATACCTTGTTGTGTCTATGTAGGATCATGCTACCTAGGCAAGGTTGTGGTAGAGGTCATGGTCATGGTTGAGGAGGCGAGCGTGGAGGTAGTCAACAAGATTCACCTCCCCATGTTTCCCATGACTTAGATCATGAGGAACATCAGGCTTCCCAAAATGCTCTAGGGGATGATGATTAGAATTAGAATCCACCAAGGATTGAGGGTGCTCAATTGTGTCATTTGTTAGAGGAGACTCTTGATCTCCATGGGCCAAGGCAGGACAAAGATCAGATTAATATTTGTGAGAAAGAGGTACCAGCACAACTAGAGGCAGACATAGCTTCTCACGTGAGAGACCTACTAAGAGCTCGTCACCCACTTTTGATGGTTCTGGTAGTGGATTAAAGGCTGAGACATGGTTGATAGACCTGAACCAATGTTTTGCTATGCACCCTTATGGTAGCAACACCAAAGCTAGATGTGTGATCATGCACTTGTGAGACTTTGCATCTACTTGGTGGAGATTGGAGGAGCAAAAGCTCCATATTGACATTAATTTTGTGTCTTGGGATATGTTCATAGAGAGGTTTAGAGCTAAATTCCTTTATGACCATTGGCAACAGTGTCATGGAGACGATTTTCATGCTCTGTGACAGATGGCCATGTTAGTGGAAAGTATGAATGACAATTTTATGAGCTCAAGAAGCTCATTAGCATTGGTGATTGTGAGGGCATGCTTGTTCAACATTTCATTAGGGGATTAAATGCCCAGATTAGTGGTGGTGTTCAGGTTTTCAAACCCAAGACTATGGAGACAGCAGTGGAGAAGGCCAGACTAGTGGAGGAGAACTTGGCGATGGCATTGGGTGGCCATACTAGATTGTAGATAGGCAGTGCTTCAGCTGCAAGACCTAGTTCACATAGTGGCTAGGCTCAGGGAGATGGACCACTAGGACATAGTAGGTGCCTTCACAGAGTGATCAACATCAGAATTCACAGGGGAAACAAAATAATTTCTAGTTAAGACAAGGAGACAGGTATCAGTTAGGGGGTGACAGGAATTGGAGGAAAGACAAATGCCCCAACTTTGAGTAGTCAACATAGAGTATGTAGTCTACCTATAATAGGGGTAGCATTCAACAGTCGAGTGCGCCTCTTGGAGGTAGAGGATTTGGCAGGGGTACATGATGGTTTGTTTGTCCCCAGCAAGGTCACATAGCACAACAGTGTCCCAATAAGGGCACATTAGGTTATACTCAGAGGCCAGCAGCATTAGAGCCGACTATTGGAGATGCAGGTAGAGCTCATCAAGTATTTTTTGTAGTTGATAACTACCAAGATGATCACTAGGGAATAGTGGTAGAGACTTCTGGTATGTTATAGGGTAATAGGGTTTCCATTTTATTTGATTTAGGAGCATCAGATTATTTTATTTCATCATCTGTCATGGCGCATTGTAGACTGAGGGTAGCAAAGCAAGACATTAAGTGGCAGGTCGAATTGGCCTTCGGTGCTAAAGTTGTAGTGCATTCCCTAGTACCTGATTGTAGATTGGAGATTGGATCCTTTCACACTATAGTAGACCTCTGCATTATATTATTGGGGTCGTATGACATCATCTTAGGGATGGATTGGCTTGAGGCTCACAGAGCCCTTATCGATTGTTGATGCAAGTCGATTCGATGCATTGGTGTATCTAGCAGAGATGTTGAGATAGTGGGAGTTTAGAGACCCATATCATTGAGGATGATCTCGGCTAGTGAGGAGAAGGTTTCTCTAGATAGCCACCTCATACTTCAGGAGTATGTAGATATATTTCCTAGTGAGATTCCAGGGATGCCACCTTAGTGTGACATTGATTTCAAGATTGATCTTATACCTGGTTCCAACCCTATTTCACAATCTCTATATTGTATGACTACACATGAGCTTAAGGAGCTTCGCTTGCAGCTAGAGGAGTTGCTAGTGAAGGGTTTCATCCACCCTAGTGTTTCACCTTGGGGAGCACTAGTAATTTTTGTGAAGAAAAAGGATGGTTCTCTCCATCTGTGCATAGACTACCATTAGCTGAATAAAGTGACAATCAAGAAGTGTTATCCCTTACCTAGGATTGATGATTTGTTTGATCAGATCAAGGGTGCTACGGTATTTTCAAAAAATTATCTTAATTTAGGGTATCATTAGCTACATATTTTTTATTTCAACATTCATAAGGTGATGTTTTGCACATGTTACAGTCACTAGGAGTTTACAATGGTACCATTCAGTTTGGTGAATGTGCCATCTGTGTTCATGAGCTTGATGAACGAAGTCTTTCGTACTTATCTGGATAGATTTGTATTAGTATTCCTTGATGATATATTGATCTATTCTAGGACAGTAGAGGAGCATGAGGAGCATCTAAGGCAGATTTTGCAGTGTTTGAGAGATAATCAATTGTATGTTAACCTATCCAAATGTGAGTTCTTTAAGACTGAGGTTAAGTACCTTGGGCATGTGATATCAGGAGAGGGTATTGTAGTAGATCTTGTGAAGATCCAAGTGATCATTGATTGTCTTGCGCCCACTAATGTGGTAGAGAAACATAGTTTCATGGGATTAGTAGGTTATTACAGACACTTTGTTTAGGGTTTCTCTAGGATGGGACATCCTATCACTTCTCTTCAGAGAAAAGGGAAGAGATTCATCTAGTCAGAGCAGTGTGAGGTAGCATTTCAGACTCTGAAGGAGAGGTTGACTAGTGCACTGATTCTTGCGATACCTGATCCTACTAGAGATTTTGTTTTCTATATAGACACATCTTAATTTGGAGGGATTAGGAGTAGTTTTGATGCAGAATGGTCATGTTATTGCGTATGAATTGCACAAACTCAAGGATCATGAGTTGAATTACCCCACACATGATCCTGAGTTGGCAGCAGTAGTACACACTTTGATGAGATGGAGGCATTACCTGTTGGGGCACAAATTTGAGTTACATAGTGACCATTGAAGCTTATAGTACATCTTCACATAGCCTAATCTAAATGCTAGGCAGAGGTAATGGATGGAATTCCTTTATGAGTATGACTTCGAGGTGAATTTCATCCAGGGGAAGGAGAATGTAGTTGCTGACGCTCTCTGTAGAAGGAGACACGAGTTGTCAGAGTTGACTCTTGGTGTGGATTTGAGGAGTCAGATTCTTTTTGCACTTCCTACAGACAGTTGGTATTAGGAGGTGAGATCAGAGATAGAGATAGGCAGGCATCTTGAGGGAAGATTCTCAAGTTATTCTTTAGAGTCAGATAGTTTGTTGAGACACATGGGACACATTTATGTTCTATCTTTTGGAGATCTTTGTACCTTGGTTATGATAGAGGCACATCAAATGCCCTATTCAGCTCATCTAGGAGTGAAGAAGATGCATGCTGATTTGTGACAACTATTCTTCTGGGAAGGTATGAAGCGAGATATTGCTGACTTTGTGTCGAGGTGTTTGGAGTTTCAGTGAGTGAAGGCTAAACACCAACATCTGGTAGGACTTTTTCAGCCACATTTGGTGCCAGAGTGGAAATGTGATATAATCTCGTTGGATTTCATTGTTGGATTACCCAATTCTTCGCAATGGCATGATGCCATTATGGTGATGGTGGATAGGTTGATGAAGGTAGCACACTTCTTGCCTATTTTTTCATCCTATAATGATTGATCTATTGCTAGAGTGTTCATGGGAGATATAGTTAGGTTGCATGGTATTCCTTGTCGAATCATTTCTGACAGGGATCTTGTGTTTACCTTAGCTCTTTGGATGTCATTGCAGCATGCCATGGGGACGCAGTTGAACTTTAGTTCAGCGTATCACCCTGAGACAAATGGATAGACCAAGAGGGTCAACTAGATCCTTGAGGATATGTTACGCATGTATGTGATGTACCAGCAAACACGATGGGAGGACTATCTCCATTTTGTGGAGTTTTCTTATAATAACAATTATCAGAGTTTGATTGGTATGCCTCCTTTCTAGGAATTGTATGGACAACCATGTCATACTCCTTTGATTTGGGATCAGTTAGAGGATAGAGTTCTATTGGGTCTTGAGATGCTTCAAGATATGAAGCAGCAGGTGATCTGTATTAGAGAACATTTGGTTGCTACACATAATAGGCAGAAAAAGTATGTAGATGTGCATCAGGTGGATCGCCAGTTTGTAGTAGGTGACTGAGTCTTTTTGTGAGTGCGTCGGTGAAAGAGTCCAATCCAATATTTCAGAAGATTGGGACAGTAACGTACCATCTTGCTTTGCCACCTAGTCTCTCGTGCATACACAACGTATTTCATGTTTTAGTACTCAAGCCTTATCACCCTGATAAATGTCACATCCTTGATTGGAATGCCTTACAGGTATTGGATGAGTAGCTGGCTTTCGAGCCCATGGCTATCACACAACACAAGAGACTCACCTTTAGGGGTCAAGATATTGAGAAGGTTAGGGTCCAGTGGGATCCTAGAGATGATACTTCGGCTACCTGGGAGGATGCGACCAGGATGAGGGAGCTCTATCCCTATTTGTTTGCAGGCTTCTAGGAGTAAGCTTGATCTTGGGGGGGAGGATGTACCACCGCTCCAATTTTCTTATATGTTTAGACAGTGCTTTTATTTTGATAGACCATGATACTATGTTGTTATGTGATCACTGACATTGGAGCGATGATGGTTTTTATATTATGATGTGATGGTACACTATTTAGATGATTATTAATTATGTCATGCTTTCTGGTTAGCATAGTTGATTATTTAAGTTAATATTGATATATGCTCATCTATATTTAATTGATATTTTAGTTTCATTAGTTTTGATGTGACACTATATTGGCGAAGGGAACAAGATTGCATCACTCGCTTGCGAGCACCCTGCGATTCTGCAATTTTCTATTCATGGTGTGTTTGATTCATGATTTATATATATGTATGACATATGTTTTATTGTAGGATTGCAGATACAGGACATTAACTCCACCTGGATTCATAGGTTTGAGTGTGTACATTGCCCAATGGAATAGTTGATTGGGAGATAGTAACTGGATTTCCTTGTCAAGCCACAACCCTAGTCATAGTGTGTCATCAGTCTTTGTTTGGTTTTGTTGAGTTTTCATGTTGTCCACTTTTGTCTTGTCGTTAATTTATTTTGCAAGGTATGTTCTATGGGAAATTAATGTTAATTAATGCTTATAATGGTTTTTAGTGATTATTTAATTAATCTTGATTAATGTTTTTAGAAGTTTTATATTTCATTTAATTAATTAAATTAAATTTATTTTGTAAAGTGATCTAATTTTTGTGATTAAATTTATTTTATAAAGTGATTAAATTAATTAGATTAAATTTAATTAGAAATTAATATGTGAATTATGAATTATTAAATGCATAAATATCTTGTAATTATCTTGGAGGAAATATTTGTGATTTGGTTGAGAAGATATTTTATTTGTGACATGTGTTAGAAAAATTAAACACTATTGTTGGGAATTAATTCTCAAAGAGATTAATTGTATTAATTGAAAGAGGAAAGAGACTGCTTCATGGCAATGAGAAAAGATACTTTTAGAAAATAGTTGTTGAAAATTTTGGGGAAGAAGTTCTTGGGAAATTTTGGCTCTCGGTAAATGTTTTCTTCTTTTTGGAAAAGTGGATAATTTGGAAAAAGCTTTGATAAATTGGAATATGAAGGCGAAGCTCTACTTCAATCATTTCCTCAAGCATCCAGAAACAGGTTCTTTAAATTGTTTTATTTATATGCAAATTGGAAAGATTTCTTGTACAAGAAGAATATGTTATTTGTGTAGAAGCTTTAATATATTTTGTAAATTTGAAAGATTGCCATGTTTGGAAAATTTCCGTAAAAGCTTTACAGCTTCTGTAGAAATTGATTTTTTTAAAAATAGAATACCCAAAAAATAAAAAAAAATTATAGTGAAATCAAAGAGCCTCTATAGGAAACTGTTTTTAAATAATAGAAATCCAAGAGGAAAAACAATTTAGAAGAGTTGGAAAATCTCTGTAGGAATTGATTTAAAATCTTCCCATTAAAATTTTTAGAAAAACTTTGATTGTATTGGAAAAGATCTTCCTATAGAAGATTATTATTTTTCTACCATTTAGATTTATTTGGATGGGAAATTGAAACCTCTAGTAGATTTGTAAAGCTCTTCCTATAGAATTTTTTTTGTGAAAATAATTTTCTCAACTGGAGCAATCTTTTTTGTTTTGAAAACCCTGTGAAAATGTCTGTACGGTGAATTTTCTATTAGCAGGTTTTGAAAATTGTGTGGGGGAGCAGTGTGGCTACCCCACAGCTGACTCCCCATTGGGGAGAGCTGGCACTGTGAGGGAGTGCCAGCACTACCCCACAATGGTCACGCCCCCCCACAATGGGGGTTCAGCTGTGTATGTGCAACCAACACTGCCATTAATTTCATCCACCCTCTTTAAAATCATTTTTTTTACATGAAATATAATATATATATATAATATATGCAATGTGCCTGTACCATTTTGGAAAATTGTAATTTATTTTTAAAATCATTAAATAATATATATTTATGTATATATAATTATATAAAAATACATATATAATTATATATATATTTAAATGAATATTTCTATAATAGGTGCATGTAATTGCACAAGTTAGATAATTTTTTAAATGATATGATATGAAAGAGGAAATTGATTTTATTTAGATGTAATTTGGAAATAGAAATAAACAAATAGATTTAATTTCTTTATTTTTCTGTAAGTGAAATTGTAATAAGCTAGTTTATTGGGGCAATTTCTTATTGTATTTTCTTGAAATGGAAATTGGATTTAGGAGATCCTAACGATGGCTTTATTTCCTTCCTGAATTGCTTATTGAATTGAGATTTCTTTTGTTTAAGTACATTGGGAAATATGTTAGTTGTGTATGTGAGCCATCTAGATGTTGTAATTTTAGGAGGGAGTCGTCACACAAAGTGGTGCCAGGGTAACTCATGTGAGAGTTAGCTAATTCAGTAGAAATTAAATAAATGTAATAGGGGAAAGGGTAGCTTAAATCATATAACTTGTTAATAGTGCCTCACTCATGGGATCAACGACTTGTTTAGACTTGGGATGAGATGAGAAGGCCTAGAATGGCAAGATCATTATCTTGTCTCTTTGAAAGATATTTGATTCTGCATCGGTTTGCTTGTGGGGTCGGGGATTGTGAGAGGCTACCAGGGTAACCCAAGATGGGGGTTGGGGCCTAGGAAGATCTGCCAGGGTAACCCATGGAGCTTTGTGATGACACTCCTATGAAAACAATATGTATTGTGCAATTGATATACTTGATTATTTTACTCTGGAAGCAATGTAACCTTTAGGTATGTATTGTTCTTGTACGGTACAATATTGTGTGTTGCTTGTGTCTGGAGGTTGTTGGATTTTCCTAGGAAACCCTTTTACTATCTCCTAGCATGAGGGGTGGGACTTCAGGTACCACTTGGTTGGGTCGAACGTACACCTTACACCATTGGGTTTCCACTTTATGTTCGTGATGGCGGGATCTTCCAGATTAGAGAGCTCGCATGTTCTAGTTGATATGTTCCATCTCTTATGTACTTTTGTATGAGTTGGATTCCTATGTAATTGTACTACTTCTCATTTGTATTCAAGAAGGATTTTTGTATCATTTTTATTGTAACATTATTGTATGATCTTCCTCATTTTGGAAATGAGTCTTATAATTGCTTGATGGAATGAATGCAATCTATGGATGATTCTTTAATGTAATTTGTACTTTATGAGATGAGTTTAATGCGTTGGATGTAAGTTATTTTTTCATGAGTATTATTTGTATGCTATAGATTAGTTTACTTTTGTATATTATTGGATTCGAATGTAAGCATTGTCATGCACTTTGAGGATGTATGTGTTAAGTGTAGTTCACTTTACTTGTTATTAATTACACTTTTTTTAAAAAAAATTGTTATGCTTCTGTTGTGTTTGTGTCATCCTCTAGGCTTACGTGGTGGGTTGTTACAAGCCTCAAGATTCCTCCTCAACAACCCACAATTTCTTAGCTTAAGGGAAATTCTTCCAATGTCAAACCTCAATCCAGCAGCAAACACAATAAATACATTCAGAATGAAACCCACTCAACCCTTCCCAATGATAGTGTTGAACGTAAAACCATTACCTTTGAACTCCTTGATGATACTACCAATGTAATCTCTGAATGCAAAGCTAGAACAATTATTCTTTCTTTCCCTGGAGGAGTCCCATCTGAATATGATTTCTTTAAATGGACTCGTAACACTTGGGAAACAAAGGGTTTGGTTATAGAACTAATTAGGGGTTTGGGTAGGGGCTTTGTTTCATGTACATTTGTGGACCCAAAACATGAAAAAACATTCCTACAATATGGTTCCTGGATAATCTGTGGATATACATGTTATGTCCAAGCCTAGGACATTAGTTTCCATCATGAAGGTATTTCAAAGTCCAAATACCTGATGTGGGTTGAGTCTACGTTCTTGAATATTTCTTTTCATCCCTTCATGAATGAAATAGCTTCCCACCTAGGAAAACTTTTGTGGTGCAAAAATAGCACCAATAAATGGTCCAACCTATGTGTTCAACCTCATGCTTGCAAAGAAATGGACCTAACCAAACCCCTTTGACATACCATCAAAATTGTTGGACCAAGATTTGTATTTGATCAATGAATTTCATATCTAAACAAGCCAAATGCTTGCTTCTACTATCTTTGGGAAAGACACCTTATCTACAAATTTCATATCCATAAACCATGCCCTACGCCTCCAACTTCTTCCAACTCCTACCATATCATTCCATCTCCCTCTGGATCCATGCCAAATCACCTTCCTACCTCAAATTCCCTTCCCCAACATCTACCACTTCCACTCACCCACCCTCTATCATGCCCCATCTTACTGCAACCCCCTCCTCTCTGACTAAACTACCATTTATCCTCAAGTCACCCTCATTCTAATATGTTTCCATGGGTGGCAGCTCCAAATCCTTTAAAAGAAGGAAGGATCTTAATTCTTCCACCAATAGTTCTTATTTTGAGCAGAGATCTCCATCATAGAAAACTCGTCCCATATGTGCACGGTCCCAATTTCAATCTTCTTCTCATGAAAGATCTAACCCAACTTAGTCATTATCCCTTCAAGCTTGTTGTAGCATAAAAAAAAGTAACCCTTTTTCACACTTAGTTTGGGAATGAGTAATTAACGATAAAATGCACTTAACCGTGCCTTATTTAGGGTGTTTTAAAGCGTTTCTTTATACTTTCACACTAATCTAGGGCTTTATTAATGGGTATGTCCAGGATCATGATGGGTCAAAAAGTGTAGCTATGATGGGTATGTGTAGGGTATGTGGCTGACGACATTTTTTTTACCCAAAATTGATGAAACAAAAAGGGTTTTTTAAGAAGATTCTCGTCTTTCCACCAATATAATTTATGCTTTACTTTGAATTTAATAAATAATTATTATTCTTTTTCTATTTGAATTATGATTAAAGTACTGATTGATAAGTTGATTGAAAAACATCTATAGCTTTCAAACAATATCACATTTTTTGAATACAAAACATGCATCACATTCTATTCTTTGCATACTATAGGATTAAAAAAAAAAAAA
>VDFB02000003.1:376089180-376279895 GCA_007258455.2 Sequoia sempervirens | reverse complement strand
AAGGTATTGGATTCCAATGTAAATTGGTTTATTGCTATTAATACAGTGTCATAGACTCATGGGTACTTAATGGTATGATATAATATCCTAAGGATATCATTTATAGATAATAATTTATAAGACATATGTCCAATTAAAAAGTATAATTAAAATAAATATGGTATAAATAATCCCATAATGCATATTAAATAGTAATAAAATAATAGTAAATTATTACCACCTAAATAGTACTTCATAGAAAAAATAAATACTAGGCTTAATCTTCCTTTAAGAAACTAGGTTAATTAAATTTCAATTTACTTCTAGGATGAAGATTTTTTCAATTATTTTTTTTGGATGAAGTTTTTCCTAATATTGAAAACCATGTTGTAAACCTCAAAATAAAGTGGAGCATGAATTTTATTGGAGATATCTTCAAAATTAAATAACTATTGGTACATAAGTAGAGGAAATATTATTCCATTCCATAAATATATCCCTAGGCTTGGATAACTATTGATATATGATATTATTAGATTGTGTATGAAAAAATCAGTATAAATTTATAATTTTAATTTTTTTAGAGGTTGTCTCTCCCCCTATAAAACAACACAATATTTTTCAAGGTTTAATATGTGGAAATGATCCTTGAACCTATGGGTTATGGGCCCACCAAGCTAATGCATATACCAGCTTGACCAACTAGATAGTGACATATGACACCATGATTTTTTTTATCAGTAACATCAGGAGTTTTTAGCCTAGTCTAAGCCAGCATGGAGGCCACAATCGGGGGACCTTCTCCTAGGCATGAACACAAGTGATCAATCCAATCTCATGAGCATTGTATCCCAGTAGGGGCATAGAGCCTGTGAGCACACCAACCTAGTGAGGGATTAGAACACAAGCTTGAACGCCTGTCTCATGGCATGAACACCATTATCATCCTCAACGTTGTGGTTCAAAATTGTGAGCACATTAGATCAAAAAAGTCATAGTGCTTGTGATCACAATGTCCCAACAGAGGTTTGAACCCTAGTGGGAACAATAACAACATCACCACTTTACCCTCGCACTATGGGATGAACCCCATGATTTTTTTTATATTACTAGACACTCCAATATCAACTATAAAATTATTATGTAGGTGAAAACTTGTGGATCAAAGGCCATATGTAATGATTACCTAACCTAGTAATTCCATGCAACTTGTGGGTTGTCTATCACCTCAATAAAGAGAAAGCACAACATAAGCTACTCATAATGAGCTACATCAAGTCAATCACAAATTAGATTATAAATTCCATAGTTTTTATAAAATCATAGACACGATATAATAGCTTACCATGAAGTAGGCCTTGCATATAAGATCATATGCAAGGATTAGATAATTAAGAAAAAAAGGATAAAAGAAGCAAACACAAGGGAACACACTTTTAATGTAGCAGACTTATTTAATAATATTCATTGAATGAACTTTGATTGATTGAATCCAAGAAAAAGTGGGGAAAAGAACAATTATTATTATTTTGGTATCTAAAGGTAAGGGCTAATAGGACATTGTTTGACTTCTTTAAACTAGCCATTTTGAGCTAATTAATGCACTTTTTTTTTTATATTTGTGTGCTAAATTTTGGTATTAAGGACATGTCATAATGTATTTGCACATGATAGAGTACTTATTTGAGAGAATTAACATAGGGAATTCATGATACATTTGCAACAATATTATCAATAATTTTATTAGCATATATCATCGTAGTCATCCCTCCATGTTTTCCTACTAGCTTTGATCATTGTTCCACAATTACTAAATCAGTTCACATAGGGGCTTGACAAAAGGAATTTAAATTCTTTCCTAGCAATTTCCCAAATGGTGTTTTAAAATCTTAGGAAAGGTGACATTATAATTGTTATCCTAAGTCGATTTATGTGTCTCCACGTTCTTTGGAAAATGTCCTAGAGGACATGAGGGGAAAATTATTTATTATTTATTTTCCTATGACAAATTGTAATTGCATTCATAGAGATGGACTCACTATGGTGATGGTTACAGAGCATCTCAAGAGAATATTTCTTTTGGGCATCCACTTTTTGGGTGGGAACCACCAGAAATGCATGTTCTTGCATGTTGTTTGCATGTTATCCTGAGTTGGGTGCCCAATCTTGCATGTTCTAGGTTTGAGCCATCAAATTCATCAAAGAGTAATGGAGCACTTGAGATTGGCCAATTCTCATTGGCTATGGGTTAGGCGCCCATGTGAAGGCCATGTGATCATTTAATATTTTTCACAATGTTTCTAGGTTGTCCAGTAAGGGGGCGTGGGTTTTTCCAGGTAGTTTTAATTGTTGTTTTCAAATACCATGTGGTATTCTCTCCCACAAACTTCTATATATTGGAGCCTTGAGATGGTGGTTTCATGAGTTTGTTTGCAGGTTGACAAAGTAACAAAGTGTTTTTGAAATTTAAGAGGATTGTTGTATTGATGTACTTCATCTAAAGACTAATAAAAGAATTGCATCTCTTTGGGTGTGGAGTTCTTTTCCCACAAGGGTTTCTCCACGTATATCTTGGATTACTTTTGTTTCTTAACTTCTGGTATTGCTAATTTTATTTCATTTTTGTAATTGCTAATCACATAATCACATAATTGGTAATCTTGCATACATAATTTTAAATTTTCAACCACATATTTAATTTCATATTGCTACAATTTTCAACTTGAATTTACAACATTTGGTAACAGAGCTAATGGTTCTATTGAGAGAGGGATGCATTTCTCCAAAGTGTTTAAGGTTTTTTTGTTATAGTGGGAGCTTGTGTTTTGTGGGCTTTATAGATTTGTGAAGAAGATTGAAAACCATGCCTTCTACCTTTTGTCTAGATATTGAGAAATTCAATGGAATTGGTTACAAAATGTGGAAGTTCAAGATGGAGGATCTCCTTGAAGAGAGAGATTAGTGGTTAGTAGTTTCGAATGAAAAGAAACCAATTTCAACCTTAGATGAAGATTGGAAGAAAATGGACAAGAAGGCACAAGGAACCATTCGGTTGTGTCTTGCAGATTTCACCATTCTAAATGTTTTAGAAGAATATATGGCATACAAGTTGTGGAGGAGGGTAGGTGATATCTACCAAACCAAAAGTCTAACAAATAAATTGTATCTCAAAAGATGTTTGTATTAGTTGAAAATGAAGGATGGTGATTCTATTATAGAAAATTTAAATTCTTTTAATAAGTCATCTTGCATCTATAGATGTTAAGATAGAAGAAAAAGATAAATGTATTTTTTTGCTTTGTTCTTTACCCGAATCTTGGGAAATCTAATTGTTGCCATAAGTGGTGGTGGTATAGAATTGAAGATGGATAGTCTCATTGCTATAATTATTTTAGAAAATGTGAGAAGAAATTCCTTGAATGCGGGCTCCCAAGATGCCTTGCATGTGCAAGGAAGGTCCAAAGAAAAAGGAGGGCCTGTGGACACCGATTTTGGTATCCAAGGGTCCTCTAACTCTTCTAGGGTTTTTCACCTAAAAGGAGAGAAATGGAACCACAATGCATAATGTCTACACTCAAAATCAATGCAAGGATGGATGCAATAGGCCTAAATACAATGTCCTAATGCAATAAGCTGAAAAAGAAAGATTATTATTAATGCAAAACCTAAGTTATGCAAGTTGTTTGAAAACACAATGATGTATGCAAAAACACCTAGAAATGAAGGTAAATTGTAACAAAAATTGATGAAATTGAAGGTGTGCACTTGAAGGCTAAAAAATTATGGAATGAAGGTCTGGAATCCTAAAAAACCTGATGTAGAAGCCAACTGGGACACTTGTGCCAATCTGGGTGACTTAGTCCCATATTTGGAAAAACTGCTCTAGAGCCCGTTTTGGCCAAATGGGTATCCAGAACTATAGAAAACTCTGAAAAACAGGTTTAGTGGGACTAAGTTGCCACTGTTGGTGACTTAGTCCACTTTTGAATTTTTGAAAATCCAAAACTAGAAACGGAAGCCCTCGGTCTACACTTCGGTTTCTAACAGGTGTCTAGTTCTAAAACTTTGATTTTCGGGCCTGAAAGTGACTTTTAATGGATATTTTGAATTTGCAAACAAGATTTCTTCAACAAATTTTCAAACTATTCTTCAATGATCTTCAAACCTTCAAAGTACCTAAATCTACAAAAACACAAGAAAAGAGAAATAAATGGTGAATGTTAGGGCATGGGGGTTTGCCTTGGTCAAACCCCTTTTTAGGTAATTAAACCAAAATGAAGAAATGAGACAATGAAGCATGAAGCAATGGAGTTAGAGACTTTCCATGATGATTGATCTTGATTTTCTGTAATAATGGATGAAGAATCTGCCCTTGAATACCCTAGAAAGCTATATTGATGACTTAGAATGCTAAAACCCTAGCTTGCTTGATTTGAGATGGAAGATGAGTGATGAATAAAATGATGATAAGTTATGATAAATTATGAATTAGGGTTTAGAGACTTGTATTTATAGGAAATCCACCTAATTTTCCCATTAATTTGATCCCCAAGGCCGACATGAAAGAAAAATAAACTTAAATTCCAATTTTTCCCACCCGAACCTTGAAAATAGCCCAAATGGGACTAAGTTGCTAGGTTGGGTGACTTTTTCCCACTTGGATGGGACTAATTCACCCAGATGGCCAACTTGGTCCCATAGGGGTTATTTTTCTAGCTGTATTGTCGAGGAATGGAGAAATTAGGCTTCTAGGTTGTTCTAGTCAGGTCTTTGATCAAATTAAGCCTCAGGATGCACAATATGGGGCAATAGGGGCCTATTCATGATGATGTAAAGGGTAATTAGGGCTGGGGACACAAAGTTCAATGTGAAAGTGTGATTAAATACACTTTACAATATTAAAATGGGGTCCACATAGCCTAGAAAGGCACAACATCCAATGTGAATATGTAGAACACATTACAAAACTAGATTAGAATTAGGTTTAGTTTACAAGCCTTCTAGATTAATGTGAGAATATATTTTATAACATTTAATTAGGGGGAAATTAGGTCCATTGGACTTAGATTCTTAATAAAAGTCTAGAAAAGTGTGAAAGTTACTTACAACACTTTACAACACCTTTACAAGGCATCAACAAATGCATTTTATTCAGTTTGCAAGGGTCCAAGACCTAGTATGGATGTGTAAAACACCTCACAACACTAAATCAAGGCCTTATTAAAGTCCAATTTGTCATCAATTATTCCCATATCAAGCAAGGTATACACTTTTTGGTGACACATTAAGTCCCCACATTAGTGAGAGGATGAATTTGCTTCAAACTCACACTAAAGTAGACATGCAAGAGGGGTCCAATTGTACCAATGCGGATGGTCTGGGATAACAAAGATGAAGGAAGTGGTCAAGCCCCCAAGATCTGAGATCTTAATTCAAACCAACATAAGCACAAAAGGACACACGTAAGGTGAATGATTTGCAGCAAAACAAGATCCGCGATCATGCAATGGAAATAATTAGAAGAAATAAAAATGAGGTGGATCAAGCTTCAACTATTTGTCCAACACGTTGTGGATCAGATCTAGGTTGTTTGTCCAAAAATGCACACTCACTCTGAGGCGATGAAACTCTTGGTTGTCCACTGGGTGAGAAGTCCTAAAAGGTGAGACACATACGACCGATATATGCTCACACACATGTAGGTGGCTATGGGGAAAGTCATGCCTCGGAATGGGCTTCCCACTCAACCATACCAAAGTTATACCTCTTGATAACTTTAATAAGGCACCACATGAAAATGGTCTTTGAGCTCTATGAGGTAAGCAAAACTTCATATACTTGACACTCATAGACATTGTAAATGCAAGATAGTGCAAGGAATGTTCAAAGGGATTTTTCTTAGTTCGTGCAAGGTCTCATCTTAGGGAACATCATGCCTAATGTCTCAAAGAGAGGACAAGTGCAGATGGTCTCATTTTGTTTCCAAGAGAGGACAAGTGCAATGTCTCATCCTGGACAACATTGTACCTAATGTTTCCAAGAGAGGAAATCACAAGAAAAATAAAATCACATAATGAAATGTGAGTGTCGATGTATGCCCCCACTTTAAAGTGGCTACTAACACCATAACTATGAGCAATTGCTTTAAAGTAGAAGAAGATATGAGAGCTTATTCAGAAAGCCCTATGCCAAGACATATGTTTCCCAGAAGCTATGTCATGAAAAAGGTAGTATGTCACATGTGAGCCAACTTAAGGCATGTCGTCCACATCCCAAGCTTGCTCTTATATGTACATGAAAGGTTAACAACTAGACAAGAGAGACAATGACAAGTGACATAGGAGGACAAGGCTACCAAACCCCTTGCCCCCACTTAGTGTAGTACAAGGGTGAGCCGAAAATGATTGATAAGATGCATGTTAGAGTGAAAATCAGTATCGATTAGAGGAATTAGGTTCCCCCCACACAAGGGAGAGTACCAAACTCCTTAAGATGTTGTATTTTACTACTCAAATCCTTACATTCATTAGTAGAATGACTGTGAACTCTGTGATATGCACAAAATGAAGTCTTGTAATAGAATTTCTTCCGAGTTCTTGGAGGAAGGGATATCAAGTGATCTTAGAGGAGTCTCGAAAAGATACCCTCTTGATCAATGGTAGAAGGTGCTCCTGTAGTTTGTGACAAAGATACCTCTTGCTTAGTACAAGATGTCATACGTACACAAGATTCTTTATATTGTGATATTTTGTTCCCTCCTTTGCAGGAGGGTGTAAAATCTAATGAATTCAAATCATTGGTGTTTTGCGAGATGACATTTACATTAAGAGAGGATATCTTTGTTTGTGTCATTGCTTGCAAAGGAGAATGATCAAGACCACTAGTGTCTATGATTTTAGGATGTTTTACAGTTAAAGTTGTCTTAGGAGGTTGTTTTTGTGATAGTGTTGATGTTGAGGGAAGGTTTGGTGATTTCTACCAAAGGAAAATAACCAAGACCATGAGTTTTTTCTTGTGGGTTAGGGTCAATGGGGACACAGATACCTTGTTCTCTAGCACCACATCCTTTTCCACTATAGCCAAGTTGTTTCATAAGTTCATAACCTTTTCCATAAAGCTTTTTCATTTCTTTTGGAACGGATTGTTGGTCCTTGTTGTGTTCATCAAAGGTTGTTGTGTAATTTGCTATGTTTTGGTCTAAAGGGGTTGAGGTGGATGCTTTCAAAGGGTTGTCCGAATTTTTTGTTGTCATGACTGCGTTTTCATTTCCCTCAGTTGAATCTTTATTTATGATCTTGTACTCATCCATGAGTGTTGGTGTGAATTATAAGGAACCCAAATCATAATCTAATAGCTTCGTGACTTGTTCAATATGTTGTTGTTTGTCTTTTTTTTGTATAGGTTCCACTTGCATAGTTGGTGACATTGTGTTTGAATGATTCATTTTTTTTCTCAATGTTTAAACAACTATTTGGATCAGGGTCAGCTTCAAGTATGTGCACTTTGTTGTTGTAGATGTATTTCATTTTACGACGAAGAGTGGAAGGTACGCCATTCATTGCAGAATCCATGGTCAGCCTAAAATGAGATTATATGAAAGATCGCTAGGCATAACATGCATTGGTGTATCCAATATACCTCCCCAACTATAAGAGGCAAAGTGATCACACCAAGTGATTGTTTGCCTACAATGTCAATTCTATTGATAGATAAAGAGGCGGGTTGAATGTTTGATTTATCGACACCAAGCCTATCCAAAAGGGTTACACTACACACATTAACCCCTGGGCCATTGTCAACAAGGGTTCGCTTTATCCCTTTTCTTTTGTATTGAGATATTATTATGAAAGATTCATTTTGTTTTTGTACATCCAAAGGGGGGAGTTCACTTTGGTGGAAAACAATGTCAGCATTCAATCCTTGAATTAGGGCTACTATGTCATTTGGTTGCGCATGAGAAGGCATAGGAATTTTTTGTAAGGTCATTTGAAGCATAATGTGATAGTTAGGTGAATTTTGAATTAAATCCCATAGGGATATCTTTGTAGGAGTATTCTTGAGTTGTTCAACAAGATCATACTCCCTAGGAGTTAATCAAGGAGCACTAGGCAGGATGGGATTAGGAAAAGGTAATGGTGTTGGGGGGGGTTGTTGTGGTCACATATTGTTTCTAGTGGGATATGTATGAGCAATGGTATTATGACTCACTTGCTATGAAACATTATTCTTAGGTGGGCAAAGGACAAGTTTAGGTTTATTTTGAGTTGAAGGTTTGTTTGAAGGTGGATAAAGGATTAGTTCAGGTTGGTTTTGAGTTTGTTGTTTGTGTGAAGGTCGGTAAAGGATTAGAGGACTCTTAGGATGTCCCACGAAGTATGTATGAGGTCCATTGATCAAGGTGGATCTAATGGAAACTTGTGCATTCATAACCTCAACAGTCTTGGTTTGATGTATCTCTAATAAAGGGCAATCTAGAATCACCTTTTTATCATTAGCGAAGGAAGACACATTTCCATTTTCTAACACCATGGTATTCTCCCTAGGAGGAGAGTTTTTAGGAGAACTACGAAATCAAATGTTCTTGACATTCATAGATTGGTTCTTCTAAAATGACTTCATCGCAAGTAGGGAATTGATCAATGGTTGAATTATCTTCTTCAATAAGGGTTTTCTTAGGTGAAAGGGGACAACTAAGACTCTCATGAATCTCATTGGTTGTGTTTTATAACATCAAAGCATCTCCCTTAAAACTAGGGGAGATACTAGGAGAATAACAAGTATGATTATCATGATCATTTACAACTTCATTCCTTTGTTCCCTAATGTCTTCCAAAGTAGGAGAGGTAGGGGAAGGATCATAAAGAGGATTATCATAGATCTTGAAAGTTTGCTTATCTAACGCTAACATATCCTCATCACTATCACAAGAGGAGAAGATGTTAGAAGATGAACATGGGTAGGTTTCAATGGTATCATATTGTGTTGTGTGATCATAATGATTACTTATCGTTATGTGCTCTTTTTTAGTAATGTCTTGTCTAATAGGAGAAGTAAGAGGAAAGAAACAACTCAATTTTTCAAAATTCTCATCAATTGGTTCTTCTAGCACTATAATATCTTCTTTACAAGTAGGAGAGATAATAGGAGAAGAACAAATGTGATTGATATGATTATCCAAGGTTTCTTTCACTAGACTAACCTCTCTCATGGGAGGAATACCAGGAGAGGGGAAAGGACCTCATATTCATATGCACTTAACAAAACTTTCTTACAACACACAATAAGATCTAAAAATAGAACATGAAGAATGATAACAATAGAGTTTTGTAATGAAAACATGATGTAACGATTATTCTACAAACTTGAAATGTAACCATGCTAAAGCAAACATGCAAAAGATGAATGCAATTTTTTAGATTTTAAGGATGACAATTGATTGATTTTGCTATGTAACAATATGAGAATGCAAACTTGAAATTAAGCAATGCATGAAATGAGCCAAATTAAGCTAGATTTGATGAAATGCATGTTACAAAAACTCATCCCACTGATATAGATAGGTAATGGCAGCAAACAAAAGCTTAAAAATAGAGTTTTCAATTCTACAAATGATAGTTTCAAGGGAATAAAGGGACTAAGTCGCCCAAGGTGGCGAATTAGTCCCAGGAGGGATTTTTTCAGAATTTTCAAAGTTTTTGGATTGATTTTGATGTTGTTTGTGCTATATGATGCAGACCTAAGATGCCAATGCAAAATTTTACAAATTTTCAATGATTTAAGATGCAAAAATGCAACCTATATGCACTTTCACTAATGCAAAATTTGAAACCCTAGAATGCAAATTAAACAATGCAAAATCTAATGCAATGTTGATGCAAGTTAAACCTAGGATGCAAAAGCACTTGAAATCAGAAAGAAAATGTTCAAAATTCAAGTTCACCAAAATGTGGATAACGATTTTGGTATCCAAGGGTTCTCTAACTCTTATAGGGTTTTTCACCTAAAAGGAGAGAAATGGACCCAAAATGCGTACTTTCTACACTCAAAATCAATGCAAGGATGGATGCAATATGCCTAAATACAATGTCCTAATGCAATAAACTTGTAGACACATAAAATATACTGATTGATCCCATGCACTTGATCCTGGTTTACTAACATCAGTTCTGCCTAAATCACTTCTTTACTAACCATTTAATTAAATAATCTTTATTTGATTAAATTCATGATATTTCGTCTTTTAATTAAATAAATCAATTTTATCTGATTAAATCATTATCTTCTATTAATTAAATAAATCATTTTGTTTAATTAATCCTAATGTCTCTCTTTTAATTAAATAATTCATTTTATTTAATTAAGTTCTAATGTCATCTCCTTTAAATTAAATAAATCAATCTTTATTTGATTTAAATCTAAGACCATCCCCTTTGATTAAATGAATCAAACTTTATTTAATTAAGCCTAATATTCTTTATTCCTCTCATTTTGATTTATTTAAATCCTAAAATCTCAGTCAAAGTGTCAAATCAACTAATCTCCATCTAAATTAATCAAATCATGATTAATCCTAACACTAATCCATAAAATCCTCTAGATTTTGCAGCTTGTGCAAGTAAATCAATTTAATTGATTTATAAATTCTTCTATTTCATTCAAAAAAGGCATAAAGTTGGAATATTCCTCAAATTTGAAAATTCCCTCCCAAAGGACTTGTCCATCCAACAAGGCATTAAAGGCCTCTTACATGTCCTTTTTTTTGAGCCAAGTGGCATTAATTCTCTTTTCTTCTCCCTCCAACATGTCACTCCAATTTCAAATATCCACCTAATAGCATTTATGTGCACATTCATCAAAATGTTCTCCACCTCTCTCCATTCACATGTTGACAAGTGGCATTGTCCTATTGGTTGATATTTTGTCCCACATTCATCCATTTTTCCTATTCTTCCATCTTTGTCTTCTATAAATAGAAGGCTCTCTTATTGATTTTGGATCCACAATCTTAGGAATTTTCATCCACAACTTGTGAAAAGTTATCATCTTCATGTTTTGAATCAAGTTCATCCATTTTCATCAATTCATAGCTAGGTTCTGGAGAAATTTCATCAAGGAGCACCAAATATTCACCATTGATCATCAAGCTTACAAGGAATTGGGAAAGGGCCATTTTCCACATCAAAATGGCACCAATTCCCCCATGGGATTGAGAGTTTGATCATTTAAATACGATTTAATAGCTTTTTTACTTATATTCTTCACTTATTTCTTGTTTTCATGTTTCAAATGAATTTCATGGGGAATGTTGTTTCTAACTTGCATATTGGACTAATAATGTGTGTGTTCTTTGTGTTTGTGTAGGTTTAGGATCACCAATCACATTTTGGCACTAGAAGGAGGGAAAAAATCTCAAATCTAGCATGATTTTTTTGGTTAATTTTGTTGTTTTTCAACAGGTATGTTCGTTAATCTCTATTACAATGCATCTACAAGATCTTCCAACGCATCCAGGCTCTTTTATAGAGCATCTACAACATCTTTTGACACATCTAGGCTCTATTATAGCGCATATGCTGCATCTTCCAGTGCATCCAGGCTTTGTTACAGTGCATATGCGACATCTTTCGGTGCATCTGGGCTCCGTTATAGTGCATTCACGACATCTTTTGGCACATCCAGGCTCCATTATAGCACATACGCGACATCTTCTGGTGCATCCAGGCTCTATTACAGTGCATACGAGACATCTTTCGGCACATCTGGGCTCTTTTATAGTGCATCCGCAAGATCTTCCAGCGCATCCAAGCTCTGTTATAACACATTTGTGATATATTCCAAAGCATCTGTGTATCAAGTGTTTTTAAACACTTTGGAAGCACTTATAATTCCATCTCAAGGATTTCGTTACTTTCAGTTTTAGGACTCAATAATTTTCGTTTGGGTTTAAAAAGAACAAAACAAATGGATTAAAATGAACCTTAGGAACTTACTAAGTTTGTTTTGGGGTTTTAAAATTGAACAAGCAAATTTCACACTTCAATATTGGTGCTTAAGAAGAATCCATTCTTGCTTTGAAGGTTAAAATGAACATGTGCCTTTTATGTTTTGTAATTTCTTATACAAAGTAATATCATTCAAAAGGTGTATGTGCTTCTCTTGCACCTCATGACGATCTTGAGAATCAAAAGTGTTTTGGTGATATTAAGTTGTGTAAGCAATTGCCTCCACACTTCAATTTGGATTCTTAAAATTGAACAAAATATTGCTAGTGTGAGTGGAGTATATCACGTGTGTTCTCTCTTTGCTCACATAAACAAAGATCGATCGAACTACGAATGTGCTCGCTCGCTTTTGTTTACCCTTAGAGGGGCCTACCTAAGAGACACATCTGAAAGGAGAACTCGAAGGTGACTCCAACCGATTTTTCACTCGAGCCAGTATATAAATGGATAAGACTAAATTGTCAAGTCCTCGTGGTGTGTAGGCCTTAGCCATGCAGTGTCTTTCAGAATGGGGTACCACCTTACAAAGTATAAGAACCCCTAGTAGGATTGATTAAATCCTTTATTGGCTTGTTGGATGCTCGCAAGGTGCCACATCCCCGATCACCCTTACTAAGAAGCAATTTGTTTAGAAGCCCAAATCCTTATCTATTTTTTGGTGCAAGAATAGTCGTTCTAAAGCTGCCCCATATTCTTACAGTTCTTGGTAGATATGAGAAGTATTCCATGGGAGTTTCATGGGTACTAAAGCTTGGCTAACCTGTAGAAGTGAGTGTCATGGAGGGGAGCTAGTGTGGTCAAGATTTTAATCATCCGCCAAGAATAAGCGCAGCTGGATTTATCCAAGTGAGGATTCAACAAATATTGTCTCTTGACTATCCATAGGGTTGTGCTTTTTCTTGGAATCAAAACACTTTGCTTGGATCTAAAACATTGGAAAAACAAACATTCAAATATGATCATCAAATTTCAAACCCTTTAGAGGAATCAAATACTTTTGACAAAATTCAAGTGTTATTGCTTGCCCTAGGGATTCTATCCTTGGAGGATTCTAAGCATTTGAATTTACATCACAATTTTCTCTCACTAAAGTCAACATTAGGAGACTATTGCCTTAATTTCCTTGATTTCCACATAATGGACTTTGTGGGATGAAAATAAATTGGGACATTAGATATTTAGTTTGAAAACTTAATCAAGAAAGTGTTTGTGGTAAAAAGGACTCATTAAGCAAAGATAAGAAACAATTGGACCGCACACATGTGCTCTTCCAAATGATTTCCCAAAAGATCAAAATCTGAAAACCAAATTCCAAAGGTCTTAGTCAAAAATCTCGCAAGAAACATTTGTCTATGCTTTACAAATTTAGAGAAAGATTGGCCTTCAACTTTTACAAGCATGCATCAAGGAACAACCCAAATTTGTATTCATTTTACTATTGTCAAAATCCAAGTCTCTTTCAAAGGTTTGAGTATCTCACATAGGGAGTAATAGCATGTTCTTCAACACCTTGGTATAGTAAACGAAGGTCTCTCTAAGTCTCTTAGGATCAAAATAAAAACACCTTCATCCATATTCAAACATCAAATCAAAATCCATCTCACAAACAACTCTTGGAAATTTTGAAAAAATCCTTCATGCTAAACTTTGGGCAAATCCTTTGAAATCAAAATCCAAATCATCTTGTTTGACTAGGTGTGTGTAGATGAATCCTTCTTTGCACACTTAGTGAAATTATCATATTATGGACATGTTTACTCTAGGAAAACATCCAACCTCTTAGAGTTTATGAGTTCATTATCCAAACCAAATCAAAATCAAAATCAAATCAAATCAATCCAAAATTAGAATCCCAAATCAAATCAAACATCAAAACCAAAGTCCTAAAGTTTAGTATCCTCTTCAAGGTTTCCTAAGAGTTCCAATCATTCACCAATCACCCATCTTTCATTATCACCATCACCATCCTTGATCCTTAATCATCTTAAATTTTCTTTGTTAAGCCTAAATTTTAGATCAATCCAAAGAGTTAGAGGTTCATCTCTTACATTCTTGAAAATTGATCCCTATTTTATGGTTCAAACTAGATCTCAACACAAGAAGAACATGGAAACTAATAAAGAAACATCAACTTCGAGTGACTTGAGTCAAACCACTCCCGAAATCAATCCCATTGGATCTAGCAATCCCATGCTCAATCTTCCTCCACTTCCACAAAATTCTCAAGAGGGAGGTCAAGTAGAAGACATCACCAACAATGTCTTAGGGATGACACAAGATGAAATTATTGAAATGGTCCAAAATCCCAAACCTCACATAATTGTCAATACCATGATGAAGCTCAATCCCTCACAATACATGCTAGAATTGGAAAAAGAAGGGGATAAACTCCCTTCTGACTATGATGTGAGAACTCTTGTGGAGAAACCTTTTGGGATTATGCCACCGATATCATCCACACCATCCTTCCAAAGCATCACTCAAACTATCCCACAAATCACATCATCCATTGCTCCAACTCAACCAATTGTTAACAAGGGGAGCTCATTACTTCATGCTCTTCAAACACACCCTCTTGTTAACAACCAAGACTTGGACAAAAACACTATTTTGTGTCAATCTGTTACACCCATACGTTCCACTCACCTTTCACGATCCCACCAATCCATCCTCTTTTCACGCAACATTGACATATCCTCTCAACACACAAGCCTCTCTCCCTATGACTTCACAAGGAGAGAGTGGATTATTTGGACAAGGGGGAATCTTTGACCCCTCATCATCATCTTTTCCTCAAGATAACACACCACCCATTTTTCCACCACTTCCACCTTTTCCATTAACATCCACACCACTCTTCGGTTTAGGGAAACCCCCTTTACCACTCCTCAATCAACAAAGTCAAAACAACCCCCTATCATAAATCAAAACATCATACCAAATCCTCTGATCTTACCGTCGATATCACAACAACAGGTGGCAACCATCCAAGCAACCCAAGCAATCACTGCACCATCCATAAACGTGGTCTCTCAAGGACCAAGCATATCAATCACACCATCCACTACACAAATCCCTATCATTAATACAACGACACCTCTCATCACAACAACAAACACCATTCTAAATCCTCTGCCATCGCCACCAAGACCAAATGTGGCCAACCAATATAGCATCACATTGCAAGAAGCTCAACAAGCCTATCAAAAGGTACTTCAGTAGTTCCAAGCTCAATAATCACAAAACACGCAAGTTGCACAACAAGTTGTTCAATAAGTGCAAGTAGCTCAAGCCGCACAACAAGCACAACAGGCTGCCCAAGCCCAGGCTTTGTTGTAACAACAACAACAAGCCACCCAAGCTGCCCAAGCTACACAAGCAACTCAAGCCGCACAAGCTACACAAGATGCCTAGGCTACACAAGCAGCCCAACAAGCACAGGCTCAAGCTCAAGCCCAATATCAAGCTCAACAAGCACAAGCACAAGCACAAGCACAAGCTCAATACTAGGCACAACTGCAAGTAGCTCAGTAACAAGCATATCAGCAAGCCCTGCAATAGTATCAAGCGCAACAAGAAGCAACCCAACTATTAGCCCAACAAGAAGCATTGTTGGCACAACAACAACAAGACCAACAACAAGCGTTGTTGGCACAATAGTAGCAAGACCAACAAGTGTTGTTGGTACAACAAAAAATGCAAGAATATCAACAACCCTTGATCAAATAGCAGATCTTGCAAAAAATTCCCACCAACATACCCATCACTCAAACACCTTGACCACTTCAAAACACATTCACCCCACCTCCCGATCCGCAAGATGACATGAAAACACAAATCAAATTTCTCTTGCAGCAAGTGCTCAATCTCCAATTAGGGAAAACAACAAAGACACCAAGCAACTTGTGCCCCTATCCATTCAACAGGAGCCTTGCAATGGTACCATTCCCAAAGGGATTTGAAATCCCTAAATTTGACAAATATCATGGGCTTGGTAACCCTGAAGATCACATCAAGGAATTCCAAGTACATTGCATGGAGGTCGCATATGATGATACATATCTGATGCGGCTATTACCTCGAAGTTTGGTTGGTCCTGCCATGGAATGGTTCTCTCGCCTTCCTCCTGAAATCAAAAAGTTCCAAGAAATCGTAGATGAATAGATGCATTCATAAAGAACTATGCATTCAACATTGGCATGGATGCTAGTCTAGAGGAACTATCTGCACTCAAACAAGCTAAAGGGGAATCATTCACTTCCTTCTTGCAACGATGGTGATCTAAGGCCAACAAGAGCAAATGGACCATGCCAAAGGAACAACAAATTTGCACTATCATTTCCAATCTCGAGAAAACATTGTCATTTCATCTTAAGATGCAATGTATCACCACGTACGACCAGTTGATCCCCAAGGCACTCAACATCAAACGAGCCCTTATTGCACAAGGGGGGACACCCACATATCCAAAACATCAAGACAACCGCCCATCCACCAGCTATAACCAAAAAACTCGCACATGGGTGAAAAATAGGAATGTCACTAATGATGGTGTGGTGGATGCTAAGGTCATAATCAATGCTCCAAAACAAAACACGCAAACATACCAAAAACCACAAGGCAACAATCGAAACAACACGCAAGCCAACATAGTATCACAACAACCACCCAATAATCAAGTCAACAATCTGAATAATCAAGGGGGACCACCCCCACAAAAAAAATATCCCCCCAAATGAAAATACACTACCCTTGGGGAACCAATTGAATCTGTCATGAAGAAATTGGTAAACAAGAATCTCATCAAAATTCCCACTTATGAGAATTATCAAGAGCCCCAAGTGAAACCACCATGGTACAATGAAAATCACCTTTGTGATTTCCACAAAATCAAGGGGCACACAACAACCAGTTGCATGAGGCTAAAAAATCTGATCCAAGACCTCATCGATGACAAGATCATAAATGTCAAACAACCAGCTAGAAATCAGGACCTAAAAATATATACGAATCCGATGTCGGATCATAACAAAGGGAATAACCATGGAAAGACCAAATATGCCAATGTGAACCATGTTGTTGCATCCCTAGATGAATGGGTCATTTTCATTAACATCAAGGGAGCCAAAGCTGATTGTGGAGTCACCACATGCGGCGGAAAAGTTACCATTATTGGGTCATCACAGCCACCTAGAGCATCCATCTCAAATCTAAAATCTATTCATAATGGCTACAATGTCTTAGACCAGCTGAAAAGAACCCCTAATCAGATCTCCATCATGGAGTTGTTGAAGATATCACCCGCACATAGAAGAATTCTAGAAGAAGCATTGGCTTCATCCACCGTCTCCACAGATCTTGATGCTGACCAGTTCCAAGCTATGGTCAGACACATCACCACCCCAAATCTCCTCACATTCTCTAATCAGGACTTTCCCACCCAACCATCTCATAATCGTGCACTCCACCTTGAAGTCCTAGTTCATAAAAACAAATTCAAAAGAGTCTTGGTGGATGGGGGTGAAGGTCTAAATATCTGTTCACTCAAACTAATAAAGAATTTGGGCATTGAAAAGGGTGAGGGTATCACAATCAAAGCATATGATGATCAGGAAAGAGTGTCTTAGGGCACTATCCAACTCCCTATTCAAGTAGGGCCAACCATTATGGAAACCACATGTTAGGTCCTTGACCTTGATTTGTCTTATAACATTCTCCTGGGGTGTCCATGGATCCATGGGATGTAAGCTGTCACATCAACCTTCCATCAGTGTGTCAAATTCCCATATCAAGATCAAGAGGTCACGGTCTATGGTGATCCCAAACCCTTTGCTTACTACAAGAATTTGGAAGCAAAATACTATAAAATACCCCAAGTCCCGAAGAATGATGAGGGCCCTACAACTCCATACGTAGACCCAGCTACCTTGGCCTCCACTTCTGAGACAAAGAAAATCGCCATTCTTGATATATCTGAAATCAAAGTCATCATCCAAGACAATGGGTGTGGGGATTATAAAATTAAGAAAAGTGCTTTCATAATAGGAGAGTTACCCCAATCTCCTAGGTCTCATGGGCAACCCCAACCAGCTGAAACATCATCCCAAACCTTCAGAGTAGACCCTTCTAGATTCAGATGTTGGGGGGATCTAAGTCAAGAAATAGTGGATGAGAAAGACATATCAAGCTTGTCATACCAAGATGAAAGACCCGCGCCTAATCTTCCCATGGATGAGAGCAATAAAGGATTAATGATGCTTGGTACGGGCTATAACATAAACAAGAAACTTGGGCATAATGACAATGGGCTTCTAGTACCTCTCATTCCAGAGAAGCATATAATAAATATTTTCCTCGGATGTACCCCTCCGAAGGTGGCCATACTTGGGAAAGGTGCCTCAGTTAGAAAGGTCAAAAATCCTCCTCAGCTATCAGCATCTGCCCTTCAATTACCAGTATCCACAGCTTGAGTCATAGACAACTTTACCTTTGACATAATTGATGTGTGTAGTAGTGATGATGAGGATCCCATAACTAATTTACCTATGTTATTTGAGGATTCCTCCCTTCTCATGATTAGTACCTTGTCTTTTGAGTCAACCAGTCAAACCCATGAAATAAACTTAGTCTATCCCCAACTCATGGATTACGACCAACAAGGACCACCAATTTTGGATACATTAAAAAATGATCAGGTGCTCTCAAAATTCATGGGATTGTGGGATACGATACCATACAGAGATCACAAACCTGGATTTGACATCATACTGGACACACATGCCTATTACGGGGAAATGATTGAATCCTTCAGTCACAAAAGTGAAAATCTAAGAATAATCTCTAGGTCTTTGAGTGAAAACCACACTGTGGAACTCTCTGACCCAAAAAAATTAAAAATAAAGGACACATCCAATGGTGAAAACCTCCCTGAGCCACTGGAGGATTAAGGATTCAATATTCCTCTCAGTGCTATTCATCAGGAGAAGTCATTAGTCTTAGCAGAGAAGTGCAATCTAGTCAACCTGGGAACAAAGGAAATGCCACATATCACCTTCTATATAGAATCACTTCTAATAGAAGAGCAAGAAATCCTGGTTGTATTCCTAAAAGAAAGAAAGATAAACTTTGCATGAACCTATGCTAACATTTTGAGCCTTGATCTGGAAGTTGTGGTTCACCACCTAGCTGTATATCCTGAAGCAAAGCAAGTGAGACAAAAGCTAAGGAATATGCATCGCCAGATATCATTGTTGGTCAAGATGGATTACAAAAGCTCCTAAATATAGGATTCATATGGCCCATTGATTATCCAGAGTGGGTCTCAAATCTTCTATCTATTTCAAATCCCACTGGGGGCATCTGCATCTGCACGGACTTTAGAGACCTTAACAAAGCATGTCCCAAGGATGATTTCCCACTCCCAAATATTGATATGATTGTGGATATGACAATATGACATGAGATGCTATCATTAATGGATGGAATCTGGGGTTGTTGTTGATGATTGTTTTACTTGCGACAACAACTCGGAACTGAGGAGCTCTAATATTCTATCTCTCTTGAAAGATAATCTTCAACAATAAATTGGTGAAAATCACCCCAAGGTCTCTCGGGTGTCAGGTCATGAAAATGCATAAACAACTCAGATAATATGTGAAAATGTTGGTAATCACAATCGGACCTTACTACAAGCAAACTGTACCTTTCCAATTTATCAAATTTTGCAATATCATGATCTCTAATCCTAAATCTAACCAGATAATAAAGAAACAACAAAAGATAAGGGTTCAGAGAAATATCTAAATCTAAAATATTCCTAGAATGAACAATGCAAATGACAAATATTCGGAATGGACCAATCTCAATTAACCAATCCTTGATCAACCCACAATGCAATATCACAAGAACGGTGCAATCTTCTAAGGCATGTAGGTTTTCAAATCATAGACATTCATCCACAATCGAACTCAAGCACATGTAAATATATGGTCCAGGTTGACTTCACCAGCCTACTACAATCAAATAGTTACTGGGAGTATAGACCAAAGATTGCTACAAACATTCCAAATATGAAATCATAAACACCATTCACCAAACTACAACTAATTTAATTCTGAACACTAAACCCTAAATCTTCAAGCAATTTGAAAGATAGAACAATAAGAACCATGCAAGATAATATAACACAAGAGATTTCACCAGGAAAACCACAATGTCTTCAATTGTATTAGATCACCAAAATGCTGCAACAATTCAACTGTTTGGTTCACAATAATTGCTTCAAGAAATTAACTAATACTTCTACTACAAAAATACTCTAGCTCTTTGGTCTAACTTGTCCTTGTTATTTTCTAGCTAACCTTTACAATGAGGCAAGAATTCCCTTTATAGAAAATCTCAAGATATGTCAGCCCAGCCAAACATTTACAAAAATAAAAACAACTGCCAAAACAAGTCGGCCAAGGAAATCAAAATAAGGCATACATTAAATGCCATACACCATCAAGGTCGGCCTAGACATAATCCCCAATGCAGTCCGGTTTAATACATGCCCTATAATAATAGGGAAGCACAAATCTCAAAATAGGCATTAACTACCACTTCCCTTGTCCTTTCCCTGGGCCAACGATCCTTGAACCCTCAAAAACACCCCATCCAGCTCGGCAACAGGTGGCAAAGGTAAGATCTTAAGTCTGCATTTAATGGAATCAATCTCTTCTTTTGACTGGTCAACAGTCTTATTCCAATCATCCCTATGTGCTTGGTATTTATCCATTACTGCCAAGTAAGTGGCTGCATCATCAAGTTGGTGGCCGGTTATAACATTCTCAGAATCTGGGGTATAAACCTCATGCCACCATTCCTTGAGTTGCTCCAGACTCAGGTATTTAGGAGCAATCTTCCTTCTTCTAGTCATTACCTCAAAGAATGCAATGCACCCCTCATACACTCCTGTAAGATCTCCATCTATTTGTTTCTTTCGTTTCTGGATCTTCTTCATTGCCTTATGCCGAATCTGCAAAGCTTCAAACCATTCCCAGGGTTCATTTAATTTGGAGGAAGGAAGGATTCCATCCGTAGCCAATTGATCCTTACCATGTCCCATGATGACCTTGGATTTCTATAATAGAAGGTCAATGTCTTCCTTGTCCTGAGACAACACATGCTCCAATGATTCCTTGGCTCGGACTGCGTCTTTCCCTACTGACAGGATATCCTTGATTGCACTATCTCCCTTCATTTGTACGTCCTTCAGCCAATCCATTGCAGTTTGAGCCGAAGTCTTCATCTTTTCAATCTAGAGAGATAGTTCCTTGACCAAGGTGACAAAGAGGGATGGGTGGAGATTGCAAGGGGTTTTCATTACCTCTTCCAAACATTTCCTGAGTCTTTCATTCTCCTTTCTCAGCTCATGCTTGGTCTGGGTCTCCTTCCTCAATCTGCCGATGATCACTGCACTGGACCCTTCATATTCCTCTATATCCTGCTCCATGGATGCCGATCCAAGGTTGATAGTCTGCACATTTTAATCTTCACCGGTGACTTCTTCTCTAGTCTTATTTGCAGCAGGGGTGGAAATATGGACAACTCGGTTATTAGCTTCATCCCTTTCTATTTTCGAAACCACCCTAGCTATCCTTTTCTTCTTTCCCTTACCGATCTTTGACAGCATTTCATCCCAATCCAAGTGAGTTTCTTCAATAACAACCTGTTTCTTCCTTGTGATTTCCTTTTCAAGCCAGTCTGAGACAGCAGACTCTGCCCGAATTTCCTCTATTTTTGCTCCTTCTTGTTGCTCTGTCATTTTCTCCTCTTCCTGTTCAGGGAGCTGCTCACCTTGATCTTCTTTTTCAATCTCTTCTTCCTGCACCGGTGATGGGGGTTTAACAAGAATGTCCTCCTCCTTCTCAGGCGATCCTTCTCCTTTGCCATTCTCTGGGGAATCTTCATACTGCACCAATGGGGAAGTATGCTTTTCTTCCTCCTCGGCTCCAAGTTCTGCTGCCTCACTGAAGAGCTCTCCTTCCTTGAATGGCTCTGCCTCCGGACTAGTCTCATGTTCCTTAAGAGTCTCTTGCTCATGCACGCTTGGTGGAGAAGAAACAACCTTAAATGGCTCCACAACTGGTGGCTTTGAAGGAGAATCCCTCTTTTGCACAGTGTCCCTAGGTGAAGGAGTCCTTGATCTTCTCATGTAGACTTTTGTCTTCTCTCCTGAACTCTCTATATCAACTATAGGAGGCTCCCCCCTAGATGTATCCTGGACCTTCTTCTTTGAAGTCCTGGTTGTTCTTGTCTTCTTCGGTGGTGGAGGAGTACATTCTTCTTCTGCCTTTTCCAACTCTTCTTCATCAGAGGATTTGCCTATCTTCAAAGCTCGACTTCTTTTCTTCCCTTTGGGCTTCCTTTTTGGTTCTGGCTCACTTTCTTTAGGTCCTCTGATCTTTATCTTGAAAGGTGAGCTCTTTTGGGTTTTCCCTTTGGGGTCATCATCCCCGGATTCCTCTGAAGTAGACATTGGGTTAAGATTTCCCATTAAATTGAAGGTATAGGTTACCTTCTCACTTTCTAGCTCCTAGACCTTATGCTTTAACCAAGAAGAGGTAAATTTCATAACGGGGGCCATTAGGTCTTCCAACTCTGTGACCTCATCTTCATTCTAGTTGATATCCCCGATTGACCTGTCCTCTACAGCTTCATAGGCATGATCCTGTACCAGGTTTCCATCATCCTCCAGTTGGTCTGAGATCAACTTGACATTGTATTGTCTGATCACATCCACAGGGAGCCTAGAATACCTCTTCTTTCTCACTTCAAAATCATCTTTGATGTTGGCCCAATAGTCTTCTAGGTCATCTTTATGCCGGTACTCCTTGGTAGCCTTCTTCTGTGCTTCTCCTGTGATATCAAAGTTCATTCTTTTGGAGTGGAAGGAGAAACCATATGCTGCCAATTTATCCCCTGCAGTGTGTGCTGATTGAATGGACGGACACACCTCTGCTACACCGATTCCAACAAGGAAATCCCCATTAAAACCTGTTTTATGCTTTTCCTTCTTTACAATCGCATCAAACTCACAAATCTGTCTAAAAATTTCCAATAGCACAATGTGATCTGTGGGGTATCTAGGTAACCTGTATGGAGTGACCGGGCACCCATCAATCCTAATGTAGGTGAAGGTGGGAAATTGAATAAACCAGGCCCCATAATTCTTTATCAATCCTTTTACTCCCTCTGACAATCTCACATGCTCAGCATTCTGAAGCATCCTAGTAATATGCATTGTGAATGCATCACTGACTCTTCTGTAGAACTCATGTCCCAAGTGCAACTTTGGATATATCTCATAGATTATGTTCTGTCCAAATGTCCCTCGTGGATTCAAACCCCTATATGGGTAGAATCTTTCCAACACATACATGACATAGGAAGACATGGTGAACTTCTTGGTCTCCAAGACGTTCCTCAGCTGTTTATCAATTTCAGAACTAATGAGCCCTGCCCAATGATAGTCAGAACCATGCTCAATCTTATTGATCACATGAACCATCCAATTTTCCAACACCCTAGTGGTCTTCAAACCTACCACTCAACTCAAAAGTGTGATTGCATCATAGATGTCAGACCTGAACTTAACTCTATGCAGCTGCTTGGGTAACTTGGAGTAATGTGACTTTGGCTTCTCCAACCAAGAATTGATCATCTGTTGAGCTTTAGTTGGCTCATTCTCATAATATGTCCTAGCCGTGTCCATGTTCAGAGCACATACTGAAGGAAAATCTGGCATGTCGAAGGCTTGTGCAATAGAAACAGGGTTGAAATTGGCCAAGACTCTTCCTTCTGTGCTGACCACCCTCTATGTGTCGAAGTCATATTGTCGGGCACACTCAAGTATCAATTCGTAGTACTAGATCGCTGGAGGAAACCCTGCCACATGAACCAATCCGGACTTCATCATCCCTTTTCTTAGGACTGACAGATCCTTCTCTGCTATCCTCTATTTAAATTCTTCGTATCTCCAGGCTCCCACATTGGTATCGGACACCTCGGACCACACGGAAGATATCTTGCTCTTAGGGAGTTCACTCTTGATGTCCAATCTTAGTCTCTCTGCCTCTGAGATGGAGGACCCCTTCGTGTCACCTTTGGAATTTCCCGCTGCAGCCTTGCTCGATTCAGCCTGCACTCACAAAGGACCATCATAATTATTCAATTATCATGTATATTCCAACCAAAGGATTAGGATAAAACCATATAAAGCAATTAAAATCCATCACAAACTGCCAATCTTTGAAAATCCAGAGAAATAAAGTAGTCTGGGAAAACCACGTAAACCGGGAAAATCCAGTCGAGGTGGAATTTCAGAGAAATCTGACCCAGATGGATTCCTGTCGCCAAAACATCATTAGTCAAATAAATCGTCAGTACAGCCCAAAAATCATTAGATTATCATGTAATTTGTTCATTAGCAATGAGAAACAAGCATTTAGCATTCACCCCATGAATCCTATCCTAAGAAAATCAAAAGAAGTGCAGTCGGACAGGAAAACCAAAAAAATCCGGATGGGACGGATTTTCACGGACAATTCGAAGTACTCCGGAAATCGCCACACTCCACGGAATCAGCTGAAACCGGGAAATCCGGGTGTGCAGAAATTCCGCGGACACCACAGGAATTTGACGAACTACAACACGCGAACTAACAACTGAATGATCGCGCAATCTTTTCTACTTGGATTCTAATGGTCCCGAAATCGACACTAACCAACAAGATTCATAACGCACATGAATTTAGCTTTCCAAAAGACCCCAAAATATCTAAATCTGATGGCGAAACAGCGAAGCCCTTATTTCAATGAAAAAACCCTCCCGCCATGAAAACCAGGGTAAGCTCAAGGTTTAAAATGTCATCTATAAATATCGGTCTAGGGCACTTCAAGTCCTCACAAGGCAGGGGTCAGTTTAATACAAGTGCAGTTGTTGATCCGTAGCAGATTTGTCATGCAGAGAACATAAAAGCCCTAACTTTGCGAAATATGGTGATTACAGGTGGGAGGCAAGAAGAACATTTCGGGCCTCCCAAACGGATGCACCCATCATCTAGTGGATAAATAGAAGCTCATACGGCACGGGTGATGATGATTCTTGAAGAGATGGGTCAAACCCTAATTCGATAAAAAAAGAAATTGTAGCTAAGCATGGGCCGACCCGAAATAACCACCAATCAATACAAAAAACTCGATCACCACACAAACAAATAAGAGGGGCCATCGATAACCTACCATGGATTATTGCAGACGAAACTCAAACTCGAAGCAGTGATCGCAAAGTAAACACGTCCTAGCAATGGGAACCTTAATCAGCACCAAACAATCCACGCGCAAACAACTCAGGACCAATGCTCAAAGCTCGAATGGAGAAAGCTCTTCAGATGCCAAGGCAGTAAACAAGTGAATGATGGAGTTAAAATGATGCTTAGAAGGTTTTAAATCGACCCATTTACGCCACTGAGCAAAGGTACCTCAGTCATTAATGAGCGACAAGACGCGTCTGACAAATCCAGAAACCCGAGCTTAAGACGGAACTTCAGAAAATCCCAAGATACGCGGAAATCCGGATGAACACAGATTTCGCGGAAATGCAGAAACCGGGAATATAACGAAGTTTAGGATTTTAGCACACTCTAGGAAAATCCGCGAGAATCGGAAAATCCCAGAGTCAAGCAGAAACCCGGATTCAGAAAATTCAACAATGAACAGACCATGAACCAGAGCCCGGGAAAATCCGCCGGAGCTAGAAAATCCCGGATTCAGGTGAAAACCCGGATTCTGTTTAAAACTCAATTTTATCCAGTTCAAGCCTCAAGGCAAGATCAAAGCTAGCAAAGCCAACATATCAAGACCCCAAAAGATAGATCCAATAAAACCAAAGGTTAAAAGACATCGGAAAAGAGGGTCCCTACTCCAAGTGGGGCGTGTGTGCAAAAACTGCACAACAATTATATTTCAAGATTAATCCATACAAATTTAAATATGATAAATGAAATGATAAACTAATCTATGTAATAAAACCATTCATATTCAATTCATAAACAAATACAACTAGATCAATCATGGAAATGGATAGTGGAAATTATACAAATTAAGTGGATAAGGATAGATATTTTGGAAACAAAGTGGAAACTAAAAGTGACTAATGTATCTTGGAAGAATACTAAAATAAGGGAAAAATAATTCCAAATAAAAAGGATGGAAGGAGGCTTAAAAAGGGTATGAGCACCAAGTTTAGAAAGAAAAAAGATAACTCAAAACACAACACAAAGGGAAAAAAGGAGAGATAAGGATAAACAGATAATGGGATGAGGTGAGGTAAAGTCTAAAAATTATACAATTAAAATTGGTTGACAATTGTTTTTGAAGGAAATAGATTGGGAAATAGGAGAAAAATATAAACTAGGACAGTTTGATAACATAGAGAGAGAGGGTAGGAGATGAAAAAATGGGATTGAATGAAAATGAAAATGGATGAATATGGATGAATAGATATAGTGCAGATAGAGGATGAATAAAATATAAGAATATTAAATAAAAACCACAAATGGAATCAAATTATTTGTAGGAAACCCTATAAATTAGCTACCCAATGGCAATGTTTCGTTGTGATAATGTCAAACAACATAATAAAACATATTTGAAAGGTTGGAGCTTTCTAACTCCTAAATGTTTTAATACTATGTGGAAATGTTGTATATGAGAAGACATAGCCTAATCCATATAAACAATTTGTTTTTTACTTTTTCAATATGAAAATGAGGAAAAATGTGCTTGATTTAAATATATTTGTAAGGAAACTTAACGATAAAATGGAGTTAGTGTAAATCACTATAAATTAATGGTTTTGAATTTAAATTTAATGGTAAGAAAGCTAAAATTAAAGGGTAACTTATTGAGTGTCTAATTGTGGGAAGTGATCTTGAAGCCTAATTAGGCTTAATTTTTTAATAATCCTTAAGCTCAAAAGAGGTCATCTTAATGTGGGTGTTAAAATTAAATGTAAGATCAATAAATTAGGTTTTAAGAGGGATAAAGTGATGATTAACATAGCACCTAATATTAGGAACAACATTCCATTGCTTTAACAAAAGGGGAAGATGGGGCTCTTGCTAATCTCTTGTATTAAACCATGATGGAAGATTGAAAGTGGTTTTGAGGTGCTCCTTATAGGAGTTACAAACCTTGTAAATTTTATTCAAGGATTCATACTCACCTAATTATAGTGGCCAATACTAATACAAGGTGGAATCTTTAGTCTTCTACCTCTCATTAGAGACACAAGTTTGAAATAGTTTGGATTGCTCTAGTTGAACCCAAATTGGCTCATTTCACTTAGTGTCTTCTCTACCATCATCTCCCAATGGATATTATCTAGATTACTTGGGTGTGCTAGTTTCACATTATCTTTTTTTTGGCCATTCAAAAACCATTAAAAATTTCCTAGTTTTTCATCAAACCTAAGTTACATAGAATTGGATTCATGACTTCTTTAAGTCTTTCTTTGCTAAGCCTAATTACATAAAAATTTTCTAGGTGAATGACAAAAGATTCTTAATAAATATTTCCAAATATGGTATGCTTTTAAAATGGAGATACCATTATCAATTTGGAAAGATAGAAAATATACTATCTTTTCTAGATCATCCATTGATAAAAAATTCACATATATAATTTTAGTATCCATTCCAATATTATGTTATAGATCCAATTCCAAGGCAATAAGGTAGTCGTAGAGGTTTCTCATCTATAGAATTTCATTGAGGGTTGGGTTAGCATCCCTTGTATAGTTTTTCATGCCCCTCCTTCCCTTGTTGTTAGGTTAGCTTGTTGGTAGGGATGATTATCTTCCATGAGGGTGTGTATCTCTATCACATAAGTGCTAACAAGCTCATATTCATTGTTCTAGAAAAGGCCACTATAGTTCCCAAGGGTCTCCACATCCTTGGAGCCATAAATAGACTCCTCCACCATGTGGAAATCCCTCTTCCTTTTAGTATGGTCATTATATCTAGTTGGATAGTGAGAAATTTACTTGCTAATTCTCAAGATGCTAATTCTCAAGAACCTAAAGATACATATTGAGATGGAAACCTAATGAGTTGGGAGCTCAATTCTAATGAAAATGAACTCCCATATATTTGGAATCACTGAATTAATCATGACCCCCCTCTCTCTCCTACTAATATAGCTATAGGAGCTTAGTTATTTGATCACTCACATTTTTTTCCTTTTTTTAATGCATAGACTTCTCAATGTGTTATTTTATTCCACCCACCATGTATGTGATTTGTGTATTTAATTTTTCTATTTTAATATGAAACATATTGTTACTCAAAATAAAATGGGGAAATAAATTAACAAAAATGAAACATGGAAAAATGAAGTTTAAGAAAAGAAAAGAAACCTAGATTGGAAGCGTGTGACCAAGTAGGAAAAACCCTAGATTTCAAATCTATGAATCTCCCAAGAAATCACGACCCATTCCAAGGCCCCATAGGTTGTTCACTCTTTGGTTTCTAATCTCATCTTGTAGTTGAATCCTAGGGAAATGACAATGAAAAAGAAGCAAGGGAACATGGAGCCCTTGAAAATGATAGACCCAAGATTGCAAACTCTTTAGAAAATCTCACAGCCATGGATGATGTGGATTTTATAGACCCATAGCTAGGTTCACTTAGGATCCTTGTAACGCCTCACCACATAACCCTAGAGGATGACACAAACAAAATGGAAGCGTAACAAATTTTTTTCTTAAGTGTAATTAATAACAAGTAAAGTGATGCATACATCCTCAAAGTACGCAAAAATGCTTACATTCAAATCCCATAATATACAAAAGTAAACTAATCCATAGCATATAAATAATACTAATGAAATAAATAACTTACATCCAAAGCATTAAACTCATCTCATAAGATACAAAGTACATTAAAGAATCGTCCATAGATTGCATTCATTCCATAAAGCAGTTACAAGACTCATTTTAAAAATGAGGAAGATCATACAATAATGTTACAATAACAATGATACAAGAATCCTTCTCGAATACAATTGAGGAGTAGTACAAATAAATAGGAATCCAACTAATACAAAAGTACATAAGAGATGGAACATATCAACTAGAACATGTGAACTCTCCAATCTGGAAGATCACACTATCATGAACATAAAGTGGAAACCCAATGGTGTAGGGTGCACATTCCACCCAACCAAGTGGTACCTGAAGGCCCACCCCCCGTGCTAGGAAATAGTAGCAGGGCTTCCTAGGAAAAACTAACAACCTCTAGACACAGGAAACACACAATACTATACCATACAAGAACAATACATACCTAAAGGTTACATTGCTTCCAAAGTAAAATAATCAAGTATATCAACTACACAATACATACTATTTTCATAGGAAGAGTTTCATCACAAAGCTGCATGGGTTACCCTGACAGATATTCCTAGGCCCCAGCCCCATCTTGGGCTACCCTAGTAGCTTCTCACAATCCCCGGCCTCACATGCAAACCGATGCAGAATCAAATATCTTTCAAAGAGACAAGATAATGATCTTTCCATTCTAGGCCTTCTCATCCCATCCAAATTCTAAACAAGCCCTTGAGCCCATGAGTGAGGCACAATTAACAAGTTATATGATTTAAGCTACCCTTTCCCCTATTACATTTATTTAATTTCCACTAAATTAACTAACTCTCACATGAGTTACACTGGCACCACTTTGTGTGTCGGCCCCCATTAAGAGTCACTCCCCTACTAACAACATGAGGATCTAATCCAAAAACCAAGTGTAGAAAAAGTTCACAAAAATCGATAATAAATATCAACCATAATGCAAGAGGAAACACATCCCTTTGGTAGTAATCAGGTGTTAAAACTGAATTACAAACAAGTGCACTACCCAAGGGAAATCAAAGGGCTAAACCTTAAATCACAACAATCCCTTCCTAAAATTACAACATCTGGAAGGCTTACATACACAACTAACATATTTCCCAATGTACGTAAATAGAAGAAATCACAATTCAATAAGCAATCTAGGTAGGAAATAAAGCTATCATTAGGATTTCCTAAATCCAATTTCCATTTCAAGAAAATACAATAACAAATTGCCCAAATAAACTAGCTTATTACAATTTCACCTACAGACAAATAAAGAAATTAAATCTATTTGTTTATTTCAATTTCCAAATTACATCTAAATAAAAATCATTTTCCTCTTTCATATCATATCATTTAAAAAATTATCTAACTTGTGCAATTACATGCACCTATTATAGAAATATTAATTAAAATATATATAATTATATATGTATTTTTATGTAACTATATATACATAAATATATTATTTAATGATTTTAAAAATAAATTGCAATTTTCAAAAAATAATGATATAATATATATATATATTTATATATATATTATGCATATAATAAATATATATTATATTTCATGTAAAAAATATCAAATTTTAAACAGGGAAAACGAAATTAATGGTAGCGCTGGCTAGACATACACAGTCAAACCCCCATTGTGTGGGGGCACGGCCACTATGGGGCAGCGCTGGTGCTGCCTCACACTGTCGACTCTCCCCAATGGGGAGTCGGTTGTGGGGTAGCCACAGTGCTCCCCCACACAATTTTAAAAACATGTGAATATAAAATTTTCCATACAAACATTTTCATAGGGTTTTCAAAACAGAAAAATTACAAGGAACTTCATAATTATATATATATATATATATATAAATTCATCAAAAAGATTGCTCCAGTTGAGCAAATTATTTTCACAAAAAGTTTTCTATAGGAAGAGATTTACAAATTTTCCAAAGGTTTCAATTTTCTAGCCAAATAAATCTAAATGGAAGAAAAATAATAATCTTCTCTACAGGAAGAGATTTACAAATTTGCCAAAGGTTTCAATTTTCTAGCCAAATAAATCTAAATGGAAGAAAAATAATAATCTTCTACAAGAAGATCTTTTCCAATACTATCAAAGGTTTTCTACAAATTTTAATAGGAAGATTTTAAATCCATTCCTACAGAGATAAATTCCAAATCTTCTATTGTTTTCCCTCTGGGATTTCTATTGTTTAAAAACAATTTCCTACAGAGGCTCTTAGATTTCACTATAGTTTTCTTTTTTTTTTTGGGTATTCTATTTTTTTTAAATCAATTTGTATAAAAGCTCTACATCTTTTACGACAATTTTCCAAACATGAAAATATTTCAAATTTACAAAATATATTAAAGCTTCTACATAGATAACATATTCTTCTTGTACATGCAATCTTTCCAATTTGCATATAAATAAAACAATTTAAAGAACTTCTTTCAGATGCTTGAGGAAGTGATGTTTGAAGTAGAGCTTCACCTTCAGATTCTAGTTTATCAAAGCTTCTTCCAAATTATGCACTTTTCTAGAAAGAATAAAAAAAAAATAGAGCCAAAATTTCCTAAGAACTTATTCCCCAAATTTTTCAACAACTATTTCCTAAAAATATCTTTTCTCATTGCCATGAAGTAGTCTCTTTCCTCTTTCAGTATATGTAATTAATTTTTCCAAGAATTAATTCCCAACAACAATGTTTAATTTTTGTAACACGTCACAAATAAAATATCTTCTCAACCAAATCATAGATATTTCCTCTAAGATAATTACAAGATATTTATGCATTTAATAATTCATAATTCACATATTAATATCTAATTAATTTAATCACTTTATAAAATAAATTTAATCAAAAAGATTAAATCACTTTACAAAACAAATTTAATTTAATTAATTAAATCAAATATAAAAGTTCTAACAACATTAATCAAGATTAATTAAATAATCACTAAAAACCATTATAAGCATTAATTAACATTAATTTCCCTTAGAACATACCTTCCAAAATAAATAAACAACAAGGAAAACATGGAAAGCATGACAACTCAGCAAAATGAAACAAAGATTGATGACACATTGTGACTAGGGTTGTGGCTTGACAAGGAAATCCAATTACTATCTCCCAATCAACTATTCTATTGGGCAATAGAAATGCTCAAATCTATGAATCTAGGTGGAGTCAATGTCCTGTACATGCAATCCTGCAATAAAGCATATGTCGTACATATATATAAATCATGAATCAAACACACCATGAAGAGAAAATCGCGGAATCACAGGGCACTCACAAGTGAGTGATGCAATCTTGTTCCCTTCACCAATACAGTGTCACATCAAAACTAACGAAACTAAAACATCAATTAACTATAGATGAGCATATATCAATATTAACTCAAATAATCAACTATGCTAACCAGAAAGCATGACATAATCAATAATCATCTATATAGTGTATCATCACATCACAATATAAAAACCATCATTGCTCCAATTTTAGTGATCAAATAACAACATAGTATCATGGTCTATCTTGGTGCTCTAGGATAATGTTGAACCCATTAAGCTGTTAGTTGTGTAGGATTTAAGTTTGTGTACCTTGTCTCATACCTTGTTGTGTCTATGTAGGATCATGCTACCTAGGCAAGGTTGTGGTAGAGGTCATGGTCATGGTTGAGGAGGCGAGCGTGGAGGTAGTCAACAAGATTCACCTCCCCATGTTTCCCATGACTTAGATCATGAGGAACATCAGGCTTCCCAAAATGCTCTAGGGGATGATGATTAGAATTAGAATCCACCAAGGATTGAGGGTGCTCAATTGTGTCATTTGTTAGAGGAGACTCTTGATCTCCATGGGCCAAGGCAGGACAAAGATCAGATTAATATTTGTGAGAAAGAGGTACCAGCACAACTAGAGGCAGACATAGCTTCTCACGTGAGAGACCTACTAAGAGCTCGTCACCCACTTTTGATGGTTCTGGTAGTGGATTAAAGGCTGAGACATGGTTGATAGACCTGAACCAATGTTTTGCTATGCACCCTTATGGTAGCAACACCAAAGCTAGATGTGTGATCATGCACTTGTGAGACTTTGCATCTACTTGGTGGAGATTGGAGGAGCAAAAGCTCCATATTGACATTAATTTTGTGTCTTGGGATATGTTCATAGAGAGGTTTAGAGCTAAATTCCTTTATGACCATTGGCAACAGTGTCATGGAGACGATTTTCATGCTCTGTGACAGATGGCCATGTTAGTGGAAAGTATGAATGACAATTTTATGAGCTCAAGAAGCTCATTAGCATTGGTGATTGTGAGGGCATGCTTGTTCAACATTTCATTAGGGGATTAAATGCCCAGATTAGTGGTGGTGTTCAGGTTTTCAAACCCAAGACTATGGAGACAGCAGTGGAGAAGGCCAGACTAGTGGAGGAGAACTTGGCGATGGCATTGGGTGGCCATACTAGATTGTAGATAGGCAGTGCTTCAGCTGCAAGACCTAGTTCACATAGTGGCTAGGCTCAGGGAGATGGACCACTAGGACATAGTAGGTGCCTTCACAGAGTGATCAACATCAGAATTCACAGGGGAAACAAAATAATTTCTAGTTAAGACAAGGAGACAGGTATCAGTTAGGGGGTGACAGGAATTGGAGGAAAGACAAATGCCCCAACTTTGAGTAGTCAACATAGAGTATGTAGTCTACCTATAATAGGGGTAGCATTCAACAGTCGAGTGCGCCTCTTGGAGGTAGAGGATTTGGCAGGGGTACATGATGGTTTGTTTGTCCCCAGCAAGGTCACATAGCACAACAGTGTCCCAATAAGGGCACATTAGGTTATACTCAGAGGCCAGCAGCATTAGAGCCGACTATTGGAGATGCAGGTAGAGCTCATCAAGTATTTTTTGTAGTTGATAACTACCAAGATGATCACTAGGGAATAGTGGTAGAGACTTCTGGTATGTTATAGGGTAATAGGGTTTCCATTTTATTTGATTTAGGAGCATCAGATTATTTTATTTCATCATCTGTCATGGCGCATTGTAGACTGAGGGTAGCAAAGCAAGACATTAAGTGGCAGGTCGAATTGGCCTTCGGTGCTAAAGTTGTAGTGCATTCCCTAGTACCTGATTGTAGATTGGAGATTGGATCCTTTCACACTATAGTAGACCTCTGCATTATATTATTGGGGTCGTATGACATCATCTTAGGGATGGATTGGCTTGAGGCTCACAGAGCCCTTATCGATTGTTGATGCAAGTCGATTCGATGCATTGGTGTATCTAGCAGAGATGTTGAGATAGTGGGAGTTTAGAGACCCATATCATTGAGGATGATCTCGGCTAGTGAGGAGAAGGTTTCTCTAGATAGCCACCTCATACTTCAGGAGTATGTAGATATATTTCCTAGTGAGATTCCAGGGATGCCACCTTAGTGTGACATTGATTTCAAGATTGATCTTATACCTGGTTCCAACCCTATTTCACAATCTCTATATTGTATGACTACACATGAGCTTAAGGAGCTTCGCTTGCAGCTAGAGGAGTTGCTAGTGAAGGGTTTCATCCACCCTAGTGTTTCACCTTGGGGAGCACTAGTAATTTTTGTGAAGAAAAAGGATGGTTCTCTCCATCTGTGCATAGACTACCATTAGCTGAATAAAGTGACAATCAAGAAGTGTTATCCCTTACCTAGGATTGATGATTTGTTTGATCAGATCAAGGGTGCTACGGTATTTTCAAAAAATTATCTTAATTTAGGGTATCATTAGCTACATATTTTTTATTTCAACATTCATAAGGTGATGTTTTGCACATGTTACAGTCACTAGGAGTTTACAATGGTACCATTCAGTTTGGTGAATGTGCCATCTGTGTTCATGAGCTTGATGAACGAAGTCTTTCGTACTTATCTGGATAGATTTGTATTAGTATTCCTTGATGATATATTGATCTATTCTAGGACAGTAGAGGAGCATGAGGAGCATCTAAGGCAGATTTTGCAGTGTTTGAGAGATAATCAATTGTATGTTAACCTATCCAAATGTGAGTTCTTTAAGACTGAGGTTAAGTACCTTGGGCATGTGATATCAGGAGAGGGTATTGTAGTAGATCTTGTGAAGATCCAAGTGATCATTGATTGTCTTGCGCCCACTAATGTGGTAGAGAAACATAGTTTCATGGGATTAGTAGGTTATTACAGACACTTTGTTTAGGGTTTCTCTAGGATGGGACATCCTATCACTTCTCTTCAGAGAAAAGGGAAGAGATTCATCTAGTCAGAGCAGTGTGAGGTAGCATTTCAGACTCTGAAGGAGAGGTTGACTAGTGCACTGATTCTTGCGATACCTGATCCTACTAGAGATTTTGTTTTCTATATAGACACATCTTAATTTGGAGGGATTAGGAGTAGTTTTGATGCAGAATGGTCATGTTATTGCGTATGAATTGCACAAACTCAAGGATCATGAGTTGAATTACCCCACACATGATCCTGAGTTGGCAGCAGTAGTACACACTTTGATGAGATGGAGGCATTACCTGTTGGGGCACAAATTTGAGTTACATAGTGACCATTGAAGCTTATAGTACATCTTCACATAGCCTAATCTAAATGCTAGGCAGAGGTAATGGATGGAATTCCTTTATGAGTATGACTTCGAGGTGAATTTCATCCAGGGGAAGGAGAATGTAGTTGCTGACGCTCTCTGTAGAAGGAGACACGAGTTGTCAGAGTTGACTCTTGGTGTGGATTTGAGGAGTCAGATTCTTTTTGCACTTCCTACAGACAGTTGGTATTAGGAGGTGAGATCAGAGATAGAGATAGGCAGGCATCTTGAGGGAAGATTCTCAAGTTATTCTTTAGAGTCAGATAGTTTGTTGAGACACATGGGACACATTTATGTTCTATCTTTTGGAGATCTTTGTACCTTGGTTATGATAGAGGCACATCAAATGCCCTATTCAGCTCATCTAGGAGTGAAGAAGATGCATGCTGATTTGTGACAACTATTCTTCTGGGAAGGTATGAAGCGAGATATTGCTGACTTTGTGTCGAGGTGTTTGGAGTTTCAGTGAGTGAAGGCTAAACACCAACATCTGGTAGGACTTTTTCAGCCACATTTGGTGCCAGAGTGGAAATGTGATATAATCTCGTTGGATTTCATTGTTGGATTACCCAATTCTTCGCAATGGCATGATGCCATTATGGTGATGGTGGATAGGTTGATGAAGGTAGCACACTTCTTGCCTATTTTTTCATCCTATAATGATTGATCTATTGCTAGAGTGTTCATGGGAGATATAGTTAGGTTGCATGGTATTCCTTGTCGAATCATTTCTGACAGGGATCTTGTGTTTACCTTAGCTCTTTGGATGTCATTGCAGCATGCCATGGGGACGCAGTTGAACTTTAGTTCAGCGTATCACCCTGAGACAAATGGATAGACCAAGAGGGTCAACTAGATCCTTGAGGATATGTTACGCATGTATGTGATGTACCAGCAAACACGATGGGAGGACTATCTCCATTTTGTGGAGTTTTCTTATAATAACAATTATCAGAGTTTGATTGGTATGCCTCCTTTCTAGGAATTGTATGGACAACCATGTCATACTCCTTTGATTTGGGATCAGTTAGAGGATAGAGTTCTATTGGGTCTTGAGATGCTTCAAGATATGAAGCAGCAGGTGATCTGTATTAGAGAACATTTGGTTGCTACACATAATAGGCAGAAAAAGTATGTAGATGTGCATCAGGTGGATCGCCAGTTTGTAGTAGGTGACTGAGTCTTTTTGTGAGTGCGTCGGTGAAAGAGTCCAATCCAATATTTCAGAAGATTGGGACAGTAACGTACCATCTTGCTTTGCCACCTAGTCTCTCGTGCATACACAACGTATTTCATGTTTTAGTACTCAAGCCTTATCACCCTGATAAATGTCACATCCTTGATTGGAATGCCTTACAGGTATTGGATGAGTAGCTGGCTTTCGAGCCCATGGCTATCACACAACACAAGAGACTCACCTTTAGGGGTCAAGATATTGAGAAGGTTAGGGTCCAGTGGGATCCTAGAGATGATACTTCGGCTACCTGGGAGGATGCGACCAGGATGAGGGAGCTCTATCCCTATTTGTTTGCAGGCTTCTAGGAGTAAGCTTGATCTTGGGGGGGAGGATGTACCACCGCTCCAATTTTCTTATATGTTTAGACAGTGCTTTTATTTTGATAGACCATGATACTATGTTGTTATGTGATCACTGACATTGGAGCGATGATGGTTTTTATATTATGATGTGATGGTACACTATTTAGATGATTATTAATTATGTCATGCTTTCTGGTTAGCATAGTTGATTATTTAAGTTAATATTGATATATGCTCATCTATATTTAATTGATATTTTAGTTTCATTAGTTTTGATGTGACACTATATTGGCGAAGGGAACAAGATTGCATCACTCGCTTGCGAGCACCCTGCGATTCTGCAATTTTCTATTCATGGTGTGTTTGATTCATGATTTATATATATGTATGACATATGTTTTATTGTAGGATTGCAGATACAGGACATTAACTCCACCTGGATTCATAGGTTTGAGTGTGTACATTGCCCAATGGAATAGTTGATTGGGAGATAGTAACTGGATTTCCTTGTCAAGCCACAACCCTAGTCATAGTGTGTCATCAGTCTTTGTTTGGTTTTGTTGAGTTTTCATGTTGTCCACTTTTGTCTTGTCGTTAATTTATTTTGCAAGGTATGTTCTATGGGAAATTAATGTTAATTAATGCTTATAATGGTTTTTAGTGATTATTTAATTAATCTTGATTAATGTTTTTAGAAGTTTTATATTTCATTTAATTAATTAAATTAAATTTATTTTGTAAAGTGATCTAATTTTTGTGATTAAATTTATTTTATAAAGTGATTAAATTAATTAGATTAAATTTAATTAGAAATTAATATGTGAATTATGAATTATTAAATGCATAAATATCTTGTAATTATCTTGGAGGAAATATTTGTGATTTGGTTGAGAAGATATTTTATTTGTGACATGTGTTAGAAAAATTAAACACTATTGTTGGGAATTAATTCTCAAAGAGATTAATTGTATTAATTGAAAGAGGAAAGAGACTGCTTCATGGCAATGAGAAAAGATACTTTTAGAAAATAGTTGTTGAAAATTTTGGGGAAGAAGTTCTTGGGAAATTTTGGCTCTCGGTAAATGTTTTCTTCTTTTTGGAAAAGTGGATAATTTGGAAAAAGCTTTGATAAATTGGAATATGAAGGCGAAGCTCTACTTCAATCATTTCCTCAAGCATCCAGAAACAGGTTCTTTAAATTGTTTTATTTATATGCAAATTGGAAAGATTTCTTGTACAAGAAGAATATGTTATTTGTGTAGAAGCTTTAATATATTTTGTAAATTTGAAAGATTGCCATGTTTGGAAAATTTCCGTAAAAGCTTTACAGCTTCTGTAGAAATTGATTTTTTTAAAAATAGAATACCCAAAAAATAAAAAAAAATTATAGTGAAATCAAAGAGCCTCTATAGGAAACTGTTTTTAAATAATAGAAATCCAAGAGGAAAAACAATTTAGAAGAGTTGGAAAATCTCTGTAGGAATTGATTTAAAATCTTCCCATTAAAATTTTTAGAAAAACTTTGATTGTATTGGAAAAGATCTTCCTATAGAAGATTATTATTTTTCTACCATTTAGATTTATTTGGATGGGAAATTGAAACCTCTAGTAGATTTGTAAAGCTCTTCCTATAGAATTTTTTTGTGAAAATAATTTTCTCAACTGGAGCAATCTTTTTTGTTTTGAAAACCCTGTGAAAATGTCTGTACGGTGAATTTTCTATTAGCAGGTTTTGAAAATTGTGTGGGGGAGCAGTGTGGCTACCCCACAGCTGACTCCCCATTGGGGAGAGCTGGCACTATGAGGCAGTGCCAGCACTACCCCACAGTGGTCACGCCCCCCCACAATGGGGGTTCAGCTGTGTATGTGCAACCAACACTGCCATTAATTTCATCCACCCTCTTTAAAATCATTTTTTTTACATGAAATATAATATATATATATAATATATGCATAATATGTGTGTGTGTGTGTGTGTGTGTGTGTGTGTGTGTGTGTGTTTGTATATATGTGTGTGTATGTATATATTATCATTATTTTTGGAAAATTGTAATTTATTTTTAAAATCATTAAATAATATATATTTATGTATATATAATTATATAAAAATACATATATAATTATATATATATTTAAATGAATATTTCTATAATAGGTGCATGTAATTGCACAAGTTAGATAATTTTTTAAATGATATGATATGAAAGAGGAAATTGATTTTATTTAGATGTAATTTGGAAATAGAAATAAACAAATAGATTTAATTTCTTTATTTTTCTGTAAGTGAAATTGTAATAAGCTAGTTTATTGGGGCAATTTCTTATTGTATTTTCTTGAAATGGAAATTGGATTTAGGAGATCCTAACGATGGCTTTATTTCCTTCCTGAATTGCTTATTGAATTGAGATTTCTTTTGTTTAAGTACATTGGGAAATATGTTAGTTGTGTATGTGAGCCATCTAGATGTTGTAATTTTAGGAGGGAGTCGTCACACAAAGTGGTGCCAGGGTAACTCATGTGAGAGTTAGCTAATTCAGTAGAAATTAAATAAATGTAATAGGGGAAAGGGTAGCTTAAATCATATAACTTGTTAATAGTGCCTCACTCATGGGATCAACGACTTGTTTAGACTTGGGATGAGATGAGAAGGCCTAGAATGGCAAGATCATTATCTTGTCTCTTTGAAAGATATTTGATTCTGCATCGGTTTGCTTGTGGGGTCGGGGATTGTGAGAGGCTACCAGGGTAACCCAAGATGGGGGTTGGGGCCTAGGAAGATCTGCCAGGGTAACCCATGGAGCTTTGTGATGACACTCCTATGAAAACAATATGTATTGTGCAATTGATATACTTGATTATTTTACTCTGGAAGCAATGTAACCTTTAGGTATGTATTGTTCTTGTACGGTACAATATTGTGTGTTGCTTGTGTCTGGAGGTTGTTGGATTTTCCTAGGAAACCCTTTTACTATCTCCTAGCATGAGGGGTGGGACTTCAGGTACCACTTGGTTGGGTCGAACGTACACCTTACACCATTGGGTTTCCACTTTATGTTCGTGATGGCGGGATCTTCCAGATTAGAGAGCTCGCATGTTCTAGTTGATATGTTCCATCTCTTATGTACTTTTGTATGAGTTGGATTCCTATGTAATTGTACTACTTCTCATTTGTATTCAAGAAGGATTTTTGTATCATTTTTATTGTAACATTATTGTATGATCTTCCTCATTTTGGAAATGAGTCTTATAATTGCTTGATGGAATGAATGCAATCTATGGATGATTCTTTAATGTAATTTGTACTTTATGAGATGAGTTTAATGCGTTGGATGTAAGTTATTTTTTCATGAGTATTATTTGTATGCTATAGATTAGTTTACTTTTGTATATTATTGGATTCGAATGTAAGCATTGTCATGCACTTTGAGGATGTATGTGTTAAGTGTAGTTCACTTTACTTGTTATTAATTACACTTTTTTTAAAAAAAATTGTTATGCTTCTGTTGTGTTTGTGTCATCCTCTAGGCTTACGTGGTGGGTTGTTACAAGCCTCAAGATTCCTCCTCAACAACCCACAATTTCTTAGCTTAAGGGAAATTCTTCCAATGTCAAACCTCAATCCAGCAGCAAACACAATAAATACATTCAGAATGAAACCCACTCAACCCTTCCCAATGATAGTGTTGAACGTAAAACCATTACCTTTGAACTCCTTGATGATACTACCAATGTAATCTCTGAATGCAAAGCTAGAACAATTATTCTTTCTTTCCCTGGAGGAGTCCCATCTGAATATGATTTCTTTAAATGGACTCGTAACACTTGGGAAACAAAGGGTTTGGTTATAGAACTAATTAGGGGTTTGGGTAGGGGCTTTGTTTCATGTACATTTGTGGACCCAAAACATGAAAAAACATTCCTACAATATGGTTCCTGGATAATCTGTGGATATACATGTTATGTCCAAGCCTAGGACATTAGTTTCCATCATGAAGGTATTTCAAAGTCCAAATACCTGATGTGGGTTGAGTCTACGTTCTTGAATATTTCTTTTCATCCCTTCATGAATGAAATAGCTTCCCACCTAGGAAAACTTTTGTGGTGCAAAAATAGCACCAATAAATGGTCCAACCTATGTGTTCAACCTCATGCTTGCAAAGAAATGGACCTAACCAAACCCCTTTGACATACCATCAAAATTGTTGGACCAAGATTTGTATTTGATCAATGAATTTCATATCTAAACAAGCCAAATGCTTGCTTCTACTATCTTTGGGAAAGACACCTTATCTACAAATTTCATATCCATAAACCATGCCCTACGCCTCCAACTTCTTCCAACTCCTACCATATCATTCCATCTCCCTCTGGATCCATGCCAAATCACCTTCCTACCTCAAATTCCCTTCCCCAACATCTACCACTTCCACTCACCCACCCTCTATCATGCCCCATCTTACTGCAACCCCCTCCTCTCTGACTAAACTACCATTTATCCTCAAGTCACCCTCATTCTAATATGTTTCCATGGGTGGCAGCTCCAAATCCTTTAAAAGAAGGAAGGATCTTAATTCTTCCACCAATAGTTCTTATTTTGAGCAGAGATCTCCATCATAGAAAACTCGTCCCATATGTGCACGGTCCCAATTTCAATCTTCTTCTCATGAAAGATCTAACCCAACTTAGTCATTATCCCTTCAAGCTTGTTGTAGCATAAAAAAAAGTAACCCTTTTTCACACTTAGTTTGGGAATGAGTAATTAACGATAAAATGCACTTAACCGTGCCTTATTTAGGGTGTTTTAAAGCGTTTCTTTATACTTTCACACTAATCTAGGGCTTTATTAATGGGTATGTCCAGGATCATGATGGGTCAAAAAGTGTAGCTATGATGGGTATGTGTAGGGTATGTGGCTGACGACATTTTTTTTACCCAAAATTGATGAAACAAAAAGGGTTTTTTAAGAAGATTCTCGTCTTTCCACCAATATAATTTATGCTTTACTTTGAATTTAATAAATAATTATTATTCTTTTTCTATTTGAATTATGATTAAAGTACTGATTGATAAGTTGATTGAAAAACATCTATAGCTTTCAAACAATATCACATTTTTTGAATACAAAACATGCATCACATTCTATTCTTTGCATACTATGGGATTAAAAAAAAATTTCATGAGTTTTGACCAAGTTAAGGTGGTTAGACATACTGAGTTTTTATATTTTTAAAATTTGTAATAAAATTAATAATTAATTATTTACTTGGAAAAAATTACAAAAATATGCATCACATCAAGACATGAGTCCTCTACTTATATCGAAAATCTTATAAAAAAAATATTATCATTTTATTGTGGTTAGGGTGGTCAGACAGACACCTACTTCTTAATTTTTCCCTGAAATTTAAGTACTACAACATTGAAATTTCAATTTTTCACCAAAGAGATTTCTTTTTTAAAAATAAACCTAGTAGTTTAGAAACTACATTCAATTTGCTACAAATTCTATTCTTACTTATTTTTGAAATAATATAGATAACTTATTCAAATTTTTACATCAAGTTGCCTAACTATGTTTTTTTTGTAATTTTTTGGCACTTAAGGGCCTATTTTTTCCATGATGATCCTGCACATACCCTAATTAATTGAGGTTAATTAGAGCTTAATTGGCCCCTTAAATTCAAATCCAAGCCTTATTTATTTCATTTTCCAAAGGATAAATCTCAACACTCATTAATGATGTTTCACAACACTTAATTTGGCAAGGTTTGAGTCCCAAGCTAGTGATTTGGGACTCATTCACCACCTAGCGAATGGGTCTTTCCTAGGTCCTAGGACCCCCTTTTGGCGTAACATTTCACCTCCCCAAAATTTGTCCTAATTTACTATGCTAGGACCCATTCACCCTTTGGTGAATGGGTCCTCCTTAACCTAGGACGCCCCTTTTTGAACTTGTTTGTGGTAGGATTTTAATTATTTTGAATCCTAGATATAATGTTGGCTTGTGTTATTTGAATTTCAGGATTAAATCTTAAGTATAAATATAAGGTAATTTCACATAGTTTCATCTAAGACATCCTAGCAATTTCAAGTGATAGTAAGAGTACTTTCACAAGAGAATTATAGAGCATTCAAGAGAATTTTTGAAGGCATTCAAGGGAAAATTATCAAGGTATTATTGCAATAATCAAAGGTCATATCATCATGTCAAAGGAATAGTGCATCATGCATGTTGTTGAGCTTATGTGTTGATGTAGCATTGAAGATCCAAGTCAAGCATTGTTTCACATACTTATTCAAGATCAAGATCTACATTCTTCATAGCCACTTCATACTAGATTGTTGATTTGGCATCCAACACTTCATCCAAGGTACCATTGTTTCATGTTTCATGTTACATGTTCATTTCTCATTGTTTCATCATAAGGTTTAATTACCTAAATGAGGTTTGACCAAGACAAACCCCTATTCCCTAACAATCAACATTTTTTCTTCTTCCTTGATGTGTGATTGTAGGTTTTAGGTTAAAGATCGAGTGGAGAACAAAAATTACAAAGTTGTCAAAGTTGTAAAGTTGTAAAAGTTGTCATCTTTGTTGCAAGATCACAAAAATGAATCTACATTTTTTTATTTTTTTTTGAGAGTTGATCTCCTGGGAGCTAGGAGTGCATAAATTGAAGAACAAAACCCATAAATTAGTTTTTTAGAACCCAAACAAAAAAATGGTGAATGAGTCCTTAGTGAGGCCCAAAACAACTCTTTTTCAAAAAGGTACAAATTTTTTTAGCATCTTAAAAATTTCCTTACTACTATTATAATAGTTAGGATTGATTTATGATTGTTATTTATGTATTTTTCATCTCATAATAGAATGAAACATCCATCTAATTAACATAAGACAAATTAGGTTCATCCATTTGGTGAATCCCCATTTGGGTGAACCTCTTTTTAACTGTTTCACTTTCCAATCCAAAAATTAGTTCAATTCCCTCTCGGTGGATGAGGAAACTCTCCTTGAATCATCCCAATGAAATGTAACATCCAATCCTAGAATGTGTGGGGATTAACAATCCCCTCCTGGAAGTATCATGTTAAGTAGTCTATTCAGATTAATCACACTGATATTATCATGTTGCAAGAAGTGAAAGTTAGTGGTATTTTTCTAAAAACCACTCTTGAGCTTCCATTTGGCAAGAAACCCTCTTCTTTCATACCAACCATTCTAATGGTTGTAGTGGAGCTATTATTGACCTTGCCCCTTGCTTGGAAAACATATGGTAGCTTTTAGGAGTGACCTTAATAATAGTTGCATTTGGGTCACCATTATCAACCATGATGTCTTCTATGGATTTTGTTCTATTTATGCTCCCAACACCCTCCCAAAAAGGACTTTTCTTTGGGAGTGGGTGTGCTCTTTGCTTCCTAATGTAGATTGGTTGCTTGGGGGATATTTCAATATAGTTGAACACCCCATTGCTCATAGTTGGGATAGCGCTATTTGTTTGTCTAAACTAGAATTTGATGCTTGGAATCTTACTCATAATGCTTTAGGTGTGTATGACCCACTGCATGGTAAAAAAACCTTCACATGCATCATTGGTACACTTGATCTAATTTTCAAGAAGGACCTTTGAGAAATATGAGCTACCTTAATAGATTTTATAACTCTCCCAACTATTTTTTGTTCCTTCAAAGTTAGGGTATTTAATTCATATTGACCTTGGTACCACCCTTTCATTTTCCAAATCCCCACCCCTTCCAAATGATCTCCCCTTAAAGCTTAATGTGATCCACCTTCAACAATGAGATTGCATTGAATCCCTTTTAGTCACTTGGAGTTTCTAGCCTAAACCCCAAGAGGATAGATGGATTAGCCGATGGGAGAGAATTATAATTCACTAATCTTCCTTGGTTTGTGATTAGGGTTGGAGAGTTGTTGCTAAGCATAGAAGACTAAAAACTATTTAAATAACTAGCTTGTTTGTGGTTTCTCTCTTCTTGCTGCCAATCCCCATGACCTTTTTCTTTAACAATCTATCACTCACACTAAACATTAGCTTAGAAAATTGGTTGTTCACAAATCAAAAGGTGCACAGATTTGTGATCATCTTGAATGGGTCAAGGATGGTGATTGTGGGTCAAAATTCTTCTTTCAATATCTAAAAGATAAACAAAAAAGAAGAATAGATTTCAGTCACCAAATCTATTGATGATGTAACACCTCGCCATGAAACCCTGAAGGACAACACATCAAACAATTATGACACAAATTTATTTTAAGAAAATCAACATATAGATCATACTGTCAATTATATAAAATGTACATATGCTTTCATTATGTCCTTTAGGGTAACATGACTGTATTATGAACATATCGATTATCCAATCTAAACATACATCGTAAAATAACTAACAACAAGAATTCAAGTAAATCCACTACAAATTATATATATATATACAGATACAACACCATTAAGGATCATATAGTGCATGATCAATTTCTCTTACATAAGGGTACATCAATACATTGTCACAAGATTGCATCACAGCTTCCCTTATAACGATGCGAGAAATACATCAAGTAAGAGATAAGATACAATTGAAATGATTACATTACATAGCATCAATGCTACTCAAGTTTGGTACAAGATGTTGGGAAATTTTGATCATCTCGGAGAAACCTCCAAGAACAGTAGTGCCTTTGGTAACTTTTAATTTCATTAAATTGCCTCAAGGACACATACAACTGTGCCACAAAGTGGAACCAGAGATAGTGCATTTCCCACATTAACCCTTCTGAGAGAAACTCATGCAAATCTAGTTTCAACAACAAACATTAATAGATTCTAACCAAGAAACATGAAACATGAAAGATGAGATAGAACACATATTTACATGGGGAAAACCCTTTCGGGTAAAAAAATCCACACTCCAAAAGCCTAGATCACCATTGTATTATTCATGCAACAAAAAAATTACAAATACAACTCAAGCACTAAGACTTTATAGAGATTACATCATGTTTCATTCTAGAGACAAACTCTCTCCCCTTTTACATTTCCCTGAGCAACCTCTCTATCCATTACAACCTTCACACTCTTACAATACTCTCACATAGTATATAGTGTAGATTAAGAATAAAAGATTGATCAACACATTCTATCAGGAGAGATTTTGGCAGCATAACCTTGCTAGATCTTCCTCTCTCTATCTTATTGTAGAATGTTCAATGTTTATACCATTTTTTCTCTACCGATAGGAAACAGTTCAACTTCCACTGTAGATTAGTTTTTTTTTCCTTTTGTTGGACCAACCATCAACCGATCTTGGACATCGAATAGACTTCTCCAACTCATTCATGATCCTCCAATGAACATTGACCACATCAGTGGTCAGCCAAGTTAGTGTCCTCCATCCAGCCAAATAAATCCAAATTCCCACTGCTATGTTGCAACCAAGACACAACACCCTTGTTGTGTGGCGGTGACTACACCACACCAATGTAGGCTCCTCCAAGTCCTATCATGGTGTGGTGGTGACTACACTGCACTATCGCTGCATAGTTTGAAGGATCCCACAATATGGCGGTATACCATGCTACCGCTAGACAGTTGACAGGCTTTCGTGGTATGGTTGTATAGACCACACTACTGCACCTTACCTAGAAGGTTCCCATGGTATGGTGGTATATCGTGCTACCACTCCTCTCTTACAAACACCTAGCGGTACAATGGTATAGGCATGAAACACTTATACAATTCGGCTAGACTTCTCAGTGGTCACATCGACATTTCTCTCTTTGAGATTTAGGCCAATGGGATTGAGGCACACAATTCCAACAATCTCCCACTTGATGAAGATCACACTGGCACCTCTAGAGAACTCAGGAACTACTAAGATTACACTGACACCAACAGTTAAGACCTTGCTTTGTCCAAGTCTTTGTTCAACAGCACTCAGGACACCCAATCAACAACTTTCCATAGATAACAGTTTACCAGACAATCTGCAACAAAAAACAATTATCCAACTGCAATTAACTATCCAACATTGCAACCAATCATAGTTTTCCTTGAAACCACATAGATCTCAAACATGCTCTCATGCTCCATCAAGACTTCTACAACAACATCTAAGATGTCCACTGTTCAGGCAACAATCCATGTCATCCTCCAACATGCCACATATGGAAAAAAGGTACAAGCCAAGGTGAATATGCACGAGTCCAATGAACACAAGCAAAAATATCTTAGTGATATAAACAAGATAAAAACATCAACTAGAACAACAAACAGACTAACTGCTTCTATCCAACTGATAAACCCACGTGACTAAAAATAGCACCCACAAAAAGTGCTAGAACATCCAATCATCCATACCTTAAAGGTATTGAAGATTAGTAAACTTATGCCACCAACATAACCAACCCATGTACTCCAAAAGAAAGCTCCATGTGCCAACCATTCCTAGAAGAAAAAACACATTTAGGAACTCCCACTGCATGGGTAACACCAAATCTAAAAGATTGAAAGCATAACAAGTCTACCAATGATAGCACATAAAAAGTGTAACCATGTAGTACCAAGGAAACATCCACAATGATATCATGTACAACCTGAAAATTAACAACCTACAAGAACAACTCTCACCACAAGTCTTCATAGCTCTCCCAAGTTCTCCACACCCAACAAAGGAAAAAGATTAAGAACCTCCATGTCATCACCCAAGAACATGAGTGAAAACACATGACCACAAGCTAGTGATCACTACAGCTCTGACCAAACCTCAAACCAATGTAATGTGAAACCAAAAATCTAGGAAGACTACCAAGACCAAAAAGAGCACCTTTGCACATCATGAGTCTATAGAAAATCCTCCTACATACACCTCTAAATACCAACTATGTCAAGTATGATCTCCTTCAAAACCCCAATAGAAAATCCTTAACAACATCCAACCATTCAATCACCAAGATCAAACATAACACATATATCATGTAATCAACATGGATGTAAGCCTCTCAAATAAAATCAAACCACTCCATTTCCCATCTTAGGAAATCAAACCCATAAAGCATCTCCTACCATTTCTCATCAAAAGAAGATATAACATAAAAGGTCAAGGAGATAAACCATGATGTACATATTCCACTATGAATCCTCCAATATCATGAAAGGAAGCATAAAACACATTTGAAAGATGCAACAGGAAAATAACTCTCAAATTAGACTTCACTGCTGAGTAGACCAAGAGTGGGAAAAGAGAATGCTCCTCTAGGATCACCAAGTCATCATGACTTCTCCAAGAAAAATCTCCTAATGGGTCTCTGTTGAACTCACATCCAACCAAGGTGTAGGCTCCTCATACTTTCTGTTGAAAACTCATTAAGAGTAACCATCAACAACACTTCTCTCATAAGAGTAAAAAAACCTCACCTTATTCTTCATTTATCCATGAGTACTGGCAACCGATCATCTCTTTCTAAACTCCAAATGCATCACTCCACTATCATGAAGTATCAGGCATATGATCTAAGCACCCAATACACAAAGAGTTACCAGACCACTGTCAAAGCTCCAATCATTTGAATCAAGAACTTATCATGACATCATGACCTTACCATCCCCCTTGGGAGACACCATGCTCCAAGTGAACATACCATAGTCTCAAGTGCAGTGCACAATGTCAAAACTCCAGTGCATAAGCAAGAGTATACCATGACATAAAGAAAATAAACTCAAAACCAATATGATCTATCATGCACCACCAACACCTCAACCCAAAGACTCCAAGAATCCTCCATGGTTCTGAGATGTTGTACATCTTCAAATAGTGTCCATGCAAATGCGAAAGAACCCTTCTGTAGTAACAGAGTCTAAGAGGTCCTCCTAGTAACATCTGCAACACTAGAGAAGACCATCCATCACCAAGTGATGAATCCATAGTCATTGCTAAATATCCCACTAAATCGTGACAACCAAGCTCTGAAGCATTACGACCCAACATTTTCTAATCTAAAAATCCTTCAGGTTCACACATCATGTCCATCAAGTGGCACCAAGCTCTCCAAAACAAGAAGAGATTATCATCACTGTCAAAACCTTACACAAAGTAGTGTATCCAAGCTATCCATGACATCATGATACAACATGTTGTAGTTCCACATAACAGACTATCTAGGGACTCACTCATCATCCATCCTCTCAATCCTGAAAAAACATACCAATGCAAAAATGACCACAAATAAGGCCAACTAATGAAATCTGCAATATCAATAAATCAAACCTACTGGATATAGATAGTCCACCTCTAAGTCATCCCATTTCAAATGAATGAGTGGCCAACCCACACACCTACATATCTCATAGATCCAATCATTGAAACATGCAAACTCATTATCACATTAGTAATCATACATCAAGATATCAAAGAATATAACCACACAGACAACATGACTCAAACACCAAATCAAGTCCAAATCTGATTTTCCAATCATGTCCACAACTTGAGCACCATAGTCTAGGAACCCAACAAGCAACACCATAGGAAATGATGAGTGACTAATCACGTATCAACAATCCCATGTAGAGTAGACATCACATCTCCTCATACTAAGCACAAAGCATGTATGTAGAACTACAAATATCTCATCCAGCAACGCCCCAAAAGCTAGGGTCTAGAAAATAGTTTAACAACAACTCCACAAAACCACAAGTTTTTTTTTTGACCATGTAAAACTTGCAAAACCACTATGTTCGAGAACACACATATCCACTTCACATCTGTATGACTCAAAAGTTTGAAACATAAACACCATAATAGTTATACCAGAATAAAGGATTATCATGAATATGCATAACCATAGATTCTTTAAATAGAAATCTATAAAATCATCAAATCCAAAGAGCATGGATTTGAGGGATGCAAGTACAACACATCCTTAAAAGGAAACAATAGTTCAAGAACTCCAGGCCATATCAAGCCAACTCCAAAACCACCAATATGCACATGTATCTGAGAAAGAGATAGGCTATTTCAAAAGTTTTCAAATCATCTAATGATTAACTCCATAGGCTTTATGAACTCGAGGTTAGCAGGAAACAATGCCTTCCAACACTAGGAAATGCCACTCAGCATAAGCACTCTCTTCCATGGCTGAGAAACAACCCATGACTCTCCATATTACCAGGGAGCCTCTCACATAGACACCCAATATGAAAGCTTTACTGCAACACAACCACGAAGAAGAAAAGTTAAACCTCATACATTAAGGTTATACCACTACCAACTAGGAGACACAGATCATAGCAATTTAACATGACCAACTCATTTTTCTCCATCTTAACCATCCTTCAAGCTATGTGATATCTTTGAATGTCACAAGGCTTCCATTCACCAAAGGATCAATACTTCAGCCAATTCCTCTAGATTCCCTCAAGCTTGACAAACTAAAAAATATTCACAACAGAACCAACAACTAAAAGAAGGCTTTGATACCACTTGTTGGGAAATTTTGATTATCTTGGAGAAACCTCCAAGAACAATAGTGCCTTGGGTAACTTTTAATTTCATTAAATTTCCTCAAAGACACATACAACTATGCCACAAAGCAGAATTAGACAGTGCATTTCCCATATTAACCCTTCTGAGAGAAACTCATGCAAATCCAATTTCAACAACAAACATTAATAGATTCTAACCAAGAAACATGAAACATGAAAGATGAGAAAAAACACATAGATTTATGTGGGGAAAACCCTTTCGGGTAAAAAACCCTACACTCCAAAATCCAAGATCACCATTGTATTATTCATGCAACAAAACAATTACAAATACAATTCAAGCACTAAGCATTTACAAAGATTACATCATGTTTCATTCTGGAGACAAATTCTCTCCCTTTTTACATTTCCCTGATCAACTTCTCTGTCCATCACAACCTTCGCACTATTATAATACTCTCACATAGTATACAGTATAGATTAACAATGAAAGATCGATCAAGACATTCTATCAAGAGAAATTTCAGCAGCATAACCTTGCCTAGATCTTCCTCTATCTTATTGCAGAATGTTCAATGTTTATACCATTCATTCTCTACCGATAGGAAATAGTTCAACTTCCTCTGTAGATCAGTTTGTTTTCCTTCTTTTGCACTAACCGTCAACCGGTCTTGGACATTGAATAGACTTCTCCAACTCATTCATGATCCTCCAATGAATATTAACCACATCAGCGGTCAACCAAGTCAACGTTCTCCATCCAACCAAATAAATCCAAACACCCACTGCTCTGCCACAACCAAGACACAACACCCTAGCGGTGTCACGGTGACTACACCACACCACTGCAGGCTCCTCCAAGTCCTATCGTAGTGTGGTGGTGACTACACCGCACTACCACTACATAGTTTGAAGGCTCTCATGGTATGGAATTATACCGTGCTACTGCTAGACTGTTGACAAGCTTCTGTGGTATGGCGGTATACACCACACTACCACACCTCTGCTAGAAGGTTCCTGCAATATGGCGGTATACTGTGCTACCACTCCTCTCTTACAAACACCTAGAAGTATAGAAGTAAGGGCATGAAACACTTATACAATTGGGCCAAACTTCTCATTGGTCACATCGACATTGCTCTCTCAGAGGTTTAGGCTAGTGGGATTGAGGCACACAATTCCAACACAAGATTTGGAATCTCTGCAGGTGGTATAACATTCATACTCATGAACATCCATGGGGAACCCAATGGAGTGCATAGTATGTTCCACCTGACCATATGGAACCCTAAGGTCCACCCCCATGCTAGGAGATGACAATAAGGACCCACTACTCAAGTAGTCAAGTAGCGAAGGGCTTAACAAGACTTCAACATACAAGAGTAACAAACAAAACATAAAGAACATCTACTTCTAGAGGTACATGAACAAGAAGGGGAAAAAAAATAGGCATACAAGGTTGTTATAGGGAAGAGTTTCATCACATAGCTCGATATGGGTTACCCAAGGTGGATCTTCCTAGGTTATTGGCCCCCATCCTAAGTTACCCTAGCAACCTCAACCTATCCCCATCCCCCATTCTAACTCATGTGGAATCAACATACCTTTCATGAAGACAAGGCAGTTGATCTTGCCAATTCTAGGCCTTCCCACTCATCTCAAGCCTAAACCAGCACTTGAGCCATGAGTGAGGCACACCATTATCTTGATTAATGTAAAACTACCCAACCCCCTAGTTTTTTTTAAGTTATCACTGGATTAAAGAAACTTTCAATGAGTTACTCTGGCACCACTTTTGGGTCCTGGCTCCCATTGAAAGCCACTCCCCCTACTAGAAACAAAAGACTCTATGGTCCACTAACTAGGTAATCCAACTTGTACAACATATAAAGTCACATGAACTATCACATAAAGCGAGGCATGCACACACTCGTACAAAGTTTCCATAGTTAACAATTCCATAATGTAAGGCCAAAACCCACAAAATCATAAATCAAGTATAGAATCAAGTGTTCACAAAGAACCATCATGAAAATCCAATCATAAAGAAAACTCTTTCCCTAACCTCTAGAAGTCTCTTAATAACCATTTGGCACAAAAGGGCTCCCTCCATAAAACAATAACCAAAATCATCTCAATACAAAATGATCCAAAATAATCAAAATCAACTTAAATTCCAAAATCGCACACATAATTCATCACAAGGTAACAATCAAACATTGCAACCTTGAAATACACTTTTTAAAGCAACCTCACAATAACAAGCAATCATGAATGACTCCATAAATAACCATCACTTTCACTTTTTATTTTACTCAATGACTTAATCGCTTAATCCAAACAATTAAAAGCAATTATACAAACACTTAAAACTAATCTATCTTAATTTCGTAAAACAATCACATAATTAAACAAGAAACAAAATAACCCAAGCAACTATAAAATTAACATGTGGGTATGTGTAGGATCATCATGGAAAAAACAGGCCCTTGAGTGGCGAGAAATTCAGAAAAATCAAAGTTAGACAACTTGATGTAAAAAATTGAATAAGTTATCTTATATTATTTCAAAAATATGTATGAATAGAATCTATAGAAAATTGAATGTAGTTTCTGAACTACTAAGTTTTTCTTTTTTTTTAAATCTATTTGGTGTAGATTTAAAATTTCAATGTAGTAGTACTTAAGTTTCAGGGAAAAAATAAGTAGATGTCTGTCTAACCACCCTAACCACAATAAAATGATAATATTTTCTTATAAGATTTTAGATATAAGTAGAGGAATCATGTCTCGATGTGATGCATTTTTTTTTGTAATTTTTTTCCAAGTAAATAATTAATTATGATTTTTTTATTACAATTTTTAGAAAATATAAAAACTTGTATGTCTGACCACCTTAACTTGGTCAAAACTTCATGAAACTCAATTTATTTTTTTGATCCTATAGTATGTGAAGCATAGAATGTGACACATGTTTTTGATTCAAAAAATGTGATACCATTTAAAATCTATAGATTTTTTTCAATCAACCTATAAATTAGGACTTTAGTCGTAATTCAAATAGAAAATGAATAATAATTATTTATTATATTCAAAGTAAAACATAATTTATATTGGTGGAAAGCTGAGAATATCCTTTAAAAACTTTTTTTGTTTCATCAATTTTGGGTAAAAAAAAGTCATCAGCCACATACCCTACACATACCCATCATATCGCCATTTTTTGGCCCATCATGATCTTGCACATACCCATGTAATAACAATAATTCATTAAATGATTTAAAAGAACTCAATATTTAAAAGAGTTTATCTAATTCATTATAATAAATCCTCCAACTTTCCTAATGCAATGCAATTAAATTAAATTATTTTCGTATCTAATCTTTTATTTGCTTATCTACATAATCAACTATTAAATGACTATGAAAGAAGTCAACATTAAACCCTTCGTAAATCTAAATATAATTAATTAATTTCCCCTATTTAAGCTTCCAATTCATCTATCTACTAAATCAAGTAACTCCCCTAAATGTAAATTTTCTTCTACTATATATATATGTGTGTGTGTGTGTGTGAGAGAGAGAGAGAGAGATATAATAACAAAATATAGTTTCGGTACAATATTTAAAAATTATAAAATGGCAACATAAGGTTGGTAGTAACTAAGTGATCTAATTATATAAATCATTTCACTTCCATGAAATATGAAGAAAATAGGATTAAATAAATATTTTCGAAGAAATAAAATACTCATTTAAATTCAAGATAATATAAATTAATGGGTCTATTCCTTCTCACTTGGTAATTTTATTAACGAATTGAATAACCATTCTGTCTACAGTAAAAGGATATTCACATTTCCATAAATCCTTATCTATTAATGTATTACATAATTATTCTCTCTATTCTTTTAAGGTTTACACATATATTTCAAGCAATATAGGTTTGATGGATTAATATGACATACTATACTTATCTAAACATAAAATTCTTATATAAACCATGATATTGAAACGTATATAAACATTCTTAGCCCCATTATATTTGTAATACTAATGGATGAGAAGTAGGTATCTAACATACAGAAGGGACATCTACTCACTGCACTCAAAAATGAAACTCCCTAAATGGTAATGGACTGAATGAGGTGGTAATGGGAGACTTCTTGTTGTGGATTACAAGGAATCAGGCATGCATGGACTACATATTTACAATGTCCAAATAATGAAGAAGAATCTTATTGATTGATCACCATTGCCTAATGTAAGTTATGTTCATTGCGTTAAGTATATGCTAAGTCTATCGAATGGAACACACTACATAGATTAAACATACTAAAGGTTGTAGATGCAAATCGCAAATTCATAAGCCAAAGTCACCAAATAACTTTGATATGCACAAAAATCAAATGCTAAACAACCTCAAATCCAGTGAATGGTAAATAATTGATTGCCAAGCAAATATTGAGGGGACTAAAGGTGAACTCACCAGATACAATTTCTGACTAGAGCTAATGAGATTGCTATGGTCACCAAAGCATGAGTGGTATGTCGATGGCAAGCAGAGAGGGAGAAGGTGTGCAATGAGATTCACTGAATAAGCCTTCAAAACTTTAAAGAAAATGGAATAAGAAGATCGATGCCAAACATAAAGGCTTTAAATTGAATACTTAGCAAAATACTTGCATCGAATTAAAAAGAGAGACAAATTATTGATTTCTAGGTATAACACTTATGACCATCGATTTCAGCATAAATCAATGCCTTCAATACCAACTAAAGAAATCAAACATGAAAGATATAAATGCCACACCAGTAAACATAAGGATTAGGTGCCGATAAGAAAGCATACTAGTTAAATATATAAACGTCAGGTACTATATATATATATATCAAACAATAGTATTTAAAGAAAAAGGTGACACAATCCCTAAAACGTAGCCCAACTAAGGTAAGACCATCGATTTGAAAGAGTTGCAGACTATAATATATTTGAATCTAATAAAAATATTAACCATAATATATTATGTGGTTGAAAAATCGTTACTGATGTTGGTCCTCTAAACTAATTTATTATTCGATCTTTGATCCATCTACACTCACAGTTTTCTAAGGCTTTTCTTGAGGAGCTAGCAGATATAGATTAACCAACTATAGGTAATCAAAGGTCAACATGCAAGGATCAAATGCTATTGGATCTCAAAAGGTATGCTTGTGTGATAACTGAAAACTAGGACACTAAAATAGTAATGCCCTACTACGACATTATCTTGTATGAGGGCTACTGAAATTTCTTGTAAACATTACACAATCAGGAAGAATCAGATGACGATGATATGAAATTACCTAATGTAATATGATTATGGTCACATAAGTTCAAAAACTTTGACTTTAAAATCTAGACAATATTGTTCAAGAAATGGCTAACTATAATGATAAAAAAGTGCATAAGAGATTATAGTCATACCACAGGTGTTCTTTTGGACCTCCAATGTAGCTTCCTTTGCTCGTGTGTCCTACTACCAATTTATTTTATATCGTGGTCTGCAGAGGCCTCATCTTTGAATTCTTGTTTCTTAGGCATGTTTGACTAGTAAGAGAGAAGGATATCCATAGTACACAGGTGACAAAGGGGGGGAAACAATGCAACAGGGTGTATGCTTTCCAAAGAGAATGGAATGTGTGTGATCAATTTTAAGTGTGCAATAAATGTAAATTAAAACAAATCAAACACATTGATAAGACATTATATTAAGAATAGAAAATCAAATAAAAGGAATGCAAACTCAATCTTTTGTCCTTGATGTCGTCTTATCGTCCTCTATCTCTAGTATTTTTTTTGTTTCGAGCTTGCTCTCAGATTGTATGCTAGGCTCAACAAACGGTCTTCCTAGAGTGAGATTTGAATATGTTGATTAAATGCTATGCTAAGATATGATTAACATGCTTAAACTAGACATGATTGCTAGAATGAAAGATTACGAAATTATGAAAGCTAAAGATGATAATGACAATGCTAAAATGCTTGAATGCTAGAATGCAACTAATCATTGATGTGTGTGTGTGTGTGTAGGTAACCAATGCTTGAATTCATAGAGGTATTTTAGAGTTTTCGAAAGATTTTGATTGGCTGATGTGATCAACGATTGTGAAAATTCCTGGTAGATCGAACGGTCGAAGATGGATAAGATTGGAGAGAGAAATAGAAGAAAACCAAAAAGCAAGATTTGTCTCCTTTTCCGTGGAAGAGATAAGATGAGATGATAAAGATGAATTGTAAAAATCATCTTTTTAGAGGATTTTGGAAAGATTTTGAAGATAAATAATAAATTATAAATTCAATTATTCATTTATTGGTGACATGGAAGATTTTTCTTAATTAAATAAAAAGACTTGGAGAAAATGGAAGATTTCATAATTAAATAAAATATTTAATTATGATTTGAAAAGATATGAAGTAAATTTAATTAAATAAATATATTTAATTAAATTTTTAGGAAATGACATGTAAATGAAATTAATTAAATAAAATATTTAATTAATTAGAAGAAAGATATAAATAGGAGAAAGGAAATATTTAAATTTAATTAAATCAATAGAATTAATTAAATTCAAAAGGTGATAATTAATTAAAATAAATAAAGGGTATTTATTTAATTAATCAAGTAGAGATATGAATGTGAAATAATTAAATGAAGTTGATTTATTTAATTATGGCGAAAGAATAAAGTGAATGAACAATATAATTAAATTAATTAAATTTAATCATATGTAGAGGACTTTTAGAGAGATTAATTAAATAATAAATACTTAATTAAATGTCAGGATTAACTAGACATGACCAATTTTATGCATATACAGAATGCATAGTTATGTTGTGGAGGCAGGCGAAGGTTGTGATGTGGGAAAGGCATGGGTAAGATAACCCCACAGCTGACTATGGCTACAGGATAGCACATAAGGCATCTATCAAAGGGTATGCAAATAACACCCCTTATCCCTCAAAAGTATTCCCAAAATATACTTCTATCCAGTTGATTCATTTTAATGCAACTAAAATCCATCCCCCCTAGAAACTCTTGAAAATGATACTTATTCACAAAGAAAGAAAGACTATTAGATTCCCGAAAACAAAAAGAATCTAATAAAAATCTCCAATAAGCTTTCAGTTTCTATTTTGACAATTAGTTCAAAACTATGCATGAACTTGCATGCAAAACCTTCTATATTTTTTAATATTTTAACTATCAAATAATTCAACATTCCATTTTAATATTCTATTTTATCTTATCATGCTTCTCACACTTGAATCAGTTTATTTTATTTTAAAATTTTATTTCATATTAATATTTTCCCACATTTTACTTCATTATTAAAAACTCAACATTAAATAGTAATTACCTTTATATTTAATTGTCAAGTTACTTTTTACCATAATAATTTAATTTAATAAATTTAATTTAATTCAAACAACCCAACAAAAATTAATCAAACATCTTGAAAGGTGAACTGTGGTTGCTCTCTTCTTGTTGCCAATCCCCATGACCTTTTTCTTTAAAAATCTATAACTCACATTGAACATTAGCTCAAAAAATTGGTTGTTCACAAAAGAAACAGTGCAAAAATTCATGCTCATCTTGAATGGGTCAAGAATGGTGATTGTGGTTCAAAATTCTTCTTTTGATATCTGAAACATAAACAAAAAAATGAACAGTTTTCAGTCACCAAATCTACTAATGACACTTTTTAGACTAGCCACTCAATCATCATGCAAACCTTTCTTGAATATTACAAACACCTTTTCATTGATGAAACTACAAATGATCCCCTACTTTCAATTGTTGATGAAAGCATAGCTAGATTTATTCCACATAAAATCAATGTTGAGTATAACAAATTTCTTGATATACCCCTCTCCATGGAAGAAATTGATGAGGCCCTTTCTAGCATGGCTATTGAAAAAATCCTAGGTATAGATGGTCTTCCTGTTGAGTTCTACCAATCTTTATGGCCATACATTCGAGAAGAAAATTCTGCTATGTTTACCTCGAAGGAATTGAAACTAGGACCTTGGGACTAGCCATTAACCAAGGCCTCCTTAAACCCATCTTTGAAGGAAAATACAAGGAATTTGTGGCTGGTTGGAGATTGATTACATTGCTAAATACCTCCTACAAAATTATAGCTAAATCCTTGTCTCGTAGAATCAAACCCATCACCCAAATGATTGTGTGACCCCAAAAAATAAGGTTCTTAGGAGGAAGATGTATCCTTGACAATCTTGTGCCAGCATGTGAAGTAATTTAATGGACTCAATGAACTTCCCAAGATGCTCTTAGTATCAAGTTGTATCTTATGACATAATTCAATGGCCCTTCATCCTTAACATGATGCAATGGTTGGGATTCAATCCTAAAATTTGTGCACATCAAAATGCTTCTCATGGATGCTAATGCTATAATAGCTATTAATGGTTCTCATTCTCCTCAATTCCCACTTCAAAGATCTATTTGCCAAGGTTTTCCCCATTCCCCTTTACTATACATTCTCACAATTGATGCTCTTGGCTAGTTTTGCCATCATGCAAAGGCCAACCAACTCATTCATGGAATTTCTTTGCCTAATAACTCCACTACCCTCAACTCACACTTTGTTGATGACAACATGTTTTTTATCCAAAACACTATAGATGAGGTAACTAATGTCTTGGATACATTGAACCTATTTTGTACCATTTCCAGTTCCAAGTTGGCTATGCATAGAACATATTTTTTATGACTACCTCTACTCTCTGCCCATCTTGGATTTCTATTGATTGGGAAGAGATAAAACACAAAAAAATACTAAATATTGGGGCATCCATTTTGGAGTCATAGTTTCTCTCAAAGACATGTGGACTTGGCTCTTGAATAAGATCAAGAACAAACTCTTGAATTGAACCAATAGATTTTTATCTATGGTGGGGCATATTCAAGTAGCAAACAAAATCCTTCTTGCTAGTCATGTTTATATATCCTCATGTTGATTTCCTTCCAAAAACTACTTCAATAAATTAAACCAGCTCATCAAAAAAGTTTTATGGGCCAAATGAGGGAACCAAAAAAGAGGATTGCTTGATACTTCATGGAAACAATGTATTCAACCAAAAGACAAAGGAGGATTAAGAATTATTGATTTTTATATGCAAGTAATTTTCCTTACAACTAAATGGATAATAAGAGCCTTGGAGGGAGATGGTCCTTGGAAAGAATTGGTGAAATTTTGCATCCAAGCTACTTCAACTAGTCACTCTTGGGACACTAGTGATCCCACATTAGTGGTTTACAATTTTTGGCCAAACTGAAAACTGAAATAATTTTTTTTAACTAAATCTTCACTTTTCGGACACCTATAGCAGCTAAACTGTGAGGAATTTGAAGATGATGCAAACTAGAGTTTTATGAAATTTTGTATATAGATTCTAAATATATTTTTTCAAAATTTTTGGAATCAGATTGCACTTATTTTCCATCTCCCTCTAAAACTAGTTTTTTCAAAAAAACATTTTTAAAAAGTGACGCTCACCATATAATGCATAACTTTTTTCCATGAAGGATAAAATTCTAATTCTTTTAATTTAGATTTTTAACTCTAATATCTAGTGCTTCCACTTGGTTAGATGGTTTTTATTGAATATTTTTTCTTTAATCAAGTTTCAAAGTCAAATCAATTACAATTTAGACATAGCGGACTGTATAATGCATAACTTTTTTGTATGTATCGAAATTCAATTTTTATTTTTGTTGGATCAAGGACTCCAATATTTGGTGCACTCATATTTTTTAAAAAAAAATTAATAATATTCTATTTTTCCACATGTGTAGAATAGAGAGCTTTATTTTCAGTGAAAAACCTACATTCACAAGAAATAAAAAATAAATATAATAATCAAAAGTAGTTTTTTATCAGCATTTTGATAGGTGTAAAGGAGACTCTATTATAGGTATGGTTTAAAACTAGCAGGGTTCTATCCAAGGGGGCTTGGTCTAAGGTGGTTTGATCAAACCCTATTCAATTGAAATCCTTTAAATGGAACTTTTCAAGGATTAAATCATTATATTTTCTAAAAATATGTCATTTCAGAAAAAATCAGGATCTCCCAGAAAGTGTAAACCACTATTGTGGCAGCACGTCGAGCTTAGCTCCATTCTTTAAAATTCATGGATCCACTCACTTCAATTCTATTTGGAAGGCTTGTCAGACCACTTCAATGAAATTGATATGGTTCAATTACTCCCTCAGTTGTGGTCTCAGTTTTCCTTACTCCTATATTTGGTGGAATCGATTGGTGTAGTAAAATGGTTGTCCTTTATGTAGCATTATTAGATTTAAATATAAATGTCTTTTAGAAAAAAGGTATTCGAGTTTTTTGAGATCTATGGGATGCCTTTCCTTTTCGTTGGGAGTTGCGGCCTACTCTCAAAGCTTAGTTCCACCACACAGCTTGTGATAAACAACCACTTCTTGAAATGTAATAGCTTTGTTTCTCCTAAATTGCATTCTCTATTATCTCTAGATTGCTATGCTAATTTTATGAATCATTGGCAATGGCCAAATGCTCACAACATCTGCTTCTTCCCCCTTCAATCCATAAATAAAAAACTTCATCATCCTATCACCATCATACCTCATCTCAATAATAAATGTCATTGCTCCTTCCTATAGACCAAGTGGAATAAATTGAGCCAACAAATCTAGAATTCTAGAGCCAATGGTCAATCTCAGCTTCTTGCGTGGAAATTTCTACATGTTAAGCCACCTATCAGTAACCATCTCAAATTTTTTTACCCTCAGCCCACTTATCCTTTTTGTGCCAAAATAGAATCCATAAAGCATACTTTTTGGTCTTGCATCTATGTTCATAAATTATGGCACTTGTTGTTCACCTCTCTACCTACTTTGTTTCCCCAATCCTAGACATGGAAACTAGCCCTCTTGGGTGCTTCTCCTTCCTTTGAAATTTTAGTCCACACTTGTAGACAAGTGCTTCTCAAATTTCTTTGAAAACTCCATTGTCTTGTTGTGTTCTCTAACACCATCCTCCCTCTCAGATAGTACTATTGCCCCTTTTTCACCTACAGTTAAATAAGGAAAGATGGTAAAATGTTATATCTTCAGAGGCCAGTGGAGCATTTTCCCTAGGGCCAGAGTCATTAATCTGATGTCAAGTCACAGGGAACTTAGTGAAGAAGCCTATGAAAATCAGGTTCGGCATGAAAACCTACTAAGGATAGAGTCGCCAAGACCCTGAGAGTGTCACGGCAAGTGTATTTCGTACTCAGGTCTCTATTGGCAAGGCAAGGTCATTGTTCTGGCGACTAAGAATCTCTAGCATCGACATGGGGATCCCCCTTAGAGTAAGGTCTTGGTGAGGTTGAAAAGTCTCACCGAACTACGGCTGAGGGATACACATATCAGCTGGAGCTTTTATCATCGGGGAGATGTCTTGGCGAGTACTAAGAGTCTCACTGACAAAGCACAAAAGGAACCCCTTAGCATAACTAAGGGCAGCATCGGCAAAGGATATCGCCTTCGGCAGGATGTCTTGTCGAAGGATAGGTGTCACGTTGAGGAGATCAAATAAGGTGGCATCGGCGTAAGTCTCATTGAACATAGAGGTTTTGACATAACATTTCAGGCTCGACAGGAAGTCTTTGCGACCATTCATTGTCTTGTCGATGATGTGATGTCTTCGGTATGATTCTAGGCGGTAGATGGACATTTTGGAAAAGGTAAATGAAGTCACCCGGAGGTCTTAGCGAAGGCGAAAGTCTCACGGAAAGGAAGCACGGACCTCGATTATGAAGATCTTGGTAGGAGTCCCGCCGAAACAAGGAATCTCGGTGTGACTATGGGGACTTTGCCAGAATGTCTCACCGAAAGGGGAAAAGAACTCAGAAAGAGTCATAGAGCTCAGTATAGAGTCTCAGCGAATAGAGATGGTCTTGCCAACCACAAGGGGGGTCCCACCAAAATATGAAGGGCTCACCAACTGATGATGTCACCCAGAGGTCATGCCGACAGTAGGAAGTCCTGGCAGCATACGAGGTTTTGTCGGCAAGAGTCTTGCTGAACAATGAAACCTTCAGAACAAAGAAAGAGTTCGCCGAAGGAAATGAGGTCTACAAGAGGTCTTGGCGATGATAACAAGTCTTGGCGACAAGCACAGGTGACAGAAAGGATTTTAACTTTGGCATATGTCTTGTTGAAAGATAAGGGAACCACCAAAGATAAAGGAAGGGCTTCGCCAGGACTCGAGGCTTTCACAGTAGCGTCTCGGCGACCATCAAGGGTTACGCCAACGGTATTTCAACGAGGGTGTCTTTGGGGTAGCGAAAGGAGTTCCAGAAGACCTCTTCCCAACTGGCGAGTGTCTCAATGACTAAGAGGAGGAGCTCGGGTAGAATGAAAATGGGGTCGGTAGGATGTCTCACCGACTAGGCAATTTTTTCAAACTCAAAACAAGCTTTCGGCAGAGCAGGGAGACTTCGATATGGAGTCTCGGCGAATGGAGATGTCTTGGTGACGAAAGCAGATGCTGATATGACAAAAGAGGAATCGGTATGATCGTTAGGGCTCACTTAGAGCTCTCAGCAATGGCTCCATGTCTTGCCGACGCTTGCGAGAAGATTTAACCGCATCAGGGAGACACAATTAGTGTCTCACTGATATGCGGTTGAACAAGATATTTTTGACCGCCCAAACGATCTGCGTGGAGTTCACTCAACTGGTTAGAGAGATCTGAGGGTCAACTGTGATAGTCTAAAAGGGAATTAATAGGATGAGGGGAAACGTGTCTCTGTTACAGGATCAGAGCATTCATGGTGCAACCGAAGTAGCTCAACCAAACATGACAGAGGAATGAATGTGGTGGTTACAGAAAGATCAAAGGACTTCTTCGAGAATGTTTCTTCACAGACATCAACAACCGGGACATGCAGGGATGCAACATTTAATTCGATCAATATCTTGGGGAAAATCCTATCCCGAATTAGGATATTTTTGTAAGCCCTAAGGGGCCGACATATTAGTTTGTATATAAGGCATTTTTTTGCCTTTTTTGTATAGTTCTGAATACACACTCTGAAGAGTTAGTGATTTTTTATTCAATCCTTTCTCAATCAATGTATGTTTTTCTGTAACTCAACTGGAATCCTGAATACAACATAGAATTTACCTTGGAAGTTTGTGTTCATGTTTGTATTGATTATCATTTTTGTATCTTTCTTTTGAACAATGCAAGTCTTTAACTATGTTTTATAATTTTGTATTCATATCTTAGAGTTGTGAGATTAATCTTTCCTTCCTAAGATGTGTATGTGGGCCAAACCTGTTAGGACTAAAGCATTAAGTTTGAAAGAATTTTCTCTAAGAATAGCAATTAGGCCTTCAAGTGTATGTTCTTCATGTGTTCATTTCATGATTTCTCACCAATTCAGTGTATCACCCTAGTGTAGTCCTTTAATTTATGTATCTCTTCCCTCTTTCCTCTCAAAGAAACAATAGTTTGGGTGATACCCAAAGGAAGCTGGCCTTCTCTGGAGGTTCATTTCAGCTATAGGTGACCCACAGCCTTGAAATGATCCCATGTTGCTCTAGAATGCTCAGTTTTTTGTAAAACTTTGCACAAGGTGCAATTCTAGGTGACAACAGTTTTCTGGAATACCAGGTGGGACAGGAATTTGTTTTAACTACTGGCTTGGTATGCAGCCAGTGAATTATTAGGCTTTATAGAAGTCCTTTTGGCATACTTGGCAAGTCTACAAAGAGGAAGAACTCTAGAAATCCACGCCTTCTTCAGTTTAAGAGAAAAGTTTAGACTAGAGGCAGCTCATGTCCCTTTGAATATTTACAGCTGTCACCACCAAGAAGAAAAGGTAGAGCAATAGAAAAGAGGGGAACAATAGTTATTTACTCTAGAAGGACTCAATCCACTCCTCCATCTACAAGATCACACATTGTTATCTCATCCTTAGCTTCATCTAGAATACCGGTACAACAACATCAGATACCTCTGATGGCCACTCCAAGGAATCAATCCTTTGTTGCTTTCAATGGAGGGAGTCCTTTGAACTTGGTGCAACATAATGATATTACAATGGCAGCCTTGAAGAGTCTGCCAATTTTCATGGGAGAAGATCAAACTACTCCCATTAAACATTTAAGAGATGTAGCTTCGTTATGTGGAGTCCACCACATAACCAAAGAAGATGTTGCAGTAAGATTGCTAGCTGCTTCGCTGAAAGGAAGAGCTATGCAGTGGTATGGGAGCCTACCGGTCAGTTCGATTACAACATGGGATGATTTTGGAGAAAAGTTGCACAAGCAATTCCAAGACAAGTCTGACAACTTGTCTCTACTAGAGCAATTGACTGAAATTAAGAGGGCTCTGCAAGAACAGATGAACAACTTCAACTTCAGATTTCAAAGAAGTTGGGATAGAATCCCTGCAACAGTGAGGCCACCTCTAGAGTATTCATTCTTATACTTTTTGAGAGCTTTGAACAGTGATATAGTTGTCATGATACAGTCAATGGGAGGAATATCTCTGCCAGATGCCTTTGAAACAGCTATTAGAGCTAAAAACAACTTAATACAAGCTGGTAAGCTTGTTCTCAGGCCACCAATGCCAATATTTCTAGAAATTCATGCAAACATCCCTTTGCAAATACCTCCTTTCACACCTCTGCTAGCTGTACCAACGCTACCAGCTATTGTTCCAACCATTGACAAGTAGGAAAGTGTTGCTTCAAGCTCATCAAATGAATTGCAAGAGATCAAAAGTCTTTTACATACTTTTGGCAACAAGTTGGTGAACTTGGAAAAGCAACAAACCTATTCCAGGCCTTATCAATAGCAAAATCAGGCCTCAAGTCAGCCTTTTCAAGGTTAGCAGTAGCAATTCCAAGGGAATAGACAGTAGTATCAAGGAAATTATCAGGGCCCAAGACAGAGTGTGAACACAAGGCCTTTTCAGGCCTATGCTCCAGCACCTGTTAGCACAGTCAGGGACTTGGTTCCTACTCAAAATAACTTAGCAGTTGATTATGAGTGGTGCTACCCATGTAACCAGCCTCATAATCAAGCCACTTCTTCAAATGGACTCTTAAATCAAGCATTGATGGTACAAAATGCTTCAGGTTCACAGTAGAATGCGTGTAATGATGCATCCTCACAACATCAGGACCAATTCAGCAATGATGCAACTTTGCTTAATTGGCAAGGCCAAGAATTCTGTGGGTTGAATGAGGATAGCTCTCCAGTTGCAACCAATACCAGAGCAAAGAAGAGAGCATTTGAGCTTGATCAAGTAGCAGACAAAGGAAGGGCGGCAACTATGGAACCAGCTACCTCTTGAGTGACTAATGGTTGGCAAAGAGATCAGCAACTCGTAGACAAGGAACAGTCACGCTTACAAGCTGACCATACTGGCGTAAAGGTACACAATAAAAATCCAATTGCACCTTTTAACATTCTTGATAGCATGAGAAAGAAAAATGTAACCATGTCTATGTGGGATTCTTTAGTCATCCCTGGTCAAAAGGATATGTTACAATCAGCCTTATCAAGTTTGAAAATATCTGATGAATCTGAGCCCTCAATAGGTCGGGTTAGAACCATGTTAACAAATAATTCTTAGGGAAATGATCAGCAGCCTTGCATAGAGAATGAAAAAAGAGTTAAACCACCTCCTTTCTATGTGTCAGTAATTATTGGGGATAAATTAGTCCATAACTGTATGGTAGATAGTGGAGCTAGCAGCTCTGTCATGCCAAAACAGATTGCAGACAAACTTAGACTAAAATACCAGCCTTTGGAGAAGGGAGTGATCCAATTGGATGGCACTTCGGTTAACACATTGGTTATTATCAAGGATTTAAACCTCACTCTCCATGCTTGTCCAAAATTTTCAGTCCCTCAAGACATATGCGTCATAGACCTTCCACCTTTCTTTTCCTTGTGTTTATCTAGAGATTTTACAGCCAAGATAGGTGGGTATGTATCAGCTGATTGGTCACATATGCTATTCAGAACAAGATATGGGACTAAGGTTATCATCAAGTCTGAAAGGTTGGCTAAAGACCACATTGAGCCATATAACCCAAGCCCCGTCAATGTTGCTCCTTCTGTTGCAAATGCAAATTGTGTTATTTTTATTGACAATGAACTAGCTGCTACCCAAGAACTCCAATCAGAAGTTGTTCCTGACATGTTGCTACATGAATGGGCGGTTGAAAATGTATCAGACAGTCCTGGAGACCTCATTCAAGATGTTGATATGGGCAACTACATCATTGTTGAGCCTGATACAGAGATTCCAAACTTGGAGAAGGATGTAGATCAGTTATTGCAGCCTCTTAATGGACTTTGGGAGATGTTCTTTGATGGTTCTAGAAGTAAAAATGGAGCAGGAGGAGGGGCAATGCTGGTATCTCTGCAAGGTGATAAGTACTATGCTGCTTTTCATTTTGCTTTCGCATGCTCTAACAACACTGTTGAGTATGAAGGCCTAGTTCAAGGTCTAGAATGGGCAAGGAAAAGAGGAATAACCCACTTGAAAGTGCATGGAGACAGCAAATTAGTTATTAATCAAGTGAGGGGCCTGAATGTTGCTAAAAATGATACATTAAAGTCCTATAGAAATAGAGTGTGGAACATGCTTGAAGATTTTGATGCCTTTAATTTAGTGTCTATCCCAAGAAATCAAAACAAGCATGCTGACAGACTCGCAGCCATTGGAGCACAATTTGATATTCCATATGGCATCAGAAAGGAGAAGGTGCAACAACATGTTAAGGTTGTAGTTAGACCATCAATCCCTTACAACAACATTCACTGGCAAGTCTTTGACAGTGATGAGTAGATCCTTTCCTTCTTGCTTGAGGAAGATCGGTTCTCCATAGTGAATCAAGCAAAACTCAAGCAACAGTATGGTGATCAAGTCATACAACTGAAAACAAACAAATTGCCCAAAGGCCTAGTTACCTTAGAGTCAATTTTCAGTACTGATGATCAGCTCAAAAAGGGTAAAGCCAACCTGCAAATTAAACAAGAACACTATGAAGAGATGGAGATCTTCAAGGGTAAGCTCCTTAAGATAGGAAAAATCTATTCACCTGAAGATAGACAAGCTTTTGTTGCTTTGTGCCAATAATTTCATGATGTATTTGCTTGGGAGTATTCAGATTTGAAAGGATTTGATCCCCATATTGCTCAACATACAATTGAATTAGAACCTAACACCAAGCCAATAAGGTAGAAACAAAGGCCTTTGAATCCTAAACTTGAGCCTCTAATGATTAAAGAGTTGACTAAACTAGTTGAGGGGGGTATTGTTTTCCCTATCAAGCACACCTCGTGGGTTTCCAATCTTGTACCGATTAGAAAGAAAAGTGGTGAGATAAGGCTCTGTGTAGACTTTAGGGATCTTATCCTCTCTAAAAGACCACTAGCCACTGCCCTCCATGGAACGAATCTTGCAAGATGTTGCTGGTTCTGAAAGGTTTTCCTTACTAGATGGTTTTTCAGGATATAATCAGGTGTTGGTTAAAGAGGAAGATCAGTTTAAGATAGCTTTTACAACTAAATGGGGCACCATGGCATACAAAAGGATTCCTTTCAGTTTGTCCAATGTTGGTGCCACGTTCTAGAGAGCTATGGACATGGCATTTCAAAGCTTGATCAACAAGATTATACTGATTTACCTAGATGACATCACAATTTATTCTAAGAATGCTGATGAACATCTGTTACATCTCAGACAAGTGTTTGAAAAATGAAGAGTTCGGTGTCTCTCTCAATCCAAAGAAGAGTATCTTTGTTGTCCACGAGGGGAAACTATTAGGACACATAGTGTCAAAGTAGGGAATCACTATTGACCCTGAAAGAGTCAGAGCCATACTTGAGTTGCCGCTGCCTAATCACAAGAAGGGCCTACAGAGCTTTCTGGGCCAGATCAACTTCCAAAGAAGATTCATCCCTAATTTTGCAACTCTGTTACAGCCTTTAACAACTATGTTAAAGAAGAATGTCGTCTTCAGTTGGACAAAGGATGCCGAGAATAGTTTTGAAAAGGTCAAGGATGCCTTAGCAGTAGCTCCCATGCTGGTAAATCCTAATTTTTCCAAATATTTTTATCTGTATGCTTATGGTAGCACAAGTAATATCTTTGTAATATTGGTTCAAAAAAATGAAGATAATTTAGAACAACCAATAGCTTTCTTCAGCCAAGGTTTGGTCGACTATGAATAGAAATACTCCTTTGTAGAGAGACACGTTCTTGCTATGATCAGAAGCCTTAAGAAGTTCAAGCCTTTGGTCTCTCATAATAGAATTCATATCATGGTGGCACACTCAAGTGTGAAAGAATTCTTATTGAATAAGGATCTGAATGAAAAAAGAGCAAGATGGGTTACCAAGGTCATGGAGTATGACATAGACATCAAGACCACCAAACTAGTGATAGGTAGAGGCCTTTGTGAGCAGCTTGCTTTAGGGTTGAGTAGTGAAAGTGAACTGGAAAAGGATGTCATGCTTTCCAATTCAAATGAGCCTTGGAATGCTCAGGATGATGTGCCCATAGGGATAACTAATTGGGTCCAAGATATGACCCAATTCTTACAAACTGGTCAATGCCCATTAGGTTTGAACAGAGCCAAAAGAAGATACTTTAGACTATAATCCATACCATATGTACTAATGGGAAAATTTCTTTTTAAGAAAGATCTGAATGGTGTCCTATTAAGATGCATTCACAGTGACCAAATTGAAAGAGTGCTTCATGAGTTTCATGACAAAGCTACAGGAGGTCACTTTGCTCCCAAAACTACTGCCTGGAAGGTCATGAGAGTTGGTTACTATTGGCCCAGCTTGTTTAAGGATGCATATGCCTGGTCAAGAAAGTGCATCAAATGTGCTCTATTTTTAGGAAAGGAAAGGCTGCCTGCTATGCCCCTGCATCCAATTCAAGTGGAGCAGCCCTTCATGAGACGGGGCATTGATTTCATCAGTCCAATAAACACACCTTCCAGTGCTAGTCATAAGTGGGTGCTCATAGCCACTGATTATTTTACAAGGTGGACAAAAGCGGTTGCATTGAAAGAAGCAAAGGAGTCTTCGATCTTGAGCTTCTATGAAGACATAGTCACCACATTTGGAATGCCTAGCTCCATCATCTCTGATAATGCCCTTGCATTTGTGGGATTAAAACTGACTGATTGGGCTGTCAAGCATGGCATTCATTTGAACACCTCCTCAAATTATTACCCTCAAGGTAATGGTTTAGCTGAAAGCACGAACAAGAACCTCATCAAGATCATCAAAAGAACCATAGAAGATAGCCAAAGGACTTGGCCCAATAGTTTAAAGAATGCACTTTGGGTAGATAGAGTGACCCCTAAGAGATCTATTGGCAATTCACCATATATGTTGGTTTATGGTAAAGAGGAAAGATTTCCCCTATCTGTGGAGCTTCCCGCTCTAGACATTGTTCACCAGTTGGAGGTGCTTGAGGGACAGGACCCAATGTCTGTAAGGTATCCAGAGCTCATGGAGCTCAAACAATCAAGGGACAGAGCAATGAAAACTTTGGAGGATCATCAGCTCCAGACAAAGAAGACATTCGACAAAAAGGCTACGGCAAAACCTTTTAAAGAGGGAGACCTTGTGCTCAGGTGGGATGTTCTTAGAAGAAGACCAGGCCATCACACCAAGTTCGATAACATGTGGACTGGTCTGTTTGTTATCACAGGCTATAAAGAGCATAATGCTTATCAACTGGCTACAACAGAAGGAGATTCGCTTCCTATCCCAGTCAATGGGATACACCTTAAACCTTGCTTTCGAGCCTGATAAGTACCTTTCTTGTACATATCTAGTTAGGTTGTATGTTTTCAATAAGTGCTTTGCACTATGGTTCATTAGTCTTTTGTTTTGTTCCATCTCCTGAATGTTGTTTTAATACGGTATTTTATTTTTTCTCTGTCGTTTTCCCCTATTTTGTTTTTGACAACCCGTTGTGTCCTGTGAGTCGCATGTGTATTGCAACCATGTGCCAACTGATGTTTATGTGTTCTCTGAGTTTTCTAATGACTCCATGCCCAATGGATAAGTATAGTCACTGGTTCTCATGTTTAGCAGGAAAACATCCTGCAAAGGTCCCCAGAATTGTTGCCCCTTTTTCACCTACAGTTAAATAAGGCAAGACGATCATATGTTAGATCTTCAGAGGCTAGTGGAGCATTCGCCCTAGGGCCAGAGTCATTAATCTGATGTCAAGTCATAGGGAACTCAGTGAAGAAGCCTGCCAAAATTAGGTTCGACAAGAAAACCTACTAAGGACAGAATCACCAAGACCCTGAGAGTGTCATGGCGAGTGTATTTCATACTCAGGTCTCTATCGACAAGACAAGGTCATTGTTCAGGCAACTAAGAATCTCCAGCATTGGCATGAGGATCCCCCTCGGAGTAAGGTCTTGGCGAGGTCGAAAGGTCTCACCGAATGACGGCCGAGAGATACGCATATCGGCGGGAGCTTTTATCATCGCGGAGATGTCTTGGCGAGTACTAAGAGTCTTGCCGACAGAGCACAAAAGGAACCCCTCGACTTAACTAAGGGCAGCGTTGGCAAAGGATATCGCCTTCGGTAGAATGTCTTGTTGAAGGATAGGTGTCATGCCGAGGAGATCAAATAAGGTGGCATCGACATAAGTCTCACTGAAAATAGAGGTTTCGGCATAACATTTCGGGCTCAATAGGAAGTCTTTGTGACCATTCATTGTCCTGCCAATGATGTGATGTCTTCGGTATGATTCTAGGCGGCAGATGGACATTTCGGGAAAGGTAAATGAAGTCGCCCGGAGGTCTTAGCGAAGGCGAAAGTCTCGCCGAAAGGAAGCACAGACCTCAATTAAGAATATCTCGGTAGGAGTCCCGCTGAAACAAGGAATCTCGGTGTGACTATGGGGACTTTACGGGAATGTCTCGCCGACATTCAGTGTCTCGCTAAAAGGGGAAAAGAACTCAGAAAGAGTCATAGAGCTCGGTATAGAGTCCTGGCGAATAGAGACGGTCTTATCGACTACAAGGGGGGTCCCACCAAAATATAAAGGGCTCGCCAACTGATGATGTCGCCTAGAGGTCATGCTGACAGCAGGAAGTCCTGGTGGCATACGAGGTCTTGTCAGCAAGAGTCTTGCCAAACAATGAAACCTTCAGAACAAAGAAAGAGTTCGCTGAAGGAAATGGGGTCTACAAGAGGTCTTGGCGATGATAACAAGTCTTGGCGACAAGCACAGGTGATGGCAAGGATTTTAACTTCGGCATATGTCTTACTGAAAGATAAGGGAACCACCAAAGATAAAGGAAGGGCTTCGCCAGGACTTGAGGCTTTTGCAATAGCATCTCGGTGACCGTCAAGGGTTATGTCGATGATATTTCAATGAGGGTGTCTTCGGCGTAGCGAAAGGAGTTCGGGAAGACCTCTTCTTGTCTGGCAGGAGTCTCAGCGACTGAGAGGAGGAGCTCGGGTAGAATGAAAATGGGGTCAGCAGGATGTCTCATCAACCAAGCAAGTTTTCTGAACTCAAAGCAAGCTTTTGGCAAAGCAGGGAGACTTCGATATGGAGTCTCGGTGAATGGAGATGTCTTGGCGATGAAAGCATATGCCGATATGACAGAAGAGGAATCGGTATGATCATTAGGGCTTGCTGAGAGCTCTTAGCAATGGCTCCATGTCTTGCTGACGCTTGCGAGAAGATTTACCCCATCGGGGAGACACGATTAGTGTCTCACTGATATGCGGTTCAACAGGAGATTTTTGACCACCCAAACGATCTGCGTGGAGTTCACTCAGCCAGTTAGAGAGATCTGAGGGTCAACCATGGCAGTTTGAAAGGGCATTAATAGGATGAGGGGCAACGTGTCTCTGTTACAGGATCAGATCATTCATGGTGCTGCCGAAGTAGCTCAATTGGACACGACAGAGGAATGAATGCAGTGGTTGCAGAAAGATCAGAGGACTTCTTTGAGAATGTTTCTTCACCGACATCAACAACAGGGACACACAGGGATGCAACATTTAATTCGATCAATATCTTGGTGAAAATCCTATCCCAAATCAAGATATTTTTGTAAGCCCTAAGGGGCCGACATATCAGTTTGTATATAAGGCATTTTTTGCCTTTTTGGTATAGTTCTAATTACACACTCTGAAGAGTTAGTGATTTTTTATTCAATCCTTTCTCAATCAATGTATGTTTTTTTGTAACTCAACTAGAATCCTGAATACAACACAGAGTTTACCTTGGAAGTTTGTGTTCATGTTTGTATTGATTCTCATTTCTGTATCTTTTTTTTGAACAATGCAAGTCTTTAACTGTGTTTTATAATTCTGTATTCATATCTTAGAGCTGTGAGATTAATCTTTCCTTCCTGAGATGTGTATGTGGGCCAAACCTATTAGGACTAAAGCATTAAGTCTGAAAGAAGTTGCTCTGAGAATAGCAATTAGGCCTTCAAGTGTATGTTCTTCTTGTGTTCATTTCATGATTTCTCACCAGTTCGGTGTATCACCCTAGTGTAGTCCTTTAATTTATGTATCTCTTCCCTCTTTCCTCTCAAAGAAACAATAGTTTGGGTGATACCAAAAGGAAGTCGGCCTTCTCCAGAGGTTCATTTCAGCTATAGGTGACCCACAGCCTTGAAATGATCCCATGTTGCTCTAGAATGCTCAATTTTTTGTAAAACTTTGCACAGGGTGCAATTCTAGGTGACAAGTACTACAAATGTTTTGTGATGAGTTGTCCATCCAAATAGTTAATCTGCAAAATGTTTGACCTTCCATTGATCTAGACAAGAAATTACACAACCTTTTTCTTTAGCTGTACATAATTACCACCGTTAATGGATCTTTGAATAATGCTTTAGTTCAAGTCAAATGGCCTATCCAATATTAACTTGGCAGTTTACTTTCCCATTACCTAGGAGAGAATTCAAAGGGGATTTGCAGCAAGATTATGAATTGTCCCATAGTGAGAAGGGTGAATCTTTAAGAACGGTTTTGTTAGGAAAATTATGGATTACTTTGCACTAAATTTGGTGAGGTAGTTTTTTCCTACCTTCTTAATGCAACACCCAAAATAGAGGCCTTCTGATAAGGAATTCGTGAATATCAACAAATATTTTAAGCTCAACCCATTTATTTTGAAAATTATGGAAATAAAACAACCTCCAAGATTGATTTTTACAACTATAAAGTTGTCATAGTTATTGAAAAAAGATCCAAGAGGTTGTATCACTTTGTTTCTACCTGGAGACTACCCTTTCTCGTCTCTTACCAACTGTGGGATGATCCATATTTTGAGGTGGCTGCTAGTCTAGGATGCTTGATTCTTCTGGGTCTGAAGTTTGGTGGAAATTTTATTTACTTGAATGTCAGTTTACCAGCTGTGATGATCCAATATTTCATGTTTTTGGAAGATTTGTTCCTGCCATGTATCGGTTCTAGAAGTAATTTAACATGAGTGGACTGTTGTTTCAATTTTACTTTGCTGCCCCTATTGTATTTATCATTGAAACTCTCGCTATGTTTGGTTGTCAGTTCTATCTATTGGTTTTCTTGTTGATTGTATGATTTTTTTAAAAAAATTAATAAAGTTCTTTTTCCAATAAAAAAACATGGAAACACTAAATAAATCGACAAGGATAGCAAGGGAAAGGGGGCATGGATGATGAGGGAAATCATAGGCTAGGAGTAAGGGGTCAAAATAACATGAAAAAACACAAAAATGGGATTAGACTAAAATAGACAAAAAAAAAAGAAAAAGTAAAAACAAAGTTATAGAGCATGCAATTTCCATAATAGGTTGTTGAAGAAAGTGTGATAAATAAATACAATGGCATCTATATAGATCATGAATTGTAAATGAAACTCCATATTAAAAAGGAAGAAATATCAATATTTGACTCAAGGTCATTAATATTTTTCCTTATAATTATACTTATTTGTATAAAGTGATCAAAGAAACTAGTCACTATACACCAACAAAGCAAACTAGGCTAACACAAATATGAAGAAATGAAAATAGAACTAGGATCAAACACATCTATATACTGAGAATGTTGTGAGGACTTGGGTGATATTCACTTATAGACAATCATTGTAGGAAGTGTTTGTCTACATCATCAATCGTAATGATATGCAATGAATTTATAAATGGAATACATTAAGCATAATAACTTATATATGATAATGGCATTGTAGGTGCTATGATATATCATGTATGTTGGTTCACATCTAGATATATTATCTTAGCAACCACAAGACATTTGAAGAAAAACTCACAACCACATATGTGTTTAACATTAATAAAGCATGGTTGACAATGCAAGAGCACATGTGATAGCGCTACAGTTTAAGGAACATGATATGAGGGTAGAATAATGCCTAGAGAATCGAACTATATACTATGTTGGGACGTAAATCTATAGTGTCATTTTTTCTAGTTGATTCTCTTTATTTTGAATGGTCACTTCATATGTATTTGGGGCAATTAATATGTCTATATTTTAAAAAAAACTCAAAAAAACTCAACAATCCTCACCCCAACAATGTGAGGCTACCACCAATTTCGATGCAACTGCACTCACACACAGTTTTCATAGAAATATGACAAGTCTTGTATTGACTAGACTTCACAGACTTGCCAAGCAAAACAAAGGCAGGCTTCAGTAGATAGAAAACAGAGTAGACATTTCCTTATCAGTCACATTTTTGCAGCGGTCACTACACGACAGTTTACTTGTGTAAATTGTCTCCACTAATTGACTCGACTTGCCAGACTTGCCAAGTAAACGATGGCATCATGGCAGCCTTACAAAATAGACTATCAATAATTTCGATCCACTCACACAGATTTTTTAGACTTGCCGTATAAACGAAGGCAGCCATGATAGCTGCGTTATAAAAGTAGAATAAACATGAAATTGAAGATCTAACTTTTCTGTTGCCATCAAAAATTAGAAAAGACATGTTCATTTCTTTTTTTAAATCTGACCTTCTAAGGCATGTAATATCTCCTAACCGATCAACTTTAACTATTTCTTTCTACAAACCAACTTCTTTAGGTTATGGTAAATGTTCTTTTTAGTAATGGTTTGCTATATCAAATTATTGCAACAGTTAACATGAGACAAATCACTAACCAAGGTCTTTATGATCATGATAATGTTCTACTACTACTTCCATATTTTACTAAGAAACTTGGTCAATATTCTATTACAACCTTAAATTTATGTACACATTCTCTGTTGAAAACATTATAATTTCATATTATAATATTCAGATCACAAATGGAAAAGATAAACTTTAATTATTCTAGATAAACATGACACTTTAAAACATAAATATTAATTTTCTTAGTTATACATAAAGTGACGGCCTATAATAAATTAGTGCTTTTCTAAGACAAATTTTATTATAAAGAAAATGCATTGTCAAGTGTCCCAATGAAAAAATAGATATGTCTCATATCTTCACATCAACTTAATTTTATCAAGTGTTATATTTTCCAACTATTGGTCTCTTCCTCCATTAATACATGCAAGAATCACATTGAAAAATGTAAACTTCTCACCAATCAAGCCATTAAAATAGGAGAACAAAATTCAATCAACTATTAAACTTGTTACCAAATTATAATTTCTTAACATCCATCAAAGAAATTTGTTTATCTCACATGAATCAATCCACATAATTCAGTTTCATTTACATACAAAATAATAGGATAGAAATTGAAGTCTTTAAACCAAACCAATTTCAATTTTTATGTTGAGAATTGAGCAAATGATAGACACAAACCTGCATGACATCCCTCCCTAGGCTACACCATCATTTTTTTTGTGTATAAATGATTGCATTTGGCTTTTACCAAATTGTATTTTATTAGCATCCAAAAAATCTATTCCCTCATATCACATGAATCAATCCACCAAATTCAATTCAATTGAAGAACAAAGAAGATGATAGAAATTTAAGAATTCAAACCAAGCTATGGGGGAAATAATAATCGACTACTTTTGGTGCCAAACCAAATGATCTTTTAGGAAGAAAAGGGTTAGTAGTGAAGTGGTGGTGGAATACTAATACTTCAGTAGGTAGCAATATTGAAGGTTCCATCATTTCAAAACCTCTCACCATCCCAAACATCAAAATATGGAAGGGTATGAAGTCAATGGAGCAGGTTGGTGCTAGATTGTAAGGTGATGTGGGATAAATGTTACCATATTGGAATGATATGTGCCCATCATTATATATCCCATGTCATAGCATACAAATATAAGGTATATTGGTCTCTACCACTGAGGATCCATGTGAATATGAATTTTGAGGAATTTATCACTGTTTGTGTTGGTTTAGAAAGTCAATAACTGATTCATCTTTGCATCAATCATGCATTAGACTTCATTGATAACTAGACAATTATCTTGACTTATTCCAAGCTTGTAATATTATCTCTATCATCCCAGGAAACTCTATAATCAACAGATACTAACGTACCATGTCATACTCATCTAATGTAGGTGGAGGAGATGAAAGTATAAATATGTATTCTTCTTTCTAGGAATGTAAGTTACTTCCCAAATTCATATCCCCCTCCACTATCCATTCAATGGTTGTCTTGATAGAGATGGAAGACTAAGTCCATCTTGTTGCACATGTTGAGTATCTTCTATATCAACACAAACTCCACCCTCCAAAGAAGTACTTTCAAGTGCATAATTAGATTCATGTACCACTGGTTTAGGTGTTGAAGAATGTAATTCCCCTATTGCAAGAAAGTTGTTTTCCATTTCTAGCTCTAAAACAACTCTCAAGAGACATGAATATAATTTAGACTGCAGAAGCATCATCATGTGTATTGAATTGAAATTTGTCAATAGAATACATGTCCTCCATAAGTGCATAATAATTAAGTGGTCATATACATATCCTCTTGAATTCTATTGTGATGTTTGTAATAATCAATTATTTTTAAATTACTTGCTACCAAGTACTAACAATTTTGTTTTCTTAATTTCAATATTGGGAAACTTGGCTAGCCACGCTCTTCTTTCATATTTGAAATATGATTTGAATATAAGAAAAATATTTGTATCCAATGGTTGTAATTTGTGTGAAGTGTGAGTAGGAAATGTTATCAATTTAATCCTAATGACCTTGCCTACTAGATTATCATTATAGCAACATGGCTTCCATGGCCATAAAAAAATAAACAAGTTTTGATTTGTTGGTGATACACCACCTATAAATGATCTAGAAAACTGATGCAACCAATTCAAAAATAATTTGTAATTCATCCATGCACTTGGGGTTGGGCAACCATGCAAGAAATTTCTTCACAACCAACAATATAATTTTTTTAGCTTTTTTAGCTTTGAATAGATAGAAATATAATATGCTTTGACTAACCATATTCTTTCAATACAAATGATAATACACTCCCTAATCTTTGTTACATGATGTAGGAAACACTTTGGCTACCTCTTGGTCAACACATGCATTGCTCCATTTGTGTTTTCTTGAATTCCATTTTCATCACAATTCTATATTCTTTGAGGACCATATGGATTAGCAGTGTAAGACTTGGGTAGTGTTGTGTAAAATATAGACATGACTATTGGCTTGCGGTTTAGTGCTCTATCTCTATCAAGGCCTTCCACTATCCTCAATGTGAGTTCAGGATGATGCCTTTTAAAAATAGTCCACCATGACTTACAAGACAACCCATCATTAAATGGGTTGGGTCATGTTTGGAATATTCATGCTACTTCCTTGAAATTGATAATCTCAATCTTGTGGCCTATTGTAGCCATTTATTTACATTGTTTGATAATAAATGCCTCTTCTTTTGCACTCAAAACTAGAAGAGGTCCTTTCTTTGAATTAGAAGTAATACCACCTAACCAATTGGAGTGTGGTGGTAGAGATTCCCTATAAATCTTGGTTGCACTCCTTATTGAGATCATATTATCCCTGAAAAATCTCTAATAGTTGAATCTATGTCTTCTTGGGTTCACTCATATCACACTATAATATTCTTGGTTCTAATAGTTGCATTTACTTGAACAACTAATTGAACTTGTTGAGAAGTGGCCTCGTCAACATGTTGAGTTTCTTCCTCTAGTGAAAACACACTCCTATTTTGTATAGAAGAAGTGTTATCCTTAATCTCTTTGTGTCACTTTGGGTCTGAATTTGGGTCGTGTTCTTTATTTTCAAATATATAAAATAAATAATGTATTGAATTTTAGAAACTAAAGTAGCTCATATTGAGCACTAATGGATAAATTAGATTGTTTGAACAAGCACCCTTCAACATCAATTTTAAAATTTATAAGCTTTTGAATATTTTTAGTATAAAGTAAGAAGAAATTCTTAAAGCCTTGAATTGGACATTCCAAAAATAGATAAGATGCCTTTGAAGATTATAATAATCATAAAGAACCAAAATAAACCAAGCCGACAACAAATATATAAAAGCCAAAAAATAGAAACGAAGTAATGTATGATGATCTCACCTTCCATTTTAAACCATACAAAGGATTGAAGTGAAGAAATGCCCTTTCAATAATAGAATACAAATATTATCGAGGCCCCATACTGGAACACCCTATCTTGTGGGGTCCACATGGACTGCTACATGAGACAAAGGACCTTTTTTATAGTGTAATGAGGTGGATAGTTAAGCATATCTATTAAATTGAACAACAAATAACAACATTCAATTTGAATGGTTTGAGCATATTAAGTAGGAATGAAAACAAATTTACAATATGTTTCAAAAATAATAAAACCTTTGATTTATACCATTTTTGTTACCATTGAAGTACTAGTTTGTAATTATAGTTTGGTAGATCATAATGGTGGATAAATATAATATTTATTTGTAATTTGATTTTCATGATTTTTTTTTTATAGTATTTCAATTTGATAGTTTTATATTTACTAAAAAATGAGAATGTCACTTGAACTTATACTAATGTAATGTTTGTTTTGTAAATTAAATTCTCTAACATCTTTCCTAATGTAGGGTTTAGAGTTTAAATAAGTTTGGCCATAGAATATGGCATACATATCTTTCTCCTTTGAACCTACGGATAATACCATCTCATTACTATATTAGCCATCGTAGTGTATAGTTTTGTTGTCTGTTTACAATTTATATAGGTTTGGCAATAGAAGATTATGTGTATATTTCTTTGTTGAATCTACAAATAGTAATATCTTATTACTATATGAGGTATAGTAGTAGCAATTTGTCATGTATTAAATTTTCTCCATCATTTTTTTGCTATGTGAGGTTTACAATTTAAATAGATTTTGCATATTTGTGTTTGCCACTTGGAAATTAAACACAATTTCATTGATAAATAAAAGACATATCTCAAATGATCAACATAAAACTTTTTTGTGTACAATCAACATAAAACTTGAAATTGATTTGGTTGAATGCTTGTTTAGTTTGAATTCTTAGATTTACAAATCATATCAAGCAAATAAACATTTATAGTATATAAAGATTATAAGCATTTACAATGCAGTATGAACTTACAATTGATTGAATATAATAGTGCCAATTTGAATAGATAGTAGTATCCAATTTGAATTATGTTGGAAGTTTTTCAATGGGTTGCAAGAAAATTGGACTATAAAAATGAATGTATTTGTAGTAAAATAAAGGAGGACCCGATGTTGATTTGTGCACTTTCATTTGACTGGTTGAATGCGAATTGTGTGGATTGGTTCATTTGAAATGAAGAGATGGATTTGATGGATGTTTAAAATTTTGAACTATGTAATACATTTGGCATTTGATTGATTTGGTTGAATGCTTGTTTGGTTCAGTATCTTAAATTTTGTCGTCTTGTTTTGAAGGCTTGATTGGTGAGCCTTACACATTTGAGTTTGTTGCTTGTAGGTATTCATGAATTGATTGTAGTAGTTGGGCAAATATCTCTTGATAAAATTAAGTTGATGACAAGATATGATACATATTTGTTTGTTTGATGGGACACTTGGCATTGCATTTTGTTTATGAAGGACTTTATATTAGACTAATAGTAATTTATTTTGGATGGTCGCTTCATGTGTATCCAAGACAATTAATATATGTCATATATATCTGAAACAATTAAGGTCTATCTTTTTCATCTCTGGATTTAATACATTTATATGATTTTATAATCTTTTAAGTGGATAATGTGTATAATTTATGTCAATTTGAAATATTGACAATTGAAATTATATGTGTCCTATCTCTAACATATATTATAAATAAATAATAAGTAAATAATAAACAAATAATTTATGACAAGCCTTGTGTTGACAGACTTGCAAAATAAACAAAGGCAGCCATCAGACGTGCGTTATAAATCCGGAAAAGATTGCCTCTAAGTCAAGTGAATAGGTAGAAAACAAGTGCTCACCATTAAATGTTGTATATTTAATTCTAGTTGTCCATTTTTGCAGCGGTCAGTACACGGCAAATTACTTGTGGAAATTGTCTCCAGTAATTAACTGGACTTGCCAAGTAAACGATCCAACTTTAGATTTGCCATCACCTAAGAATTTAGATACACAAAAGATCCAACTTATCTATTGAAAATTTTATAAGACTAAGCTAATCAAACTTTTGGATGGATAAGCAAATATTATAAGTGTTGAACGATAAGGCATCCGATACAAAAGTAAACGAAGGAAGGCTATCAACAATTTCGATCCACACAAACAGACTTTTTATGGAAATATTCACTAGACTTTCAGACTCGCCGTATAAATGAAGTCAGCCGTGAGATCTGCGTTATAAAAGTAGCATAAGCATGGCATTAAAGTCATGAATTAAACATCTAACTTTTCTATTGATTAGATTTTCCATCGAAAATTAGAGAAGACTATTCTGATTTTTATGGAGATCAAATATTGTAAGTGTTAGTTTTCCTCTTATAGAAATATAGATGATATGTTTTTTTTAAATTAAGAAAATGTGAATAGAAAATTGTTTTGGAAAATTAAAAATGTCTATTCATATGTTTTTCTGAAAATTAGAGAAGTTTATTCATACTGTTTAATAGAAAGAATTTATTATAAATGTTAATTTTTTTATTTTTATTTTTAAATATGAGAAGATGTATATTTTTATTGACAAGAATAGTAAGAATATTAAAATTATTTATTTATCTGATCACTTAATTTTTTCAATATAATTAATTGCAAACTTGTTATATTCTTATAACTCTATAAAAAATGAGAAAATACATTTTATTTATTGATTAAATTCCTAAAAAATATTGTTGATAATTATTGAGTTCTCCAATCACATAATGACTTTTGAATGAATTATAGTGGAATCAAAGAAGTGTCTTGAGAGCAACAGTTAACCTCTACCTTGCAAGCCTAAAACCCTATACATCTCATCCAATGTACCTTGCAAGTCATTATGATACCAAACAAAAAATCATGAGAAAAGTTGTACACCCATCCTAACCCTACAAACCTAGCCATAAAAGCATCATAAACAAATTCGACGTCTATAATGTGTGCAAAGCATAAGAAGGGCCAAACAACATTGGTCAACAATAGTGAAAATCAAAATGATGGTGATACCCCTCTATCACTCCCTTGTATCAATGCATTCCCCTCTTTAAAGGTTCCTTTAGTAAAAGCATATATGCTTCTACTATTATTGAAGTTTCAAACCCTAACCCTAAATATCAACACACTCCTAACACTCTACTTTGAGAAATGACAAAGATTTTCACATATATCATGAATTTTTAACCATGGATCATTAAAACTAATATTAGGCATACTTATTTTTTAGAATATTTTATCACATATTTTATTTATTATGATTATTAATTAAGATTAATTATAATTTAGGCACATGTTTTCCATAATACATATTATTAATTTTGTAGGTGAGTAACTAGATTTATGAATATAGTGTTATTTGGGAAGGAGTAAATAGAAGAAAAGATCAAGCATCCTCTTAATAGTATCTAAGGAGAAAAACTACAAGGGGACTTGCAAGACATTAGGTCTAGGGGTGATGAGATTGCAACTACCTCATTTTATTATCACTACATATCTTCTTTTTCCTTTGAAAACATAGGGCTTCATTTTCCCAAACTCTCGAATCACTAATTCCCAAATTATTCGATAACAATCCATATTGAGCTCTACAAACATAGAGCTCCATCAAGTTGTCTTTTGAGCCTCGCAAGGGTATAATTCTTGATCACAATCTCATAAAATCGCTGGACAACAATCCATATTGAGCTCAACACCAATTCCCTTACCTGCCTCCAAAAATCAAACTTCACAATATATGTATTCTTGAAATCCATTAGCATCAACAAAGAAAACAAGAAAGAAATAAAAAACGCTTTTCATTCAAAGCATCATCTCAAAGTGAGAAGGTGACTTGATATGATGGAAATCCCTCCATCCTCCGGTGCCACCAACCTCCAGTGTGACATGCAAGAAACTAATCAATGATTTTCCATGGCAACATGTTCAAGTTCATCTTTCTTCTTTATTTCATAAATATTTGAAGATCCATAGATAAAATTGATGAACTCATCTATAAGATATTCAAAAAAAAATTAATGTTTTGGAATGCACTTTCTTGAACACTGATAATAAAAAAATAGACTACTTGATTAGCCTCCTGAATGATTGATAGATTGCATACATATTCCACTATGAAAGCTACAATTGAAAAACTCAGACTTTCCATGATATCATAGATTTGCAATGATGGAACACTAGCACCTTGTCCCATGATCAAAATATTAAGAATCTCTACCACCAAATTAAGCTTAGTCCAAGGAATGTCCTCCTTGAAATTGAGCAACTTCTTAAAGTAATCCTTGAAGGTAAAGTTGAGTTCTCGAGTGGGGAAATAAAATATGTATTATGATGTATTGCCTCTCCATAAAGAAATGACACCATAATCCTTGATTGTTTGGCCAAAATAATATCCCATGTCTTTGTATGGCTCAGAGAGTCGACCAGACTTCAACACTTCATCCTAATTCTGGATTAACAGCTTGACACCTTCTATGAGAGCAACCACAATTTTGGAAACAGTGACAGAAGCACCTTCTATCAAAGAATCAATCATGAGACCTTTCACACCTTTCTCAAAAAATCTCTGCGGGCTTAATCTCTATCTCCCATTGAACCAAAGTATTAATTTTCCAACAGTTTGCACTCGTATCCCATATGCTTTCCTATATTTTAAGAAGCAAAAGTTGTGTCATTTACTGTGAAACATTCTTGTTGAGAATTGTGTCTCAACCTTGCAAGCCTTTTTTCAGAAAATTTTAGAATTTGTTTGTGGTAGTTCTCCACATGTTTATGTGTTGGAAAAAGTTGTATGAGTTGTTAAAAATGTTCCTTGTCCCTATTAGAATATAGGAGGGTTGTTTTTAGAGTATAAACAACTCATTGTATGAATTTAATGGGGGTCTAAACTAGAGGACAAAATTATGGACGAAAATGTTATTTTAACTTGGTTGGTTTCCCATCTTGGAAGTTACAAGTGACAAGTGGGTAACATGTGGCATGGTTGTTTTGCCCATGGTTTTGTAAAACCACAAATGGTTTCCAGATTGTAAATCACTATAAATGGAGGGCTTGGGGAGGTGTTTGAATCATTGAGTTCGGTTTGCAAGACTGAGTGCTAGAAGGAGTCTCTTCGAGTCCGAGTTTGAGTTGTGGTGATGCGCTCTTGTAAGAACTTGCATTGCAAGTGTATTGTAATCTTTTGATTTGATAATACATTGTGCGAGTTTTGGAGGGTGGGGTTTTTCTCCTGGAAGGGTTTCCCCATGGTAATTACTGTGTTATGTGTATATTGTGATATTTCATTCATGCATGTTTATTTGTCCATTGAAATCTCTGTAATAGTTAGTTGAATTTGCATAATCGTCCTCTCAATATTAGCATAGGAAGCGATTTTGTGCACCTTTGCTTCCTTACAAGTGGTATCAGAGCCTGGCTAGTTTTGGTTCTATTTGTTGGGTACAGGGTTTTTTGAGCTAATCAAGGTTTGAGTGGGAGCTTGTGCAGAATATTTTATTTTCTGTATTGCAGGATTGTAAAGATGGCAAGCACGTTGGGGAGAATTGATGTAGAGAAGTTTTCTGGCACAAACTTTGAGATGTGGAAGCTAAAGATGGAAGATCTGTTAATTGATCAAGATCTATGTGATGCGGTGGATGAGAATACGCTGAGGCCCGCAGATCCAACTTTAGCTGCACAATATGATGTAATGGATAGAAAAGCTAAAGGTCTCATAAGATTGTGTCTTACAGAATCAATTCTGATTAATGTCGATGAAGAATCTACTGCAAAGAAGCTTTGGAAGAAGCTAAGTGAGATCTATCAAGCGAAATCACTTGTGAACAAGATTTTCTTGAGGAAGAAGTTGCATTCCTTGAGAATGGAAGAAGGTGGATGAATTTCTAAGCATCTAGAAAGATTTAATATGTTGGTGACTCAGTTGACCTCAGTTGGGGTGAAAATGGATGAAGAAGAAAGGTGCCAAATCTTGCTATGTTCGTTGCCAGACTCATGGGATAGCCTCGTCATGGCTATAGGGAGCACTTCAGTTGTCTTGAAGATGGAGGACATTGTTGGTTCTCTACTTTCTGAGGAGATGAGAAGGAAGGTCTCTCTGAATGCCAAAGAGGCTTTGAGTGTTTGAGGAAGACCAAAAGAAAGAGGCAAGAACGAAAAAGCAGCATGGCCATTCTAAGTCCAAGAATAAGGGGAGATCAAAATCTCCTGGTAAGTCCAAGGCAATATGCTAGAATTGTGGCAAACCTGGACACTTCTGAAAGGACTGCAAAGAGGAGAAGAAGAAGAAGCAAGATTCTGATTCTGAGTCTAAGAAGGAAGATGGAGATGCTTTCATTGCAGCCTTGGCCACTCATGCAGGTGACAATGCATGGTTGATAGACTCAGGTGCATCTTTCCACATGACTCCTAATAGAAACTGGTTTAGTAAGTATGAAAATTTTGATGGTGGTAAGGTGTATTTGGGTGATAACTCTGTTCTTGATATTGTTGGTCATGGAAGTATTCATGTGAAATTTTCTGATGGTAGAATTAGAAGATTTGATGGTGTCTTGCATATCCCGGGACTAGCAAGAAATTTGTTATCTGTTAGCAAACTCATAGATGCGGGTGTGCATGTACAGTTTTTTGAAGCAGGTGTGAAAATGGTGAGAGGTGCTATGGTAATAGCAAGAGGAAGCAGATTAGGTACATTGTACCAGCTTGATGCATGCACAGTTGAGTGCAATAGTACTTCTGATAAGATTTGAAAAGGACTACTTTGTTGGAGAAGGAGAGGGTTTCTCTTTCAACAGATGGTCGTGGTTTTTGGGTACCCAAGGGTGCTCTATCTACCAAATCAAAGTTGCCTGTAGAGAAGACCATGTTATGGCACCAAAGACTTGGCCACATAGGTGAGAAGGGTCTACGGACCTTGAAAAATAAAAACCTTGTTGATGGGTTGAATGACTGCAATCTTGAGTTCAATTTTTGTGAGCATTGTATTTATGGTAAAAAAAATCATATTCAGTTTTACTCGAGTTCTCATAAGTCTTCATGTATTTTGGATCTTATCCATTCAGATGTATTTGGTCCAGTTGATGTTTCTTCTATTGGTAGATCAGTTTATTAAGTTTCTTTCATTGATGATTTCAGTAGAAGAACATGGGTTTATTTTCTTAGGAGTAAAGCTGAAGTTTTCAGTCGTTTCAAAGAATTTAAAGCAATGGTTGAGTTGCAGACTGGAAAGAAGATAAAGTGTTTGAGAGCTGATAATGGTGGTGAATATTGCTCTAATGATTTTGACACATTTTGTAAAGATTGTGGTATTAAAAGAGAGAAGATGACTCTGTATTCTCCACAACAGAATGGAGTTGCAGAAAGAATGAACATGACCTTGATGGAGAAGGCTAGGAGTATGCTGAGTGGAGTTGGACTGGAACAAAAGTTCTGGGCTGAAGTTGTTGCCACTACCTACTACCTGATAAACAGGTCTCCTACATCATCTCTTGTTGATAAGACGCCAATGGAAGCGTAGTCGGGCCACAAGCCTTCACTTAGACATCTGAGAGTGTTTGGCTATGAGGCATATGCTCATGTGCCAAAGGAGAAGCGAACAAAATTGGATAACAAAGCTGTCAAATGTATCTTCATCGGTTATAGTTATGGTGTGAAAGGATACAAGCTTTGGGATCCTGTTGCACAAAAGGTATTTTATTCCATAAGTGTTATTTTTAGAGAAACTAAGCCTTCTTCTGTTATAGTGCAGCCAAAACAGATGGAAGAAAAGAAAGATGTGATTCAACTGCCTGCTACACCTGAGAAAGTTGAATCGAGGCCCTTAGAAAGACAAGAAGTCGAGGAGAGCTCTACGAGTTCTGAATCATCAGAGGAAGAGGGAGAACCTGAACCTGAACCTGAACCTGAACCTGAACCTAAACCTAAACCAGATCTTGTTCGAAGGTCTACTAGACAGAGGAAAGCACCAGAAAGGTATGGATATTCTCCTGATGATTGGAGGTGTATATTTGCTTTGAATGCTAATATTGATGAACCGAGATCTGTAGAAGAGGCTCTTGGTATGAATGATTCAGAATACGGACAGAAGCCTGTTGGTTGTAAATGGGTGTTCAAAAGGAATATGGGTTCAGATGGAAGCATTGAGAAGTATAAAGCACGTTTGGTTGCAAAAGGTTACTCCCAGGTTGTAGGAGTTGATTATGGTGAAATTTTTTCTCCTGTAGCAAAAATGACATCCATTCATTTTTTACTTTCTATTGCAGCTGCTTATGATCTAGGGGTTGAGCAGATGGATGTGAAAACAGCTTTCCTTCATGGAGATTTGGAGGAAGAAATTTATATGACATAGCCAGAGCACTTTGTGATGAAAGGTAAAAGTCATTTGGTCTGTAAGTTGAAGAAATCCTTGTATGGTTTAAAACAAAGTCCTAGGATGTGGTACCAGAAGTTTGATACATATGTTTTGAGTTTGGGATTTGTGCGATCTAAATATGATCACTGTATATATTACAAGTCTGATGGTGATTATTTCCTGGTTATTGCCTTATTTGTTGATGACATGTTGTTTATTGGAAAAGGAAAAGGTTTGATTGCAGAATTAAAATCTCAGCTCTCAGCAAAGTTTGAAATGAAAGATCTTGGTGCAGCAAGGCATATTTTGGGAATGGAGATTATAAGAGATAGGAAAAACAAAAATCTTTGGCTAGGCCAGAGTAAGTATGTTGGTACTATTATGAGAAGATTCAATATGCAGGATTCTAGACCATTGAGTGTTCCTGTTACTATGAGAACAAAGCTTTCTAGCTCACAGTGTCCTACATCCCCATTGGAGATGGAAGAGATGAGTCGAGTACCATATCTTAATGCTGTTGGAAGTTTGATGTATGCTATGGTCTGTATAAGACCAGACATTGCCCAAGCAGTGGGAGTACTTTCCTGTTACATGTCTAATCCAGGAAGAGCACATTGGGATGCAGTAAAAAGAGTTTTCAGATACTTACTGGGTACCTCTGAGTACTCTATATGTTTCCATGGAACAGGAAATGAGCATTCCTTGGATATTCGAGGCTACGTGGATTCAAACTGGGCCAGTGATGTTGATAGAAGAAGATCCACCAGTGCATATGTGTTTACATTATTCGGTGGTGCAATCAGTTGGATGAGCAAGCGACAAGCTGTGGTCGCTTTGTCCACTACAGAGGCAGAGTATATGGCAACTACTCATGCCTGCAAGGAAGCCATCTAGCTAAAGAGATTGTGTTCAGATATAGAGTTCAAACAGGGTGCAGTGACAATTTATAGTGACAGTCAGAGTGCAATCTGCCTAGCGAAGAACCCGACATTTCATGCCAGGACCAAGCACATTGATGTACAATATCATTTTGTGAGAGATATGGTCGAGGACGGCAAGGTGAAGCTGGAGAAGGTGGAGACTTTGGTGAATGTTGCTGATGCATTAACTAAGCCTGTGAGCACAGAGAAATTCAGATGGTGTTCAGAGTCCATGGGACTCTCGGCCCCTAGAAATTAAGTCCATGACACTTTGGATCCCCTGACTCTTGCAAGGTGTTCGACAAGTGGGAGAATGTTGAGAATTGTGTCTCAACCTTGCAAGCCTTTTTTTAGAAAATTTTAGAATTTGTTTGTGGTAGTTCTCCACATGTTTATGTGTTGGAAAAAGTTGTATGAGTTGTTAAAAATGTGCCTTGTCCCTATTAGAATATAGGAGGGTTATTTTTAGAGTATAAACAACTCATTGTATGAATTTAATGGGGGTCTAAACTAGAGGACAAAATTATGGACGAAAATGCTATTTTAACTTGGTTGGTTTCCCATCTTGGAAGTTACAAGTGACAAGTGGGTAACATGTGGCATGGTTGTTTTGCCCATGGTTTTGTAAAACCACAAATGGTTTCCAAATTGTAAATCACTATAAATGGAGGGCTTGGGAGGTGTTTGAATCATTAAGTTCGGTTTGCAAGACTGAGTGCTAGAAGGAGTCTCTTCGAGTCCGAGTTTGAGTTGTGGTGATGCGCTCTTGTAAGAACTTGGATTGCAAGTGTATTGTAATCTTTTGATTTGATAATACATTGTGCGAGTTTTGGAGGGTGGGGTTTTTCTCCCGAAAGGCTTTCCCCACGGTAATTACTGTGTTATGTGTATATTGTGATATTTCATTTATGCATGTTTATTTGTCCATTGAAATCTCTGTAATAGTTAGTTGAATTTGCATAATCGTCCTCTCAAGATTAGCGTAGGAAGCGATTCCGTGCACCTTTGCTTCCTTACAATTCTTTCACCATATGTGAAGAAGCTATAACCAAAACACAGCGATAACCAAGTTGGAGTTGCATAATCGACCCATAGCTCTCTGTTGCTTCTGATACCATATGTAAGATCAAATGTAATTAATTGATTCACATATATGTATGAATGGATGCCCACCACACTAATAATATAATAATATAATAATATAATAATATACGCTAACACTATACTCTACTGAAACTAATATAAATGTTTTTTGAAAAACAATATTCAAATTCCTTTATAACAAAATATGCACATTTTTCTTTTGTACCTTATCAAAGGTATTATAATTTGTCCAAGTAGGTTGAAAATTATTTCTTCTATTTCATTGCTATGGCTTGGTGTGTGAGTTCTAAAATAGTTTGGATTTGGTTTTGATTCTTCACATAGTTTAAACCTAGGCTATCATTTCATTTATCTGGAAATATACATTTCTAAAATATTTATTTATTAAATGATGTCTTTAAATTTTTTTTACATGCATATATGCACTCTCAAGTTACATTGGAAAAATAGGTGCCACTTACCGTGTTAAAAATAGTACCCCTTCTTTTTATTTGAATTTTTTTTAAAGACATCCAAATTTTAGTTATGAAATTCTCTATCATAAAAGCTTGATCTTTCTTAGTGAAATTTGGTTTGGAAAAAGAATAATCATTCAAATGCTATTTTTTATGTTTAATGAAAAGTGAAGGATGTTTTGATGAGAATTAAAGGAACAAAAGTTGTAAGTTTTTATTCATAATCAAGTTCTAAAGATGTAGACTTATTTAAGAAAAACAATAAATGTAAAATAATTGTGAGTGAATTAGTGATATATTCAAAAACACTATTTTATGCTATCTTGATTTTTTTTAAAATCATGCTAATATTTTAAAAAATGATTATTTGAAAATATTTTATACTTTTGTTATGGATAACATGTTTACAAATGAAGTATAGACTTTTTGTTACAACACATCTATGATAATAGAAAAGGAAAGAAAAAAGGTTGAAATTAAAAAGAACTACAAATTAGTTTGAATTGAAGGTCACAAAAGTATGTAGCACTTCTAATTTTATTTTACAATAGTATTTCAACTCATAGAAACTACGACTATGATTAAATAGAAAAATTAAATATTTACAATAATAATGAATAATGGATTGTTTCACTCAATCCAAAAATTATTCATGTACATGAGAAATGCTTTTAATAGTTCCAAGATCTGCAAAACATATAAATATAAAAAATATAATTTAGAATAATTTTTTAAAAATAAATGATGAATTGAATGACCCTTTAAAAAATATAACATATTTATATTGACTCACCTCAATAGAAAAATAGACTTTCATAATGTCAAATTGTGAAGCCATGGAAAGAAGAATTTCAAAACCAAATCAACTCCCTTGATGTATTTATGTCCCATTTCCTTTTTTAGAACAATAAATAGCACCACTACTGCAAGGCCTGCTCCATATGATAGTCCAACTCCAATCTCATACCACACACTTTCTTCACTCTGCTCTTCTTCATTAATAGATGTAGAAATAGGAGGAGAAGCTGGAGTAAATTCTGGCCAAGAGCATTTCTTTGCAAGTGGACATCCATATAAATTTGGATTGCCTAAATATGATGATTCAGTAAATGTTGTCATGTGTCCTCCTTGTGGTATACTGCTTGAAAGGTGGTTGTTGGAAAATTTGAGAGCTCCCAAATAGCTCAAAGAACCAAGATCTGGAGGAATTTGTCCACAAAAATGATTTGTAGAAAGATCTAATGATTCCAACCAACTCATTTGTACAATACTATTTGGAATAGTACCATTGAGATTGTTCATGGACAGATTGAGCAACTTCAACCCCTTCAACTTTCCCAAATCAGAGGGAACATCCCCATTCAATTGATTGTTTGAGAGGTCTATGGCTGCCATGGTGGAAAAAATATATGCAAAGTTCTCATCTCTACCTTTAGAATCCATATTCAATGGGATTGAATATATGTACACTACATATATTGAGAAATCGTCCAGATTCATGTAAACCATGCTAAATTCCTTGTGTGGTTCTATCATCATTGCTTGTAAACTGAAAATGTTGCGTGGTATAATTCCTGACAAATGATTTGAAGAAAGGTCCAAGATTTGAAGGTATTTCAGCTGCGCAATTTCAGTAGGAATATGACCTTCAAAACTATTTTTCCTCATTGTTAGCACTCGCAGCTCTGAAATGTTTCCTATTGACTTTGGAATCTAACCTTTCAATAAGTTTTTCCCCATATCCAAAATAATCAATTTTGTACAATTTGATATGGAGTTAGGAAATGACCCACTCACCTTGTTATTTTTTATCATTAGTGACTACAGCTGACTTAGCTTACCAAACTCATACAACATCATCCCCCTTAAATTATTATCCCCCAAATTCAAGACATGAAGCTCAAAACAATTGGCTAAGCTTGGAGGGATGATTCCATTCAAATGATTATTTTCCAAATTTAATATCTGCAATGAAGAACAACCTTGCAGTCTCAAAGGAATATTTCCTGTCAATGAATTGTTGTTGAGCAACAACACTTCTATATCAGAAGGCCAAGTTGATGGTATATGTCCATATAATGCATTGTTAGACACATCCAAGGCTTTCAAGTAATTACAGTTTGAAGCATTTAGTAATAGGTGACCTTGCAAATGATTTTTTGTGAGATTGATGTGCTCAAGATTCATATCCAGTAGCCAAGAAGGAATTTCTCCAACAAGATTGTTGTCAGCTAATTTTAACCCTTCAAGTGAGAACTAAGTTGAAATCCACAATGGGATTTGACCATCCATCTTACATGAAGTCAGGCTCAAATACATTAATTGGAATGAGGGAAACCAAGTGGGGTTGGAATTAAGTACACAATTGGACAGGATTAGAATCGCTAATTTGCTAAGGTTGTGAAAGAAAGCCTCTAAAATAATATGGCCATCGTTTAACGTGAGAGAAAGTGATTCAAGTGACGAGGGTAACTCTAAGGAAGCAATATGAGTGAATGCATTCCTCTCAACAAAGAGTGTAGTAAGGGAGGAAAGCTTTGAAAGTGAGAGGGGAAGAGTTCCGTTAAGTTGGTTCGAAGATAGATCCAAATAGTATAGTGAAAAGAGATTGCCCAAAGAATCAGGGATACAACCACTCAAGTGATTCCAAGAAAGATCTAGGAAAACTAGAGAAGAGAGATTAGAGAGAGAAGAGGGAATGCTCCCTGTGAGTTGATTACTAGAAAGATCTAATTCATTTAGAGAAGTGATATTAGAGAGAGAAGAAGGAATGCTTCTTGTGAGTTCATTATAAGAAAGATCTAATTGATTTAGAGAAGAGAGATCAGAGAGAGAAGAGGGAATGCTCCCTGTTAGTTGATTATAAGAAAGATCTAATAAATTTAGAGAAGAGATATTAGAGAAAGAAGAGGGAATGCTTCCTGTGAGTGCATTATCCACAAGATCTAGCAAACTTAGAGAAGACATGTTTGCGAAGGACAATGGAATGTTCCCACTTAAACTATTCCCGTATAAATCTAATCCTATGAGAGAAGACATGTTTCCAAAGGAGAATGGAATGTTCCCACTCAAACTATTCTCAGATAAATCTAACCGTACGAGAGAAAACATGTTTCCAAAGGAGAATGGAATGTTCCCACTCAAACTATTGTCATGTAAATCTAATTCTACGAGAGAAGACATGATTCCAAAGGAGAATGGAATGTTCCCACTCAAACTATTCAGACGTAAATATAGTTTTGTGAGAGAAGAGAGTTTTCCTAAGCAGTGAGGAAGAGTACCTGTTAATAAATTGCCGGAGAGGTCTATGGTTGCAACAAAAGTGAGAGCGCACAAGCTCTCAGATATGACGCCCCCCATCAACTGAGCCCACAATTTCAACACTGGCTACATGATGGGCGATGTTATGGCAGGATATGCCGTCCCAGAGGTAGCAATCTACTCCCTTCTCCCACGAACTCAGATTGGTAAAGGTAGAAGAAGCGTAATTTATGCCAGATTTGAACTGAAGAAGAGCTTCGTCTTCCCTGTCAATACATCCGCAGCAGAAGCGGAGAAAATAGAGGAGAATAACAGCAAACCAAAATAACTTGGCCATGACCGCCATGAGTGTTTGGGTGATTTGGCAGGGTAATGAGAGGGAAAGTCATTATAAAGGACGAGGAGTTGAGTGCGCGTCAACAATACGTTAGAAAAGGAAGGACGTAACAGTTTGATAGGAAGGCTCCAGCAATTTCGATGCAACTGCACTCACAGAGACTTTTAATAGAAATTATGTCTGTGAAAAAGATTATACAGAGTTCAAGTTAGTCGGTGAAAATTGTAGAGGACTTTTAATTATACATTGTAGTCACTGTCGAATTGAGTAGACATTTCTTTATGTCACACTACTGCTGATTACTTGCGGAAATTATGTCGAGCGCAGACCCGCAGATTTGAAATCCAAAAATTTTCTTCGTTATAAATTATGGAATCTCGTTTAAAAGAAGCTGATGTTACAAACATTACTCTAATCCCTACTAACTTTATATAGTAAAGGTGATAGGGCGAACTTTTAGGTCCCATTTATATTTAGTGGGATTCAATTCTTATAAAGATTAGTTTTAAATCAGATTATTAATTTGATTCATTTGAGTAATAAATTTGTTTTTATATAATTTAATATAATTGTAGAAAAATTGTTAAAGAGGCTGTGATTAAAGTGGTTGGTCATTTGATTTTCATATTGTAATAATCATGTTTTAATTGGTAGGCATGTGTTAGTCTTGTAGATGACACTAATGGAGCATACTAGTGGAACATAGAAAGAAGATAGAGGAGAGGAGTACATGCCATTTAGGAGAAGTTAGAAAGTGAGAAGAAGGTGAAGTGTTCAAGCCAAAGTACACTAGAAGAATGTAAGAGACAAAAAGGTCCAATGTTTGTGTTGGAGTATAGAAGGGAGATGGTGGAGAGAAGAAAGTGGAGTGGTTTCCTTGAAGAAAAAAAAATGGTAAGAAGCAAGAGGTGTGTCCAAGTCAAAGAGTGTAGGAGCAATACTTTTGTCTGAGGAATTGGTGGATATGTTGGACAAAATATAGGAAACGAGATGTGGGTGATAACCTCTTAGATTGAATTGTAAGAAAGAAAAACCCATGTTGGTAGTAGTATAAAGCAAGTGGCATACCTATTAGTAGAGTGTTAGTTAAAAGCTCATTGCTATAAGGGTGAGGGGTCTATTACCAACCCTCACTAAGTAATCTTTGAAAATAATAGCTAAATGAAATACTAACATCAATTCAAACATATGGACACAAGTTCAGAGCCAATGAAAACAATCTTTGAAGCTAGTGAAGACAAACTTTGAAGCTAATGAAAACAAGTTTCAAGAGTCAATAAAGGAATACTCTAGAACTCTAGAACATGGTCACAAATATTAGATAAAATATCAAAGGATATGCACAATTAGAAATATCAAAAAAAATCTTTATTCTCCACCATGGCAACTTTCCTCTACCTCCAATTCGATCGATGTGCAACTTTAGCAAAATAAGTCCTAATGAAACCAACTAAGTCTAAATGTTAAAACTCTATTTTCTTTATCATGAATTGGAATGGAAACTATTTCATTTAAAATTCTATTATATTCAATAAAGTCTTAGAATCTTAGGAGAATAAAACCCTATGGCCATATGCTTGATGCTAGGCTATAGGTACAATTTCAAGGAATATTAACAATCTGCATATAAAAGACAAATGGATAGAGAAGAAAGGTTTGAATGTTTTGTGTAGACACCCAAATTGTTCCACATAACCCTAATCATCATCACATAATGTACTTATCACTAATCACATTAATTATTCATTAATAATCATTTATTTATTACCATTTATCACATCACATATCATTTATTAATTAAAATATATGGATTTAATCCATATCAAATCATTAATAATTTACCATTTATTAATAATCTCCTTTTATCCATTTAATTAAATATTATTTTATTATTTAATTAAATGAGAATTAATTATCCGTATTCTAATTAATTCCATTTTCATCTCTTCAGTCAACTACTTCTTCTCTCATCAATTAACTCCATCTCATTTTAGCATCTCAATCTTTAATCCTTAGTTAACTCCACTTTATTTTATAATCTTCTTCTTCATCCGCCAGCCAACTTAATATTTAAATGGAAACTTTTTATGCATAAGTATCCATCATTTTAATTAGATAATTAAACATTATCAAAATAAAAAAATTATATTTATCAGTTGAGTTGACTCCACAATCAATTAGGTTAATTGAAGTCTTTATTATTATCCCCATCTTCCATTTTATTTTTCTCATCATATAACTAAGCAAGTATATTTCCATTCATCATACAAATAAGCAAGTCTATTTTGTCAAATATATCACTTATTATCTTATTAATGTTATGTTATTTGAGATTGTTACAACCACATGCCTTCTGTTGAGGCTAAAATCTTCCACATTTACCCTTCATTCTCACATCTTCTTTGTCATTTTCTGTCAGTGAGGGAATTTGATAATGCAAAAAATATACCACCTTTACCCTTCATCACCACATGTGCTTTGTCATTTCTATTGGTGAGGGAATTTTTGTCAAGGACACCTATGTGTCACACAGATGTCTACGCATCACGCTAGCATCTTGACAAGATTCTTGGGTTAGTGGACATTGGGATCTTATGATTCTCTGTCACCCTATGAATGTAATGCCTCCTATGAACTTTGATTGCCCGAAAGCATATCTTTACCTCCAAAATAGCTTTTGAACTTATCTCTTTTAATTTCATTCACTCTATATCTCATTTCTTACTCATTCACTCTACATTTTCATTGCATTCTCCATTCTACACCATTGTTTCTTATAGGTTTTCAAGCTCTATGTCATTGGCACTATCATCTCACACTCTCAAAACTCTCTTCCTTCCTCTCTAGGATTCTCCAAGCATGTATAAGGAAGGGAAACATTTGTTTTATTGCATTGTCTTACTTATAGATTAGCATTTAGATTGTCTTTGCTATCTATAAGTTTTTTCCATTTATTTTCTTTATCATTTTCTCTCTCTTTGTATATTGGTTGTTTGCAAAGGTGGAAACATTGCAAGCAATAGTTTGACTAAGGAAAAATCTAAAACATAGCCCCAACATTTTTTGTCCCCGTGTGTGTAGGTACTTTATGCGTGTGGAGCTTACAGGAGGCTAGACCATTCATAAGTTGGATTTCTACAACCCTTGCTTGTTATCTTTATTAGTAGTTTATCTATCTTTCAAATTTATAGTATTATTCTTGTTGTAGTTAGTTCATTCCATGCATTAGCATCATTCTATTAGTCATGTTTAAACTATCAAATTAAGGATTTTGGGTTGCTAGTACACCTTGTAGGTTTCTAGATGCAGGGTATGTGCAGGATCATGAGGGGCCAAAAAGTGGCAATATTATGGGTATTTGTAGGGTATGTGGCTGACGACTTTATTTTTATCCAAAATTGATGAAACGAACAGGGTTTTTAGAGGAGATTCTCAGCTTTCCACCAATATAAATTATGCTTTAATTTGAATTTAATGAATAATTATTATTTATTTTCTATTAGAATTATGACTAAAGTCCTAATCGATAGGCTGATTGAAAAACATCTATAAATTTCAAACGGTATCACATTTTTTGAATCCAAAACATGCGCCACATTCTATGCTTCACATACTATAGGATTAAAAAGAAAAATTAAATTTCATGAAGTTTTGACCAAGTTAAGGTGGTTAGACATACGAGTTTTATATTTTTAAAATTTGTAATAAAAAATCATAATTAATTATTTACTTAGAAAAAAATTACAAAAAATATGCATCACATCCGACATGAGTCCTCTACTTATATATAAAATCTTATAAAAAAAATATTATAATTTTATTATGGTTAGGGTGGTCGGGGACACCTACTTCTTATTTTTTCTCTGAAATTTAAGTACTATTGCATTGAAATTTCAAATTTTCACCGAATAGATTTTATTTATTTTTAAATAAACCTAGTAGTTTAGAAACTACATTCAATTTTCTACAGATTCTATTCTTACATATTTTTGAAATAATATAGATAACTTATTTAAATTTTTACGTCAAGTTTCCTAACACTGATTTTTCTGAATTTTTTGCCACTTAAGGGCCTGTTTTTTCCATGATGATCCTGCACATACCCTACAAATACTATTCTTGATTTTTATGAGATGTCAATGCATCGCTGAGACGACAATGCATTGTACTATTTTTCAAGTCTTGCACTATCATCCTTTAGCCGAGATCTAGTTAGTATACAATTTGAGGCCTTTGTGATCTACTCATCTGATTCCCAAGGTCCTCCCTCCCCGAGATCATAAAATAGAGTCTTATTTTTCCATCACTTACCACCCCTTTCTTCTATCTTTATCATTGAGGTATTTGAGGGAAATTTACTCCCTATTGACTCTTCTTTGTCCTAAAGACACAAGAGTAGAGAATCCCCTCCAAGCTACATTTTGGTGAGCCTAATATAAACCTTCCATCTCCTTCTCTTGTATTCAAAAAAATTTCTTCTCTTGCATCTAAGGTGTGTCGCAAATAGTGCATTGTGAATATTTTTTTAGCTTTACAACCCAATCTATACCTTTGGATACATTGTAAGAAGAAGTCTTTGGCACATCATAATCGGATCTAGAAGGTATAGTTCCACTCATGCTTGTCCAACTTTCGAAGAGCTTGTTTTAGGAGCCTCTACTGGTTTCTCTCCTCCTTTTCGTGAGGCAGAAACTCATGTTCCTACTCTCCCTACCTCACCTTTTGTCTCTTATGTGGATGAAAATGTTGATCTTAGGGTTCCTACAAAGAAAATCTATTCCCTAGAATTGAGACTTGAGGATCTTGGGAGATTCATGGAACAAAATGATAATTATGCCCAAGAAGCTCTTGTCATTGAGAAATTAAGAACTATGTTGGGAAAGGATTAGAGAGGGCTAGAGTTACTTTGAGGGATAACAAAAATCATAGATACCCATGTCTCCACTTACACCTCTAACTTGGTTTTCACTCAAGATCGTGGCTCAGCGATCGCTGGTAAATAGTTGAATATCTCAATACCCAAGGTGTTCGTGTGTATGGCTGATATAGGTCCTACTACTAATAACACCTTTGTGCCTGAGCAATGTAACACACTTAAGGTAAGTTGGATCCCATTGGGTTTCAACTATTCTATTCCTTAAACTTAGAGTGTCCCTATTTCTAGCTTTGATGATGGGGGCTCTACTCGCACATGTATTGGTGGTTCTTCTAGAAATACCTTTGTTCATACTTCATCAGTTGATATTGTACTCAATGATCTATTACATAATGTGGGGTGCATACAAAATCAGTTGGAAATTTTGGCTAGTTCTTCTTCCCAACCCATGTTCCAATCCTTTTGTCGGTGCAATCCTCTTTCCATTTCTATTCTAAACACTCCCATCCCTCAGGGTGTGGAAATTCCTAAGTTTGAAATGTATAATGCTTATGGGGACTTGTAGATACACATTTCATCCTTCAATGCACTTTGTATTGATTTCTTTCATAACAATACACTCTAGCCAAGCTATTCCCATGTTCTCTCAAGGACACTACATTGGAGTGGTATTGCACTTTACCTAATAATTATATTTTCTCTTTTGACTAGTTGTTCAACCAATTTCTCTAGCATTTCCAAGTAAACATCGAGTCGAAGATCACCTTCAATGATCTCATTTGGTGTAAGCAAGGGACCCACGAGAAGTTGATTGACTTTATAGCTTGATATCAGGCCATTTTCACTAAGATTTTTTATCCTCTATCTGACTCCAACATTCAAAAGGTTCTTATTGGAACTTGCAACCTTCACTGTAAGATAAGTTTATTTTAATGAAGTGTCCTTTCACACATCTTTGTGTCACTTTGAGAGAATACCACCAAGAATTTGTTCAGTATGTGGATTCATCCTTACACCCCCATTAGGATAATTAGGTAGTAGTGTTGATCTTGAGTAAGAACAAGGTTGTGGATAACATGGTCTTTGTTCCTTCAAATAAGAATAATACATGATGTAAAAGAAATTTCACTAAGTTGTCAGAATCATACACCAATGTCCTACAAAAATTTAAAAGATAAAGTAATAACATTACTTGAGATTCAACCGTTGTCTGAGTCATATCCTAAATGGTGCAAATCTCAAAAGTTCTACCAATTCCATCAAGTTGTTGGGTATGACACCAAGCGATGCATATACCTACGTCACATGATTCAAGAATGCATTGATAATGGGACCATCCACCTTGATGGAAGGAAGAAACTTTTTAATAAATCTGTAGCTAAGCCTAACAACCAACTACATATATACACAAATCCATTCTTGTTGCACTCTACAAAATCATTCAATCCATCTACTTTTGATGTTGCTCCATGCAAGTACATGAATGTGGTCTCATTCACTTGTATTCCTCCCTCCAATAATGTGAATGTTGCACCTAATATTGCATTCACCTTAAACAATATAGCTTTGAACAAGGAGCCCTCTCCATTGTATATCCCCACTTGGATCAATGGTAACATCATGACTGGTGTTATGGTTGATCCCTCAATTTGAGTGAATGTTATCACAAAGGAGGCCTTGTTCATTAACAACATACACAAGGATAAATATGATGAATCATAGGCCACCCTTCATACTCATGATGGGTTTTTTATCACCCCTATGGGCTCTATTTATTTGTCTATTTCAATTGGTTCTAAATCAGTGGATGTTCCATTTGTTGTGATCCTAAAGTCAGACTTATTCAGAGAAATGTTGGGCATTTTGTGGCTAGCCTCTATGAATGTGATCACCTTCATAATCTATAAATACTTGAAGTATCCCCATAAGGGTACCATGCACGTTATCTAAGACACTGGATACAAGCCACTAGTATCACGTGGGAGCTTCTCTCTTGACCAATTTTGGCCCACCGCAGTTGGACGCCTCCCTCCTAGTGGAGATCTCTTGTATCAGGCTTATTATAGGATAATACTAGGGGCTCAACATTGAAAGGTGGTTTTCCTCCATCATCGTATTTTGTGTCTTTGAAGTCTTTCTTGTGTGTGTAGTATTTTGCTTCATCCTCTGTCCCTACCAAGGGGAAGGAGAAGATTTATCTTTCCCTCAAGCCCCCTTCTAGTTCCTCTATTTTTTCTTTTGCACCTTCTGCTTCTACTTCTCATCCCTTGGTTATGTCCCCTACTCCTGCTTCTATTCCTACCATAGGAAAGGGAAAGGAACCTATGTTGCAAAAGTCAAATTTGTCAGTCTTCCAGCTTCATGTTCTACCCATGGTGCTCTAACCCACCCTATATGGGAAGGGGAAGTATTTCTATGGGGTTCCTCCTACATCTCGACCTTCACAACCTTTGCTTGTTCTTCTGCCTATCTCTAAGGTAGGGCATGAGAAAAGGCTTGGTACTAAGATTCCTCTTTGCTTCTATTTTTGAGTCTCTTACTCTCTTGATCCTCCTAAGGAGTATCCCCTTCTACTAGTAATAGTTGTGGAGGTTCCTCATGTGGTAGAGGAAGAGCCCCAAACCTCTTCTCAGGTCATGTCTACGAGCACACCCATAGTCAATGTAATTGGCTTGTGCATGAGTGCAAGTGCCAATGAAAGGCTCTATCCAAGGAGCATTCCACTTCATAGAAGAGTGAGGGGGAGCCTATTGCTTCTATATCTATTCTTGCTTCTTTTATGGTTGCTTCTACTTATGCTCCTTTTTCTTTAATTCCAATCACCTTCATGCTTATTCTAGTCTCATTTATAGATCCCATTGAACCTCACCCCAAAAGGGTTCAAGTGTTCATCGCTCCTTTGATGGAGCCTCCTCTTTTCACCTCTCTTCCAGATATTCCTCCTTTTTCATAGATTGTGGAAATTCCTAACACAAAGGTAGTGTCCATTGTGGCTCCATCTCTATCTTCTTCAGCTTCCACTTCTTCAGTGGATATTTGACATCATTTGTTGAAGCGTAAGCTTGAGAATGATCTTGCTTCCCACGAGGGTCATAAGAAGTCATCATCTCCTTTGGAGTATGGTTCTTCTTTGGCTTGCACCATCCTCCTGATAGAGTTAGCCCCTACTTCCCAATAGCTAGTCACCGCTCCTCTTTCTAAGGTTAGTTGTGACTCTTGCGTGTCCTCTACTCCACCCGCTTAGTTAACACATGGTACTCTTGTTAAGTTCATTTTCAACTCGTTGGAGGATATTTTAACTTTTTCATTGATCTTTGAGAGATCAACGACCCTTGTCTCATAAGATCTTGGTGAAGAGGACCTTGATTGGCCTTCTTCCTTGGACCTTGTCACAAGTGAGTTAGCTAGTGCAACTCTTACTATCCCTCCCCTTTAGGCTAGTCCTCCCTCCCCCCATAATGATCTAGCTAGGGAGCAGGATGACCTACTGGTGGACTCAAATTAGGGTCATATCTCTTCTACATCTATAGATTATATTTTTATGCTTGCTCAAGTATTCCTTCACACATGTGTGTGTGTATTTTATGATATTAGCTAGAGGACCCTTGCTAACCTTGTAGGTGCTTGGATACAAGCATGATAATTTTTTGTAACCTTCTAATTTTTATCATTCTTCTATGTGTTGTAATCTTGCATTTTCACATCAGAGACGATGCAAAGTGTTGGGGGAATTTAGGCCTTCTTCCATGTTGACCCAATTTTTATTTTTCATTTATCTTCATGTGCTCCTCTTCACATTCTAATATATTTTGGGATTGATGAAAGTTCATACGCATATTATATTTATCTATCTATTTATATTTATGAATAGTTCTAACCCTAAATTATCAGGTCCCCTCGTCTCTTAATTTCTTCATCTCTTCTTGTCTTCTTTGTTATGTTGTAGCTTCAATGTTTTTTCCCTTGCGTGTGTGACAACATCCCAAAAATACATCCCATAATGTATCTCGTGCCATGGCATCTCTTGTCTTTCTCTTCTATCCTTAGAATTACATGTGCTCCTCCACATAGCACACATCATTCTAAGGGGGGGCTCTCATCTCTATTTAATCTTTAACAAGGATCATTTTTAGAAAGGATTCCTTGGTAAAAAAATTCATTCAAAAAGATCCCTTAGCTGAAGAATTTGAAAAATTCCTTTTAAAAAGGATCACTCTTTCCAAAGGATTCCTTGATCAAAGATCTTTCAAAAGGATTCCTTGATGATAGAATCACTTGAAAAAAATATCATGTCTTTCCAAAGGGTTACTTGGTGTCTTGATGTCTTATGAAAAGGATCTCCTAATGAAAGAACCCCTTTTTGAAAGGCTCTTTAAAAAGAATTATTTGGTGTCTTATAAATTGTGTCTTATATCTAATATTTGACATCTTGTGTCTTAGTGTTTGGATGTCTTATATCTTAGCGTCTAGCTTGGGGGCATCTTGACTAAACCTATCTTATATCTTGGAATCTAGCTTGGGGGTAACCTAACTAGATATTTCTTTTATGTGACTGTCCTACAACATAGTTTGCAATAGCCATAGGCTTAAATGTCTATAGTATGGACTTTAGCCATGCTACCGATAACTATTAGTACCATCTTATATTTGATCAAATTATTTCTTATTATGTCTTATTGTGTCTATTATGATTCACTTTTTTCTTAACATGTTTGTCTCTAGTTGACATTCTTGTGGTGAGATCACAACTAGCTTTGCAGGATCAAAGAATCATGTCCTCTTTGCATTTTGGTGGAGCTCATCTTTCATGTCAAGTATGTCAAATCAAAGGACTGATTCCACTCCTTTTTGGTACATATTCTCTTCAACCTCTTTCTACTTTAGCTCACATATATACTGAAACATATGCTCACTAAAGTGGGGGCAAAATTTTGAGGCATAAAATTGCACCTTAGTGCAATTTCCCACAATATACCCCTACCTTAGCCCTATAAGTTTGCAATACAAAAATCCACCACCTTTACCCTTCAAATTCCTACATGTGCTTTGTCATTTTCCATTAGTGAGGGAATTTTTGTCAAGGACATTGTATACACATCTACATGTTGCACTAGCATCTTGATAAGATACATGGGTCAGTGGATGTTGGGATGTTATGATTATCTGTGGCCATATGAAAGCAACACCTCCTATGAACCTTGATCACTTCAAAATGTCTCTGTACCTCCAAATTAGCTTTTGAACTTATCTCTCTAAATTCCATTTACTCTATCTCATTCCATTCACTTAATCTCACTCACTTCTTTCTCATTCACTCTACATTTTCATTCCATTCTTCATTCTACACCATTGCTATTTCTTCAACACCATTGTTTCTCATAGATTTTCAAGCTCTATGTCATCAACACTATCGTCCTATACTCTCAAAGCTCTCTTCTTTCCTCTCTTAGCTTCTCCAAGCATGTAGAAGGAAGGGTAACATTTATTTTTCTACATTGTATTCTTATAGATTAGCATTTAGATTATCTTTGTTGTCTATAATTTTTGTATGTTTCTTTTCTTTAGATCATTTTCTCCCCCTTGTTGCATATTGGTTGTCCATGGAGGTGGAAACACCACTAGTGGGGGTCTGACTAAGGAAATCTACAAAACAAAGCCCCAAAAAGCTTTTCCCTCGTGTGTATAGGTACTCTGTTTGTGTGGAGCTTGCGGGAGGTTGGACCATCTGTACTTAAGTTGGATTTCTACAACTCTTGCTTATTATCTTCATTATTAATTTATCTATCTTTCAAATTTATAGTATTCTTCTTGCTGTAGTTAGTTCATTCTATGCATTAGCAACATTTTGGTAGTCCTATTTAAATTGTTGGATCAAGGATTTTGGGTCATTAGTACACCTTGTAGATTTTTGGTTACAAACTATGTTCTCAATTTGTACAAGAAATAAGAACATCCCTTGGATGACAGCGTGCCACACTACTGTTCGAGTCCTGCACTATCATCCTCTAGCCAAGAGTTAGTTATTTTGGAATATGGGACCTCTATGGTTTTCTCACTAGATTCTCAAGATCCTCCTTCCTTGAAAACATAAAATAGAGTATTTTTTGTCCATCACTTGCCACCCCTTTCTTCTATATTTTTTATTGAGGTAGTTGAGGGTAATTCGCTCCCTACGAACTCTTCTTTCTCATAGAGACACGAGAGTAGTGAATCCCCTCCTCTACACCTTAAAGGAGAATCAACATCATCAACTTGTTTTGAGGTTTGTAGTGGATTTCATAAGGTAGAAGTAATTTAATTTAATTTAATTTGCATTTAAGTTCTTTTAATTTCTAGTTTGTGATTTTCAATGCTTACATTTTCAAAGATATTGTTTTCATTATTTTTTAATGTTATGTAATTTCTTTCAACATTAGCAATAGAATGAGAACTTTAGTTCATGTTTTTGATAAAGGGAAAAATAGATTTTGAAGGGACCCAAAACCTTTTAACAAAAAGAGCAAGGCTACAGAAAAGACAACATGCAGCCAGTGAAAAAGACCAGCTCCAAAACAAGACCATTCAAGATTTACATTTTACACTTTTCTTGTGGGAGTGGAGAATCATGTCGAAAGAAGGATTAGAGGATTTATCTTTTTTTCCTTTAACTTTGATTCAACCTTCTTCCACTTGCGTCGCCTTACCATGCCAAACCAGCTCACTACTTTCATGAAGATGAAAGCTAGCAGCCAGATTATTTGTAGTTTTAGCTTGATTCATTTGCACAGATAAAGACTTTTTTGAAGAACCACCAGAAAGGGAAGTCGATGCACATTCACTTGAAATGGCATTCTTAGACTCAATAGGGATTTCCCTAGCAACCTTGACATTTGAAATGACCGGAGGGGGTGTCCCAAGACCCAGTGATTCAGAAGCAACCACCTCTAAAAAACTCTTGTTCTGATCAGCTTTCTTCTCAACCATATAATGTTGTTGAGAGGAACCTTTCCACCAAGTAGCTATCTTTTTTTTTTATCAAATCTGCAATGTGCAGCAGCATGTCCAGTATTGAAGCATCGTATACACCGAAAGGGTATCCCTTCATAATCCAAAGATTGGACCCAAGAGCCTTTAGAAGATTTAAGTAGGACCTCAGTAGGCAGCCCTTTTGAAACATTTATTTCAACCAGAATGTGAGCATAGGGTATGTGCAGGATCATCATGGAAAAAACAGGCCCTTAAGTGGCAAAAAATTCAGAAAAATCAGTGTTAGGCAACTTGACATAAAAAATTGAATAAGTTATCTACATTATTTCAAAAATATGTAAGAATAAAATATGTAGAAAATTGAATGTAATTTCTAAACTACTAGGTTTATTTAAAAATAAATAAAATCTATTTGGTGAAAATTTGAAATTTCAATGCAGAGTACTTAAATTTTAGGTAAAAATAAGAAGTAGTCTATTCTAACCACCCTAACCATAATAAATTGATAATATTTTTTATAATATTTTATATATAAGTAAAGGATTCATGTCCTGATGTGATGCATTTTTGTAATTTTTTTCCAAATAAATAATTAATTATGAATTTTTATTACAACTTTTGAAAAATATAAAAACTTGTATGTCTGACCACCTTAACTTGGTCAAAACTTCATGAAATTTAATTTTATTTTTTTAATCCTATAGTATGTGAAGCATGGAATGTGACGCATGTTTCAGATTCAAAAAATGTGATACCATTTGAAAGTTATAGATGTTTTTCAATCAGCCTATCGATCAGGACTTTAGTTGTATTTATAATAGAAAATGAATAATAATTATTTATTAAATTCAAAGTAAAGAATAATTTATATTGGTGGAAAGCTGAGAATATCCTCTAAAAACCCTTTTCGTTTCATCAATTTTGGGTTTAAAAAAAGTCGTCAGCCACATACCCTACAAATACCCATAATATTGCCACTTTTTGGCCCACCATGATCCTGCACATACCCCATAGGTGGAATACAAAATGTCAGAAGATTCATCATCCACCATCAAAAAATCACCAAGGGCATCACCCACTTTCTCTAGAAGAGATTCATGCCAAAGGTGAAGGGGGAGATTGGGCAATCTAACCCAAATCGGGAATTTGTTAAAAGTTTCAAAAACAGGGTTGAAATTAGAGTGTTAGGCTTTGATCATCAGCAAATATTTATCTTCCTAGCTAAAAAAATTATCACAAAAGATTACATTTATGTCCTGAGCATTGTAAAATTTTGTAGCAAAAAATCCCTTAGCCAAGGGATAAATGTGAACTTTACCCAAAATTAAAGGCTCCCATTCGCTAGAGATCCAGGAATGCATCTGAGGGAGGTTAGGCCAAAAACCTTTGAACCGGTAGATCACCCCACAAAGGGAAAGGTCAGCAGCAACCTCCTCAATTTCTTCTACTGTTTCATCTTTCAGCTTCATTGAGATAGCATTCTTGACTAGGATAAATCCTCCAAAAGACCCATGCTTGGGACCTACAAAATTCTTGGCTTTGGCCGTAGAGCCAACCCCCAAAATTTTCCTTTCACCAAACACCGTAGACATAGGGCCAATGCTGCCCTGACCATCTCCAATGGTTGTTCTAGTCGCCTGCAGACCAGCCACAAAAACACCACCATTCAGCACAGATGAGGGGAAGCCAGCATACTTCACCACCACCATACCAGAAGCCACCTTAGGGTTACCGCGTCCATCCTCATTCGCAGCCTGCTCAGAAGTTTCAAAAATCAATTTCTCGCTCGCGTCCATCCTTTTGTTAAATATGTGGTGGATTGTTGAGAACTTTAGTTCATGTTATCTATATGAGTTAAGTAGCTTCATGCGATTTTTAACACTCTTATTCTTTTATAGGATTTGGCTACTCACCTAAGAGAAGAAGAATTAGTTGACAATATTGTAGATTTAAGTGCTTCATTATTTTTTCTTGTTGCATATGAGAATGTTTATTTTGTAACTTGTGGATATTAGGTGTGTTTTGTAACCTACAAATCTATCAATTGTCTAAACAATTCATTTATATGTTTTCTTTTATTTCTTTATTATCAATTGCAAGGTGTTGAATATAAAACAAAATGTGTGTGTATACACGCACACATAACCTGACATGCATTCATGTGTGTATGCATGCATGCATGTATGTACATACGTATGTATGTATGTATGTATGTATGTATGTATGTATGTATGTATGTATGTATGCATGTATATATGTAGGTATGTATGCATGGGTGTTTATGTATACAAGCATGCATGTATACATATATCTCTTGATAGCTTCGCTTTGGATTAGTACTATATTTTATTTCATAGAACAATTTAGTTATAGCATTCCATTTCTTAATTAGTAAGCATAAGAATTTCCTTATTTCCCTAAAATGTTTTATTCTTAGTTAGTAGGTATAAGAAATTCCCTAGAATCATAGAATTTAGTAGTTTAAATTTAGTTATTTGAATTCAAATTTTGTAGTTATGGTTTTAGAATAGGAGATTCCTAGGTAGTTAGACTTCTAATACATACATATATAGATCTACATACATACATACATATATGTGTGTGTGTGTGTGTGTGTGTGTGTGTGTGTGTGTGTGTGTGTGTGTGTGTGTGTGTGTGTGTGTGTGTGTGTGCATGTTTGTGTTTGTATGTATATATGTGCATAATTTATGTGTGTGTATATGTATGTGTATGTATATATGTATATATATGTATGTGTATATGCATTTATACATATATGTCATGATAACTTATTTTTTTATTATTACAAAATTTAATTTCATAGAACAATTTATTTTAGCAATTTATTTTTTCGTTAGTAAGCATAAAAATTTTCTTATTTCCCTTAAATATTTCATTTCTTAGTTAGTAGGTATAATAAATTTCCTAATCATAGAATTTAGTAGCTTAAATTTACTTATTTGAATTTAACATGTGTAGTTACACTTTTAGAATTTAGGAGACTCAGTTAGGATTCTAAGACCTATATTGCATATAGCCTTTAGTCACCATTGAGATTGATAATATACTAATTAACTTCTAATGTGATAGATTCAATAACATCTCATAAGTGATAATTGGTTAAAGGTCATTTATTAGAAGGCAACCTTTTATTAAAGGTCATTCAGTAGAAGGTGGTCTTTTATTGAAGGTCCTTCAGTAGAAGGTGGTCTTTTATTGAAGGTCCTTCACTAGAAGGTCACCTTAAAATGGTCTATAAAAAACTAAATGCTAAAAAAGAGATCTTAGATTAAAGGTACCTTCAATTGAAGGTGATATGTTCAATTTAATTTCAATAACAATTTGGCGTGTCTAGGACCTTCATTCAAAGGCCCTTATATAAGCAAAAATCTTCCTTTGAAATTTGTTTAACTTTTCACCATGAAAAAACATTTCATTAAAATTTCCTAGTGAAACTCCCCAAGACAACTCACCTAAGATAAAAATGACATAATATTTTTTGAAAGAACAACCACAACAACTAATATAGAACAATAATAAGTCACACTTGCACAACAACAATGTTAGTATTTTCCAATAGAATAGAGAAAGTTGTGATCAAACCGGTTAGCATGGGCCGATTATGCTTGATCCATGAAGAATCAAAGCATAACAAAGGCACTAATGCCAAATCTCAACAGGATCATTCAAATGAAATTTAAACTAAACATTTATCAAAACTAAGTATCTTAAACTATGAAAGCATTTAAATGTCTATTCTAATCCATTTGAAACTTATCTCGTTGTGGGAGTGGTGTTGCATTGATGTGGAATGACAACCATTTCCCAAGCTTGTGGATAAATGAGCTTGTTCTAGTTAGTTTTATTGAAGAAAACTAATGGAATAGTTGTGATATGTGTATGCAAACATTATTTTAATCTAAATGAGCATGATGTAAGATAATTAAATATGATCTTATGCTAAAAATGATCTAGATATGCAAAAGCTAAGCTAATCTAAATGGATTTTAAGCTAAAAGATCCAAACCTTAATTAATTAAACAAGCTAAATGGATGCATTATGTGATCATGGAAGCCATTAATGGAAGCTTAAAACTAATTAATGCAACTAAAATGAGTTAAAAGATGTTGAATGTGTGCTAAATATGAGTGTGAGTGTGAGTGTGAGTGATTTCAACAACATAAGTTTGCTCTGAAAGATGGATCCCTATTCAATAGAGGCAAGCTCTATTTATAGAATAGGTAAAAAGAGATCATGGATGAGATCAAAAAGATCAATCAATGGTCAAGGATGAAAGAAAGAAGAAGAATGGATCATGGATTCTCATCAACGGGTGAGAATGCAAGATGAGATTTAATCAAGGGTTTTTTATTCCCTCAAACAAACACACTTTCAACTTGCCAAGAGTTCACAAGTTAACTTGCACAAGAGATCACAAGTTAACTTGCTCAAGCAGCTAAGTTTGTTGAGAAAAAAGAATATTTCCCTTTTCAAATGAGTGAGGAAAGAGAATATTCTTTGGAATATTCTCATGGGTGAGGGGAAATGGTAATTTAGTTAATTAAAACTAAATTAATTTGTGCAAAAGGGGAAGGAATATTCCATGGGAATATTCCTTTTGGAGGAATGTGCAAAGGGGAAATATTCCCTTACAAGTGGGGTGAAATTAGATTTAATTGATAATTAAACAATATTAATTATACAATTAGGGGAATTAGAAGAATTAGATGATATTTATTAAATAAAATGATTTAATGAATGGGGGAAAGGCGAAATGACATTTAATTAAATAACTTAGGATTATTTAATTAAATAAGAAGATTTAGGGATTTAAATTAAATAGTTTGATGTATTTAATTTAATGGGACGAAATGTTAGCATGAAAGGGGGTGAATTAACTTGATTAGATCGATTAGGTTAATGGATGAAGATGATACCATTAATTAATTAGCTACCTGATAATTTAATTAATTAAGCATAAAAAGGATGGGTTCAAAAAGGAAATGATGTTAGTATACCTGATTCGAGTGTATGATATCATTCTAGACATTTTTTAGTTTCCACAAAAGTAAAAACTACCAATTACAAATTTGAAACCATATAAATAAAGAGCATAAGTGGATTCTCACAAAGACAAAAAAATTTAATGTGGTTCACACTTTGGGCTACGTCCACAAATAACTATTCATTTTTTTTATTATTTATCTAGCAAAAAAAACTACATAAACCAACAACAATCCACTGATGTGTGCAACTTAAATACCTCACCATCTTTCTCTATTCGCAACCTCTTTTTCTATGTGCAATTTGTGCTAAAATTCAACTAGAACTTATCCAAACTACTTTATGTTGTTTTGTTGCATGCAAAATTTCCTTCAACACATGACTATCCAACTTCTCTCATGTGATTCTTGAACTTCCAACTGTATGACCTTGTATATTCGTTTCCTATCCAAAAAAATAATTTTTTCATATTTGCAAGTAGTTACAAAACCAATTTCAACCATTTTTACAATGGAAATTGATAATAAATTTATTTCCTTTATTAAAATTAGGGTATTTTGCTTCAGGGGTGTTGCACCTAGTAGCCCTTGCTAGGGGCGTTACCCCTAGGCCCTTGTCAAGGGAGTAGTCCCCTCAGACCCAGAAGGAGGGGTTCCACCCCTTGCCTCCCTCATTAATTATTTTTTGGAGAAACTATGACTACCAATGTCACTAAAATTGAATGCCAAAGCATGATTAGCCTCCAAAAACCAACAAATGACACACAAGTTTCATGTAAAACCTAATGATACATGATCAATGACAAAATGAATGACCTCATCATTTATGCAAACAAGGTGGAACTAGTAGAAGACTTACCAATGATCATGGGATGAAGTCACCATGATAAACTTATGAGAGGGAAAGATGACACTCAAACAAAAATTGGGTACTAACCCATGATAGCATTCTGTTGCAAAACCACATAAGATAAGGATGATATAATCATCAACCTTAAATACACACCAAGACACACTTAGGAACTCTTCAATACCCATATAAACCCACACAAATGGTGGAACAACTAGGAGCTAGCGCACCTCCACTAGATGATACAACAATTAGATTTTGAAACAAGGAGTATGACTAGGAAAAAATCACCTCCAATACACTCAACAAAAGCCTTAAATAACACATAAAAACTAGGCCAAACCTTCATAAGAGGTTTCCTTACTATGATTTTTCCTTGTTGAAACAATGATGGGTTGCTTCCAAGTAATGGCATGCTCCCAAGCAAAAGAAGTGCCATAAAACTTGAGCTATGACACTTGTCAATAAAATAAAAAAGATTTCTTGAGAAGCAACCAAAAGACCAAAAATACAACAAAATAACAAAAGATAAGGAACGAAAGGACACTAGCACCTAGAGAGGACACTAGCACAAGTGCTCAAGTGTCCAAATTTGATGCTGGAGTCTTATTCTAGAACTAAAATCTCTTCCAAGAATTATAGTCCTTCCATAGCATTGTATTCCTTTTTCTATTACTAGTGTTCTGAGTAGTGAGCAAACCCAAGATTAGTTTCGGTCCTTAGGATAAGTGCAACCCTTAGTAACTATAAGGAAATATCCCTAGAATGAAAAATGGACTCCAAAGTGATGAAAATAATTAAGGAATTGAGAAGGTCCTCAATACCAAATCTCACCTCACAAGTAGCCCATAAAGGATATCACTGCCAAGAGCTAAGGAGACCACAAGATGCTTCAACATGAAGTCAATAGAATAAGGGGTGAAGGGGAAAGGTTTCCAAAAAATCCTAACCCAACCAAGACCGAATAGAGAACCCTAAATGATCCCTCAATTAGGTGGTTCTCAATGAAACACTATGTATATAAAGTGAGCTAAATTATCCAAGACAATTAAAATATTTTCTAATTTAGAATTCCTTTTTAAAGTCCAAACTGAAGTGTTCTCTACATTCATTTTAACTCACATTGCAATAAAATGAGAAAGCATAAAAGATAATCAAATATGTTTGACACCAACATTGAAACACATAAATAAGTCCAACCACCAATTATTCCATCCACTTAAGGAGGTTTGAAATAAAATATTACAATTTGGATAAAGGAGTCAAATTTCCTTCAAATACATTTTATTAAATGTATAATAAATAAATTATTTAAAGAAACTTTACCAACTAGATAATGATCTTGAAGCTCTTCTCAAGATCCTCAAACCCTAATGATCATTTTTGTGCCACGCAACCACGTGGTACCCTTAGGTCCACTCCCGTAATGAAAGGAGATAGTCACATAGGCCACAACCACACTCACACCAAACACATGGGAGAAGACTTGCACATGCCAATCATGGAGCATATACCTAGCATATGCATCATGCAAAAGTACTCAATCAACATCACAAGATGGATCAAAATACAAATACTTATTGGGAATAAACATTAATGGCATAAATAAAGACACACTGATTGGGAATAATCACCATTGGCACTACAAAATAACCTTGTGAGGCACAAACACCAATGGAACAAATAAAGACACACACATTGGGTACAATCACCAATGACACATACAAGACACACTAATAACAATAGGATAAAATTAGAGAGATGGTGTATGGAGTTCCATCACAAAGATCGAAGGGATGGCTAAGAAAATTTAGGTAGGAATCAACTCACCCACACAAGGAACCCAACCTACAAGTCCCTAGACTCCCTAGGTGAGTACGTCATGTATGCTCATAGTGAGCCTATACTAGCACTCTATCTATGCCATAGGAATCATTATCTTGATTAATTTTATTTAACCAAATGTCATTAATTATCACTTATTAAGCAAAATATTCACTTTTCATATCCTCAACCTCCTTTGCGCCCCAATTGACATCAAGAGCCACTCCACTATGACTCTCTAGTACCTTCATATTAGGTTTATCATGATTTATCACAATTAAGTTTGGAACAAAAAATAAGGCATAAAAAATTGGCTCACAAAAAAAAATTATAAACATGATCTTAAAATGATCCTTATGAAAATCCAAGAAGCAAACTCAAATTTCCCCAAAACAAAGCATATGATTTCATTTTACTTTATTTTTAAATTATTTCATTTTGAAACTAAAATTCCAACAAATAGTATGTAAACTCCATTAATGGAGCTTTATTTAAATATATATATATATATATATATATGTATTTTTTAAAAATGGAAAGTGCTTTTGTGCATCAAATATGAACAACTAATTCATGTGATAAAATTCAAATTTTGAGAATTTCTAAAAAAAATTATTATGAGGGCACAAAATTTTATTATTTTAAAATTTCAAAAATAATTTAGATCTACTCTATTTTTTCAAACTGAATCCTATAAGGGAATTATAATTCTCCCTTAAGGGTATGTGTGGCATCCAAAACAAGAAAGAGCTCAAAAAACTGAGAAGGGGGGAAGATTACCTTAAAATTAGAAGCACATCAAACACATGAAAAATTGCAAATTTACCAATTTGGGGAAGGGAAGATCACACACATGCAATCATGATACATTTCCTATCCCAATCCATCCATATCCCAAGCTATTCCAATTAAAATCAACCCAGTTTTAAATTTTCCATTGAGAGTTTTGGAGATCAATTTTCTCAAAAAAATCATGAAAAAGACTAATTATTTTCCTTTTGACCCTTTTTTCCTATTTTTTATTTTCTTAATTTATAATTTTATTTATTGTTAAATTCTCAAATTTTCCATTTGAATAAAATAAACACATAATATTAATTCATTTTCAATATTTTCGATCAAATGATTAAATTGAATATACACAAGTAGGAGTGAATTTGCACCCCTTACACAAATTCCCCTTTTACACATCCTCACCTTAGAAAACCAAATCCAGAGGAAAAATTCCACATCAGAAAGCTACCTTCCTTCCACTTGGCATATGTCTGTTGTGTCGGTAGAAGAATATTTGTTAGGGATTCCTACATGACACATAGACATTTGCACGTCACACTTACGTCCATGACAAATTCCTATGTCTGAAGTTGGTAGAGGCGTTACACTTCCTATTGAGAGTGATTTGTAACATCCCTCTTCGACCAACCAACCCCAAAATCAATAGATTCCCTCTCTTCTCCTTCAAATTATTCCATTCTTCTTTCAATTAATCTCTTTTTGCAATCTTCAAGCATTCACTTCATCCTTCTTCACAACTTCTCAACACTTCCAGCATTCTCAACACTCCATTGCAGCAACAACACTTTGTCAACTCTGTAAAGCAAGTGTGAAGCAAGCTAATGCAGCAAGGGATTGAGGTTTTGCAACACCTCCCTTTATCACAGTCAAGGCTATGGTGATTGTTCAAGCCTTCTTTCTCCATCATTTGGCTAGTGATCCCTTGGTGGAGGTGGTAACGTTTCGCTCCTCTCCTTTACAATTTGGTTGAGTAGCTATATACTATTTGTAGTGTTATTCGTGTACTTCCTTTATTTACTTCTTTATCATACATTTCTCTATCGTTACTATTTGGCTATCTGTGGAGGTGGAAACACCAAAATGGGGGTCTAACTAGGGTAGGCCCCTATACAGCCCCAACAAATTTCCCCTCTTTCTTGTGTGTAGGTGGACATGCATTTGGAGCTAGCTAGTGAACAAGCGCTTTTGTGAGATTATCTTCGTCAACCTAGTTCTTTTTTATTTAGTTTACCATTTCAGTATCTATTTTGTATACTTCCTCATTCCTTTTTTACCATCTAGATTGAATTAGCTAGGCTATCAGTAGGTATTTTTGGTAGTTTTACTATGTTCACTATTGTCTGGCTATATGGATGTCAGCGCACCTGAGAGACGCCAACGCGCCTCACTGACATCCCAGAACTGTGTTGCCATCCTCAGAGAGAGAGTTGTTTGAGGCACAGTACCGACTCCAAAAAACCACCTCACCTAGTTCAAACTGAAGTTTAGGTCTATAGAGTGATATAAGGACTTTATAGTCCTCATCATTCTCATCCCTCGTTTAAAACACCCTTTTAGAGTGAGGTGAGTTAGGGCAGCCTTCTACTCTTGGCTCTCCATGACCTGGGCCCTTGACGTGGTTGGTCCCCCTCTCTTACATTTTTGGGTTAATATGATGTGAACCATTTTGGTTCCATTTGGCGATACTGAAAGTTCCTTTCCTCGTATTATATGAGTGTTGTGAGGCCTTCACCTTACAATCCAACCTATGACCCCTAGTAGGCATATTTGGAAGGTTTCAAAAGTGTTGTGCAACGAAACCTTAATTGGATCACTATCCTATCTTGCAACCTTTGGGGGTCCCTGTGAGAGTGTCATTTATTGCATGTGATGGCCTCTTTCCTGCATTAACCTATCCTCTCTATGCAGCCTTTGAGGAGTGGTGCTGGCATAACCTTCACGTCACAGGATTTTTTGATGGGTTTTAATAGGGAACCATCTCCTCTCTACGTCCCTACGTGAATCAACAGAAACATCATAGTAGGTGTTCTCATTGATCTGATGTCTCAAGTAAACATCATAACTAAGGATATCATGCTAATAAAATTTTTACATAAAGATGGGTACGATGTAACTATGAGTGCCATCTACACACATGAAGAACTTTTCGTACCTCCTTTGGGTAGTATCGTCTTTTTAGTTTTGGTTGGACCTAAATCTGTGAAGCTTTTGTTCGACATAATCCCTGGATCCAAACTCTTTAGAGTGAAGCTGGGTATCCTCTGGTTAGTAGCTATGAATGCATGATGAAAATTAGGGAGGAAAACTTCCAACAATCACAATTCAAACTATTTTGAGCACTCTTTCAATCACCAAATCCCTAACTTTCCCTTATTCCTCAATTCTTTCATATTTCTTTTGTAGAATGGAAAATAGAGAAATTTGAACGTCTTCCAAAACACACCTCAAACCCACAAAAAAATTACCATTTTAGACACCCATTAGGCCCAATTTTAACATATCAAGTTTCTACATACACTTGTTTCAGAACACCAATCCCTAAAAAGGATTGCTATACTAGAAATAGTTGCAATTAGCTCGCTTTTCCAAAGCAACACCTAACCAAAACCTTTTCCAACCACAAATATCTACTCATACATTCTCTATAGGTATCAAATAGCCTGAATCCACAACCTTCATCAATAGAAACAACCAAAAAGTCATCAAAACACAAAACCCTTCCTTATGCCAATTTATGCATGCTCAACAGGGGTTTATTGAAACTATCAACTTCATGCCCTAGTTCACCATTCCAACACCTCAGAAACTTCATTTTAGTTCTTCCCATGCTTACCAACCTTTACAAAGCACTTCCCAAGAGTTTTTCAACCATCCATAACCTCTAGCCACGAAATCTGGCCCAAAATCAATGGAATATCAACTAGGGCATCATACAAAATCCTTCAATATACCTTCCCTACTCTTAGAAACACACAAAAAAAACATCCTACACCTAAGGGAGCCATTTCACCAAGTTAGAAGCAATTTCACTAAGTGGAATGGCTTATAATCCCATTTTTTACTCTCAAAATTTCAATTTTTGAGTTACAGGCAGCCTATAGTAAATTGTTAATAAATCACTTCAAACTTTATGAAATGCAATTAAATCAAGCCAAAAATACAGCTAACTCATGTCTCCATCTAATAAAAAACATTTTAAACCAATATTGCATAGTATAGACCCATATAGGGGTCTGTAATAGCAAATTACCAATGAATTGCAGAGAAAACTAAGTTTTATTATTGGTTCAACCTTAATACAAAGCTCCAACCTCTTACCTCAAATTGTGTGAGGCATTTTAAACATCAAAACAACAAAAAATAACTGACTTAACCAACCAAAATACCTTTTGAATTCCCCTGACTATTGGACTTCCACATTTTGCATTTTTTTCACTTTTACAATATTGTATTTTGACAACTTTTGAAAACATTGACAACTTTAGCAAAACGATCCCTCTATGACTCAAATACATCAAGAATGGTCTATTATGACCTTATTGAATGAAAAATGACTAAAAACACCTTAAACCAATATAAATACCTTATTTAAAAAAAATGAACTAACATGGTGCCCCTGCACCAATGCAGTGCCCTTGGTTGTGCATAAATGTTTAAAATTTATCCACGAGGGTTTCGTGCATATAATTCATGACACCGGTTATAAACTATCAATTTCCCATGGTAGTTACTCCCTGGAATACTCTTTTCCTATCCTTGTTTTGTCCTCTCCCACCTAGGAAGGACATCTTGTATCAAACTTATCAAAATTACAAGAGAGGGTGCCTAATGTCGAGATTGAGATACCCTCCATCGCCTTATGTTGTTTCACATAGGGCTTGCTTAAAATCTAACAGTGATGCCACTAGGACATGTTGAAGGGAAGAAGAGAAGCGATTATGAGAACATCCTTCTTCCTCTTTTGCTATTTAGTTTGATGCTCCTTCACACCTTGCTATGGCACCATCAGATTCTATTTTACATCTGTAAGAGAATCTAGTGGTGCTTGTTTGGCGAAAGTCCAAACATCCCATGTTTGAGCTTCTTGTTCTACCCATAGAGCCTAGGTCTATTCAATATAGTAGGAAGAAAGGTTCCCATGGGGAATCTTCTATATCTCGGCCTCCATGGCCTCCTACCGCTTCTGCTCCCAAGGCAGCAAATGGGAAGAGGCCCACTGCCGTGGCGTTAGAGTTGACTCCCCCCATTGCTTCTCAACCCGCTCCTTCTACTCCCATCTAGGAGTATATTCCTTCATTGGAAATAGCTATGGAGGACACTCCCATGGTTGAGCAAAATCCTTTTTTTCCTTCGTAACCTCCAGTCTCTAGCTCAAAGAGTCATAGAGACCTCCTTGTGCACGAGCACAAGCACCAGCAAAAGGCTCTTGTAGCTGAGCAGGATGCCTTATAGAGAAAGAATGAGGAGTCGACCACCCCTGCTTCAGGGCCTCTTGCTGCGTCCTCTTCTCTCCTACCCTCTGCTTCCATTCAATCTAGATCAGTCTCACTTCTAGCTTCCACTAAGTACAAATGCACCTAACCCCAAAAAGGTACAGATGTTCATCAGTCCTTCGGTGGTGCCACCCTTGTTGATGTCCCTTTCAGATGCCCCTCCTTTCCCAAAACTCATAGATATGTTGAACACTTCAGTGGTATCTGTTGCGGTTTTATCCTCCTCTTCCTCCACACCTTTTTCCTCGTCTATGGGGAGTTCACATCCCCTGATGAAGCAGAAGGTGGAGGGTGGTCCTTCAAGTAATGGAGGATGTAAGAGGAGCCCACTTTCTCCAAAAGGTGGTCCTGTGCTGACTTGTTCGGTTTTAGTAATGGAACAAGCCCTAGCTTCCCCTGAGTTCATCACTGCTCCTATGTCACTCGGTGAGCCTTGCAATGAACCTCAGGCATAACTTTCCCCATCTATTGAGGTACAACATGGCACTCCACTGAAGTGCATGTTTAACTCTTTGAATGAAGTTCTGGCCTTGTCAGTAATTTTTGCAAAATCGTTGACCATAGATCCACAAAAGCTGAGTGGAGGAGACCTTGCATGGCCTTCTTCCTTAGCCCTTATTATGGTTAGAATCTCCTCCTCTTAACATACCACCACTACAAGCTCATCCTCCTTCCCCTTATTCCCCTTATAATAATTTGGAGTGGGAATCAAACGACCTCTTAGTCGATCAGTGTTAGGAGGATGCCTCTTCTTTATCTTTAGATTAGATGTGTGTTGTGATGTGTTCCACCATGATTGTGCTATGTGTTCTTGGATGACCTTTGTCACCCTTGTTGGTTCTTGGATACAAGAGTGGTTTTTGTGTCAGAAATCTTCTTCTACTTGTATCATCATTCTTCCATGTTTTTTATTGTCTTTCGGAAAAATTAGGGATGATGCAAAGCGTTGGGGGAATTTAGGCTTCCATTCCATGTTGACCCAATTTTTTATTTTTACTTTGTATTCTCATGCATTCTTCACATGGTTTGATATAGTAGGGGGTCGATGACAGTTCATTTTATATACTATTATTATACATATATATATATATGAGCAGCTCCGACCCCAAAATATCAGATCACCCCTGTGCCTCTTATTTGTTATCTTGTTTTTTATCTTCACTCTTTTCTTATATTTCTCTCTTCTTTGCTTGATTTTTCCCTTTCATGTGTGACAACACCATTTCTGACACTATGATTTTCAAAAAATGTATTCATTTCCACACAAATCGTTTCTTGAGAATCTTCACAAAAAATTTCAAAGAATCAGATTCTAGAATTTTTCAAGGAGGAAGTAACTTTGACCTTTCCCTCGTGAGGGGGCATTTTCTTCCTTTCAAAAGGATTCCTTGATGATGAATCGATTTGAGAAAGAAACATCTCTTGCACACTTTCAAACAATGTGTCCCTTGAGTGGACCCCTCTTCATGACGGGTTCCTGAGGGACCTCTTTGAAAGTTTTCCAATCTATCGACGGTTTGCGTGACTATCTTATTACTTACATGTGTGGCCACTTTCATTTATGTTTTATCTTCGAATACACATATCACTTTGTAGGTGCGCATGTAAAGCCACTTTCTGACTCTACAAAGCCTCCCTTCCTCGAGTTTCCTCCATGTGAGATATCTTGGGGATACCTCCCTACAGGTCTGTGGGCCTATAGGGCACTTCTTCTAAGCTTCCTCCATGTGATAGATCTTGAGGGTCGCTCCCCTACAAGTATGTAGGCTTGTAGGGTGCTTTTTTCTGGGGTTTCCTAGATGTGAGAGATCTTGGAGGACACCTTCCTTGCAGGTCTATAGGTCTGTAAGGCAATTTCTCCTGGGTTTTCTTCATGTGAGAGATCTTGGAGGACACCTTCCTTGTAGGTCTGTAGGCCTATGAGGCGCCTATTTCTCAGGGATTCCTTCATGTGAGAGATCTAGGGGGTTGCCTCCTTGTAGGTCTGCGGGCCTATAAGGTGCTTTCATTCTATAGCTTCATAGTTTTGTGGGGCTATGGAGTCCTTTGCCTACCCTGCACTTTTGATCTCTCCAAATTGTGGTCTGCATCCTTGATGATTCAGGTATAAATTTTTAACCCTATTCACTATTCTATTTACTTTACCAAAGAACTCATTGGTATTTGTGCTTTCTAATGTGGGGGAAAAATGTATAGGAGTGAATTTCCACCCCTTACACAAATTCCCCTTTTACACATCCTCACCTTAGAAAACCAAATCCGAAGGTGAAATTCTACATCAGGAAGTTTCCTTCCTTCCACTTGGCATCTCTCTATTGTGTCGGTAGAAGAATATTTATCGGGGATGCCTATGTGATGCGTAGATGTCTATGTAGTGCGCTTACGTCCCTAATGGATTCCTGCATCTGAAGTTGGCAGAGGCGTTATACTTCCTATTGGGAACAATTTTTAACATCCCTCTTTGACCAACCGACCCTAAAAATAGTAGATTCTCTCTCTTCTCCTTCAAATTCTTCCATTCTTCATTCAACTCGTCTCTTTTTGCAGTCTTCAAGCATTCACTTCATCCTTCTTCATAGCTTCTTAGCACTTCCAACATTCTCAACACTCCATTGCAGCAATAACACTCCATCAACTCCCTAAAGAAAGTGTGAAGCAAGCCATTGCAACAGGGGCTTGATGTTTTGCAACACCTCCCTTCATCACAGTCAAGGCTATGGTGATTGTTCTAGCCTTCTTTCTCCATCATTTGGCTAGTGAACCCTTGGTGGAGGTGGTAACATTTCAGTCCTCTCCTTTATGATTTGGTTGAGTAGCTATATACTATTTTATAGTGTTATTCATGTACTTCCTTTCTTTACTTCTTTATCATACATTTCTCTATCATTGCTATTTGGTTGTCCATGGAGGTGGAAACACCAAAATGGGGGTATGACTGGGGCAGGTCCCTATACAACCCCAACAAATTTCCTCTCCTTCTTGTGTGTAGGTGAACATGCATTTGGAGCTAGCTGGAAAACATATAATTCTGTGAGATTATCTTCATCACCCTAGTTCTTTTTTATTTACTTTACCATTTTAGTATCTATTTTGTATACTTCCTCATTCTGTTTTTACCATCTAGATTGAACTAGCTAGGTTGTTAGTAGGTCTTTTTAGTAGTTTTACTGTGTTCACTATTGTCTAGTTGTACAGACACCAACATGCCCGAGAGACGCCAGCACATCGTGCTGACGTCCCAGAACTGCGTTGTCATCTTTGGACAGAGAGCTATTTGAGGCACAATACCAACTCCAAAAAACTAGCTCACTTAGCCCAAACAAAATTTTGGGTCTATAGAGTGATATAAGGACTTTATAGTCCTCATCATTCTCATCCCTCATTTTAAACACCCCTTTAGAGTGAGGTAAGTTAAGGAAACCTTCCGCTCTTGGCTCTCCGTGACCTGGGGTCATGATGTGGTTGGTCCCCCTCTCTTATAATAGGCATTCTTAACCCAAGGAATTTCTAGAATTTAAATAACTTAACTTTATTTTTATGTTTCTTTTTTTTTCTCAAAAGATGCAAATTATTTCATTAGAAAACTTAAGCAATTATTTCATTCCTAAAATTTCATTTGCAAAAAAATGAGGAAATTAAAACATTTCATTAAATTAGTCATTTGTTGGTAATTCACAACATAGAAATACTCTAGAATCACCTCTAATTTGTATTTAGTTTAACACTAGCTCAAACATGAAACATGTCATACTTGATTCTAGTATGATCAAGAATTAAAAAATGGAAGCTCATTGTGAAATCTCCAAAATAACCACCTTTAGGGAATAACTCAAACCTATCTAACTAGGTGGAGAAATAACCTTATACCTATAACCACTCAACACACATGCCAAACATACCTTCTCAATATTTATAGTAGCCAAAGAATAGCATAATCACCTAATAGGGTACATCAGAAAATGTAAATTAGTGTATTTGAATGACATAAAATCATGATAATAATTAATCATATCATAAATATTAATACACGTATCTACAAAATGATCTATTACAATACACCAAGTCATTAAACATTGCATAAATATATAGAACACTAACAATTGACATGTCATAAAACTGCATCTTGGAATATGTGAGTGGTCTAAACATACCATGTAAAGAAAGAACTAAAGTCATAACCAAAACTCACAAAAAAAATGGTGAAGTTGAGCCACCAATAAAGACCAAAAGCAATAAGTGTACAAGAACAACCTATGCATCCCTTGATACATAATCATAATGATGCTAGGACCAAATATCTCAAGGTTAAAAATGAGAATGGAATTACATCCTCCTCCACTAATATTAGGCATACTCAAAAGATTACATAAAGTAAAGATAGGATATACCTAGTACTTAATCCTTCCAACACACTATATCTCACAAGATACACCTTCTATAATGTCACCAAGTCTATGCCTCAAATGCACAACACACCCATATAGAGGTGCACAAGATAAGTGAACACCAACCAATAGGTGTGTAACCACCTCAAATATCACCACACTTGTTTGGGAATAATGCATCATACCCACATTTTTGATCCATTTCCTATATAACCTCATGAGAGAAAAGCGTGCATACAAGCTTATAGAATAATCATAATTCATAGATCAAAATAGATAAGCCACAAGATAACACAAGATATACCTTGGGAAATCCTTAAAAGGGAAAAACCTAGTCCCCAAAAGCATCCATACTCCATCTATTATTCAACAATAAAAACTACATGCACTTATAGAGTTACCATGAATACTTTTGAAGCATCAAGCCTCTCCAATGCATCCTCCATATGTCCAAGCATGAATCCACACATCACATGCCATGCTTCCCATCTACACTACTCAAAAAGACTCAATATTATTAGCCCACTCACTCAACCAACCTTAACCACTAAACATGTGTTTGCTTTAATAAATACAAGATCACACAAATACAATCAAGTGGTAAGATAAAACCATGTTCCATAAAACCATGTGAACAAAAAACTATTAAACCCTCATTTTATATTGGGTACTAAGTTTTCACTTTATTAAATATTTTCCCAATATTAAATTATTATCCTATGTCTCCCACACATAAAATAATAATCCAACATTACAATACAACTTACAAGTTCCCCGAAAGTAATTACCTAGTGTGGCTAAACACACCTCCTAGGTGCACCACAACTAAATAATCATTTAATTACTAAAAGGAAAAGATGATCTTAGAAAGCCTTCCAAGAACCAACATGAACCTTTAACATCTTATGTTTCCTTATAAAATTAAATTTCAACAACTTGATACAAGTACATACTACTATGCCTTAAAGTGTATACTGACATAGTTTAATTTCTATCTCATCAACCCTTAGAGGAAAGATAATGTAGTTTACAGATCTAAGAAAAATTTGGTAGCATAATGACATGTAAATTACATTTCAAGAATGATAAAGAAGAGAAATATAGACATAAGAGAAAGAACAACAATATATGTGGGGAAAACCCTTTTAGATAAAAAAACCTCGCACTCCAAAAAATTGAACCAATGTATCAATTTGCAACAAAAACCTGTTACAATACACTTGTAGGCTCATAGCCTTAACATGGAGATTATATTTTTTCTTTTTTGGAGGAAATTTGAAATCATAACCCTACAATGACAAATTATCCTCACTTACAACTTCTCAAGTAAGATCTACATATAAGAGCTTACAATACATTAATTAAATATTTATGAAAATCCAACACTCAATATTGAAGATGTAATTTTGGAAATATGAAAAAGCTTCCTGATGCAAGAGCATCCATGGGGTTGGGAAATCTTGCATCACCAAAATCTTTAGTACTTTTGTTGCCAAAATTTAGTTTTACTTGATTTTGGTTTTCTTGTAGGCATGCAGTAAATTTTTCATCTACCCTCTTCCAATAATTTATTTGAAGTCATTTTTGCAAGGTGATAAAGGGAGTTGAAATTGCAAGTTTTAAAGTTTTAAATTATTGATGCAGGACCATCTAATGGTGTAGGGAAATCTTGCATCAGCCAAAAAAATTGTTTTTTCCTTATTTTATTTTGTTGTTTTGAGTTCCATGATGGCACTAAAGGGGTGTAAGATAGTCAGGCATCAAAAATAGCAAAAACAGTCACTTACTATTTTTAGTAAATTGACCTAAATGGGCTCATAAGGACCTAAAAATTTACCCAAAGGAGCAGAGCTGAAAACCATTTTTGATCGTGAAAGAATCACCTCAATACCCTACACGGTTTGGGAGAAATTAAAGTTTCCATCCCAGGAAATTTCTCCAATGCAGCTTCAAATTCAGATATGAAGACTTTATAGGCCCTGAAATAGATCGAAAACTTGACGAATTGACCTATGATGGGCTCACATGTTGTAGAGCTCATTGAGAGCTTTCCAACAATATGCAATAATTGCAAATTGGACACTCGGATCAAAAGTTATGGCCCCATGAAGTTGACCCTCTAAAAAGTGAATTTCATTAAAATTTCTTCCTAGGCCACAAATCAAACAACGAGACTTTTGGTACCAAAACAAAAGGGAAATTTTTACTTTCTAGAACATTGTAGGGTGGTTATTGGGTAAAATAAAAAGGGATATGAGAGAGTTGTAGAAGGTGGCTCCAAATAATAGTTTTTCTTTCAGAGTTGATTTTTTGTTGTAATAAATCAAGCCCATGTGGCTATAGGATGTAAGATCTGAATATGTAAATTCATTTTCTGAAAATAATCAAAAGTGGGTTATCTTTTGTCTCGCATCTTCTGTGTTGGTATCTATTATTGTGTTTGTGTGGTTTCGGGCAGTGTAGCCCTCATCAATTATTAATATTTCAAAAAAATTCTGGGATCCAAGAACCCACACCCAGACATGAATTTTCCAATTTGGACTTATTTGTAACTCTCGAGAATTTGAAATTATTGACCATTAGTGCAAGAATCTTATTGGTGCAAGTGATTGAGGTAGTGGAGGTGCAAGAATGAGATAATGGATGTCAATTTAGGAAAAGATTTGAAAATTGTTAGGAAAGAACAATAAAGAGGCCATTTGCATGAATTACCACGCCCAGAATGGAAGAGGTAGATTTTTTTTACTACATTTTTTTTTAAGGAGATTATTGTCTAGGTCATGACTGTGAGACCCAATTTCAATAAAAATGGCATAACTTTCTCATACGGTAACAAAATTGAAAAATTCAAAATGATCTAGAAATTTAGGAAGGAGACGCACAAAATACATGTTTTCATTTTATATTATTCATGATAAAAAGGGAGAAATGATGGATAGAAGTGACAGGATTGTGGAATTGTAGCTAATTTTTGAAACTTGCATGTAGGTGTTTTCATTCTAGATTTGGATCATGCATGTAGTTGATTGTAGTTGTACATGGGGATTCCAATATGGATTGTAATATTTATTTTTATGACTTTGTAGACTTCTAGTATTTCTATGAATGTAATAAAATATTTTATGGTGGATTTTTTATTTAAAATGGTCTCAAGTGTTGATTTTGTGGAGGAAGGCTACAGCAATTGACAAACCTCCTTGGTTTCTCAATTGTTGACTACATAAAATGGTATCAAAGAAGGAAGATTGGTTGAAAAATGTTGCAGAAATTGATTGGTAAGAAGAATTGAAATAAGTTTGTAGATGTTATCCTCTAATAGAGGTTAAGGTTGGTAGAAGGTGCACGAGAGAGAGGCGTGTCTTTCAGAAACCATCTATTGGGTATAGGATAAGCTAGTTGGAATATGGTTGTATATGCATAAATATTCCTTGTATGCTCAAGGAGAGGGTTTGGACAAATTTTTTGAAGAAGTTTCTTTCTTGCACATGTATTTCAATGTTTTTTTGCATTCTTCTAACTTTTGTCACGTTGTACAAACATTTGGTGAACTATACGAATTGAATATTGTTTGGAACATGTAAATGACTATCTTAAAATTTTTATTCTTTTGGTTTGATTAGGATTCATTAAGTTTAGAGGGAGAAATCAACATTTTGGTGGAACTAGTCAGAAACCCTACCCAGGGTTACAAGGAACAATAAAAGTGCAAATTTCTGGAGTTTCCTCCATGAAAAAATAAAGAAACCTTGTAATAAATTCTATCTTGATTCCTTCAAGCTCCTTGCAAGATTTGAGATTTGGATTTACATGTGTAGAAGAGAACAAGATGAAAATATGTTACATTTTGGTTTGTTTTACAATCAAAACTCCTCTTTGGGATTTCTTTGCCAAAGTCTTGGCATTGTAGCATTGTTTGGTGTTTGATGAAGGCTAGGACAAGTGGAAGATTGATGTTTACACCTTGGAAGCCCTTTGTTTTTCCATTTTCACTGCCAATTAAGGTTAACACCTTGTTACATATGAGGTAACTGACTGTCCCATTGTAATTGAGTGTCTTTTGAAGTTGGCATCTTTTGAATTTGGTTCTAGATGTTGAAAGGTTACCAAACCCTTATGAGAAGGATTGTAACATCATTGCTACCCCTTCACCATATGTTAATCCACACTATTGCCATGTCTTCCATGATTGAAGGATCAAAAGCTTTGATGGCCAATAGTGTCAATGTGTAGAAGTTTGCCTCTGCCATTATTACCCTTGAGACCATTAGAAGATGTATGAAGACTAATTTGTGTTGTTGAACCTACCCTTGCTCTACATCAAAAATACCCTTCGACATAATCAAGAAAATAACTTCTATGGAGCATAACATGAAATTAAACCCCTAAACTGTTGATTTTTGGGATCATAAGACTTCTCTTACACTCTTAGGGTTTTTCACCTAAAAGGAGAAAGATAGGAGCCAAAAATGCTAATGGTTCATTCAAATTGGGATGTATGCAATGTTTTCTAATCTAAATGAAGTTAACTAAATACAATTGACTGATTTAAATGAACGAATATGAATGCGAAAGTGAGATTTAAGCTATGCTTGAAAACACATTGTGATATGAAAATAATGAGACAAATGAAGAAAATATGTAGAACAGAAAGAAATGAGATGAATCTGAGTGCACCTGGGTGAAGTATGATGAATCTGGAATGCTGTTAATGTGGTGCAGGAGCACCTAGGGGTCCAAGGGACCTAATATGCTTGGTGAGTTTTTGTTTCTTGGTTTTGATGGTGGAATAAGGTCCTAAGGAACATTTCAAATGTTTTTTAATAGGTATTTTATGTTTTGGTTGAATTTTTTTGGTCTTGGTGACCAACTCCTTTGTATAAACAAGGTCTTCATCCTCCTTTTGTAAGTCTAGTGCACCTTGGTAAATTAAGAAATAAAAATTCCTTGTTGTATCTAGACACTTGAGGGGAGTCGCCTTGTTCTTTGAAAAGGTTTTAAATGCCTTTGACACATTTTGAAGGCTCTTGGTGGTCGAGTTGGTAGGAGATTCTATAAATTTCCTTAACTAGGAAATTAGAGGTAAACACATCAATTAGTTGTTTTCCAACATCCATCCTTTCAAAGTTCAGTTAGTGGACATTGGAGGAAGGTTGGGAGACTTTAAATATGCCTCTTTTGGTTAGGGAAAGGTTGTTGATGGAGAAAATAAGGTGTTCAATAAAGAGTTTGTTGTTTTTTCTTAATTTTTTGTGCAAAGTTTGATGTTCATGTGCTTGGTACAGCCTATAAACTTAGTTTTATAGTGAAATCATATAATGGTTGGAAAGATGATTGAATAAGCTTCATTTTGACGTTGGAGTGGTGATTTTTCATTAAGAAATAAGGCATATATCCTCATTTCTCTATCGAGTGGTTTGAAAACCCTTAAAACCAGGGGTTTGGTTGAAAAATGCAAGTTTCTTCCATTCCCACTTGGTTCAATTACTAAAAATTGGTGTTATGGAATATATTAGAGTGTACTATCATGTATTCATGACTATGGAGAATGGCAGGCTGGGTGTTGGAAGTTGTGCATGAGTTTTGGCTTGACATCTCTATGTGGCAAGCCTAGTAAGTAAGCAAAAGAGAGTGAGTTTTTCTTGTAATTGAAGATATACTCTTAGAAACACTTAGGGATGATGAGGAAAGGTGTAAATAGCCTGTAGGAGTTTTTTTTTTTTTTTTTTGGCTTTGGGTTGTAGGGGAGAGCCTAGGTAATCAAGACCTAGTTGTAGGTCTGTGGAATAGACCTCTTGGAGTAGCACTAGGATGTGCCATGGTGGATTTTTCATAGATATTCAAGAAAAATAGTTTTGAGGCTTTGTACGAGTTTATTTTGGGAGTCAAAATTTAGTGGTTTGGTGTCATAACAGTCCTCCATGTGGAATTTAAATTGATTGTCCTACTGGGTGGAATTAAAAACCTTAAATGTAAAAGAGGCCTAAAACATTGGAATGAAAAGTAAAGGATGGTCCCTAGGTGCAAGGTGGGTTGTTGAACCTTGATTTGGCATGTGTTGACATGTTTCAAGTGTTCCCAAATCCATTGGGTGGTCTGAGTTTATAACCCTAAGTGTGATGGGTTTCTTCCTTGAAGGAATAGTGGAGTTTAGGAATCCCCATGAGAGTGTTTGAGTAAAGCATTGAGTGGAGTGACTTTTCCATTTGTAATTGTGAGTTCTCTTTCCTTGCCACTCTTCATAATAGTGGTATCAGAGCCTAATTGTAGGTAGTTTGTGAAGGGAAGACATCATGCCTCCAAAATATGGACCAGTGGTTTCAAGAGAATTGGAGGCCTTGAGAGAAGAGATAGAGGCCTTGAAAGCAAGAGAAAGGAGAAGAGCAGTGGTAGTTGAGGAAGAGAGTTCCTATGAAGAAGATCCAGAGGGTGAAGAAGATGAAGAGAACCATCAAGGGGAAGAGATACCCCCTCATGAGAGAAGACTCCTTAAATCCTTGTAAGCATCTAGAGGAGAATCCTTTGAAGTAAAGATTGATTTTGTTGTATATAGTAGAAAGATGGATGCGGATGAAGTGTAGGAGTGGGTGGAGGCTCTAAATAACTATTTTGAATACAAAGACATGGCAGAGAATAATAAAATAAACTATTCCAAAACAAAGTTGAAGGGATCCACCTTGACATGGTGGAATTTCACCCAAGGAGAAAGGGTCAAGATGAGTAAATCCATGATTAACTCATGGGATAGGATGGTGCATAGGTTAAAGGCACAATTCCTTCCTACTGATCATGAAGTGAATGAGTATAGAAAGAGGTAGAATCTGAGACAAAAAGACATGGATGTTTCATCCTACACTGAGTAATTCTACAAGTTGAGTATGAGATGTAGTCATGAAGAAAGTGAGAAGGAAAAAGTGGCTAGGTATATCAATGGCCTAGGAATTAATATTAAAGATGAGATCAGTTTGGTTGTTCCCAAGACTATGGAAGATTGCATACAAGTTGCATATAGGGCTAAAGGGAAGATAAGAAGGAAACAAAAGCAGAAAAATAGAGGAAGAGGCAGAAATTTTAGAGGTAGGGGGAAAAATCAATCTCAAAAACATCAAGAAGAATCTAGCCATAATGAATAAAGTGGAGACTCAAGCAATAGAGGGGGATTCAAGGATAGGAGACCCAATGGCAGGGGTAGATTTAATGGAGGAAGAGACTCAAATAAATTTTTAGGGAGATGATACAATTGTAACTAGCCTAGACATCTAGCATTCAAATGTCCTAAAAAACAAGGCTCAAGCTCTCATGGTGGAGAGAGGAGGAACCAAATAGTGCATGAGGATGAAGAAAGTGTGACTTCACCTGTAGTAAACCTTACATTAGAAGTTGGAGAGTCCTTGATGATTAGGAGAACATTACTCAAGGTACCAATCCCTGAAGAACCCCCACAAAGGAAAGTACTATTCAAAATAAATTGCAAGGTACAAAGTAAAGTGTGTAGGATAGTAGTGGATTCAAGATCAACTGATAATCTTTTTTCAATTGAATTGGTATAAAAATTGAATTTGAAAATGATTTCTCACCCTAGCCCATACAAAGTTTCATGGCTTGGTAAAGGACAACAGGTCTTGGTGGATGAGCAAGTATGGGTGGAATTTAACATTGGTCCATCTAAAGACAAGGTTCTATGTGACATCATCCCTATGGATGTGTGCCACTTGCTGCTTGGTAGGCCTTGGCAATTTGATAGAAATACCGAGCATGATGGGGAGAACACATACTCCATTGTGAAGGATGGAAAGACTTACAACCTTTCACCTCTCCTAGAAGAAGACAAGGTAAAGCATGAAGGACCTAGTGTTTTGATGGTGGGTGAGAAGGATTTCATGAAGACCTTGAAGGAAGGAGGAGAAAGAGGATTCTTCCTAATTATGAAGCCAAAAAGTGAAGTAATTCTTCCCACAAAGAAGGAAGATGCACCAAAGGAAGTCCAAGAGTTGTTGGAAAGGTACAAGGACATAATAGTGAATGAATTACCTACTTCCCTACCTCCCATTAGGGATATAAGCCACCATATTGATCTGATTCTAGGGGATACATTGCCCAATAAGGCTACATACAAAATGACACCTGCTCAAAATGAGGATATTCCAAGACAAGTGCAAGAGTTGATGGATAAAGAGCTAGTGAGGAAGGGTTTGATTCCATGTGTTGTTCCTACTATCCTAGCACCAAGGAAGGATGAGAATTGGAGGATTTTTACTGATTCGAGAGCCATTAATAGGATCACAATCAGATATAGGTTCCCAATGCCAAGAATAGATGACCTCATGGATTGTCTATCAGGAGCATCTTACTTTTCCAAGATTGATTTAAAGAGTGGGTACCACCAGATAAGGATCAGAGAATGGGATGAATGGAAGATGACTTTTAAGACTAATGAAGGGCTCTATGAGTGGTTGGTGATGCCCTTTGGGTTATCAAATTCCCCTAGTACTTTTATGTGCCTTATGAATGAGGTATTGAGACCTTTCCTTGGAAGTTTGTTGTGGTTTATTTAGATAATATTCTTGTTTTTAGCAAGTCCAAAGAAGAAGATTTGAAGCATCTTAACATGGTATTAAGGAGGTTACAAGAGGAGAAGTTGATGATCAACATGGAAAAGTGTGAGTTCATGAGGGAAGAACTAGTCTACCTTGGTTTTGTCATCTCTAAGGGAAGTTTGAAGATGGATCCTTCAAAGGTGGATGCTATTCTTACTTGGCCAACACCAAAATCCATGGGAGATGTGAGGAGCTTTCATGGACTTGCAAGCTTCTATAGGAAGTTCATTAAGAAATTTAGCCAGATTTGTGCACCAATCTTGGACACCATCAAAGGAGGTAACAAAGGTAAGTTCTCTTGGACCAATGAGGCTAATAAAGGATTTGAATATATGAAAAAGAGAGTAGCACAACAGCCTATACTTATGCTCCCTAATTTTGATAAATTTTACAATTGAGTGTGATGCTAGTAATTAGGCAATAGGGGTTGTTTTGAGCCAAGAAGGCAGGACGGTTGCATTTTTTAGTGAAAGGTTGAATGAAGCAAAGAGAAAGTACTCCTCATATGATTTGGAATTGTATGCTATGGTCCAAGCCCTCAAAAAGTGGAGGCACTATTTTTTACCTGAAGAATTTGTTGTTTATACTGACAATCATGCCTTGAGTTTTTTGAATGCACATGACAAACTCAGTCATAGGCACATGAAGTGGGTAGAGTCTTTGCAAGCCTATACATTCACAATAAAGCATAAGAAGGGCCAAGAAAATAAGGTGGCAGATGCTCTCAGTAGAAGGGAATTTGTATTGCAAGAGATCCAACTCCAAAGCATGGGGGTTGATGCTTTAAAATTTATGTATCATGATGACTCAAATTTCAAGGAGACCTATACAATGTTTGTGAGCAGCATTTGACTAGTTTTCATGGTGAATACTCTGAATTTGTATTGTAGAATGGTTTTCTCTTCAAAGGAAGCCAATTGTGTGTTCCTAAATGCTCAATGAGGGAGAATATCATAAAGGAGAAACATAGTGGGAGTCTTGGAGGTCACTTTGGCCTTGACAAGACCTTGGAAAAATTTAGGAGATTTTATTATTGGCAAAAGTTGTAGGTGGATGTGAGAAGGTATGTGGAAGGATGCATAATATGTCAGAGAGCAAACAAAACTTCATCAAATGCAGGACTCTATCAACCACTACCCATTCCCAATAGGCCTTGGGAAAGTGTAAGTATGGACTTTGTATTGGGGTTGCCTAGGACCCAAAGAGGTTTTGATAGTGTTTTTGTGGTGGTTGATAGATTTAGTAAGATGGAAAATTTTCTTCCTTGCAAATGCACCAATGATGCATCTCATATAGCAGGTCTCTTCTTTAAAGAGGTTGTTAGGATACTTGGACTGCCTTTAAGCATTGTTTCTAACAGGGATTCTAAATTCATTGGTCACTTTTGGAGACCCTTGTGGAAGAAACTTGGCACAAATCTATCCTTTAGCTCTCCATACCATCCATAAATGGATGGAAAAACTGAAGTGGTGAATATATCTTTAGGAAATCTCTTAAGATGCCTTACCAAGGAGCATGGACAAGCTTGGGATCTGATTTTACCTCAGGCTGAATTTTCATACAATGACTCCATGAATAGGAGCATTGGTAGAATCCATTTTGAAGTAGTCTATGGCATGCACCCTAGAGGGGTATATGAACTAAGAAATCTGCAAGGATTTGATAGAAGAAGTGCTCAAGGAGAGGATTTTTCTGTTACAATCAGGGACATTCATCAGCAAGTGAAGGAAACCCTTCAAAAGAATGTTGAGAAGTATAAAGAAAAGACAAATTTAAAGAAGAGGAAATTTCCAATTCAAGGTTGGAGACTTGGTGATGGCACACTTGAAGAAGGAGATACTTCCAAAAGGAAAGTATACCAAACTCATGATGAAGAAGATAGGACCTTGCAAGGTGGTCCACAAGTTTGGCCAAAATGCTTATGGAATAGAGCTACCTCATGGGGTGGCAATCTCTCCTATCTTTAACATTTCTGATTTGTATCCTTTCAAAGCTCCTATGAATGTAGGTGATGAAGCAGGTTGAAGGGTTTTTATAACATTGTATTTATCGGCTCCTTCTAGGGTTATCAATTCAGCAAGTTAACTTTGTATGGTTTGTAAAGTAATAGTATATCGGGTATAACGAAGGTCAGAAGCTTGGTGTATGTGGTAGCAAACCTAGGGTTTGATACTTGAGGAATGAATGACATGAGTCGAAGCTTGGAGAGCAACATGTTTACAAAAGGTTTCATTGATAGTTAGCAATGGCTATGGATAGTTGGAGGATTCGGTGGTTTGTGTAGTTAAGATTTGTCAGTTGCTTCAGTTACATTCTGTCTTAAACTAAGGTATGGCTTTATTGAGTTTTGCAAGGTTATTGATTGCTATATATATATTAGTTGCTTTATCTCAAAATATTGTTAGACTATGAGATGAATGTTTAAGATTGCAAGATTCATTTGATTTAGTTGTTTAATTATTATTTTTTGTAAAAAATGGTTTCTTTTGAAACCCTATCTTGCACTTGCTTCATGAAATGTATCCTTGAATATGCTTCTATAGTTGGATTGTATCTTGTGCTTCACATAGATAAGTGTGTGTGATAGAAAGTATGTGAAACTATTGTATAGTGCTTTGAGAATGCAAAATTCTAATACTCATGTGACAAAAGTTCTATTTGAAGCATGAATATTGTATAAATCTGCACCGTAGTCTCTAATTATGAAGAGTTTATGTGGATGAGATATTATCATGTCTATACAACAATGGATATGATTATGTCAAAGTCATTATAGTCATCTATTTTCTCATTCATAGAGTATAACAGTCAAGGTTTGTGCAGGGGTATTTATATATTATTCATTTTTTGTTGTTCATGATGGTTGTTGGATTAAGGGGTTTCTTGTAAAGAGAATATCATTTATGTTGTAGTCATTGGTCATTGCTCATATTATTTTGTTAATTTTGTAGAGATTTCTAACAAGAAACCTTTCTTTCATGTTTCTTGATTTTGCAAATCTTGTTTTAGAGGAGATTCTTGTAGTAAAGGTGTTGAAGGTGTATTTTGTTGGTGCATATTATAACATGGTAACCCCTTGAAAGAGTATTTCTTTTTCATTGGAGATTGGTCATTAAGACCATGGAGGATTTGCAAATGAGGCTGGTTTTTCTAGTGAGGCTATATTTTTGCCAGTGAGGTTGTAATCAGTGAGATTACCATTTTGCTCGTGAGGCTAATAAAATGAACTTTTAGAGTATTTTTTTCTCCCTGTAAAGGGTTTTCCACTCATTAATCACTGTGTTATGGTTTCACATTATTTTTGGTCTATTGGTCTTCATGTTTAAACATCCAGTCTTTTTAGCACTTGAATTTCTCTGTTAATCAAGCATCAAGCCTTGCCTAACCAATTGGGTTAATTTCAACATTTGAACTTATAAGTTATAACAAAGAAATTGGGTGCATAAGTCTATGAGAAATAAATAAATTGAAATTGTTTGAAAACACTAATTCACCCCCCCTCTCTTAGTGTTTTTCTTACTCCAACAACTGGTATTAGAGCTAGACCCTTACACAAAGTTTAACCAACTTAAGGGTTCTTGGTAGTGGAGTAACTATGATGGAAAAAAGAAAAATAAATAAAGGAAAAAGAAACACTTAGCAAAGTACTAAATTACAAGCAGTACTTGAACCAAATACAAAGAGTGATAGAGAAGCAGTTATAAACAATGAATAACAAATGGAAGAGTATCCTGTATCTAGAACACCTCAGTTTGAAGGCACCAATTTCAATTTTTGGAAACATAGGATGGAGATCTATTTATCTTCCTTAGGATTTTATGTGTGGGCAACAATAGAGAAAGGTTGTTTAGTATCTTCAACATCTTCTTCTACTATTGATGAGAAGAAGGATCTCAAATTCAATGCTAGGGCTATAGATGCTATCTTTAGTGGTTTTCCAAATGATATTATTGCTAAAGTTATGTATTGTAAGGATGCAAACGATGTTTGAGACAAACTTATTGATATGTATCAAAGAGATGAGTTGCTGAAAAAGGAACCCTTTCTAATTGATACAAGAAGTGATACATCTAAAAGAGAATATTTTTTTGTTGGCAAATAAGAAGAATGCTTTGTGAGATATTATGAACAAGATTTTAATGAAAATGAATGTGAATTTGATCTTGAAGGTGAACTCACTTGTGCTCTTGATGAGATGAAGAAACTAAGAGTGGAGAATTAAAGATTAAGATTGCAGCTTCAAGAACAGATGGAGTCCAAGGCCAAGATACTTTTAGATCTTAGAGAAGAAGAAAAACTGATAATAGGTTTGAAGGTTCAAGTTGCAAAAGGTAAGAAAATAGAAGAAGAAGTCAATAATTAGCTTAAAGCAAAAGAGGTTTATTAAGAGATGTATGAATCAAAGTTAGTTTCTTTTAGAAATGAATTAGGAAAAGCATCTTCCAAATTACACAAGTCACTTCAGTTTGAACAGAGTACTGAGTGTTTATATGAGATGATGTGTAAGTAAAAGCATCACAAGGACAAAACTGGTCTAGGATTTGTAGGACAATTCTCATTTTCAAATGGCTCTCAAGTGAAAGAGGATGAAAGGAAGCAGATAATTTCATAAAAATTTGGTTTAAAAATAGATCTGATCCAACATGCTGATATTAGTTGAAGCAAAAGGATCATGAGACCATCAAGTGAAAAAATGAAAATCCCATTTAGGTATAATCTACACTTCAATGGTTATTGTTTTTATTGCAACCAATATGGGCACAAGGTTAGTGAATGTAATATTGCTTCTAGAACGAGATTACACTTAGTGAGTAGAAATCCTTTTGATAAGTTGAGATTCTTTAATTGTGGTAATTCTAGACATATAGCTAAGTTTTGTAGATCTACCTTGGAAATGCAACAAAAGAAGATGAGTATTCATTCTAAGGTGACATCTTCTATTTCTAAAAAAAAAAATATAGTTTGGAGGTCAAAGATTGTTGACAAAAAGGTTGAAGCTATGCTTGTACAAACTGCCCTACATGACAAGAAGAAAAAATCTTGGGTTATAGACAATGGGTGCTCTCATCACATGATTGGGAATACGAGCAAGTTCATTGATTTAGAAGACCATTTAGGTGAATCAGTCAAGTTTGGAAATGATAATTGTATTCAAATCAAAGGGAAAGGTACTATTTCATTGGATGGCCTTTCTCTTGCTTCTTCTCTCTAAAACAAATTGTGTAAGCATGGTTTTAGGGGGTGCTTATGATTTTTTTGTTATATCATCCCTAAACCTTGAAATTTTAGTTAGGTTACTTATTGTTGTTGTTCGTGTTGAAATATTGACTCATTTTTGCTTAGAAAAGTGTTTTGGAAGAAGTCCTTGTTTGATATCCTATGAGTCTTGAAAGTTAATATAATGCTTCAAGAGTTTGAAGTACTTGAGTAACAGTCCATAGAAGACCATGAGGTGAAATGAATAAAATTCTACTATCACAAAATTATTTTTCTCAAGTGCCATGATCATTACAATGCTCTTCATATTCATTATCTCAGTCATAATATATGTGCTCTTCATACTTGAACAGTAATATTCTTGCTTGATTCATACTTGGTGGAGTTGGTTAAATGGAGTTGATAGTGAGATAGCACATTTGCTTGTGGTGAATTCTTTGGAGAACAGTTGCTTGAACAATGGGATTGGTAACAGTAATTATAATGATCCTTTACTCAGTTGCAGAGGTATGGTATCAAGGGTTCATTTTTTACCTTTGTAAATTGGTAAGGTGATAGCAAACATTTGGTATGTTCATTGTTCTCAGTATATAGTGCTCTTATTGTGTTATATTGGTTTGAGAGAATCTTACCAAATTAACTAAAATGGTTTGTAGCAATTAATGGTTTTGGAAGTCTTGATTCTCAATTCATGTTTATCTATAATAGTGAAGGACTATTCACAAGTTCCCTATGTTGTAGTTTGGATAGTGTCCCTATCATTTATACATTTTATACACTATTTATCAGTACTACCTCTGAGATTTTGATAGGCTGTGATTTATTCTTTTTGGGTTACATGGTTCACTTGAGGGGCAGTATTGGACAATGGAGATCATTCATTAGCTTGGAAAGGGTATGCTACTGTGATACATCATTTACTTGTAGCTTGCTTGGACTATGATGAAATTGTGAACCTTTGCATAGTGACTTAATGAGAATTATTCTTGTTTATAATGTTTGTGCAATGAGAAGTGGTTCTTGAATGTGCTTATTTGGTGACAATTTGTTAAATACCAGCTTAAGTGTTGGAACCAACAATGTTTCAGAAATATTTTCAGTGCTAGGTCTACTGCATAGGCTAAGCTGGATGGTATTACTAGGACAATCATGGAGAATGGGGTGATGAAGAATCTGATTAGGGAGGAATCAAGGTCCTTGAAAGTTCTAGAAGAATGGGAGTTACGAGAGGAGATTTTTTGGAAGCAGAAAACCTGGGTTGAGTGGCTTCAGGAGGGTGATAGAAATTCTACATTCTTCTTCAACTCGGTAAAGGCTAGGAGGCATGGTAATTCTATTCCTATTTTGATCAATGAAAGGGATGAGACTCTTTCCTCATTTCATGATATTTAAAATGAAGTTGTTCAGTACTTTACTTCACTTTTCCAAGACGAGGTGCAAGGTAGATCTGTGGATGAAGCTCAGGTCCTTTCTTGTATCCCATCCCTAGTGACTAGGTAAATGATGGATCATCTCATGGGAGATATCACTCTCGAGGAGCTGGAGGGGACTGTGTTTCAAATGAAGAAAGGAAAGGCTCTAGGACCCGATGGTTTCCCGATTGAGTTCTTTCAAGAGTTCTGGAAGATTATCAATCTTGACTTATTGGCAGTGGTTCAAGAATCTTAGCGGAACAAGCAGATGTTAAAGGCTCTAAACTCCACCTTCCTTGCGCTCATCCCTAAGTGTGAAGGGGTAGATAGACTAAGAAAATTTCATCCCATATCTTTGTGCAATGTGATTTATAAGATCATTTCAAAGTTAATTGATAATAGGTTAAAAAAGTGGTTGCAAGTGCTCATTTCTGAGGAGCAAAGTGGTTTTGTGGAGGGTTGGCAGATTTTGGATGGTATTGTCATTACTACTGAGACAATACATTCTATGGAAAATTATAGAGAAAAGGCTATGTTTATCAAGCTTGATATGGCTAAGGTGTACGATAGAGTTCGATGGTCTTTTCTTCAAAAGGTTCTAACTACTTTTGGCTTTGGAGATGATTGGATTAATTGGGTCATGAGTTGTGTCATGTCTGTCTCGTTCTCTATTTTAATTAATGGGGAGCATTCTGAGCTATTCAACCATGGATTGAGGCAGTGTGACCCTCTCTCACCTTTTTTGTTCCTTCTATTGGTTGAAGGACTATGACGCTTACTAAGAAGACATGTGGAGATGGGCCTTATCTAGGGGTAGAGATGGGGAGGTGACTTACCCCCGCAATCCCATCTGCAATTTGTGGATGACATGGTTTTGATGGATGTGGCCACTACTTAGGAAGCTATGAATATCCACAAGGTTCTAGATATTTATCTTGTGGCATTAGGTCAATCAATTAACAAAGACAAGTCTTCCATATTTTTCTTCAACACTCTAAAGTCTATTCAGAGGAGAATTACCCAGATTCTTCAATTTTAGTTTGGGGCTCTTCCTTTGTCTTATCTTGGGATTCCTATTGCTATGGACAGGTTAACTAGGGATTCATGGCAGCCCATTTTGGATAAATTTCATGCAAAAGCCACCCATTGGACCAATCATTGGCTCTCCTTTGTGGGTCGTGTTCAGTTGCTCAAGTTTGTTGTTCAAGCTCTCCTGATCTATCGAAGTATGCTTCAGGTGGCCTCAATGGGATTTGTTAGAGAAATGGATGCCTTAGCTAGATAATTTTTATGGGTTGGTAGTTTGATGTCTTCCAAATGGAGTTTGGTGAATTGGGATATTGTTTGTTGTCCTAAGTAGTATGGTGGTTTGGGGCTGAGATAGTCCTTGCTAGCTAGGAAGGCATTGGCAGCTAAACTATATTGGCAGTGGTGCAATGAGAAGGACTAGATATGGGCCAAGATTCTCTCTGATAAGTATCTTTAGGATGCTCCTTGAGAGGATACCCCTCGTTACCCTTTAGAGGGAAAGGGATCAACTATTTGGGCTACTCTTAAGAAAGGTGTTGCACTTGTCAAAGATGGATTATTTTGGATTTGTAAGTGTGGGATGGAGGTTTAGTTTTAGTTTGACTCTTGGGATGGTTTCCCAACCATTATCTCCCAATTCCCTAACTTGGCAACCCTAAGTTGGAGATTCAGTGATGTTGGCTAGTCAAAGGTGAGTGACTTTAAGTTGATTTATTTCCAGGGGCAGCGTGTGTTTGCTAGGTGGAGGAATCCTGTTGAGTGGCCTGTGCAAGGTATGGAAGAAGAGTGTGCAATGCTTCATAATATTCTTGCAGGAAGGCTATGCAAATCCATCATAGATAAGGATGTTCTTACGTGGTCTCCCAACCAGAAAGGTCATTATACGGTTGCCTCTAGTTACCAGATGCTACTCTCTCAAAGGTTTGGGGGGGAGGTGCCTTGGTGGAAGAGGGTGTGGAATAAATTTTCTTGGCCGAAGTGCAACTGCTTCATGTGGACCTTGGCTTGGAATAGGTGTCTCACTTGGGACAATATTTAGAAATGTAGATTTTAGGGCCCTTCCAGATGTGTTCTTTGTGGGAATGGTGAGGAGGATTCTTCTCATCTCTTTTTTTGTTCTTTCATGTTGCAGCTTTGGTACTATTGGTGGGGAGTGTGGAACAGTCCCTACTTTCATGCCTCCTCCTTGGTGGAATTTTGGACTAGCTTGGGGAGACCTCCCTCAATTGCTCCTTTTTCTGTAGGATGCATGGAATGTAGGGCCTATCTTCTTACTCTGCCAAGTTTGGTTGGAAAGAAATAGGAGGATTTTTAGAGAGGATAGCTTGTAGATTTAGTAGGTGTGGTTCAAAATCCTTGGTATGATTCAGGAAACGATTGAAGCTAAGGGAGATGTGGTGTTGCCGCTGGAGAAAAGGGATGCAGAGTTGGTGGCTAGGTTGGGAATTCCTGAGTTTTCCTCGACCTTTGCTTGTATTAAAATGGGTAGGCAAGGGAGTCAGTGAGTTCAAAGAGGGGGTCATTGGCAGCTTCCTCGAGTTGGCACTTTGAAGGTCAATACTGATGGCTCTTCCAAAGGAAATACGAGACCGGCTGGAGTTGGTGGGGTTGGCAGGGACTCTTCTAGTTTTGTGGTTTTCCTCTTTTCTATCCATAAATGAGTTCAAACTATCAACCTTATGGAAGTATTGATAATCCTTTATGCTTTGAAATTGGCCTACAAGTTGGGTTGGTGCCGGGGGATTTGTGAATCGGATTCTCAAGTGCTGGTCAACTTGCTTAATGCTCAGAAGGTGTCTGATGTTAGCTGGTAGTTGACAGTGATGGTGTAGAAATCTTATAGATTAGATCTTTGATGGAGATGGTGTCACTTGTTCATATTCCGAGGGAATGGAATAAGATAGTTGATTGTCTAGAAAAATGGGCTTTAGAGCATTTGGATGGCTGAAAGATTGAAGACAGGGTTCAAATCCCCCTGGAACTCTATCTGGACTTAGATAAGGTTCTTCCTGAGGATAGCATGGGTGTTGGTTGATTGTTTCTTTGCTATGTTGGGTTGGTTGTTTGGTTCCTTTAGGCTCTCACCTTTGGCTTTGTTGTAATGCTTCTTTTTGTTATTCAATAAATTTTTTACCCCCTTTTAAAAAAAATGTTTGTACAATGAGCAATGGTTCTTGAATGTGTTGATTTGGTGACAGTGCTTAGAATATATCAACAATGCTTTGAGAGTGATAGCTTTATGACAGTGACTTGAGTTTGCTTTGACACAACATTTTCTTGGAAAATGATTCTTTGCATTTGCTTGAATGATTCAATATCTTACATTTTCCTATTTTCTTTGATATAGTGCATCATTTTTTCATTTGGCACAGCTTAATATTTATTCTACTTGACAATGGTTTTTGAAAACATACTTTTGCTAGTGATTTGAATAGTGCTCATGTTATGAGACAATGCACAATCTTGTTCTCTCTTTTCTAATAATGTAGTATTGACATACTATTCAATACATAGACAATAAATGGTTTTGCATATTGCTTTGTGGTTCAAGTAAATTCCCAACTAAGCTAAAGACAGTGCTTGCTTTGACAGTGTTATTCTTGACATTAATGCTTGATAGTGAGATGACATTACTCTTTTGACATTATTATTTTTGATAGTTGCTTCCTTGTTTGACAATGGTTTAGTGGTTATTTTTGAAACATTTTTTTCCTCATTGATTCAATTCTTATCTTTGACATATCGTGCAGTACTACTCCTATACATTATCATTAGTGTTTGATTGTGCAATGAGTCAAAGTGTCAGTGTCAGTGGTGTAATATGCTTTGACAACAATGGTAAATGTTTACTTTTAGGTGAGGAAATTATTTGGTGGAGAAGGTGTCATGTCCAGATTTCTATTAGATGGATAAGAATAGATGTCTGACAACAAATATCCTTTTGTGGTTGTTTCCCTTTGCATATCCCAGATTTGTTGTTGAAGGTTCTTCATTTGGTGAGTTAAAGTAACCACTTGCTCAGGATCATTTTTGGGATTTTTGGGAGGCACTTTCAATTGATTCACATCAAAGTCATTTGGCAATCTGGAACCTTGTTTGGCTAGCATGAGGAGGTATTTTTCCCCATTTCTTTTGAAAATATTTTTTAAACACTTGTGGAAATTGGGGTCTTGTTCAACATGTCGGAAATCTTCTTCAGTTATTTCTTCCCCGACAGTGTTGTTGAGTCCATGAAAAGGATTCTCTTCAGCCTCTGCCATGGTGTTTTGTGTTTCACTATTTTACGTTTCGGTGTTTTGAGTCTCAATGATCATAGTTTCAATGGTTCGAATTTTAATGGTTGGAGTTTCGATGTTTGAAGTTTCAGTGGTTGGGGTTTCAATGTTGTGATTTTTAAGTCCTTTTTCCTTAATTTTTTGTTTTTACAACCTTGTTTGAATGGGCATACAAGTGTTATATTTTAGGCTAAACTTTGATCTAGGTTTTGGAAAAGTACCAAGGATTACAACTAAGCCAAATAGAATGACAAATTCTAATGAGACTAGGTTGGATTTGACTATGTAGATTTGTTTTGTGATGAGAGGATGATAAATCATGATGATGAAACTAGGCCTAATAATCAAAGGTGTGATAAATTTGATGATGTTGGTGCTTTGTGATGTTAGATCTTGGTTTAGGTTGGAAATTTCTACTTGCAGAGGTCAATTTTAACAAGTTTGAATTCTAAGGTATCTAAGGAATGATCTTGGACTTTGGGAAAGTTTCAAGCTCTTTTGTAGAAATTAAAGGTCAACCTCTCTCTAAATTCGTAAAGTGTTGATAACCATCTTTGATGTTCTTTTGGCCTAAGAGGTATGGAATTTGGTTTTCGAATGTTAATCTTTCATGAAATCATTTGGCAACATACATGTTTAGACTTTGTTTTACCTAAGGATTGGTTGAATACTTCTGAGGATTCCCAAGATAAGACTAATTGTCGGACAAGAGATGAACCTAGTGTTGGAATTATTGCCTCAATCCCACAGGCTGAAATCTCTTGTGAGCAATTTTAGTGAGACTGTTGAGATGTTTGGCCAATCTGCTAGTTGATCCTAATTTGTCGTTGTGACCTCCTGACTGTCTTAGCGATCGGCATAACCTGAGCCTTCGGCATAACTTGGACAGTTAGAATGATGTTTCGGCGACATTAGAAAGTCTGGCCGATATCGGCGTGACCTTTAGTCTGTCTGGCCGATGCAGTAATCAGTATGACTTGCTCCTATCGGAATGTGTCTTGGCAATGGGAGTTGTTTTGCAAATGGGAGAGACTCGAATGTTCAGTATAACTCTTCCCGACAAGAGATGTCTCACTTATGGTTATTCACTTGATGTCATCGAGGTGACATGGAGGCTCAGTAAAAACTCTTGGTGACGGATGATTGTCTCGCCGATGCTATGGTCTGTTGTCGGTATGACTCCTGGCAAAGGATGGACTCAAGGTGACTTGGAACCTATGAGGTGACTCTTAGCGACAGCCTAAGTCTTGCCGACGGATGTTCATATCGGTATGACTTGAGGGCTTGTTATGACTCATAGCGACTAGCGATTGTTTGGGTGATGGGTCTGCTGAGGATATCGGGGAAAGGTCTTTCCAATCTTTCCGATAGAGTAAGTCTCACTGATGGGAGTGTTGACATCAATATGACTTGTGAACTCGTTATGATCTCTTGCCGATAGCAATGGATGTGTAATCGGTTGTGTGGCATCAGGGAGACACGGCTAGTGTCTCACTGACATGCGAATACTGTTTGAACGCTTTTGACCGATTGGAAGACTATCCTATGTGGTGTGTCTTGGAAAAATTAGAGAAGGCAGAATGTGAACCATTTTGCAGTTGGACGGTTGTGATTGTTCTTGTGGAGACTTCTATGTTGGAAATAGAAACATCTAAGTTGGGAATAGTTGGTATTGATATATGTTCAGGTGAGAAACCATATTGTTAGAGAGCGATAGAGAGAGGGCCGAGAGGCTGGCTGAAAGGCCAAGGCCATGAGGTCGAAACAAATAAAATGAGAGGCAAGGTTATGCTGTTGAAATCTCTCCTGATCATGGATCACAGTTGATCTCTCTCATGTTGATATGCACTATATATTGTGTGAGGCTATTGCAATAGTGCGAAGGTTGTATGGTCTAATGGATTGATCACGAAATGTAAAGGGGAGAGTTTGCTACTAGGTTGTATCCAGAATGAACAAGATGTAATCTTTGAAAAGGCTATGAGCCTAAAATTGTATTGTAATCTTTTGTTGTTGAATAATACAATGGCTCAAACTTTGGAGGGTGGGGTTTTTTACCCAAAAGGGTTTTCCCCACATAAATCTGTGTGTTCTAATTTTCTTTCTTATCTTTCATCTGTGTTGGTTTTGTTTCTAGAATATGTTATTGCTTGTTGTTGAATTTACACGTGCTTCTCTCAGAAGGATTAATGTGGGAAATGAACTATGTTTGTTTTCGCTTTAGGACATAGTTGTACGTGTCTTTGAGGATATCTAATCAGAATTAAAGTTACTGAAGGCACTACTATTCTTGGAGGTTTCTCTGAGATGCCCTAAATTTCCTTTTCAAGTGGTATCAGAGCCTTCTTTTGGTTGCTGGTTCTAGGTATTTCTCCTGTGAAGATTTCTCAGTTTGTTAGGCTTGAGGAAATATGGAGGAATCATCTGATTTATTAATCCTTTGGTTAGTGGAAGTCTTGTGATATTCAAAGATAGCACGCAGCTTGAAGGATGGTGAAGATGGAGAAAAGGGAGTTGATCATGTTGTTTTGTTGTGATTTGTGTCTCCTGGTTGGTAGCGGTATAACCTTGGTGTATGAGGTGGATTTTCTTGCTCCGTGGATATGTAACAGTAAAGCTTTCATATTGGGTGTCTATGTGAGAGGCTCCTTAATGATATGGAGAAGCCTAGGTTGTTTCTCAGCCATGGAAGAGAGTGCTTATGCTAGGTGGTGTTTCCTGGTGTTGGAAGGCACTGTTTCCTGTTAACCTCAAATACATAAAGGCTATGGAGTTAATCATTAGTTGATTTGCAAGCTTGTAAAATAGCCTATCTCTTTCTCAGATGCATGTACATGTTTTACACGATTAAGAAAAACTTGTGGTTATGTGGAGTTGGTGTTAAGCTATTTTCTAGACCCTGGCTTTTGGGGTGTTGTTGGATGAGACAGTTGTAGTTCTGCATGCATGTTTTGTGCATGGTTTGAGGAGGTTTGATTTATTCTCTGCATGGGAATGTTGGTATGTGATTTGTCACTCAAAATTCTTGTGGTGGTGCTTGTGGGTTCCTTGATTATGGTGCTCGTTGTGGATGTGTTTGGAAAATCAGGTTTGGCATGATCTGGTGTTTGAGTCATGTTATCTACGTGGTTATTCTCTTTGAAATCTTAGTGTTGCAGTTTCCAATGTGATGATGGGTTTGCATGTTCGATGTTTGTGATCTACGAGTTATACGGTTGGTGGATTAGCTACCCATTAGCTGCAGTGAGATAACTTGGATGTGGACTGTCTTCATCCATGAGGTTGATTCATTGCTGGTGCAGACTTGTTAGTTGGGCTTGTCTGTGGTCACTTTTACATTGGTGTGATTGCTTTGAGATGAGAGAATGGATATTGTTGAGTACCTGAATAGTCAGTTATGGGAACCTGAAGTAGGTGGTCATGATGCTTGGAGAGCTTGGATGTCATGTTTCAGTGGGAGCTTTAGTAGTAACTATGGGTTCAACACATGGTGGTGAATGGTCTTCTTTAGTGTTGTAGATGTTTCAAGGGGGGGATTTTAGATCCTGTTGTTGTAGAAGGGTTCTTTCACATTTGCATGGACATTATTTGAAGATGTGCAACAACTTGGATCCATGGAGGACGCTTGGAGTCTTTGGCTGAGGTGTTGGTGGTGCTTGACAGGTGATGTTGGTTTTGAGTCTGTTTGCTTTATGTCATGGTATACTCTTGTTTGTGCACTGGAGTTTTGGCATTGTGCATTGTACCTAAGACCATGGTGAAGTCACTTGAAGCATGGTATCTCCTAAGGGGATATGTAGATCATGGTTTCATGATAAGTTCCTGAGTCAGATGATTGGAGAGTTGACAGTGATCTGGTAATTCTTTGTGTATTGGGTGCTTTGATTATTTGCTTGATACTTCATGATAGTGTAGTAATGCAGTTGAAATTTAGCATGAGATGATCAGTTTCTAGTACTCATGGATACATGAAGAATAAGGTGACGCTATTTTTCTCTTATGAGAGAAGTGTTGTTGATTGTTACTCTTGATGAAGTTTTTAGTAGAAAGTCTAAGAAGCCTACACCTTGGTTGAACATGAGTTCAATAAGAGACCTATGAGGAGATTGCTCTTGGATTAGTCATGATGGCTTGCATATCTTGAAGGAGTATTCTCGTTTCCACTCTTGGTCTGCTCGGTAGTTTATCTGAGAGGTATTTGTCCCATTATATCTTTCAGATGTGTTTTATGTTCACTTTCATGATATGGATCTTGAATTATTGTTTAATGGTTCTAGAGGATTCATAGTGGAAGATGTACAGCTTGTTTATCTCCTTGAGCTTTTGTGTTATGTTGTTTATTGATGAGAACTGGTAGGAGATGATGTATGGGCTGATTTCCTGAAATGGGGAATGAAGTAGCCTAATCTTCTTTGAAAGGCTTACATCCATGTTGATTACATGTTTTTAAAGTTGGTTTGATCTTGGTGATTGAACGGTTGGATGTTGTTAAGGATTTTCTTTTAGGATGAGAAGGAGATCATTCTTGACATAGCTGGTAGATAGAAGTGTCTATAGGAGGATGTTCTACAGGAATATGGTGTGCATATTTTATGAAAATATGCCAACCAATTTTTTTCTTGAATTATCATAAAACAAGCCAACACTATGCCAATATGGGTGCTGTCATAATAGTGGTTTACAATTCCTGAGAGGAACAAATTTTAGCTGAAATCACATATTTTTAGAAAATATAATGATTTAAGCCTTAAAAAGTTCCATTTTAAGGATTCCAATTGAAGAGGGTTTGATCAAATCACCTTAGATCAAACCCCCTTGGATAGAACTTGCTAGTTTTAAACCATACCTATAAATGTGTCTCCTTTACACCTATCAAAATGCTGATAAAAATCACTTTTGATTTAGCTTTTGGGGGATCAAATGAATTCATTTAAAATTTATTTCAAATGATTATGGTATTCCTCAGAACAAGCTATCCAATGAATATAATTTTAATATGTTTTGGTTTTGTTATGTATTTGTTTTAAGTTTTATTAAACATAGGTTTTTCATCAAAATGAATTTCTTTATTCTTTACATGTGGAAAAATAGAAGATTATCAAATATTTTTTTTGAAAAATATGAGTGCACCAGATATTGAAATCCTTGATCCAACAAAAAAAATAAAAATTTGACATATACAAAAAGTTACGCGTATAATGGTCTCAATGTCAATTGTAATTCGTTTGACTTTGAAACTTGATTAAGGAAAAATATTCAATAAAAAACTATCTAACCAAGTGGAAGCACTAGATATCGAGTTACAATTCTAAATTTGAAAGAATTAGAATTTTATCCTTCATGGAAAAAAAGTTATGCGTTATACGGTGTGCGTCACTTTTTAAAAATGTTGTTTTCTGAAAAAAATCAATTTTCGTGGGAGATGGAAAAAGAAGTGAAATTTGATTCCAAAAATTTTGAAAAAAATATTTTTAGAATCTACAGAAAAAATTTGATGAGACTCTAGTTTGCACCATCTTCAAATTCCTCACAGTTTAGCCGCTATAGGTGCCCAAATGTGAAGATTTAGTTAAAAATAATAATTTCAGTGTCCAGTTTGGCCAAAAATTGTAAACCACTATTATGGGATCACCCCAATGGATTAGCATTAGCATCAAAACTAAAATCCAAGCTTGAAAGAACTCAATGCCAAGAATGCACACTCAATCCCAAGGAAGGATAGGTGTTGCCATATGGCGGAGAAATTAAAGAACAGTACTTGAAATGAAACAAACTCAACGTCAAGAATGTGCACTCAAGATCCCACTAAGGGCGAGGTGCTAAACTATGACGAAGTTATTAATTAAAAACTGAAACAAATAGGCGGATAACCAGCCATGAAGAAATCCGCTCAACCACACAAATAGTGGGGGGAAGAAAACAACATAATCTAGACTAATTCCTCCGCTGCGGCGGGCATCCACTAAACAGTGGGTGATAGAAAATAAATACAAATCAGAGTCCTCCACACTAGTGGTAAACCATCCAGGGGTTATGATATTTGCATTAAAGATCACAAGTAAATGTAGTAAATAAATGGTTGGATTAGTACTACTAATTCTCAACCTTACAATTAAGAAAAACTACAAATTACAAGTGTTACAATAGAAGAATGAATGAAAATATGTGAAGGATGCATTTAGCTAGTTTATATAACTCTCAAAAACTAAAATTGAAGCCAAATTCTAAACTTATTGAAGTCTGATAATAAAAACCAACAAACTGAAACTGTAAACCAGCCACCTGTAAAATAATGAAATGCTCATAACTCTTTCAATATACCTCTGAATTGAATGAAATGAAATGCAAAGTCTCTTTGGAGGATAGTCGCCCAAACTCAAACCACAAAACTGCATCAAAACTCAAGATATTATTTTGCACAAATCCCAATGCACTCTCAAGATGGTACAACCCTCAAGAGGGGAAATTTCTCTTGCTAAAAATCAAATACTTGGAATTAAATTCTGAAATTCTCCAAATATGGTCACCATTAGCATAGAATTGCAAGGATTAAATACCCATAACCAAAATAAATTCACATCAAAAGTTGTAAATGAAAAACACCTTCAGCTGTGTATACACCAACATTAAAATTGAAATTCTCACCAAAATTCACCAACTTTGAAGCACAATCTGCTAATCTGATTGAGAAGCAACAATAAGACTAACTAGGTGTTGTCTTTCAAACACGAAATTGGATTGGAACTAGGAAATAAGCATCCCTCGAAGTATTTAACAAGTTGTCATTTTGATAGCATAACATTAGCATAAACATTCGATAATCAGCTCTTCAAACAATAGCAATATATAAGCTTTAGTTTGCAAATGAAGCAACAAGAACTCTTCAAATTCCAAGAAGTTCAATCACTTCAACTTCCAAAAGGGATGCCACCTTTTTGCCTTTTACTTTTTGAAATAATAAAATATTACTCAACCTCCTTTAGGCTTCCAACTTCACTTTGCAACAATAAAGCATTTAATAAATCATTAAATGCACAATTGACCCCCTTAATGGCCCCTCTTTTAAAACAACATGAAGTTATTACTCCTAGGCATGGGCTACAACTGAGAAACATGAAATTTGACTAAGTATAAACTCAACTCATGAAGAAAACCAAACCCAAAGCCAAATTGAGACTAATGGATAACAAGATGACTTGAGTTGAACTGCTAATGATGCCACTACCAAAATTAGACTTACTAAAAATAGCCACTTCCAAAAATAGTAAGTTTACCTCAAAACCAACAGAAAGTAGAACTCAGCTGGAAGCAAGACTTAATGAAAATGGAAACCCTAAATTCGTACATCTGAGTAGCCTATGGATTTTCGAAAATAGGCTAAAACCAAACAAAGAGCGTATGGCCAAAATGAGGACATTACAGTTTCTCTCTTTGGTCTTGGTTTACTTCCTGGATGTTTGGTTTCACATTACATTAGTTTTAGGTTTGGTCGGAGCTATATTGATCACTTTCTTATGGTCATGTGTTTTCACTCATGTTCATGGGTGATGACATGGAGGTTCTTAACCCTTTTTCCTTTGATTGCGTGTGGAGAACTTGGGAGAACTGTGAAGACTTGTGGTGAGAGAAATGTTTCTTGTAACAGTTTGTTGTAGGTTGTGCATATCATTGTGGATATTTCCTTGGTACTACATGGTTACACTTTCTATGTGTTGTCATTGGTAGACTTGCGATGCCTTTGATCTTTTAGATTTGGAATTACTCGGGCAGTGGGAACTCCTGTATGTGTTTTGTCTTCTTCGACTGATTGGCACTTAGAGCTTGCATTTGTTGTTAATAGGTTGGTTCTGGAGCAGCATGAGTTTACTAATGTTGATACCTTTAAGGTATGTAAGATTGGATGGAATAACACGAGCTGTGGGTGCTATTTTCAGTTGTGTGGGTTTATCAGTTGGATGGAAGCAATCAGTCTAATTGTTGTTCTAGCTAGTGTTTTTGTCTTATTTTTGGAGAATGACGTCACAATTGTGTTTTGTTTGAGGCTTTGAAGTTGATATTGCTTTTGTATAGCATGTGAGCATAGTGAAGTGGTAGCAGTATCTCACTGATGGTATCACTAGGATCTTTTGCTTGTGCCTATTAGACTGGTGCTTACTCACCTTGGCTTGTATCTTTCTTCCACAGGTGGCATGTTGGAGGATGACAAGGATTGTTTCCTGAATGGTGGACATCTTGGATATTGGTGCATAATTCTTGGTGAGGCATGAGAGCATGTTTGAGGTCTATGTGGTTTCCTGGAAGGCTGTGATCGGTTGCATTTCGATTGCTTTGTTGGACAGTGAGTTGCAGTTGGATGCCTAGTCTTTGTTGCAAATTGTCTGGTGGACTGTTATCTGTGGAAACTTGTTCGTCAGGTGTCTTGAGTGTTGCGGGGTCTAAACTAGTGGAGCTAGTGTGATCTTAGTTTCTGAGTGCTTTGGAGGTGCCTGTGTGATCTTCGTCAAGTGGGAGATTGTTGGAATTGTGTGCCTCAATCCCACAAGCTGAAATCTCTTGTGAGAAATTTCGGTGAGACTATTGAGATGTCTGGCCAATCTGCTAGTTGATCCTGATCTGTCGCTATGACCTAATTTTCTTGGCAATCAGCATAACTTGAGCCTTCGGCGTAACTTGGACAGTCGGAATGATGTTTCAGCAATGGTAGAAAGTCTGGCAGATATCGGCGTGACCTTTGGTCTATTTGGCTGATGCAGTAATCGATATGACTTGCTCCTATCAGAATGTGTCCTGGCGATGGGAGTTGTCTTGCCGATGGGTTGGTTTCTAATGGTTCTTGGGGAGACTCATGGCCACTAGAGTTATCGGGGAGAGACTTGAACGTTTGGTATAACTCATCTCGACAAGAGATGTCTCGCCAATGGTTATTCACTTGATGTCATCGGGGTGACATAGAGGCTCGGTAAGAACTCTTGGCAACGGATGATTGTCTCGCTAATGGTATGGTCTGTTGTTGGTATGACTCTTGGGGAAGGATGGACTTGGCGTGACTTGGAACTTGTAGGGTGACTCTTAGTGACATCCTAAGTCTTGCCGATGGATGTTCATATCGGATGACTTGAGGGCTCATTATGACTCATAGCGACTAACAATTTTCTGGGCGATGGGTCTGCTGAGGATATCGGTGAAAGGTCTTGTCGATCTTGCCGATAGAGTAAGCCTCGCCAATGGTAGTGTTGACATTGATATTACTTGTGAACTTGTTATGATCTCTTGCTGATAGTAGTGACTCTTGCCGATAGCGATGGATGTGTAATCGGTTGTGTGACATTAGGGAGACACGGTTAGTGTCTCACCGACATGCGAATATTGTTTGAGCACTTTTGACCAATTGGAAGACTATCCTATGTGGTGTGTCTTGGACAAATCAAAGAAGGTGGAATGTGAACCATTTTGGAGTTGGATAGTTGTGATCATTCCTATGGAGACTTCTATGTTGGAAATAGAAATATCTAAGTTGGAAACGGTTGGTATTGATATATGTTCAGGTGAGCAACTATATTGTTAGAGAATGATAGAGAGAGGGCCGAGAGGCTAGCTGAAAGGCCGAGGCCATGAGGCTGAAACAGAGAAAATGAGAGGTAGGGTTATGTTGTTGAAATCTCTCCTGATCATGGATCATAGTTGATCTCTCTCATGTTGATTTTCATTGTATATTGTGTGAGGATATTGCAACAATGCAATGATTATATGGTCTGATGGATTGATTAGGAAATGTAAAGGGGAGAGTTTGCTACTAGGTTGTATCCAGAATGAACAAGATGTAATCTCTGAAAAGGCTATGATCCTGAAATTGTATTGTAACCTTTTGTTGCTGAATAATACAATGGCTCAAAATTTGGAGGGTGGGGTTTTTTACCCAAAAAGGTTTTCCCCACGTAAATCTATGTGTTCTAGTTTTTTGTCTTATCTTTCATCTGTGTTGGTTCTATTTCTAGAATCTGTTATTGCTTGTTGTTGAATTTACATGTGCTTCTCTGAGAAGGATAATGTGGGAAATGAGTTGTGTCTGTTTCTGCTTTAGGACATAGTTGTACGTGTCTTTGAGGCAATGTAATTAGAATTAAAGTTACCGAAGGCACTACTTTTCTTGGAGGTTTCTCTAAGATGCCCTAAATTTTCCTTTCACCTAGGTCACTATTTTGTGTTCTACAAAAGGCATCAAAACAAAGACAAAAGGTGTCAAAACAGAGACAAAAGGCACCAAAATAGAGACCAAAGGTGCCATAATAGGTTTAGACTTGGTTTTTTGAAATTTTCTTTGAAAATTTGCTTGGTTTTCCTAATTTTTGAATGGGAGACTTGGTTGTTTCACTAAATGCAATTATGAATCAGGGTTTTCACTTTCAATATGTGACATTTTGTATGTTTTGAAAACACTTGGATAAAGACACATCAAGCAAATGCACACTCCTAAGGTTGTGAAAGACTATATTCTTTTGGATTCCACATGGGTTTTAGCCCAACTGCACTTTTTCTTAGCAGATGACTAGATGCTTGACCCCACTGGCTCCCCTCCATGGCACTCACTTCTCAGGGTAGCCAAGCACCAATACCCATGAATCTCCCATGGCATATTTTCATCTCTACTATGAATTGCGAGAATGTGGATGCCTTCGTAGCAACCATTTCCGCACAAAAGAATAGATAAAGGATTTGGTCAAACTACAACAAAGGTTTTAGTAAGGACTTTCCATTCATGGGGATTGATCCATGCAATGAGAGACCATTGCTACCCTTCTCGTCGAAACCAACCTCATGATACTGGCCTTTGTTCTAGTATCCACACTTATATACTAGCTAGAAATGCACTTGGATTTAGCGTGTTACCGATTGTTTCATTCCCTTGGGTGATTAATTTTTCCCACAAGGCAGGCCCTCTAAGATAAACAAAAGAAAGCAAGTATACCCATAGTTTGATCACTCTTTATTCTGCATGAATAAAGAGAGAACCCACACCATATACTCCACTCACACTCACACACAAAAATTGAATGGGTCTAGCTTTTTTATCACCCAATTAAGGGGAGTGCATATGCCTACCATCCTTCAATCATGAAAAACATGGTGTTCATTAATCCGTTAATTAAGCTATGTTCCTAACTTAACCAAAAGGAAAAATGGTGTTCATTAACCTTTTAATCAAGCTATGTTTCTAACTTGACCAAAAGGAAACACGTAAATCACTTCCAACCCCTGCAATATGCTAGTAGTTTGATAGGAATGTCTTTGACAAGCATTTTGGGAAACCTGCAAAACAACAACACAAAGTATTAGCCTTTGAAAACTGCAAAATGTGCCAAAACAGAGACAAAAGGTGCCAAAACAGAGACAAAAGGCATCAAAACAGAGACACAAGGTGCCAAAACAGAGATAGAGAAACCTAGAATTGTGCAAAAGGTGCCAAAATAGAGACCAAAGGTGCCATAATAGAGACCAAAGGCACCAGAACAGAGACCAATAGTGCTAGAACAAAGATAGAACAACCTAGAACTATGCAAAGGCGCCAAAACAGAGACCAAAGGCACCAAAACAGAGACCAAAGGTGCCAGAACAGAGACCAAAGGCACCAAAACAGGTGTAAGAGGTTCCAAGAGGCTCCAAAACGGGTGCAAGAGGCTCCAAGAGGCTCATGTTCAAACCTATGAACATAAATTTTCAAGCATGCTAGTGTAATAAATGGGGCAAGGCCCCAAGGTGGGCACCATTTTGTGTGTGTGTGAAATGTGTAAAGTTAGTATCAACACAAACCTTAATGAAACAATTTATATTCAAATATTCAAAGAGAATTAAACTATTCTAAATTGCATCTTAATGAATCTTTCAAGAATGTCTCATTGTCCTCTATTCGTAAGGATTTATTAAACCGTTTGGCCCTCAAATTTTTATGAGCACAATAGTTGTTAAAATGACTACTTAGGAAACGAGATAACATTCAATGTATGCAAGCCAATCTAATGCCTACATGAAACTATATGCAAACAATGATGATGAATGCCATGATGAGTGGAGGATGGTGATTATGATAAATAAACAAGTGGAGGTGGATACTATGGTATTGATCTATATGATTCTATGCATGATTCTACATATGCTCAAATGCAAACTTAAAATGAATTAGTCTAAAATGCAACTATGATGCAAGATGGATGATAAAATGCAACTATGAAGCAATATGTTAATCTAAGATGTAAATGCAAAGCAAAACATGATATAAAAACTAGCTATAAGACTCCCAAAATGCTGCAATCTAATACAAGGCCCAAGGGTTGTATTTATAGCCTTTTCCAAGAATATAGTGAGGTGGAAATAATCAACGGTCCAGATTTGAATAAGAAAAATAGACGGTGAAGATGAAGATAATCAAGATGTCGTCCCCTTGACCAAAGAAAACATGCCATTTGGATGGAAGATTCAAGTGTGTGAAGAGAAGATCATGTGCTTCCGAAATTGGTGGAAGTGTGGGAGGAATAAGTCGTGTGCTCCAAAATTGGTGGAAGTGTGGGAGGAATAAGTCATGTGCTCCAAAATTGGTGGAAGTGTTGGAGGAATGAGCCATGTGCTTTTTAAAAATGTGTTGAAGATATTTCTAATTAAAAATTAGAGTTATTTATTTTCATGTGACCTTGGTGAGGTGACACAAAAAGTTGTAAAAATGTGCTCTAATTCCTAATTGGATTTAGTGAAGATTAATTCAATACAACAAGTTTAGGGAACCTTGTTTATTTAATTAATTTAGAAGAATATGTTTTAGATTTGGAGAATTAGAGAAGAGTGAACAATATAAATAAATTGAGAATTTATTTATACGTAGTTGGAATATTAATCAAATAACAAGTATTTAATTAATTAAAGGTGATGACCATTTTTAGGTGTACACAGTAACTACGAAAATTTTCCTAGGGTTAGCAGATCAAATGCAAAACACAAAAACCCAAAGTAATAATGAAGTGAAAAGGAAATGACATGAAAACAAATGAAACAATCTCACCAAATGTCTTCATTCTCCATGGTTGACCTCCATTATACCTTCTCAACTTGTTGGAAATATGATGTTTCCCTCATATTTATGTGAGCAAACTAATGACAATGACAAGCCCTAAGCAAATGTTGAAGGATTTAACCTAAAATGACCTCACAAATGCAACTAGCAACTATGAAGTATGCAGAAAATAGTCTAAAATGACAAAATGGCAATAGCATGAAGTGACAAACTATGAGCATGAGGCTGCAAGATGACATGCAATTGCCTAAAACAAGATTGCATAAGATGAAGATTGCCTAAGATGAAGATGACAAATGAGACCAAAATTGCCTTTTTATAAAAGATGCAATTTTGAGGGAATGGCCAAGATTAAAAGTTGACAAATGCCCTAGAATCAATGGACAAGATTCAATATGACAACCCATAATTAGGGTTAGGGCAACATTAAGGAAAATTCAAAATGAATGCACAAAATTGATTTTTAGACAATCAAATCAAGGGTTGATAATGCATGTGTCAAGAGATAAGATTGGCACATAAAGAGGTGGCTAGACAATCAAATAATAATAGAAATTATTTGATTTTTGGAGAAAAAGACTATTTTGAATTAAAAATTAATTTAATTCAAAAGGTGGGGTCACATGACAGTAAATAATTAATTTGAATTATTTACTAAAAAGAGGGAAATTAGAGTGGGGCTATTTTAAATAAATAATTTTATTTAAAATAGGGAAATGTCAAGGTAGCAATAATTAAATAAATTAAAGAATTTATTTAATTATAAGAAGACTCTTAAGAATTAGTGACGTATCAAATAAATAAATAAAATTTATTTATTTAATAATTAGGAAGACATTATGGACAAAGATAATTAATTAAATAAATTAAGAAATTTATTTAATTATAGAAAGACATTAGGCAATTAGTGACGCATTAAATATATAAATAAAATTTATTTATTTAATAATCGTGAAGAATAAAAAGACATGAATTAATTAAATAATTATGAATTATTTAATTAATAGTTGAAAGTGGACCAAGGACATAATTAAAATGTCTTAATTATGCTAGGAAGAAAAAGATGAAAAATACAACTTACAGGCCTAGGTCATTCTTATGTGTCTACAATATACATATGTGCTACATTTCCAGTGATCAACACAACATGCATATTTGCTTTGGTGCTCTATTTTTGATAATATTTTTCGGTGCTAATAATTGCTCTTGCCACTTACAGTGCATACTTAGATTTGTTGAATACTTGCTTTGGCATGGTTGTCAAAGAGGGAGAAGTGCACCTTTGATGGTTGGTATTAATTTCTTTTTTATATAGTAAGTTTGGTGATGAAATTGTGAATAGCATTTGTGAAGCATTTGTGAAAAACATATATTATGGTTTCTCATGCTTATACATTGTGGTTTATCATACTTACACTTTTTGACAATATGGTTACTTGGAAAACATACATTTCTTTGATAGTATGATAGCATGGTATCTTTCGTGTGTCATTATTTTTCTTTGACAGGAGATTCATTTTATTTTATAGCAGATAGCATGACATCATGGCCCAGGCAGCAAGTATTGACATCAATGCCAATGGGGAACTTGTTGTCTTTGGCATTGTTGGCATTGATGTCAATTTCACCTAAGTTGCTCATTATTGCAAAAAGAATGCAAGAGTATTAAAGGGTGTAGAGATTGCAAAGTGTAGAGTGTTGGTTCAAGGTAAATTTATGAGAAGGAATTTCAATGTTACTCATTGCAGTGGCAGAGTGCAAAGTGTTTGATAGATACACGTTCTCTCCATAAAGGTTTTCTTTACATAAGGTTTGATTTCATTATTTTTAAAAAGGAAGTTGACTTGCTCTACCAAGTTAATCTATCGTTTAGGTGAAGTTGACTTGCTCTAGCAAGTTAATCTATCCTTTCGGTGAAGTTGACTTGCTCTAGCAGGTTAATCTATCCTTTAGGTGAAGTTGACTTGCTCTAGTACCATTGTGTGCATTGAATTTAACTATAGGGAAGAAACTTAAGCCCACATGCTAAAAATGCTTTGTGTGCCGAATAGCACAACTTCATAGACTCAAAAAAAAGTTTCTTTTTAATCACATGACTAACTTGAGCTATGTGATCCAATAAAAAGGATTCATTTGTTGATGACACTAGCGCTTTACCCACCAAAAAGTTAACTATTCACTTTACATATGGCAACCCATCACACACTCACATGTTGAATGAATTTGGCCATTTTAAACGTTTGATAAGAACTTAGAGCGTGATGTAATGAAAACCCACCAATTGTTCACCACTAGGGAAAATACCATGAATTTCAAAAGGTTCTTAGAATAACACTTGGTGATACGTTGAAAATTATAGCTTCACATGTGGGCTCTTATTAAGAACTCGAGAAATCAAAGGATATTGTAATAAAGAAATATGCCAACACCTTAAAGATAGGTTTCATAAATTCGAAAACTTGTGGCCTTCAACCAAAAGCCAAAAATGAACTCATGAAAAATAATTCTACATAACAAAATGAGGGCTTGACACATTAAAGCGTGAGTGTTTAATGGATGAACAATTCATTAGAAAAAAAGGACTAGTTAACAAATGAATAAAAGTACTTTGCAAGTAAACTTAAGTGACCAAATATGGCCTAAAGAAATAAATTTCAAATTAGAACATAAAGTGATGAGTACAAATGTAGCCTTAGGGTTTTAAGTTTTAGGGCTAAACACTTAAGGAAATTCATAGATGAAAAATCCAGGATACTCAGGAATCCTAAAAATAAGTAGGAATAAAAATAGATTTACAATATGTTTCACACACAATAAAACATTTTATTATACTATTTTCATTACTATTGAAGTACTAGTTTGTAACTATAGTTTGGTAGATCATAGTGATTGCTAAACAAAAGTGTTAGGAATTGTATGCAGAAAATATCAATTAAATGCAAATAAAGATTAAACAAAGGAATGAAAAACACAAAAATAATAATAGCAAGAGACAATATTTAACGTGGTTCACCCAAAATTAGGCTACGTCCACCAACAAAGAGTCCAATATTATTATCCAGTAAATCGAACCGATTACAACCAATAATCCTTGCAACTCAATACCGCTGCAAATGCTACAATACAACATCAACAAAAACCCAAACCCTTAGCCTTTTATCAAGACTTATCCTTGAAGATTGTCTAACATTCATTGGATTTTGGGGTATTTGTTGTTGCTATTGTTTTGGAGCATGAGGAATCACTGGAACATCGATATTTTTTTGTATCATCCAACACTGCATAATCATTTTCTTTCTTTTCATGCTACTACAACTGATCTTTGTACAACACTTTCTCATTGAATATGACATCCCTACTTCTCACATTTTTTTGATTTTCATAATCTCAAAGCCTATAACCAAATTCATCAATGCCATATCCAACAAATAAACGTAGTTGAAATATTAATCAAATAGTTAGTACTTATTTAATTAATTAAAGGTGATGACCATTTTTAGGTGTATACAATAACTATGGGAATTTTCCTAGGGTTAGCAGATCAAATGCAAAACACAAAAAGTGAAAGTAATAATGAAGTGAAAAGGAAATAACATGAAAACAAATGAAACAATCTCACCAAATGTCTTCATTCTCCATGGTTGACCTCCATTATACCTTCTCAACTTGTTGGAAATATGATGTTGCCCTCAGATTTATGTGAGCAAACTAATGACAATGACAAGCCCTAAGCAAATGATGAAGGATTTAACCTAAAATAACCTAACAAATGCAACTAGCAACTATGAAGTATGCAAAAAATAGCTAAAATGACAAAATGACAATAGCATGAGGTGACAAACTATGAGCATGAGGTTGCAAGATGACATGAAATTGCCTAAAACAAGATTGCATAAGATTAAGATTGCCTAAGATGAAAATGACAAATGAGACCAAAATTTCCTTTTTATAAAAGATGCAATTTTGAGGGAATGACCAAGATTAAAAGTTGACAAATTCCCTTAGAATCAATGGACAAAATTCAATATGACAACCCATAATTAGGGTTAGGGAAACATTAGGAAAAATTCAAAATGAATGGACAAGATTGATTTTTAGAAAATGAAATCAAGGGTTGACAATGCATGCATTAAGAGATAAGATTGACACAGAAAGAGGTGGTTGGAAAATCAAATAATAATAGAAATTATTTGATTTTTGGAGAAAAAGACTATTTTGAATTAAAAATTAATTTAATTCAAAAGGTGGGGTCACATGACAGTAAATAATTAATTTGAATTACTTACTAAAAAGAGGGAAATTAGAAAGTGGGGCTATTTTAAATAAATAATTTTATTTAAAATAGGGAAATGTCAAGGTGGAAATAATTAAATAAATTAAAGCATTTATTTAACTATAAGAAGGCTCTTAAGAATTAGTGTCGTATCAAATAAATAAATAAAATTTATTTATATAATAATCAGGAAGACATTATGGACAAAGATAATTAATTAAATAAATTAAGAAATGTATTTAATTATAGGAAGACATTAAAGACAATTAGTGACACATTAAATTTATTTATTTAATAATCATGAAGAATAAAAAGACATGAATTAATTAAATAATTATGAATTATTTAATTAATAGTCGAAAGTGGACCAAGGACATAATTAAAATGTCTTAATTATTCTAGGAAGAAAAAGATGAAAAATAGAGCTTGTAGGCCTAGGTCATTTTTGTGTCTACAATATACATATGTGCTACATTGCCAGTGATCAACACAACATGCATATTTGCTTTGGTGCTCTATTTTTGATAATATTTTTTGGCACTAATAATTTATCTTGTTGCTTACAGTACATACTTAGATTTGTTGAATACTTGCTTTGGCATGGTTGTCAAAGGGGGAGAAGTGCACCTTTGATGGTTGGTATTAATTTTTTTTACAGTAAGTTTGGTGATGAAATTGTGAATAGCATTTGTGAAGCATTTGTGAACAACATATATTATGGTTTCTCATGCTTATACATTGTGGTTTTTCATGTGGTTTATCATACTTAAACTTTTTGACAATATGGTTACTTGGAAAACATACATTGCTTTGATAGTATGACAACATGGTATCTTTTGTGTGTCATTCTTTTGCTTTGACAAGAGGTTCATTTTATTTTATAGCAGATAGCATGACAACATGGTCTAGGCAACAAGGATTGATATCAATCCGAAAGGGGGAGCTTGTAGTCTTTGGCATTGTTGGCATTGATGTCAATTTCACCTAAGTTACTCATTATTGCAAAAAGAGTGCAAGAGTATTAAAGGGTGTAGAGTGTTGCTTCAAGGTAAATTTCTGACAAGGCATTTCAATGTTACTCATTGCAGTGGAAAAGTGCAAAGTGTTTGATAGATACAAGTGCTCTCCATAAAGGTTTTCTTTACATAAGGTTTGATTTCATTCTTTTTAAAAAGGAAGTTGACTTGCTCTACCAAGTTAATTTGTTCTTTAGGTGAAGTTGAATTTCTCTAGCAATTTAATCTATCCTTTAGGTGAAGTTGACTTGATTTAGTACCATTGTGTGCATTAAATTTAACTATAGGGAATAAACTTGAGCCCACATGCTAAAAATGCTCTATGTGCTGAATAGCCACAACTTCACAGATTCAAAAAAAGTTTATTTTTAATCATATGACTAACTTGAGCTATGTGATCCAATAAAAAGGATTTATTTGTTGATGGCACTAGTGCTTTACCCACCAAAAAGTTAACTGTTCACTTTACATATGGCAACCCATCACACACTCGCATGTTGAATGAATTTGGCCATTTTAAACATTTGATAAGAACTTAGAGCATGATGTAATGAAAATCCACCAATTGTTCACCACTAGGGAAAATACCATGAAGTTCAAAAGGTTCTTAGAATAACACTTGGTGATACATTGCAAATCATGGCTTCACATGTGGGTTCCTATTAAGAACTTGTGAAATCAAAGGATATTGTAATAAAGAAATAAGCCAACACCTTAAAGATAGGTTTCATAAATTCAAAAACTTGTGGCCTTCAGTCAAAAGCCAAAAATGAACCCATGACAAAATAGTTCTACATAACAAAATGAGGGCTTGACACATTAAAGTGTGAGTGTTTAATCAATGAACAATTCATTAGAAAAAAGGACCAGTTAATAAATGAATAAAAGGACTTCGTAAGGAAAATTAAGTGACCAAATATGGCCTAAAGAAATAAATTTCAAATTAGAACATAAAGTGATGAGTATAGATGTAGCCTTAGGGTTTTAAGTTTTAGGGCTAAACACTTAAGGAAATTCATAGATGAAAAATCCAAGATACTCAGGAATCCTAAAAGTAAGTAGGAATAAAAATAGATTTACAATATGTTTCACACACAATAAATTTTTTGATTTATACCATTTTCATTACCGTTGAAGTACTAGTTTGTAACTATAGTTTGGTAGATCATAGTGATGGATAAACAAAAGTGTTAGGAATTTTATGCAAAAAATAGATCAATTAAATGAAAATAAAGATTAAAAAAATGAATGAAAAACACAAAAATAATAAGAGCAAGAGACAATATTTAATGTGGTTCACCTAAACTTGGGCTACGTCCACCAACAGAGAGTCCAATATTATTATCTAGTAAATTGAACTGATTACAACCAGTAATCCTTGCAACTCAATACTGTTGCAAATGCTACAATACAATGTCAACAGAAACACAAACCCTTAGCCTTTTATCAAGACTTATGTCGGTTACAAAATAGGGTTTTTTTTATGTCAGCCAATAGAAAAAATAACATCTGACGCCTTTATAAAATAATAAAATTTGTGATAGGTTTCAAGGGTGCTCTTCCAGAGCCCCTACGAGGAGTGCACTAGGGGTGCTGCCCTTGGACCCTGCAAGGGGAACTGCCCCTTGACCTTGTTAAATAATTTTGGGGGAAACCGCATCGATAAAAGTGGGGAAATTTAACCGAGTTGAGTCTGATTAGGCTCCATATACCAACAATCTCCCACTTGGAGAATGAGTAGACTCCACCCCATATCATCTCCCACTTGGAGACTGATCAGAACACTATTGACCCTGTAGCTTCCACTAGAAATAAGCACCGTGGACTCTGTTGTTCTAATTTTATTATTTTCAGTCTTGAAGATCAACCAAAGCTAAAGAGGAGCTCAACTTCTCCCTTGGCACTACCTTTGTAAACATATCCACTATATTGTCATCTATATTTATCTTTTCTAGCCTTAACATTCCATCATCCAACACCGATCGAATGAAGTGATACCTCAACTGTATGTGTTTGGTCTTTGAATGCAAGGCAGAATTCTTTGCAAGATGTATGGCAATCTGGCTATCCATAAACAAATAATTGTTGGCCTATTGTTTGGCCAGTTCTTCCATGAAAGATTACAGCCATATCATCTCCTTGCTTTCCTCTATTGTAACTACATACTCTGCCTCTGTGGCGGATAAGGCAACCACCTTTTGTAACCGTGAGATCCAACTTATTGTTGTCCCACCTATAGTAAAGACATAACCTATAGTACTCTACCTTGTATCAATATCCCCTGCCAAATCTGGGTCTACATAACTTGCTAAATCAATATTAGAGCCCCCAAAACATAAAAATTTATTGGATGTACCTCTCAAATACCTAAGAACCCATTTTACTGCATTCAAATGTGCCAATCCAGGATTACTCATATACCTTCTTATGACTCCAACAACATGTGCAATATCTGGTCTCATGCATACCATGGCATACATTAAACTTCCTATAGCTAAATCATATGGTACCTTGGACATTTTTTCTTCCTCCTCTTGTGTCTTTGGACACATCCCCTTAGTCAATTTCAAATGAATAAGCAAAGGTGTGCTAACAACTTTTGCATTCTCAATGTGGAATCTTTGCAACACTTTTTCAACATAACCAGCCTGAGATAGAGTCAATTTTTTGTTCTTCCTATCTCTACAAATTCTCTTACCAAGGATTTTTTTTCCTGCCCCAAAATCCTTCATAGCAAATGATTTTTCTAATTGTTGTTTTAACTAACTTATGTGATTCATGTTAGACCCCGCTACAAGAATGTCATCAACATATAAACATAAAATAATGTAGCTATCATATCCAACCTCTTAAAATAAATACAATGGTCATAATTACACCTATTATAGCCTTGCTCAGCCATAAAACTATTAAATTTCAAGTACCATTTCTGAGGTGCTTGTTTCAAGCCATATAAACTCTTCTTCAATCTACACACCAATTTCTCCTTACCTTTGACCTCAAATCCTTGGGTTGTTCCATATATATCTCCTCCTCCAAATCACCATGAAGAAAGGAAGTTTTCACATCTAGCTATTCCAAATGCAAATCTTTAACAACCACAATACTTAAAACAGTACGAATGGAAGTCATCTTAACAACTAGAGAAAAAATCTCAGCAAAATCAATTCCCTTTTTCTGTGCAAATCCTTTTACAACTAACCTGGCTTTAAATTTTTTCTTACCTCCATCTTCCTCTTTCAGCCTGTAAACCCATTTGTTTGGTAAAACCTTTTTACCTATAGGCAACTTGCATAATTCCCAAGTCTAATTTTTTCAGCAAGGAGTCTATTTCTTCTTCCATTGCATGCTCCCATTGAACCTTTATATCCACTTGCATAGCTTTAGCATACCCTTCAAGTTCACCAACATCTATTAACAAAATAGAATACAAAGAGGGAGAACGTCTTTCTAGAGGTCTACTTATCCTTGAAGATCATCTAACATTCATTGGATTTTGTGGTATTTGTTGTTGTTGTTGTTGCGAAGCATGAGGAATGACTAGAACATCGCTATTTGGTGTATCATCCAACACTACATAATCATTTTCTTTCTTTTCATGCTACTGCAACTGATCTTTGTACAACACTTTCTCATTGAATATGGCATCCTTGCTTCTCACAATTTTTTTTATTTTTAGAATCCCAAAGCCTATAACCAAATTCATCAATGCCATATCCAACAAATATACATTTCTTTGATTTTGCATCCAGCTTGGTTCTATTTTCATAATCTACATGTGCAAATGCTTCACAACTGAAGGTCTTGAGAAAAGAATAACTCACCTTCTTACCTGTCCATGCTTCCTCTGGAATACCACAACCCAAGGGAACTAAATGACCTCTATTAATTTAATAAAAAATAGTGTTTACAACCTCTCCCACATGTTTAAAGGCAACCCAACATGCAATCTCATAGTCTATGCACACTCCATTATTGTTTTGTTCATGCGTTCAACCACTCCATTTTCCTATGGAGTCCTTGGAACCATTTTTTTCCTATGAATACCATTAGAGGAACAATAATCTTCAAACTCTTTGCTGCAATACTCATGACCATTATCAGATCTGAGACATTTTAACTTTTGACCTGTCTCATTCTCAACCAAGCTTCTCCATTTCTTAAAAGTTTCAAATACATTAGATTTCTGCCTAAGGAAATAAATCCATACCTTCCTTGTTGCATCATCAATAAAAGTGACATAATACTTAGAGCCACCGAGAGAAGATACTTGAGTTTCTCCCCATACATCCATATGTACAAGCTCCAATTTCTCATCTTTCTTTTGCTTCCCATTCTTAAGAAAACTAACTCTCTTTTGTTTTCCATACACACAACTTTCACATAAATCCATATTAACACATTTTAGACCTAGTAAAACATTCTTTGAATGAAGTAATTTCATACCTTTTACACTCATATGCCCAAGTCTATTATGCCACAGTGTTGATTCAAAATCCATAGAAACTATCTATTTTTCTACCTACTAAATTGCAGCAACTATTCCTGAACATTGATTTTTATCTGAATTGTAGCAATTAAAGTAGAAGGAATAGTATGACCTATGCAAAGATATAAGGTGCCTACTTTCACACCTTTTGCTACCACTAAGGCACCTTTTGTAACATTCCAATTTTTATCACTAAATGTAACAACACAACCCTCATCATCTAGTTGCCCTACTAAAATTAAATTTATTTTCAACTTTGGAAAGTGCCTTACCTCATGTAGTAGCCAATGACTACCATTCTACAACTTAATCTTGATTCTTCCCTTTCCAACAATCTGGCAGGGTTTGTTATCTCCCAAATAAACTAGCCCAAAATCTCCTTGGACATAATCAAGAAAATAAATTCTATGGGGCGTAGCATGAAATGAATCCCCTAAATCTAACACCCAAGAGTCATAATCACTATCAAGGGAAAGAATCAAAGTATCCTCATCAGATTTATTACTTACCACATTTGCCTCTTTATTTTCTTCCTTTGTGTCTCCTTTATTTTTTTGAGACCAACAATCTTTCTTTAAATGACCTGACTTACCACAGTACTAGTAATCCCTCTTGTCTCTAGATTGTGACCTTTTGTCCTTTGATTTTCCTTGTGACTTCCCATGACTTCCAAAATTGTTTCCTCTCTCCTTTTTTCTGCCCCTGTTTTTTGCATTCAAAACACTGCCTTATGTGGATGTTCCACCTGAGCTTTTCCTACTAATTTCCTCGCTCAAAATGACACAAACAACATCATCAAATTTTAGTGTATTCAAACTAGAAATAAAATTACTAACGGCCATGACCAAGCTATTCCAACTTTTAGGCAAAGAACACAGAATCAAAAGATCCCTAACTTCTTCATCAAAGTTTACATTTACAAAAGTTAATTAACTGGTAACTGTATTAAACTCGTTTAAATGATCAGCAACTAACCCACCTTCTGCCATTTTCATATTAAATAAGTGCTTCATAAGAAATACTTTATTCAAAGAGGAAGGCTTTTCATATAACTTCACCAGAGTTTCCATCAACTCTTGAGTTGTCTTTGTTGTTGTAATATTGAATGCCACTGATTGTCCAAGGAATAAACGAATGGCTCCCAGTGCCTTTCTATCCAGAAGATTCCATTCCTCATCACTCATTGCTGCCAATTTCTCGGATGTTCCTTCCAACGGCCTCCATAAATCATTCTGATAGAGATAATCTTCCATCTGCATCTTCCATAACTAATAGTTCTACCCATTGAATTTATCTACGTTCAATTTACCCTCATCTGTCATTGCTCCCACTTAACCGTGAGACTTTCCTACAGACAATAATCAAACACAACCTCACTCTAATACCACTTGTTAGGAATTGTTTACAAAAAATATCAATTAAATGCAAATAAAGATTAAAGAAAGGTATGAAAAACATAAAAAATAATAACAACAAGAGACAATATTTAACATGGTTTACCCAAACTTGGGCTACGTCCACCAACAGAGAGTCCAATATTATTATTTAGTAAATTGAACCGATTACAACCAGTAATCCTTGTAACTCAATACCACTACAAATGCTACACTACAACGTCAATAGAAACCCAAACCATTAGCCTTTTATCAAGACTTATGTCGTTTACAAAATAGGGTTTTTTTTATGTCGGCCAATAGAAAAAATAACATCCAACACCTTTATAAAATAATAAAAATCTTGAGAGGTTTCAGAGGTGTTTCCCTCGAGCCCCTGCGGGGAGCGCGCCAGAGGCACTGCCCCTTGACCCCGTCTTGGGGGCGCTGCCCCTAAACCCTCGCAAGGGGCATTGCCCCTTGACCCTGTTAAATAATTTGGGGGGAAACCGTGCCAATAAAAGTGGGAAAATTTAACCTCCGATTCTAATTAGGCTCCATATACCAACAAAAAGATCTATTTGTAATTTAATTTTCATGGTTTTTGTTTGATAGTTTTATGTTTACTGAAAAATGAGAATGTAACAATTTTCCCCCTAGAGAATAATTCATAATATCAAATTGATTAAAAAGATATTACCTATTGTACAAGCTAGAAAAGTTTTGTAGGGAGAAAATGTCAAGAAAAAAATAAAGAAAATACAAAGACTAATGTGTTGCTAGAAAAGAGAAACAACAAACAACAAAGTTCGAGAAAAAACATGGGCTTGAAGAAAAACCAAAGAGTCAGACACCAGCAAACAAAGAGGAGACCACTAAAAGTCTAGAAGTGGCGCTATCTCATGAATGATTGATCATCGAGTGGTAATAAGTTGACAAGATAAAGGCCTCCAAATATTCCTTGAGTTCCAAAAGTAAACCCACCTTAGAAAGAATATCTGCCTCAAAATTGTATTCCCTGTAAACATGTGTGATGTATATATGGACAAAGGTAGGTCTCAACCTATCAATCATTTCTTTAATAGGAATGAGAAGAAAATTTTCAACATGATGGATCCCATTTATCCAATTGATAATGACCTCAGAATCACCAAAGACTTGAATTTGATCCATCCTTCTACCCTTGGCCAAAGTCAACAAAAGTTTCAAAGCCATAATCTCCTCAAAATTATTTGTACCATTTCCAAGTCTAGCACTAAATGAGATATAATGATTTGGTTTGAAAAATATTATGCCACCTGCTCCACAAAGAGCAAAATTTCCTTGACTAGCCCCATCAAAGAAACCCCAAGGATGAGAATTATCAATCAACGGAGGAGTTATGGATCTCCAGTTATTCATCTTAGGAAAATTTTGAAAGTGTACAAATATGGAGTGAATTTGAGATGTGCAATGGAAGGAAGGAATCAATTTGTTTTGAAAACTAGCAGCATTTCTAGCCAACCAAATACCCTAGGAAACTAGAAATGGTAGGGCCCTATAGGAATGTAGAGACCTATTTTGATGCCAAATCTCAAAAGAATTCAATAGAGTACTTCTAGCCCATACATCTTTATGTCCCATCAATCTTTCCATTTTAGAGCAGACTTTAATAGTATAAGGACATTTTATAAATAGGTGGTCAATGGATTTCAAATCCATCAAGCATAAAGAATAATGTCCTAGACCTTGCCAACTTCTTTTCTACAACACAGCCCAAGTCAAAACTTTATTATGGAGTGTGAGTCACATAAAAATTCTTGTCTTAAGGGGAGCATGAATCTTTCAAATATACTTCCACCACCAACTAGCAACATCATGGTTCCTTGGAGGAAACAAAGACTTGTACCCCAATCTAACATTATACACTCCTTGGGTTGAATTCTTGGACCAAACCAAATGATCTTCATTGCTAATTATGATATGACTCCACTTTAACTTGTTAACATATTCACTCCAAATTTGATAATCCTCTCTAAATAAACCAAACCAAACAACAAATTTCCACCCTTGTTGCAAAAAATTGGTGGTATTGCAATCAACGTCATGAGCCAAAGTAGTAATCCCTTTCTCAGTCAATTGATTTATTAAACCCCCAAGGAGAAGATAAGTTTCACCACAACCAACCCAAGGATCAATGCCTAATCTGACTTTTTCACCATTCCCCACTTTCCAAGTCAGCCATTGTCTAATAATAGTGAAAGAAAGTACAACCACCTTCCAAACAATAGAGGCATTTCGAGAAGTTTTAATCAGACATCTAATCCAATCAACAAGGGGTTTTAGAGCAATATACTTTTGATAATATTTTTGATACCAAATTCCACATGTCAAAATGAGTCTCCAAACACTCTTAGTTGCAAGAGCAACACTAACATAATGAATATTTTTTAGTCCCCACCCTCCCTTATCCTTTGGCTTAGCTATGGACAACTAGTTAGTAAGTGGAACACCATTTTTGTTATTTTTCCCTTTCCATAGAAAATTGAAGTATGTTTTCCTTATTGTCTCCAGCACACTCTTGGGAATGTGGGCTAAAGTAAGCCAAAAAACAAGTATAGCTTCCAAAAAAAATTTATCAATGTAAATCTCCCCCTAACGGATAGCCATTTGTTGCACCATCTAGATTTATATGATTTTGAACCTTATCAATCAACCATAACCAATCTTGTTTACCATATCCATTTGGTTTCAAGTGGAAACCCAAATATTTAAAACCATCAAGTAAAGACAAATGCTAATATTGAAACATATGAAAAATCTAGTTATGTTGAATCATATGAATTCTACTAAGAGAGATGGTAAACTTTTGAATATTGATCACCATACCTGTGGAAGCACAAAAAAGATCAAGAACCTCCTTAACCTTGTTCAATTCAGTTATGGAGCCATTGCTAAACAATAAAATATCATCCACAAAGAGGATATGTGTTAGAGTAGTGGAGCTACCAACCAATATACCACTGATAGAACCATTTTGTTTAGCTACCAACAAATCCTGGCTTAAACCCTCATCAACCAAAATAAATAAGAAGGGGGAAAGTGGGAAGACCTATCTCAAACCTTGAGTGGGCCTAAAGAACTTTGAAGGAGAGCCATTTATAAGAATGGCATAAGAGATAGAGGTGATACAACCCATAATCAAATTTACCAATTGTAAACAAAACCCAAGATGGATCAATAATAAATGAATATATAGCCCATTCACTCTATCATATGCCTTTGATAAATCGAGCTTCATAACCATTGCCAGAAATTTCTTAGTTTTTATAGTATGTATAACCTCTTGAGCAACCCCAATAGCCTAATGGATGTGTCTCCCATGTAAGAAACCAAATTGCTCACACTTGATATATTATTAGACAACACGTATTTAATTCTAAAAGAAATTCAACTTTAGCAACAATCTTGTATATGTAATTACAAAGTGAGATAAGGCAAAAGTCATCAAAGGAGGCAAGTTTTGTTAGTGTAATTAATTATTTATTATGTACTAGTAGAATTTAATTTAGGTATTTTATTTATTTAATTAGATCCTAGGTTTCATCATTATAAAATAATTAATAATGAGGTCATTACCCTTTCCATATTTGTAGGAGATAAGATTCCCTCTAGAAATCATCTAGAACTTATCTCTATCATTTCATCATTCCCTAGGTAGGTTGTTAGGGTTTACATATTGTCACATGTTGTGTGATTAAGATACTTGGAAACATCATAGTGCATTCTAGATTTCTCTCTTTCCTATTTAATCAAGGCATATGTACACTTGTAAAATATATCATATCTCATAATAGAATCTCTATTTGAATGCCATTGTTGCAATACTTTTTATGTGGGTGAATATTTTCATGGCAAAGGTCCTCCATTGAAGAGTACAATTTCATTAGGGACACTATGACTCCATCATTTCAACATGAAATCAAAACTTTTCTAGTGAAAGTTCATCCTTGGATCAAGGAAGTTGGCTTGTGAGATTCTTTACAGGCTTGAGGGTTTTTCTTTATAGGCTAGTTGGTTCTACTCAGGGACCAAGTTGTTTTCGGGTGTATATCAGGCTCTCTCTGACCTCTCCATTGTGCTCAAAAGGCCTCAAAACCTATAGATTCCCTACCTATTCGCCAAAATCAGAGATATATCACTAAGAGGGCCATTAGAGGTATTATCTAGGGTTTACAATTTTTTGTACTATCTATACAAATTTGTTGTAAATAATCTCCCCAAGTTCAGTTGTCCTCCATGGATTTTTTTTTTAGTCAATGGGCTTTTTTATTTTAATATTTGGGAATTTTTCTGTATGGTTTGGGAGAAAATTAAAAAAATAAATTTGGGCGACCTGGTATTAAAATACCCATCGGCATCAAAGGGGTTTAATATTTCTCCCTACGGCTATAGATTTGTTTCCACCTATCAGCATTTGAATTTTTGTTTATTTTTCTGTAGATTATAATTATATTTTATCATCATTCATATGAAAATTTTGAATTGCTATTCATTGGAAATATTCAAAATTTTGTTGTTGGCTTGTATTTTTCGATCTGCAAAACTCTGTTGGCTCTCTATCACATCATCAATGGTATAGGTCGGCCCATCAACCATCATCAACGTTGGAGTTTTTTCCTAGCCACCCACTGGTGTTTGTTCCTGGCCCCCATTGGAACACTGTCACCTGCCCCGCCGAAGACCTACTAAGCCCCCGCTTTGGTCATGTGAAGATCCAAGGGCCCACTAGCTTTTGAGTTGTGCCACCCTCAACACCAGTTGCACCACCCAAACATAGTTGATCCGTCACTCTAAAGCCGCTTCCTAGGGAATGCCATTTTTTTCTACCAACTGCGCCCATGGTCACATCAAAGACCAAGGGTTAGAGTTTTTTCAACCCCTGGGGCTCAATTTTTTCGCCCGGTTAGCTTGTGTAGTTCCAATACAACAATAATATTCTAAGGGTCATAACTTCTGCTTACAATCTCGAAATCCAACAAACAAGATACCATTGGAAAGGTATTGAAGTCTACTTTCGAGTGGTGCTCTCCAATTTTTAGGATTCTACTACCATCAAAAGTTCCAGTCAGTTGAAGTGAAAACCCTAGTCTGGACTTGGAAGGTGATATCTCCTCATCATTTTGTCAAAAATATGTCATTCTAGCAACATCAGGGAGGTATTATAGTATATTTTTTATCATTCCTTTCATTTGTTTAAGATTCAACACCAAGTGATTTGCTTTGGTAGTTTGTCACTTTGACCTTTTTTGTCATCACTTGGATATCCTAGTTTTTGGAGGAAGATTTTTTGCATCAAGGAGCTTCATTTCAGTTGCAATTTGACATATCATCATATTCACAACATTTTTTTTAGATATCTTTTGTCTCTTACATTGGTTCTTTCTCTAATGGTTGATACATGTTTTGAAATCCTGACACCCCACAATTATCACATGTGGAAAGTTAGCATGCAATGTCTCCTCTAGTCAAAAGGCCTATGGCCAAATTTGAATGAAAATCTATTACATTTGAATAGAGAGTATGAGAAGTTTCAACATCACATCAAGTGTGAGGAATCCATGGGATTGATTGCACTTCATGTCTCCAATTCCTTGTTTTTCCATATTGATGGGTGCTCCACTCCAAAGGAGGTATGGGATAAGATCAAAGACTTGTTTGGTTATGTAATTGATGTTTGTGCACTTCAGTTAGAGTCAGAACTAGCTTCACTCTCAGTTGATTCACTTCCCTCCATAGAAGACTATTTAGTGAAATTCAAATCTTTGAGGACAAAAATATCTAGGTGTGGTAAAGACAAAACAGATAAGGAATGCATTTTCATGATCTTTTCCAAGTTGAAAGGCTCATTTTCCTATTTTTCTACTTCCTTTTCCTCTACCATGGATGGACTAGGAGACAGTTTTGTGATTCCTTTGAGACTTTTTGTGAGCAGTTGACAAGGGATCTTCAAAGTCTCATGCTCTTGTTGTAGCGCCATCCAAAGGGAAAGGAAAGAATAAAGGAAAGTCTAAGACATAATCCAATGAATCATCACATCAAAAGGAAGAAAGGCTTAAGAAGGAGAGGCCCAAATGTAGTTTTTGTAATGGGCTTAGACATCATGAGGAGACATGTTTCAAGAAGGAGATTCATGAGCTGAGATAGATTCTACAAGATCACAACATCACTCTTCCTTCTTCTTTTGTCAAGTCACACCACTCTTCTTCCCACGAGGATTCCTCTTCAGGCATTGTAGGAATTGCCACAACTGATATTCATGGCAAGGGACATGCTTTGACCACTACCCTAGTTGATAGATGGGAGGGATGGGTCATTGAATCAAGTGCCTCTCGACATGTCACCTATTCTCATGATCATATCCTTTGGGATACCATGAGACCTCAAGAGTTTGATAGGATGTTCACAACAAATGCTAACATTGTTCATGTAGTTTCTATTTGTGATGTCACTTTGGATGGGGGGCATTTGCATGATGTTGTTTATATTCCACAAATGGCTCACAATCTACTTTTTGTTTATTAGCTTGCATAGGAGGGTCTACACATTGAATTTACATCTGAGTTAGCTATCATTAAGTATCAGTTTGATACACTCATTTCCTATGGTGAAGCTGATCACTAATCGAGGGTGTACAAGTTCACTAAGTTTTGGGATCATGATCAACCGGTTCTTGATTCTTCAGATTCTAGGGTAGGAATCAGTTATCCTCCTCTTCGCCAGGGTTGTGGTGGTTGAATTGAATTGGATCTTCATTTGTCACCAACTTCTTCATCATCTACCTCTTCATTGAGATTTGATTCAGTAGAGCAGGGTTCATTCATCTCTTCAGACTTGTGGCATCCAGATGGGTTCATGATAGGTCTTGCCTACTTGGCTTCTCATTTCTCCACAAGATTTGAAGACATTCTTGAGGGGACCACTCTCCTTTATGGGGGTTATATCTAGTCTCCTATTTTTGCTCATATTTTTGTATTTGTGATGGTTGTAGTCCTTGGGGGGTATGATGTTGAGACCTCCAATCATCACTCTTCCATTACTTTTCTACATTTTCATCTCCTTTTTAGAGAGGGGCTTTCTTCCCACTAGGATTTCCCCTTTTCTCCATTTGTGGGAGATTAGTTGCATTTTCATATCATTTGTAAATGGGTACCTAATATAGCCACCATATTGTCGAGACCCCATCATCCATTGCATAATCATTGCATAATAATTTCCTCCCTAAGTTGCACTTATAGGGGGTGTTGGTGTAATTAATTACTTATTACACTAGAGCATAAGTTAACTTAGGTATTTTATTTATTTAATTAAGTCCTAGGTTGCATCATTAGAAAATCATTAATAATGGGGTCATTACCCTTTCCATGTTTGTAGGAGATAAGATTCCTTCTAGAAATCATTTTGAACTTATCTTTATCACATCATCATTCCCTAGGTATGTTGTTAGGTTTTTACATGTTGTCACATTATTTGTGATTAAGACACTTGGAAACATCATAGTGCATTATAGATTTCTCTCTTGCCTATTTAATCAGGGCATATGTACACTTGTAAAACATCTCATATCTCATAATAGAATCTCTGTTTGAATGCCATTGTTGCAACACTTTTTGTGTGGGTGAATATTTTCTTGGTAAAGGTCCTCCATTAAAGATTGTAGCTTCATTAGGGACATTGTGACTCCATCATTTCAACATGGTATCAAAGCCTTTCCAGTGAAAGTTCATCTCTAGATCAAGGAAGTTGGCTTGTGAGATTCTTTGCAGGCTTGAGGGTTTTTCTTTGTAGGCTAGTTGGTTCTACCCAGGGACCAAGTTATTTTTTGGTGTAGATCAAGCTCTCTCTGACCTCACCATTGCACTCAGAAGGCCTCAAAACCTATAGATCACTTACCTATTGGCCAAAATCAGAGATATATCACCAGGAGGCATTAGAGGTATTATCTAGGGTTTGCAATTTTTTGTACTATCCATACAAATTTGTTGTAAAAAATCTCCCCTTTCAATTGTCCTTCATGGATTTTTTTTTAAATCAATGGGCTTTTTTTATTTCAATATTTGGGCATTTTTCTCTATAGTTTGGCAAAAAATCAAAAAAAAAAATTGGGCGACCTGGTGTTAAAATACCCATCGACATCAAAGGGGTTTAATATTTCTCCCTGTGACTATAGTTTTGTTTTCACTTGTTGGAATTTGAATTTCGGTTTATTTTTCTACAAATTATAATTATATTTTATCGATATTCATATTTAAATTTTGAACTGCGATTCATTGGCAATATTTAAAATTTTGTTGTTGGCTTGTATTTGTCGATCTACAGAAATCTGTCAGCTCAGTGTCACATCATTGACTGTACCAGTCAGCCCGTCCACCATCACCGATGCTGGATTTTGTTCCTAGCCACCCGTCGGTATTTGTTCCCGGCCCCATCGAAGACCCCCTAAGCCCCCGCTTCAATCGCGTGAAGATTCAAGGGCCCACTAGCTTCTAATCGGTGCCACCCTCAACGCCTTTTTCCACTGGCTCCGACCGAGGGTGAAGGGAGTGATGGGACCCACGTCTATCTATGGAAATTTTGAGATGAGAACGGGGCTCCAACTAAGGACACTCCATAGGCGGGGGGGCTACCCCGAACTTGAGGGAAGGTGCTTGGTAACCTGGAAATTGGTAAACCCGCCCCAGCGGCTGATAATCAGCCGCACCACCCAAACACAGTTGATCCACTGCTCTGACGCTACTTCCCAGGGAGCGTCATTTTTTTCTGCTAGCTATTCTCGCGGTCACATCAGAGACCAAGGACTGGATTTTTTTAGCCCTCAAGGCTTAATGTTTGCCCTTGGTTAGCTTGTGCAGTTCCAATACAACAGTAATCTTTCGAGGGCCGTAACTTTTGTATACAATCTCAAAATCCAGCAAACGAGATACCTTTGGAAAGGTGTTGAAGTCTACTTTCCAATGGTACTCTCTAATTTTCAGGGTTCTGCTACCATAAAAGGTTTGATTCACTTGATGTGATAACACGAAAAGTTTGTAGTGATGTGAACTATGTCAACAATATTAGCCCTATCAGCGTCCTTATACAGCTGGTTGAAGTGTGTGACACCCAAATCAATAATCTCATTGAAAGTGTTTACTTTTGCACCATCTTCCTTTGACATTTCCAAGATGGTGTTTTTTTTTACGATAATTGACATAGTTATAGAAGCACTTAGTGTTTTCATCACCATTTTCTAACCAAAGGGCTCAACTTTTTAATCTCCATTGTACCTCTACATTAGCCAAAATCTTCCTCTTTTCTATTCTAGCTCCAACAACCTTAATCTGGAAGCCTCATCAAAAAGACTTTGGAAATTAGAAGAATAAAAAACATCAAGTTCCTACTCAACCAATGTGAGAGACTTTTCCTGTTCCAAATGTTTTATATGTGCCAAAAAGATAGTAGCAGCCTTGACCTTTTAAAGGTTTTTTGCAAGTTGTAGAGTAGTTGAAGCATTGGAAGATACATCAAAGAGAGTCCATTCAACTTTTACCAGGTTTATGAAAGACATCATCCAATAGCCATGAGGGGTTAAACTTGAAAGGGTAAGCTGGTTTAGTGTCAGCTTTAGCAACTTGTAGTGGAATGGGAAGATGATCAGAATCTCAATATAATGATTGTCTTGTAAATTGGATTATCTCTAGCGTATTTTTTGGTGTAGGGTTTAGAGTTTAAGTAGGTATAGTCATAGAAGATGATATGTATCTTTCTCCTTTGAAGCTTTGGTTAATACCATCTTATTACTATATTAATAGCTATAGTACTATAGAGATTGTGTTGTATAATATTTTCTCTTTCATGTTTTATTATGTAGTGTTTACAATTTATATAGGTTGGGCCATAGAATATTATACATATGCATATTTCTTCTTTGAGCCTATGGATAGTAACATCTTATTACTATATGAGGTATAGTAGTAACATTTTTTCATGTATTAAATTTTCCTATCATGTTTTTCTCTGTGGGGTTTAGAATTTAAATAGAAATTTTGTATATTTGTGTTCGCCATTTGGAAATTAAACACCATTCCATTGATAAATGGAAGACATATATCTCTAATGATCAACATAAAACTTGAAATTGATTTAGTTGAATGTTTGCTTGGTCTAAAGTATTAAATTTATAAAGCATATCAAGTAGATAAACATTTATAGTATATAAAACATATAAGCATTTACAATGTAGTATGAACTTATAGTTGATTGAATAGATAGCAACATGCAATTTGAACTATGTAGGAATTATTTTGATGGGTTTCAAGAAAATTGGACTAGAAAAATGAATGTATTAATAGCAAAATATGGGAGGACATGTTGATTTGTGCACTTTCATTTGATTGGTTGATTTTGAATTGTGTGGATCGATTTATTTGAGATGAATAGATGGATTTGATGGATGTTTAAAATTTGAATTTTGAAATAAGTTTGGCATTTTATTGATTTGGTTGAATGTTTGTTTGGTACAATGTCTTAATTTTTTGTCCGCTTACTTTAAAGGCTTGATTGGTGAGCCTTACACCTTCGAGCATGCTACTTGTAGGTATTCATGAAGTAACCAGTAGTTGGGAAAATATCTCTTGATAAAATTAAGTTGATGAGGAGATATGAGATGTATTTTTTTCTTTTATGGGGCACTTGGCAATGCATTTTATTTATGAAGGACTTTATTTAAGACTAACAACAATTTAATTTGGATGGTCGCTTCATGTGTATCTAGGACAATTAATATGTCTATGTTTTAAAGTGTCATGTGTATCCGAAACAATTAAAGTCTATCTTTTCCATCTCTGGACTTAATATATGTTTATGGCTTTATAATCTTTTAAGTGGGTAATGTGCGCAATTTATGTCAGTTTGGAATATTGACAATTGGAATTGCATGTGTCCTATCTCTAACAAGTATTTTGAGCAAATAATAACTAAATAAAAACAAATAAATTGTGATCATTAATTGGATCCCAAATTATCTTTCTTGATCCAATAAAATTTCAATTTAATATATATATATTACTTTATTGAATAAAAATATATGAACCAACCCCAAAAACTCAATATTTTTACCCATTATAAGACCTCGCCCCACTATTAAACCCTCGCCTTATTTTAAAAAGGGGGGTTGAGTTGGGGGTCAACAATGTGAGGCTATCCACAATTTCGATGCAATTGCACACATAGACTTTTTCATGGAAATATAAATTAGGTCTTGTATTGACTAGACTTTACTTGAAAATATGACAAGTCTTGGATGGAAATTATATTTGTCCAAGTGAGTAGACATTTCCTTATGTCATATTTTTGCAGCGGTCAGAACACGGTTGAATACTCGTGGAAACGGCTGAATACTCGTGGAAATTGTGTCGAGTCATCATAAATTACGTTGGAATCTCATCAATCCATATTAAACTTACCGAGTAAACGAAGGCAGCCGTGAGACGTGTGTTAAAAGATTGTGCAAAGGTCAAGTGAGCCGGTGAAAAACAATGAAATGAAATGAAATGAAATATTTTAATAACGTCCACGAGGCCACAGTAGCCTATGGGACCCAGGAACAGCACAAGATCACCACCGAAAAGAGAAGACCCTAAACAGCCTGAGATCTTCGCTCGAGATTAGCTCTACGACAGTGAATTTTGATGATGTAATTTGCAGATTTGACCAACCTTTCCTCCTCAAACAAGGTATTTAAGTTGTCCACTTGTAAGATGTCCCCATAAGTGACCCGAATATCTTTGTATGCTGAGCACTCCATAACAAAGTGCCACTTTGTCTCCACTAATCCCATGTCGCAAAAACGACATATTCTTTCTTCCCACTCTTCTTTAGGAACCATCCATCTGCCCGTCTCACATCTAAGACGATGTGAGCTAGTTCGGAGTTGAGCTATCAACATCTTTGCTCTCCATTTAATATTTGCTCATATATATGCCTTTTCATCATGGTCCCCCTTAGGATTGAATTCTTTGATATAATAGTCTTTTTTTCGCCCTGATTGTTTTGTCCATAAAGCTTTTTTGAATTTTTGTTTCACATATTTTTTTATTTCTTCATTTGTACTTGGACAATCTTGCATATTCACACCCCACTTTTCCATCCATTTTTTGTTTTGTTTCATCCATGTATTCCTTCTTCTATCCAACTTTTCTTTTACGATTAGCTTAGGCCACCGATGGTCGTCCATGTTTTGAACCTTTTGAAGGTAACATAGTAACCGAATCATCGCGAAAGCCTCCAAGGGAAAGGTGCCTGACTCCGCTAGTAAAATCTCATAAGGTATCGTGGTTTTGAGTTTAAGGCTGCTAACAATTAGATGCTTTTGAATTCTTTCCACTTGCCTCCATTTCTGATCTGACATGCTGCTGCCCCAAATTTCGCACCCATATAGAACCACCGGGGTCACAAGTAGGCCAAACAACGTTCTCTTGGTTTTCCAATCCCATAGCTCAGCATTTCTACATCTGTTTTGTAGAGAGTAGAGCGCTTTCCAGCCTCCTTGGATCCTTTTTGCTCTACAAGTTTCCCAACTGAGCTTATAGTGAAATATCGTCTCTCTTATTAACAATGAAAGGGAAAATAAATATAAATGAAGGTGAACAATGTGAAACGTACGTTATAAAAGTAGAGAACAACTTGACTACGAGAAGTCATGTATTCTCTAGACTTCAAAGTAAATGAAGTCAGTCGTGAGACGAACGTTGTAAAAGTGGAAAGTAGAAAAGATTGTACAGAGAAGTCAAGTTAGTCGGTGAAAAACAAGATTTGTACGTTTTAATTATAACCGCACTCACTGAGTCGAAATTTCTTTATTGCAGCGGTCATTACACGGATGATTAATTGTGGAAATTGTGTCGACTATAGACCCGCAGATTTGAAGTCCAATATTTTTCTTCATCATGAATATCTGAAAAGAAGTTGATGTTACAAGCATTTTATCGTCGAAATATCGTCTCTCTTATTAACTCCAAACAGTGAAAATACACAGGCGATGGACGAATTTTTAGGTCTCATTTATAATTAGGATTAGCTTTTAATTTAAATTATTAATTTGATTCATTTGAATAATAAAAATGTCTTAACATAATACGTAGAAGGCATCCCTTCTAAGAAAGGGAGCGGTAAATCAATGGTGGAGACAGTTGAAGAAGGGATGCAAGATGATAAAAATACAAAGAATTTGAACAAAACCATCTAGCGTTAAACTATAAGCATGGAGATCCATTTGATCTGCAATCGGACGGCACAAGATCTTTTTCATTTTAGTACCCTGCATGAGATCATATTAAACAAGCGAATCGCAGCCGTCAACCCCCTCTATGCTAAATCTTATTGTTTCCTTGGAAATTAACCTATAAACTTATGGTTATTTACTTTTCAAGATGGAAACGTCTGCCTTGTGTTTGAGCACTTCTACTCTTCTGGAAATATTTTGTCCGGGCTTAGGATTTTCGTTGCCATGGAAGGATTTAGCCTAAAGCAAAATTGGCTTAACACATGGATGAATTTAGCCTAAAACAAATGGATATGGGGTTATCGATTTAATATGAAATCTAAAATTAGAACCATTAAAAAATTATATAATATCCATGTTAAAGCTTGAAATCCAAAGGAACAAAGCATCTAAACAATTAGATAATGGACATCTATTCGAAAAATTATTTAAACGATTAGATACACTTTGATGGGCGTTACACATGCATTTGGTGTAAAGTCTCATCAAAACTTCGATAAGTGCTACTAATGCATTTGGCCTAAATTGTCTTCATACAATTTTATAACCACCTCATATCTAATAAATAAAATCTTAAATTGGCTCAATTAAATAGAGCACATATAATTTATTATAATACTTGACATTTGCCGAAGAAATCATCATCAAAGTTAATAGATATATTCAACTAGGACTTACAAGACAATTTAGCATGGAGGTTAAATGTTATCATATCCCATTTCATGTGCACATTTATAGCCACAACCTATCATATCAAAATATAAATTTGGACAATGAAATTAACACTTGGAGAATATTTTTCATATTGAACATCCACAAGAATAGTTATCTAAACATATATATTGACTTTATGGATAGTAGTACATATCATCTCTTCTCATTTTATAAATGTTTGTAATTGTGGATGGATAGAATATCCACTAAGGTGTAGGTTGTTGTGATAGATTATCTATGTGTTTGTATTAGTTAAGTATAGCATATTCACAGATGCAGGTGGAGATGGGTAACTGGTCTACCAATTCCAAACCTTCACAGAAGCTGGCTTTGCCACATGTATTTTGTCCATGCATGGAGCTACATTTGAAGTAGTAGGAAAGTTTGGTATGAAGGAGATCTTACGTTGTGGATCCATTGGTTTATGTTCTTGTGAGTTTGTAATGGACATGAAATGGTTGTGTAAAATGAATTGTGTGCTTTAGTTTGGAATAGGTGAATTGTAGACAAATTGAATGAAGATGACAAGATTTGAAATATTTAAATATGTTGATGAAATAAATTAAATGTATTAAGAGAACCTTATATTGAAGGGGTGATGATTTGATTTTTGATTTAAATTAAGGGATGGAGATTTTACTCCTAAACTAAAATCGAAGTCTTTATGTATTTGTTGATTAATATGGATTTTTACCTAAGATAGGCTAAGTTCCTCAGGGAGGATGTGTTAGATTAATCTATATATTTCTAGCTCAAGAAAGTATTGATTTAATGATGGTATGGAATTACTAACTTGATATAGGTTAGGTCCTCAAGAAAGTATTGATTTAACAATGGCATATAATTAAGATCTTGATTTAAGTCTAATATTGTATTAGATAGTACATTATATCTTGGGCTTTGATTAATGATGGAAATTTGGATTTTGGAAGAAAATAATGATATGGTCAATTAGGAAATGTGATTAAAGTGATAGGTGGATAAATTTTTGGTATGATTTAAAGTAGAAGTTTGATTTTGGTCTATGTTAGGTGATCTTGGATAGTGGCCCTATAAATGATAAATATGAATAAATGTTATGTGTAAAGGTTTAGATGAGGTATGTTTTAGTGAATTTTTGAGCAACCAATGGATGAATCTAAAAGATTTTGAATGTTTACAATGTCCAAAAGCTTTGGATGACAACTTGATTCAACCTTATGAATGTTTTCAAATATTAAAGTAGACATGAACTAAAACAAGTGTAGATGCACTAAAAGATATCATGGATGCATCAAAATAGGGTTTCATTAATAATTACCCATACAAAGTGCAATTACTAAAATGTTCCAGGGACGCTGATTTGAAGTTCATATGCAATACTTTAGAGATTTTTTTGGATTGTGCTAGGTGTAAATGGAGTGTTATGTGTGAAAGCACAAATATTTTTTCAAATGTGTTAATTTAGAATTAAAATATTTCTCAAGATTTAATCTTGTTGCTTTAAAGCCAAATTTGAATCGATAAAGATAGATGTTTGCATAGGTTTTGGACTTTGTCTGTTTTGGATTTTAATTCATTCAATGGTTTCAAAAAGAAGACACTTCAAGCATAATAAGAACCAATATTATTTAGGTATGAGTGTTAGTTCATGTAATCCCATAGAAATACATCCTTTGAGTAGCGATAGCCAAGACTCATGTTAATGACCTTGAGTTATAGGAACAAAAGCCTCTCCTATAACCAAGCAAATGGGAGGACTACAAATGCTTGCCCATGGTCTAGAATTGTCACATCCTACTGGGTATAATGTGAGTATATTATCAAGGTTATCTACATGTAGATGTTTCTATCTAAGTTTAAACATGATTTCTTGGGGATATCCCTAATATACCAAAAGAGTATGTGGGATATGATTCTATTTAATAGAAAAATTATGTGTTTAAGGCCTAGTACAATTTGATAACCCACTCTCCTCTATCACAATCACAAGGTATAAAGTTCTTGGGTGCCTAGATAGAATGGTATTTTTCTTTTCAAAAAGGTGTTTCTTTTGATTCACCCCCCATTATTTTAGTCCACTTGAATGATAAAGTTGAGGTCATCCTCAATAGTGATTAAAGACCTAGGAAATCCCCCTAAAAATTATGATTTAATTTCTTTTGATCACCCAATATTTCACAAAACATAAGGGGGGGCATATTCAATTAGAGTCCATGATATTGAAACATTAAAAAATTGACTAAATCTAAGCGTTAGATCTCTAAAATCACCCAAGGGTGTGAGGAGAGAGTATACACTTAGATCCCTCATATAATATTTAGTTGGAATCTCTTTGTAGGTAGGTTCAAGATGAACTATGTGATTAAAGTTGGAGAGGTCATAACCAAGAGGTATTTTTTCCATTAATTCTATAACTAAGTATGGCATTTTTGTTTATTTCAATAATTTTTTCCATGACATCATGTTCTTTTTTTGAACATAAGATGGTATTAGGATCGATAGTTTGTTTAGGTTGGTTAGGAATGCCATCACCAGTTTTATTATCATCATGTAGAAGTTGAGAATTTTCTCCTAAGAGAGGGAACCTTTCTATGAGTGGTTACCTATGAGAAGGATTTTCTTCCATATTTTCATGTCTACTAATTCATCTTGTTATAGGTAGCATTAGTCTTGGTTTTAAAATTGATGTGCAAAAAGATTGTTAGAATTATGAAAAACATGAGCCACAAGTTCAAACAATGGAGCAGGTCGTGGAGCAGGATCTGAGGAATCCCAAGCTGAATCAATGCATGTTCTGAGTTCGGAGAAAGGTAAGGTTGAATCTGATGAGAAGGACACTAGAAATAAAATCCAAGTGGACCTAGGAGGAAAAAAAAATTAGAGGGGGTCCCCTAAAGGTCAACAAGGTGGAAAGGGTAAAATTTCCAATGAGGGGGTAGGGACCGCTGAAAGGGAAGGAGCTAAGCATAAACCTTGGGCTTCGCTGTTTGGAATCAAACCAAATGGTAAATCAATTTTCCCTCTAGTGAGTAACCATTCTGACCTAGTGAAAGGTAAGTTTTCCATCTCTGTGCCTAACCCTATCATTGATCATAATATTGCTTTGATGGAAAAATTCTTGGTTGGAAAGTTTATGAGCCCTAGACCAAATGTTGAGGTGGTCAAGGAATTTGTTAAAAATAAGTGGAGAATAAATGGCAAAGCTTCTGTGGCTACTCTTCCTAGAGGTTTCTTTGCCTTTGAGTTTACTTGTAAGGAGGATATCTTGGTTGTTAGGAGTGGAGGACCCTAGGTCATTGGCAAATCCTCCCTTGCCCTAAATAAGTGGACCTCCCACCTGGACCTTTCTAATTCTATCTTTGAGAGCGTTCCAATTTGGGCTCGACTCCCAGGTCTCCCTTTGGAATACTAGAATGAGGACATTTTCAATGGTATAGCTAGTTCCTTTGGTGAACTTCTCTTTATTGACCCTATGATAGCAGCTAGAAAGCGGTTGGTGTTTTCCCAAATCTGTGTAGGAGTCTCACAGAGTGCTGACCTTCCTTCTTCAATAAATATTCAATCAAAGTTGGGAACTTGGATGCAAACTATAGAATTTGAATGTAGGAAAATGACGCATTGGGCTAAGAAATGCCCATTAAATGTCCATAAAGAAAAATAAAATCACTCGTTCAACCCTAAGACTGTCTAGAGAAAGAAAAATGATGAGGAAGGACAAGCAAACAATACTAGTGAGGAGGCTAGTAGGAAAAATGAAACTCAGAGGAATACCTCTTGTTGTGTAGTTTTTGCACACATGCCCCGCTGAAAGCAGGGACCCTCTTTTGCTTTCGCTCTTGTTGTTTCGACCCTTTGATTTTGGGGATTTTTTTGCCTTGGCATAAGTTTAAAGTGTTCATCTTACTTTCCTAAGTGTTTTCCTTAAGCTACACATTGAAAATCTTAGGTTTTGGTCCAAGTTCGGGTTTTTACACTGGTTCGGGATTTTCCTCCCCATCTGGATTTTCTCATATTGCGCTCGAAGTCCGGCTCGGCCTATTTTACACTACAGTTCAAAGAATTTGGGTCTTCGTGGAATTTCGTCTGGGCCAGATTTCCTTGAATTTTTGTCTTGCCATCAGGTTTCTGAACTTGGTTGTTTTTTGGAGTTTTGTGCATTTATGCTTTATCGTTGGCTCCCTGATGAGTTGTGATATTTGATCCTGGGGTGCTTGGTGTGTTGTGGCATTCTGAATTTGTGAATTATTGATTTGATTGTGATACCCTCGGTGTTTTCACTATTGTTGCTTTCTTGGGCGTTTGAATTGTTGTTTGTCTTTGTTGGAGTCAACTGGCATTCTTCATGGTATAGACATGTTACCTTTCTTTGATTGATGAATGTGAGTTATGCTTTCGCATTTTAGTTTCTTGGTATTCAAATTTTTGTGTCTCGAGCTTGCTCTATGCGTTCATGGTTGAAATCTAGGGTTTGATGCCTAGGGCATCACCTTTTCATCTTGATTTTCTCTCGAATGAGCCTAGAATTCAAAGAAAATCTGTTGGAGGTTTAGCTTAAATGATTTCCATGCCCTGGGTCCTCAAATTTGTGATCTTCGATCAATTTGAGCAAAATCGTGTTAGATTGCCGATGTTCGAGTTTTTTGTCAACCTCAGGATTTTCTTGTCCGATCGGATTTCCCTGGTTTTCTTGGTCCTCTCCATTTTCTCGGAATGTGCAGAAACTCTAGAACTTTTCCCTTTTCGCAGAAATCCAGTCCAGTTGAATTTTTCTTGATTTTCTGGGAAGCTTTGTGAAACTTGCAAATTGGGTGAATTAGATGATTTTAATGATAAATTCTTATTATTCCTTGCTCTAAATTGATGGATTGCACCGTTATTTGCATATTTTTTTCATTTTTGATGATCTATGGTGGATTTTGTGCCTTCTTCACCAGAATCCGCCTGGCCCAAATTTCCCTGAAATTTGTTTTTGGCCTAGATTTTGTGGTTGGTTTGAAATCCTGAATTGTGTTGATGATGATTTGGCGAGGTTTCTTGGTTGATTTTGATTTGTGTTTGAATTTATTTGGATGAAGAATACATTGTTAATGATGGACTAATCTTTATCTTCATGTTATAATAGTGTTATAATGGATATTTATGCAATTTTTTTGCTGAGTGCAGGCTGAGTCTGGCATGGTGGTGGCTAGAAGGAGATGAAATTTAATGAAGAAATTCAAGTACTGGCTACTCCACCCCTTGTCCGACTTGGTCAGGTGTGCTCAAGATAAGGAAGGAAGCAGTTAATATAGGGATGCATTGAAACTTGTGCATTGGTTCAAATTGCATTAAAAATCCCAGGCTGACCTGGATTGAGTTCGAGCATTTAATGCTAATTTATTTATTTTGAATTCTCCTTGGGCTGACCTATTTTATGGCCAGTTATTTTTGTAAAATCTAAATTGGGCCGACATGCTTTGGGGTCCTTTATAAATTTGGCACTTCACCTCATTTGTAAGATACATACACATATACATAGATAGAGAATTTTGATATAGAAGCGAATTAGGTAGTAGATCAGAGTTAGTAGTTAGTCAATTTTTGAGCAAGCGTTGTAAGAGAACATTAGAATTGTTGCTAAAATTGGGTGATTCAATATAATTGAAGGGCATTGTGATTTTTCTGGTGATCTCTTTTGTGTTGACTTATCTTGCATGGTTCTTGTGATTGTATCTTTCAAATTGCTCAAGGTTATTAGATATATGTTAGATTTAGATTTAGATATGATTCAATGGTGTACACATTGATTTGATGCTTGAAGTGTTTGCATCAATCTCTAGTCCATACTTTTGTAGCTAGTTGATTGTTAGTTGCTTTGCAAAGTTAGCCTGGACCTTTATATTCATTGTGCTTAGTTCAATTGTGGAGATTTATTCATTTCAATTGTAATTGGGTTGTCTTGGATAAATGTTCATGATTTGAAAATATTAATACCTTAGAAGATTGCATTGTTTATGTGAGATTGTAGATTTATCTTGGTCAAGCAGGAATTAGTTTATGAAGGATTGGTCCATTTCAATTATTTCATCATTTGCATTGTTAATCTTAGGAGTAGTTAAATTTAGATATCTCTTTGAAGCCCTAATCTTTTGTTATTTATTTTATCAATTGAGTTAGATTTAGGATCAAAGTATCATCACATTGCTAGATCTGATAAATTAAAGGTTTAGTCTTTTCTTTTAGTAAGGTCCCATTGTGATTACCATCATTTTCACATTTATCACTAGGTTGTTTATGCATTGTCAAGACCTGACATTAGAGACCTTGGGGTTATCTCTTGAGGCTTGCTGATAGAGATTTACCTTTCAAGAGAGATAGGATTTCATATTTTGTCTGAGTTGTGCAGAAAACATCATCAACACTTCTAAAAATACTGATGAAACAAAATCTAAGGACCCTAATGCATAGATTAATCACCAAACAAGAGTAGAAAATAATAGGGAAGATGAGGAAAGAACATTGGAAAATACGGAAGAAGGGAAAAGGGATGAGGACTTTGTCTCCTCTACTCTTAAGTTCTTACCAGAAGATAAAGAAAATGGGTTTCCTAGATTGGAGGAAATTCCTATCTAGGGTTTGTCTTTGGACATTGGCATTCTAGTCTTGAACGCGACCTCTGTCGAATGCTCCCCTTTGAGTGACCCTCTTAATCCTCGGGAAAAAATAACCCTAGATTTTGTAAAGGACACCTATGAGGATCTAAACCAGAATATTGAACTTTCAAGTGAAAATCTGAATCAACCTAGGAATGGCCTAATGGATACCCTCCCTTGGGAGCAAAGAAGAATGAATGAAAAGGAATGGGAATCTGGCAGAGAGATGGAGAGCCAAGAAGATACTAACTGGGAAGAAGTCCTCTCTCATTCTAAGAAAAAGAAGGATAAAAGCAAACATCAGAATACTTTGAGTGGAGTTATTACCAGAACAAGAACAAAGGTGGATTATGGTGCCACTAAGTTTGGCCAGAGCAGAAGATCAGGAAAATTGTAGAGAGAGCATGAAAGCTTTCAGGATATAGTGGATGGTGTTCAAAAGACCATTCCAGAGATCCTCCAATCCCCTAGCAAGACATGAAGATTGTGTCTTGGAATATAAGAAGGATCAATAGCCTTCACAAGAGGGATGTTTTGCACAATTTTGTTAAGGATCATAAACTTGATATTCTCCTCATCTAAGAAACTAAAATTCCCAAGAAGATGAAAATGTTTCAAAATTGTGGGATTCAAGGAAATAGTTTAGATGGGTGTGAGGAGGAATTGCTACTTTTTGAAACCATAACTTCATCAAAGGGGAACCTTTGTTGGAAAGCAACAATCATGTGGCTACTAAATTCACACATATTAGAGATAACTTTAGTTGGATTCAGTCAAACATCTATGCTCCCAATGGGAAAGGAGCTAGAAAATATTTGTAGAATGAGCTCTTTATTTTTCACAGTATTTTTTATAATGACTATTGGACAGTCATGGGCGACTTTAATACTCCTGTTCTAAACGAGGAGAAATTTGGAGGTTCTCAAGTGAACTAGGAGAGTACATCTGATCTTTTTGATTTCATCAACAACAAGAAGTTGATTGATATGGACTTGCAAGGGGCCCAATACACATGGTCGAATAGAAGAACTGGTAAGGATCTAATTTAAGTTAGGTTAGATAGAACCTTAATTTCTCATCAATGGCTTTTAAGCTATTTTTGCTCTCTTAAAGCTCTTTTCAGAGTTGGGTTGGATCACTTTCCCATAAGTTTTGTGGTAGACCCTATAAAGGTGAAGAAAAAATCACCCTTTAGATTTGAAAGAATGTGGTTTTCCCATCCCCTAATATCAAATGAAATTAGGAAATGGTGGAATACTGATGTTCTGAGAATTGCTATGTTTAGAATTGCTAAAAAGCTGAGAGAAGTCAAACACAATTTAAGAAGATGGAAAAAAGAATCCTTTGGAAACATTTTTGGCATTAAATCTAAACTTCAAATGAAGCTTGCAGAGATCCAGTACAAAATCCAGAAGGAAGGATACATTGAAGATATTTAGGATAGAGAAAATGAGTTGCTGGTAAAGCTTCACAACATAATAGCAAAAGAGGAGGAGTTTTGGAGGCAGAGATTGAGGGTGTTATGGCTCTCTGTTGGAGATCAAAATACTAGGTACTTCCATTTATTTGCTTCAAAACACAGGGCTGCCAATAGAATCGCTTCCATAGAAGTTAATGGTACTAGATTTGAGGAAGAGGAAGACATCAAAAAGCAAGTTGTCCTCTTCTATAATAACCTACTTTTAGTGAATGGGGAAATCAATCAAAATGATCAAGGCTTTTTATTAGAGGCTATCCCCAAGGTTGTTGTTAGGGAAGAAAATGAAAAGCTTGCGGCCATTCCCTCTATGGAGGAAATTAGGAAAGTTGTCTTTTCTTTTGAAGGAAACAAGGCCCCTGGGCTTGATGGATTTCCTATGTTCTTTTCTCAATGGTTTTGGGATATTGTGGAAAATAATGTAGTGAATGTTGTTAAGGAATTCTTTGGGTCCAGAAGGCTCCTTAAGGAATTGAATGCTACTTTCGTGGTCCTTATTCCTAGGAAACTAGGGGCAATGGAGTTTGAGGCTTTTAGACACATTAGTCTTTGCAACTCTCTCTATAAAATCATTTCTAAGGTGTTGACTTCAAGGATCCTTTATATCCTTCCTTCATTGATTTCCCCTCAGCAGAATGGTTTTGTTCTTGGAAGGAAAATATTAGATTCAATAGTCACAGTCCATGAGAATATTCATTCACTTGTGGAATCTAAAACTAAAGGGTTTCTTCTCAAGCTGGACATTTCCAAAGCGTACAACCCTGTTGACTAGGATTTTTTATTCAAAATCCTAAGGGGGTTTGGCTTCAATAGCAGAGTCGTTCAACTGGTGAATCAATTGGTTACCACGGTCTCCACTGCCATCATTGTCACTGGATCTCCTTCTAGTTTCTTCCAAAATTCAAGAGGCTTAAGATAGGGTGACCCTATTTCACCTATTCTTTTTGCTATAAGGGTGATCCCACAATAGTGGTTTACAATTTTTGGCCAAACTGGACATTGATTTTTTTTTAAACTAAATTTTCACATTCGGGCACCTATAGCGGTTAAACCGTGAGGAATTTGAAGATGATGCAAACTAGAGTCTTGTCACATTTTTTCTATAGATTCTAAAAATATTTTTTCAAAATTTTTGGAATCGATTGCACTTATTTTCCATCTCCCACTTAAAACCGCTTTTTTCAAAAAACAACATTTTTAAAAAGTGACGCACACCGTATAACGCATAACTCTTTTTCCTTGAAAGATAAAATTCTAATTATTTTGAATTTAGGTTTGTAACTCTGATATCTAGTGCTTCCACTTGGTTATATATTTTTTTATTGAATATTTTTTCTTTAATCAAGTTTCAAAGTCAAATCAATTACAATTTAGACATAACACGACTGTATAACGCATAACTTTTACTATATGTATCGATTTTTTTTTTTTGTTGGATCAAGGACTCCAATATCTGGTGCACTCATATTTTTCAAAAAAAAAATCGATAATCTTCTATTTTTCCACATGTTCAGAACAAAGAGTTTTATTTTCGGTGAAAAACCTATATTTAATAAAACTTTTTAAAAAATAGATAATATAATCAAAACATATTAAAATTATATTCATTGGATAGCTCATTTTGAGGGCAACCTGATACCAGTTGGGTTTATGAGATCTCCTCCATTTTCATTCTCAAATCGAGCTTTGAAGTGCAAAATTTTGAGCAATTTTGGTGCCTGAGAGGATGTGGGTGAAAATGAGGGGGTTCAATCGAACCATTGTTTGGTCAAACATAAATTAAATGTTCGGTTGAATGGGGGTTCGACCGAACTAGTGTTCGACAAAACCCATTTAACATACAATAAAAAAATAGATTCAAATGGGGTTCGGTCGAACCCCCTCTATTAAAAATTAATATTTAATATTTATAAATATATAAATTATATTATTTTTAAATTATAATAAATAATATACTTATTATTTAAATATATTTAATAATTATATTATTATTA
>VDFB02000003.1:376036621-376088399 GCA_007258455.2 Sequoia sempervirens | reverse complement strand
AGGAGGGAGAGAATTTCAAGAGAGAGAGGGGGGAGTGGGAGAAAGATAGATGGTAGGGGGTAAGAGGGTTTATGGTTATAGGGTTAAGGGTTTAAGGGTTAGGGTTTTTTTTTATTTTCATTGATATATGTTTTATATATGTGTACAATAATTTTATAATTAGATAATACTTAATTTTAAAATTTACATAATTTCCCATGGAACAATTCAATGGAACAAATTATATAAGTTGTATATAAGATTCTTGAGCTTAAGAATTCCATGAAACAAATATAAGTTGTATAAAATTGTAATTTATGCAAAATGATTTTAAAAAACTTCACTACGTTTCAAATATGGATTGAAAGCATATATATGTGTTTACATGGAACTAAAAAATGTGAGAGATGATGCTATCAAAGATTCTTGAACTTAAGAATTTTCCATGGAACAAATATGCACATATAATTGTAATTTAGGAAGAATGATTTTAAAAAACTTCACTACATTTCAAATAAGGATTGAAAACATATATAGGGGTTTACATGCAACCAAAAAAAGTGAGAGATGATGCTATCAAATATTCTTGAACTTAAGAATTTTCCATGGAACAAATATGTGCATATAATTGTAATTTACACAAAATGATTTACAACTATGTACAAGTTACTATAAGTTCTCATTTGAACATGCAAAGGGTGACAAGTGAACTTGAAAACCATGGATATAATCGAAGTCAAAGATTTTGGTTCAGCCCGCTCTTCAATAACATGTAGAATTTTTTGATGATCATCACTTTCCAGTCTCTATTTTCTTCGGCCACGTGCATGTGGAACTTCATGAAGATGTAGAGTGGTAGCAATTATTAAGTGACTATGTTGATATACCTTGTTATCAGGTTGATAGTCAACAAAGTGAATCCCATGTTGAACAACTTTGACTTGTTTTAGATATGTCCCTTGCACTACAACAGAACCTGTATGGTAAACATGAACCTAAGGTAAGACATATGAACGTGTGCAACATTTTCGTGCTCAAGGTTTGTACAATATATATTTAATGTTTATAATGTAATGTGCACATGTGAATACAATGTATATAAAATTTTAGATTCAAACTCACCTGTGGGAAATGACATTCCATCACTTGTTTTAGGTTGTGTTAGCTTATTCCTCTCTTTTGTGCAACACAATAAATAATAGCTAACACCTTCAATGTTTCCAGGCTCTGCTATGACTACAAAAACATCTCTTGTTCACCAAATTTACACAAGAAAAAAAAAATTCTCTAAAGATCATTAACTAGATATATATAATATTTAAATTATTGAAGACTTACACATGTGTACCTTTTCTAACCAATCCTGAAATATGGTTATAATCAATTGAAATCAAAGAAATGTCTTCAAATCTTTCTTCCTCATTTTCATCATATGTTTCTGAAATAACTACTGGCACCGTATCCCATTTACCAACATATCCAAGTTCTTGATTGTTGCATACATAATCAAAGTTTCCCTCAATGCACTCAATGCAAAAACAAGAGTAATCCCTTGTGTCTAATATACATCCATGGTGATTATCTGAACTCCTAACACAATGCAAAGATCTTATTTTTTCTACCCTCTTGCATCCATGCATTGATCTTCTATCCACACCTAGATACATATGTACAACAAAAAACTTATGTGAAAAAATATGTATATATATATATATATATATTAAATTTAAATAAATTCAAATTTTTGATTTAATATAATTTATACATACCCGATATCTCCCAAAACACTCTATGTGGAATGTGTCAATTTGTTCTTGAAGATGTGCTGACCACATTTGATGCAAAGTGTTTCTTGCACCATTCAACAACATCATGTGCATTGTCTAGATGATCTTCTGGATAATTCATTTGATGCAAGCTCCTGCTCCATCATGCTCACCCTTTCCATGCCCACTCTCAAAAAAACTCCAAACATGTGGTATTTTGTAGATTTTATGATATCTACAAAGTGCATAGAATCGCTGTGAAGATTTTGAATTGTGTCACACATCCATTTGACCATACAAAATGATTTTCAAATTTTACACCCCTACTTCTCAAATTCTCAAAAAATATTGTAAAGCAATGTTGGACAAAAAGTGTGTCATGCTCTTTATCATCAATAATATAAAAGTGATATTCTTTCTTAATGGCTTGTTCTTCATATGTACTCTCAACACCATCCAATTCTGACTATGCATGTCGATAACACACGTGAAACATAATAGTGATATGCTTTGTACTCTGATTGAATCTCCTTTTGATGTACAAAGGAGTAATTTTATGCAAAGTCAACTACTGATAGAACTGTTCCATGTGGGAAAGTATCTCTCAATGTTTGGAATTGTTGTGCTTTCCACTTAGCAAAAAAGGAATGTTGTATGTATGGTCGTATCAATTTTCAAAAACCTTCCATAAATTTTCCAATGGGAATCTCCTTTTCTACATAGTTTAACCTTGTGGATTCTTTCCCAAAATTTGTTTGCAACTTTACATACTTGTACCAGTGTGAGTAAAATATGTGAATAACTAATAAACCACACAATAAATGAAACATTACATCAAAGAGAATCCAAATAACAATCTATGAGAAATTGAAACAAATAAACTCTCTAAAAATAGTACTTATCTCTTGCAATTTACTATCTTTGTTAGGTCAGTATCCTCAATCCTTGAAGGAAATTGAGCCAAATTTCCACATGTCTCACAAATTCATTTTATACAGTCTATTTGAGGTCCATTTTCATGATCACATAATATAGACTTTATGAACAAACTTGCTTGTTTAGGAGGTGCATTTTGAAACCCACATCTTCTCTCATCTTTCGAAACACCTAATAGTATAGATCAAATTCAATATGATAACGACAACAACAAGTTTCAAAAAACTTTTTTATCTTCACATAATATGGATTTAACCTTTGAAACATTGTTTTCCCAATCTTTATATGAGGATATGCATTACAAAAGTTCATATAAATCTCAAATTGTGTTATGTCTAGCCAATGTTTGATATGATTTTCATAAATACTAGGTCCAATCCTGTGTCTCATAACATCTATAGTATTTGATGATGGGTAAGTCTGATCATGCCAAAAACCTGAGACCAAGTTCCTAACAACATCTTCAATCCTGTCAGAATGGGGAGCTCTACACATGATTGCCTAATTGCCTTCTAAACTCTCATTCAAAAACTTTCTCTTTTTCTCATATTTTATTAATGTGGTTCTACTATAACCAATTTTAGTTGAAAGTGTATACATTTTTATTTTTCTCGCTATATCTTGATGTACAATAGATGTCAACATCACCCTTCTTGTAGTGGCCTTATCCACTGATCAAGATCCTTTCCCAATGGAATCTAAACCCTTTTTAACATTTTGAACAATATCCTTTTGTAATCCCAGGTGTTTCTTCCTATTTGATGTTGAATGTACACCCAACAATTGTAATGACTCTTTGAGCTCATCACGAAGAAGTAAACGTGATAACAATTGGGTTTTCTCAAGTGTATCAAGATGATTGAAATGATGATTGATCGTTCCATTTACAGATTTAGTCATTGACCTCCTTCTCTTATTATAAGGCTGGTTGGCATAATATTTCAGTTTATCCATATCCATTTCAAGTAAATGATCTAAATTTCTATGAGAAATTTGTTTCCTCACCTTCTTGGCTAGTTTTATATGCTCATCCATACTAGTAGGAGGAAGTGATCCCAACCCCTCTCCAACATGCATTGTTTGAACTTGTGCCTCCTCCCTATCTTCAAGGACCATTCATTCTTGAGCGGATTCATTTGATCCAATGTCTAGATTTGGCTCGACTTGAGCATGAAAACTTCTTGCTTGTTGAGCCCTTCCTACATGTCACAAAAAATTTTGCAAACAAAAGTGAGAGATGATGTTATACAAGTGAAGTTTATGTATGCAAGCAAAAAAACTGATAAGACATGATGCTATAAGTGAGAGAAGTTTCTGATAGTTTTATATGCTCATCCATACAAGTAGAAGGAAGTGATCTTGACACCTCTCCAACAAGCATTGTTTGAATTCGGGTCTCCTCCCTAACTTCAAGGTCCATGTGTTCTTAAATGGATTTGTTTGATCCAATATCTAGATTTGGCTCGACTCTAGCTTGAGGAATCCCTAGAGCATAAAACATAAAAATAATGAGAACATTGAAGTGATGAAAAGAAAAGACCAAAGACACAAAAAAACTGCATGCACATGTATGAAAACAAATCCATAAGTACATAGCCAAGGATAGGATACACATAGGTCAAATTCCATGCCACACATCAAAGTTTGAGGATTATGCATACAAGTGACTTAGAAATTTTAGGCTAGTGATATAGAAAAGGAAACCCTTAGAGTATAACATGGTGATTCAAAGAACCCCAAAAAAATTGGGCTATAAGATGTTTCAAGGTTTCAAATAAATTTCCAATATCATGCCAAGATGAAAAAAGTAAAAATTTGTGGGACATAAAACACAACCCAAATAATCAACTAAAACCAAACACTAATATTGAAACAAAAATAATTGGCTTAAGGAATTGGAGTCAAGGATCATATAAACATTGCAACTTGCATGACCAAGACGACTTGAGGACATTTAAAAGTACTTATAGTCATTCAAGTGCAATAAAACTTGAAAGTTTGAAAAAGCAAAAAATAAGTTCAAAATGAAGAAGAAAAGAAAGAGAATATAAAAACAAGACCTAATAAACATGAAAAGGAAACAAAGAAACAAAAAATGTAAAGGGGAGCCTTTATATTGTCCAATAAAAATGAGACATATGTGCAAGGACAACAAATCTCTCCTATTCTTTCAATTAGGATTTCTTGGTCTTGGATGTATATCTCCATAGTGAAATCTTACAAAAACTTCAAGATGGATAATTGTAAACTAATAGGTACTCCAATAAATGATGGTAAGAAACCTTCAAAACAAATGTGTGTTAAGACATAAAAAGAATAATCTATCATATAACTATTATTCCTTGGCACCATATAGCTTGAGTTTTGATGTATACATGTGTTAGTCTCTAGAAAACCTGACGTTGCATTGGCTTTCAATATAATTTGAGTTCTAATTTTCAAATAATTCTATAGCTTAGAATTGGGCATTTATTAAAATATTTAAAAAATATTTTTAAGGAACTATTGATCATTAGATTAAATTCAATGGGAGTTTAGAAAAATCTTAAGCTAATTAGATGTTGCAATGTAGATTGGATAGGAGATATTGATCACCAAATATCAACATTAGAATGCTACTTAATTGTACATGAAGGTGTAGTTTCATGAATAATTAAGAAAAAATAATGGTTTCTTTCAAAGTGCAAAGTTAGAATATATAGGAATTTGCAAAGCCATAAAATAATTAATGTGGTTGAAAAAATTATGAAAATCAAAGTGGCATAGTGATGGACACAAAATTTAAGATTTCATTGGAGAACTAAGCATGTATTGAAGTACACTATCATTTTATTCATGAACAAAGTAAAGAGAAACTTGTGTAGATGCAATACTCAACAATGATAATGTGATGACAAAAACATTAAACAAAGGTATTGGTAAAAGATAAGTGTAAGGTTTGTAGGGAAGGATTTAATGTACAATATTTTAGTTTAAGAGTACATTCTAAGTTGGGGTATTGTAAGTTGAAAAATGGTCATACATTAAACATTTCCAATTTTAATAAGAAAGCCAATGCAAAATGTATGCACATACAAATTTATGTTTAGGTGTACTAACCAAATTATTTGGGGGTATGTGCAGGTTAATGGTGGGCCAAAAAGTGGCAATGAGGAGAAAAACACGTCTTTCATCGACCGAAAAAATGCAAAAAGAACATGTTGACTTTTTTTAGGCTCAGGTGTCACCATACCAAACACCAAACCTACTTTTACAAATCGGATATCCGATCCAAATCGGATATCCGATTTGTAAAAAGCATATATTTAAAACTTATGTTGCTTTTTTGAAGTCATTCGGCTGAGAACAACCCGCGGGCGCACAGTGCATCCATTCTTCGCATAACGGATGTCCGATTTAGGCTAAATTCGATTTGGAAAGGTAAGTTTCATCTTCAGACTCAATATCAAATTCATCCTTACTAAATAGACTTTTCTTCTTTTTGAAATAGAAGTTTCGATTAGGTTTGAAGGCCTTCTTCATAGGCTGTTTTTTAGTTGTCTCGTTGTCACAAATTTGATCATCATAGGGACACTTTGCAGCAAAGTGACCTATTTTTCCATAGTTAAAATATTTAAAGGGAAGTTTTCCCTTATATTTTCTTGATCCCTTTTTAAATCTTCTAACAAAATGGGATTCTTTAGAATCAGACAACTCTGATTCACTGACTTCGACTTTTTCTTTCTTTTCAGTGTTAAAGGCAGTTTCTTTTCCTGTTGAATTATTTTTGCTAGTTCTGATTTCATAAGAAGTAAGTATTCCTTGTAGGTTGTCTAAGGTAAGCTTATCAAAGTGTTTCTTTTCTTCTAGGGCTGAAACCTTAGATTCAAATTTGGATGGTAAGGTTCTAACAACCTTTGTGACCACATCAAATTCATTAACCTCTTGACCTAGACCTTTCATTGAATTGACAACTTCATCAACTCTTAAGAAATATTCAGCCACTTTTTCATCATCCTTCATTTTCAAATCCTCAAACTGATGTTTGAGTGTAATGATTTTTGACAGTTTGACTTTCTCATTCCCTTGATATATAGTTTCAAGTTTTTCCCAGATTCCATGAGCAGATTTGCAATGCATGACTTTAATGAACACATATTTAGTTAACCCACACAAGAGGGCATGCTTAGCTCTGGCATTTGTTTCATACTTCTTCTTTTCAGCAGCATCAGTGGGAATAGTGGCTAGTACATTGTAATCTTCTAAAACAATGCTCTAAACATCAACATCAAAAGAAACAAGAAAAGCTTCCATTCTGATTCTCTAGAACACATAATCAGTTCCATCAAATAACGGAGCTCTGGATACAGAGGCACCGTCTTGAGAATGTGCCATTAAAAAAAAACTCCAAGACCAAGATCAATCCAAGGTAATTAAACCTATCAAAGGACCCTACGCTCTGATACCAATTGTTGGAGTTAAAATGACACTGAGATGGGGGGTGAATCAGTGTCCTAACAGATTTGACCAATTTTCACAAATTCAAAAACCATAGCTCAGATATTATCTCAATATACTTTGATTAATGCATTCATGAGTTGAATGTAATCATTTATAAACAGAATTGAGAAAAGTAATAACCAAACAGTGAACTAAAATAATCAACAACACAGTAAAGCAAAGGAACTTAGAAGAACAAGAAGACTCAAAATTTTACCGAGTGGAAAACCCTCCTGGGGTATAAAAACCACTCCCTAAATGCCTTCCAAGCTTAATCTTTTAAACTAAAGTTCACAATGCCTTATAGGCTCATTTTTGAGCACCCACTCAAGGAGAACCAACCCCTCATTTAGAGATATCTATCTCAAGGAGTACCAACCCCTCAAATTATACATTTGAACAATAAAAATATCTCAGAAGATCTCTCTATTTTCAGTCAAGCTCATTGCTCTCTGTTTTCCTCATCTACATCATACATATTTTATACAACCAATAGAACAATATTCCCATATTACAATCAAAGATTTTTTACATTTTTCAACACTAGTATTTATTTAAATTTCAAGTATGTCTGTTGTGAAGAAATCTTCAAAAAACATTTTTCACAAGATTCTCAGATTCTCTTGCTGAATTTTGAATATAAAGCTGAATACTGACAGTTTGTCAATGATGATAAAAATCAAGAGTATTGCTTATCCAGAGAGCTGCAAATCATCCATTATTTCAAAAACGCAACTGCTCAAAGAGGAAACTCAATGAATATGCTGCCATGTAATGGTTCTGAGATTCGATGCTAATCAATGATGTCGGCCTGCAACTATATTTTGAAATTTCCATAATGGCCACAGAGTTTGAGACTTCGTTAACCATTCGCTGAGACATCCAGATAGTTCTGTCGAAGGCAATTAAAATGTTGATCGTTCCTTTTAGTTATCACTTTCGCCATAACCCATCAAAGTCGGCGAGAAGACATAACGACTACATAATATCACGCCAAGAGCCCATAACATCCTTTTGGTCAATGAGACAAAAAGGTTCTCTCACCAAAATGAAACCATCATTCGCTATCGCGATATCTTTTGATATCAGAGAGACATCATATAGATCAACTTTTTTATACTGAAAGTCATTCATTTGACTTTGTCGACAAGACACACCATCCTCTCCATGACCTCACAACGATGAAAGAGTCTTACCGAAAAGACTTTTCAAATCTTATGAGTCGCTGTACCCTACAACCTTCGGGGAGACCTTTCGTAGAAAGCTTGAGTCATACCGAAAAAACTTCATTCACTCAGAGTTGCTGAGACAGGACAGATCCTATGCCGACAAAGTTCTTTTGTGTTCCATCGGCGAGACCAGAGGTCACTCACTGAGACCTCACGCTGAAAACCTTAACTCTTATCAATAAGCCTTTTGTGCCAAGTCGATAAGAAACCACAAGATCGCCATGACATTTCATCGAAGCTATAACTCTCACCGATGAGATCTTTCATTGCACGGTCAGTGAGACAATATGAATTCACTATGGCCTCAGCCCAACGGCCAAACTCATGTTGATATGCTTATCCAAACGCGGGTCGGTAAGACATGACATATTCGATGAAACATTACACCGAAGACGATTTCCTTTGCCGATATGCCCATACTGAAGCGGGTCAGTGTGACATTACACATTCGCTAAGACCCTTCGCCGAAGCCTTAAGCTCTTACCGATGTGATTCCATTTAACCTCCAATCAGTGTGACATACGAAATTCGCTGAGACCACATACCGACAGAATAACATATGCCGATAGAGAACACTTTCTGTCATCGAAACAAAAGAGAAGTCTTGCTGATAGCAGCCTATATGATAAATTCAATTGACATGACATTTGAAATGTCTTACCGATTTGCAACTTAGACATTTCAAAGTGGATCGGGGAGACCCTGCCATTCTCACTCCGATATGAGTAAGCCCGAAAGAGAAACAACCAATACCTATGATATGCAAGGAGAACCATCTTGAGACAGATCATCAATGAGAATAAACTGAAAGAGATTTTGTCATCAAGGACAAGCTGTAAACACAACTGAGATCCAACAAACTCCCCCTTTGTCCTTGACTGAAAAACACAAATGACTCTTTCCCTTTTTTCCTCAAGGCAAAGAATAGAAGAAAATGTGCATTGCCATAACACAACTAAGTCAACCAAAAATACCATTAGAAACAGCTGCAAAAAGAGTAACAGTGCAACAACCAAGATTGTAGGAGAGATTTAAGTGAATCAAAACATATTACACGCTCTCCCTAAGCCAATGCTAGTAAAATCAGAGAAGTAAAGACTGAGAGATAACTCCCAATAGAAGTCTCAACCTTTCAAATAAATCTTTAGCTAAGGGCTTAGTAAAAATATCAGCCACCTGATCTTGAGATCCAAAAAACTGTAAGCAGACTTCATTAGCCAAAACCTTTTCTCGAAGAAAATGAAACTTGATAGCAATATGTTTAGTTTGAGAGTGCATAATAGGATTTTTTGAGATGTTTATCGCACTTGTGTAATCACAGAGAATAGAAACAGGTTTAGGAACTTCAATACCCATATCAAATAGAGTTTGACTCATCCAAAGAACTTGAGTGCAGCATGAAGTGGCAACAATGTATTCTGCTTCAGTAATGGAAAGAGAAACAGACTCTTGTTTCTTGCTATGCCAAGCCACTAAACGATCACCAAGAAAGAATGCAGCACCACTGGTGCTTTTCCTATCATCCAAACAACCAGCCCAGTTAGCATCAATATAAGCAATCAAAGAGAAATAATTTCTTCTAGGATACCAAAGACCATAATCAAGAGTGCCCTAAATATATTTAAAAATCCTTTTAACAGTAGTGACATGGGATTCTTTAGGTGATGCCTGAAACCGTGCAACAGTGCAAACTGCCTGCATAATGTCAGGTCTAGAGGCAGTTAAATATAATAGGTTGCCAGTCATTGATCTATATTCAGTTTGATTTGTATTAGGGGAATCATCAACATTAGTAAGTGTGATAGGGAGAGATTGCTTGTTAGAAAATAAGATGCAAACACAAGAGAGCAAATAACAACTAAAGACACCCTACACCTCAAGATTGGCCTAGTTGCATTCAAAACAAAGTAAAAGATAGTAAAAGATTAGATATACCTTGTCTCGAATCGATCCTTTGGTTGGCCCTTTGATTGTTAATGGAATGTATGCTCCTTGATGGCAAGTAGATGCAAGATGTGAGATGCAAATGATGCTTGAACAAAAATGGATGAAAATGGCTAAGTGTAGATTGAGAAATAAAAGTGCAAGAGTTTGGCTAGCAAAATGATCTCCCCCAAATGAGAGAAAAGAGGGGGTATTTATAGGAATTTTGAGAATTTCTAGAAGAAATGGATGGTTGAGATTGATCCCACACATGGCCAAGATGTAGGGCTATGGTGAGTTGAGAACTCACAAGCCCTCACATCTTGACATGTGGCAAGGGGAGAGGCTTAAGAAAGATGAGGTGGACATGAGGTGTAAGAGAAGTAAATGACATGGATGTACTTCAAAGGACCATAGGGATTTGGTCAAGATATCCTCATAAAGGATGTCCTTGTCCCATGTGGGTGAGAGGACATGTGAGGAATTAAAAATTCCTCAAATATCCTCATGGGGAGAAGAGAAAGAATAAAGAATTCCTTTGAGTGTATTGGGGAATTAAAAGTGAATTAAAAATTCACATGGGGAAGTGGAGTGCCTTGTCCAAAAAGGGAAGGCCTTTAATAAGGTTGACCAAGGACACATGTCATAAAGGACATGGGGAAGAGAAAAGGGATTTAATATTCCTTGAAAGATGAGAGTGGAATTAAAAATTCCTCAAAGGACTTTGGGAAGACAAAAGGAATTAAAAATTCCTTGGGGGATGGGAAGAGTTGACTAAAGGGGGTGATTAGACAAGTTGATGAGGGGTTAGAGGAAGGTTAGGTGGCTAAGAAAGATTAGAGGCCAACTTGCAAAAGTTGGAGGATGTGACACCTCCTAATCAAGGATTAGGCATGTGCACATCTTAATGATGAGATTAGAAGGATTAGGATAAGATAAAAATGATGGAGGATGTGACATGAGGAGGAATTAAATAAATGTGATATTTATTTAATCCATTTGATGAAAGAGGAAGGTATTTAATTATTTAACTAGATACCTTAGGGATTAGAAGAACTTTAGAGGGATTAATTAAATAATAGTGATATTACTTAATTAATGCAGATAAGGTGATATTTAGATGAAAGAGGATAAATTTGGATAAATTAAGTGTCAAAATTTAGGTGTCTACCTTTTGCCCCTCTTTGAGATGGTGTTACGAAGTAGCATCATTTCAAAGAATATTAAAACATAGAACCTAGAAGAAGATGGTTAGATTGGAAAAGATGCCCCAGTCATTCAAAGGAGTGACTAGGAAGAGGAAAAGAAAATGATGAAAAATTTGGGATGAAGGATGCCCCCTCGAGAGGACATGCGGGTTCAAGAGAACACGGGTGTGCTCTCGAAATGGATGAGATGATGCAAGGGGAGATGAAAAAGATGATGCAAAGTGATGGGTAAGAAAGGATGAAAAGGCGGCAACAGATTGGGAGGGAATGTGATGAAGGATGAATGGATGGGGGGGATTTTGATAGATGAGAGGATGAAGATGAAATGCAATCCAAATGCAATTTTCCATCGTTGGAGCACTGATTTTTGCTATAGCATAAGACACAAGACGCCAAGGTATGAAGAACCAAGGTAGATTAGTGTCTAATGCTTAAAACAAGCATAACAAATAAGAAGGCTATCCCAACACCCCAAAGTCACGATGACCTTGGTCAGGCCAGGTATTGGGATAACCACAAGCACACAAGGATGCCCCAGCATAACACAACACCTCAGGGATCTTGGTGGGTACCACATGGGACAATCAAGAAGACAAAGAAAAGATCAAGACATACCCCTATGTTGACTAGTCAAAGCACACCATGATATGATGGATCAAGGCGACTATGACAAGTGATAATAGGGAGCTCAAATGATAAACAAAAGCCAAAAGCATCAAAAGATTGCAATCAATTTCAAACATCCTTTGCCATAGGATCACAAGGATGGATGGGATGGATGAGGTCTGTTAGGAAGGATGCATCTTGTTGAGACCGATGATGGATACTAAACTAAAAGATCGATATGACACAACATATTCAAAACTGATTGGATTTGATGATACAAGTGAATCTCATTTGTTAAGATCCAGCTAGATAAGGGCATAGCTTGACGACGCGACACGAGAGACATAACACAAGATAGGAGACCTCGATGGATGATAAAGATGGGACAGACAATAGGAACAAGAGATAAAGACTGATGATAGATGATAAAGGATCAAATGGACAAAGCAGAAAGACCGATGATGGAACCCCGGGGGTGGACCAAATGATCTACCTTGCCTACGTGAAAGCACAGGGGCAACGTAGTTCGTTGAAAGGTCAAAGACAAGTGATGGATGAAAGATGATGAGATAACCCTAGATAAGGGGATAAAATGATTGGACCGACATGATGGGACAAGATAGACCTGTTGGATTGGATCGGAGGATGGTGACTACACAAAGCTCAGGGATGGGATAGTTATCCAAGTCATCAAAAGAGGAATTGGGAGGATGATAGGATGGATAGATGAATGATGAGACAATGAATGATGAGATAGTAGGCTATAGCCAGATACCAATGACAAGGGATTATAAGATGGGATGAGGAGAAGGAGATGAGGATTGGGAGATGGAAAGGATTCATTGGATTGATGGATATGAAGATACGGATTTGGAGATGAAAAAGACTAGTTGGATTGAGGGATAGGAAGATACGGATTTGGATGAGGAAAAGGTTACCGGATGGATAGATGAAAATGGATGCCATGATGGAAGGATAGGAAGATAAGGATAGGGAAATGAAAGGGATTGTCTTGATGGAATGAATGATGTCTCCAAGGACTATATCACAAAGGAAGATAGATGCCCCCACTCTAGATATGTCATGTGCGGGGAGGAATGAAGGATGGAAGACAAATGGTTGGGAAGATAAAAGAGTGAGATGGATGAAGATAGGATGCATGGATAAGGAAGGGAGCTGGAAGGTAACATGATGGGTGGATAAGGAAGATAGACGAGTGCGAATGAGGATTAGGATAGTGTGCCGATGAGGGGAATGTATGCTAAGAGGTGTCCAAAGCATGCTCATATGTTTGCCCCATTGTTATCAAGATCACAAGGAGATTGGAAGGATTGGGATAAATGAGATATGCCAAGCAGGATGTGTAAGATAGGTACGATGGAGGGGATGAATGAAAAGGATGTAAAAGAGGAAGATGGGTGCATAGCTGAAAGCATAGCAGGAAGCATAGCTGACGGAGGGAATGCATATCAAGAAGTTGCCCCCAAGTGTAGATGGGGATCTACGCATGACACCTGTTTGCCAGGTTTTCATCATGGTACTTATCCAAGGTGCTTGTTTGCCAAGTTTTCACCATTGGACGAATTATTTCTCTTTACTATTTTATTTTTCTTTTTTGGATTTTTTGACTTTCTGGATTTGTTGACTTTTTTGGATTTTTTGACTTTTTTTTTTATTTTGAACTTTTTGGATTTTGAACTTTTTGCATAGCATGCAGAAGGAGATGGATAAGGATAGGGAGGCGAATAAGTGGATTTACAAGGCATGCGATAAGGATATGGATGAAGGACTCATGCATCAAGTTCTATATGAGGTATTAAGAGGTCATGTTCAAACTAACTGTTGGATGTTGGTACAACCTTATTAGGAGAAATGGATTATGCAAAAGGATGAATTAGAGGGATTTGATGGGGGAGATATGTGGGGTAATGAATGGGATGCTGGAAAGGGTATGGATAGAATGATGGGGTGGATGTGTGATGGGGTGGTGAGTTCAGGACCAACATTGGCACATGTGGTGATGGATGTGAAAAGATAAGAGGACTAATGGGTGGAGAATGTGGGGATAATGGAGATGGAATAGTGAATTTCGGGACATAGGGACCCAAAACAGACTTAGGAGATGAAAGGTGGGTATGATTAGCAACTTTGGATGTTCTTACAAATTTTTCATTTGATGGCATTGCATCTTTTTTCTTTGGGATCCACATGGTTTTGATCTTTGCTTTGCTAGGTCTTTGTGGCCTAAAGATTTGATTTGGATTTAGATTTTTCTTCTCTTCACCATGTATTTTAGAGGGGACATGGGGAGCTTTAGATACATGTGGATATGTAGATTTATGCATTTTTCCTTTGGCATCCAAAGTGCTCGTACTAGCAATGGGATGGTTGTGAGAAGATGGATGATGTGGAGTGGTGGAGGTAGGATTACGAGGATTACGTGTAGATGGAGAATGTGTAGATATGTGCCTTTGTTGATCCTGATTAGGATGTTTATGATGGATGACATGGATAGGCGTTGGATGGATAAAAGGATGAGATGGAGGAGGGGATTTTGGGATATACAGACCCAAAGTAAATGGAGTGGGTGGAGGGACATAAGAACCCAAGATGGATGGAGTAGATGAAGGATGGGATATGGTGGATGGAGGGATGTAAGGACCCAAGATGGATGGAGCAGATGAAGGAGGAATATGGATGGTTGTTTTGAGGCAATACGATAGAGGAGGAGGGATTGCAGCATATGATTTGGTGGAGTGATGGGAAGAGCCGACATTTCTTTTGGAAAAGGCTCGTTGAGGATGTCTAGAGGTTGTACCAATGTGTTTAGATTGTGAGTCTTGGGGAATAGATCCAAGACCTTGCATGCAGATTTGTTCTTTGACTTGGATGGGCTCTAAAATACCTTGCTCGTGAAGGCCTAGACCTTTTCCTTGATAGTTCATGTTCTTGAGCATTCGATCCATGATAGGATTTTTGTTATTCTAAAAACATGATGCAAGTCCATGATTAGGTGGGGATGATGGGTGGCATATACACTGTGTTTTTCTTCCCAAGGAGGCCACCATGGAAGAATGTGAGAGTACCAAGGGATATGCAAGCGGTGTGGGGATAGCATTTTTAGGCGATGATGGGGATCCGAGAAGGAGATGATGGGATAGCAACATTTGGATGGGTGGTATCTGGAGAGGATTAGGGGATATGATAGGATCTGATTTTTTGTAGTGCAGGCTCATGCAATGGAGATGGAGGTGGAGCAGTAGAATCTTGAATCTCAAGAGGATCACAGGATGGAATGGATGGGGGACTGTGATCTTGAGGTAGACTAGATGGGATGGTAGGATCTTGATCTGGAGGAAGGGATATGTTGGCATGCTTTGGATTAGCTCTTGGCATGAGTCATCATGTGCGGGAGGATGGTAATGAGTCATGGGGACTCTTCAAGTGGGGAAGATGGAAGGATGGAGGATTCAAAATATTCTTGGAATGGATACTAGAGTGGAAGAAGTGGATTGGGTGTCATAGATAGGTTTGGCCAGCTCTGAGTAGGGGTGGGTGTTCAATGGATTTGGTAGATGTGATGGTAGGAGATGGGGACTCGGTGGATTCGGAGGATGTGATGGTATCATCAATGATAGGTGTTGGATGGAGAAGGGTCTCGTCACTAATGACCATGGATGATGGGTTGGGATGGCATGGTTCCATGACTGCAATGTGTGGAGTGGGGGATGTTTCCTTTGTTATAAGTCCTTGGAGAAACTTGAATATGCTAGACTGAGATGGCGAGGTGGGAGTGGATGAAGGTTCATGGATTAGTGGACTAGGATTAGATGGAAGATTAAGACTGGATGGAGGATTAAGGTAAGGATATGGGCATGGGGAATTAGGATAGCATGACATGGATGGTGGATAGTTGGTAGAAGATATGGGCGGCGTGTTGTAATAAAGGTATTGGGATGGTGGATTAGGATGGGAAGGTGTTGGATTAATATAGGGAGATGCAGATGTTGGATTAGGGTAAGTTGATGGGTGTGTTTGACTGGGATAGGAAGGTGTGAATGTAGGATTAGGTTGAGTGGATTGGTATGGAAGATTAGGGTAGTGGGTACATGTGGATGAAGGATTGAGATAAGAGGATGTGGATGGGGGATCAAGATAGGGGTATTGTGACGGAAAACTAGGATAAAGGGATGATGTAGATGAAGGATATGATGGATATGATGGACATCCCTTGTCAAAGGTAGCATAAGGAGTGTGATTAGGCATAGATGAAGACATGATGGGATAACTCGATGGGGTGATTGGATTTTGGAATGTGGGTGGAGAAAGCTTACTAGCAATGATAGTGTCAAGGGGATCTATGTCGTATACTTCTTGATCAACAAGACTTTCATTATCATCGTTGACGTAATGAGGATTTCCCTTGACTACTATTGATGGAGGATAAGAATTCATAATGATGAAAGGGATGGAGGATGGTTTTCAATGGGAACAGACTAAAGGTCAAGCTGAAATTTTAGGTTAAGCTCATATCGGGATTGAATTAAAACTTAGATTAGGATGATCAGATGATGCGATGGGATTGATTTTGATGATTGGATTTGATTACTAAAGGATGACCTTGACACTGAATCTGCTCCGAGATGGAAGTAGATTGATTGGGTCAAAGGTGATTGGATTGGATTGGATTGGATTGGATTGATTGATCGATTGAAAGATCGGCTGATGAATCGGATAGGATGACGAAAGGGACTTTAAACGCCGTTCAGAGATTACCCTAGGTGACTTAGGATGCTGATTGATCGGATTAAATGATAAAGAGATGATTGCGGCACCGAATCCACTTTAAGATTGAAAATGGATTGATTGGGCCGACAATAATGATTAACTTAGGACAGATGACAATCCTAAGCAGATGTTGATGATGACGATTGGATCAGACACTTAGGTCAATTTGGATAATAACCTAAAATAAAGTTCAGAGGATTTGGATGGGGAAAATGATGATTTGATTGGAGGAATGAAAGATAAAAATGGATGAATGAATACTCAAAACGAGTAAATGATTGATCGCAACGAGTAAACGGATGAGCAAAATGACAAAACGAGAGTTCAGAATGATGAAAGGATATGTTAAATGGATGAACGTTTACTCAGAATGAGTAAACGGATGATCTAAATGATAGAACCAGAGTTCAGAATGATGAAAGGATGTGTCAAATGGATGAGAGTTTACTCGGAACGAGTAAATGGATGAGCAAAATGATAGAACGAGAGTTTGGAATGATGAAAGGATATGTTAAATGGGTGAACGTTTACTCGGAATGAAAACGGATGATCAGAATGATAGAACGAGAGTTTGAAATGATAGATGAAGGTGCGAAATGGATGAACGTTTACTCAGAACGAGTAAACGGATGATCGGAATGATAAAACAAGAGTTCTGAATGATGAAAGGATGTGTCAAGTGGATGAACGTTTACTCAGAATGAGTAAACGGATGATCAGAATGATAGAACCGGAGTTCTGAATGATGAAAGGATGTGTCAAGTGGATGAATGTTTACTTAGAACGAGTAAACGGATGATCAGAATGATAGAACCAGAGTTCAGAATGATGAAAGGATGTGTTAAATGGATGAACGTTTACTCGGAACGAGTAAACGGATGATCGAAATGATAGAACGAGAGTTCAGAATGATGAAAGGATGTGTTAAATGGATGAACGTTTACTCAAAATGAGTAAACAGATGATCAAAATGATAGAACGAGAGTTCAGAACGATGAAAGGATGCGTTAAATGGATGAATGTTTTCTCGGAATGAGTAAATGGATGATCAGAATGATAGAATGAGAGTTTGGAATGATGAAAGGATGTGTTAAATGGATGACTGTTTACTCGGAATGAGTAAACGGATGAGCGAAATGACAGAACAAGAGTTCTGAATGATGAAAGGATGTGTTGAATGGATGAATGTTTACTTGGAACAAGTAAATGGAGAGAATGGTAGGGTATGCCCCCCTCGAGGAGGCGGATGGGGAAGAAAAAGGTGCCCCGGACAACTTCTCAAAAGTATGAAGTGGTATATATCATCAGAAAGACCACGAAAAAATGAGAAGAATTTCCTTTGAACGGAGTCAATCGGATAAACGGTGTGGAAATGGTGGCCCCAAGAAGAAAGAGCAGAAGGTCAAATCTGCCACCACATAAGGTCAGGTCTGCCACCGGGAGGTCAGATCCGCCACCAGAGAAAAAGTTGCTCAAAAGTATGAAGTGTTATATGTCGTTGGAAAGAGCACGAAAAACTGAGAAGAATTGTTTTTGAACGGAGTCAATCGGATAAACAATGTGGAAATGGCGGGGCATATACGGTTGCCTGTCAAGGAAAATCCGCCACAGCATGAGGTCAGGTCTGCCACAGTATGTGGTCAGGTCCGCCACAGCATGAGGTCAGGTCCGCCACCGAAGAAAAAGTTGCTCAAAAGTATGAAGTGTTATATGTCATTGGAAAGAGCACGAAAAATCAAGAAGATTGGTGCTTGAACGGAGGAAAACAGGTTTACAGTGTGCACATGGTGGGGCATATACGGTTGCCTGTCAGGGCAGATCCGCCATAGCATGAGGTCAAGTCCGCCAAAGCATAAGGTCAGGTCCGCCAAAGGATAAGTTTAAGCTTGATTTTTTGATAGATGGGTAAGGCAAAGGACCCAAAATATAGCAAACACTGATAAATAGATTTGGCTAACCTGAAAATGACTGGTTTTGCACGAGAAAGACAATTTAGATAGCACAACCCTAAGATTAGTAGAAATGGGTATGGCGAACAAAATATTCTACTCTAGGATGAACATGGTTGCAAGGAGTCCTCGATATACACCCGGTACATGAGGCCCAATCCGTGAACACCAACCCATTACAAGTGTGAGTCGGGAACCTTAGCGAGATACTAAAGGCTCAGACCAACTCTTCACGTCATCCCAACGCTTCGTCAATTACAATGTGGTTGGATTGAGGTACACCTTTCGCTCTCCCCCTTTATATACCCCACCGGTACGCGTGGTTGGAATCGTCCCTTAGGGTGATGAAATCCCCGCTGGTCCCACTAAGAAAAATGCAACAGGGTCGACCAAAGGATCCTGAGTTTCATGATTCTCATCCGTGATCGCCAAATGGCACAAGGGGATTGGATACGTCAAAAATCCTTCCACACACACGCCAAACAAGGTTTGTTGACCCCTCTAATTAAACTATGTGCCTAATTTACCAAAGGACAATTGGTAAAAACTTGAAATTTCGCCTTCGAGAGGTCAGTTCTGCCACCAGAGCTCAGGTCTGCCACCGGAGGGTCAGGTCTACCACCGGAAGGTCAGGTCCGCTACCGGAAGGTCAGGTCTGCCACGGGAGGGTCAGATCCACCACTAGAAGGTCAGGTCCACCACCGCAAGGTCAGGTTCACCACTGGAAGGACAGGTCTGCCACCGGAGAGGTCAAGTCTGCCACTCTGTAACATGAACCTGCAAAAATGCCAAAAATAGCAAACGTGAAAGAAAAAGACCCGTTTGTGGGTCCCACCAGGCGTGCCAGAAATGTGATAGGGTGAGATTGCTTGTTAGAAAATAAGATGCAAACACAAGAGAGCAAATAACAACTAAAGACAACCTACACCTCAAGATTGGCCTAGTTGCATTCAAAACAAAGCAAAAGATAGTAAAAGATTAGATATACCTTGTCTCAAATCGATCCTTTGGTTGGCCCTTTGATTGTAGATGGAATGTATGCTCCTTGATGGCAAGTAGATGCAAGATGTGAGATGCAAATGATGTTTGAACAAAAATGGATGAAAATGGCTAAGTGTAGATTGAGAAATAAAAGTGCAAGAGTTTGGCTAGCAAAATGATCTCCCCCAAATGAGAGAAAAGAGGGGGTATTTATAGGAATTTTGAGAATTCCTAGAAGAAATGGATGGTTGAGATTGATCCCACACATGGCCAAGATGTAGGGCTATGGTGAGTTGAGAACTCACAAGCCCTCACATCTTGACATGTGGCAAGGGGAGAGGCTTAAGAAAGATGAGGTGGACATGAGGTGTAAGAGAAGTATATGACATGGATGTACTTCAAAGGACCATAGGGATTTGGTCAAGATATCCTCATAAAGGATGTCCTTGTCCCATGTGGGTGAGAGGACATGTAAGGAATTAAAAATTCCTCAAATATCCTCATGGGGAGAAGAGAAAGAATAAAGAATTCCTTTGAGTGTATTGGGGAATTAAAAGTGAATTAAAAATTCACATGGGGAAGTGGAGTGCCTTGTCCAAAAAGGGAAGGCCTTTAATAAGGTTGACCAAGGACACATGTCATAAAGGACATGGGGAAGAGAAAAGGGATTTAATATTCCTTGAAAGATGAGAGTGGAATTAAAAATTCCTCAAAGGACTTTGGGAAGACAAAAGGAATTAAAAATTCCTTGGGGGATGGGAAGAGTTGACTAAAGGGGGTGATTAGACAAGTTGATGAGGGGCTAGAGGAAGGTTAGGTGGCTAAGAAAGATTAGAGGCCAACTTGCAAAAGTTGGAGGATGTGACACCTCCTAATCAAGGATTTGGCATGTGCACATCCTAATGATGAGATTAGAAGAAGGATTAGGATAAGATAAAAATGATGGAGGATGTGACATAAGGAGGAATTAAATAAATGTGATATTTATTTAATTCATTTGATGAAAGAGAAAGGTATTTAATTATTTAACTAGATACCTTAGGGATTAGAAGAACTTTAGAGGGATTAATTAAATAATAGTGATATTACTTAATTAATGCGGATAAGGTGATATTTAGATGAAAGAGGATAAATTTGGATAAATTAAGTGTCCAAATTTAGGTGTCTACAGTAAGTTTGCATCCAGTAATCATTGGAGTGCTAACTAGATGGCATTCATGCATCTGAAATTTCTTAAGCATCTCTCTAGAATACTTGCTTTGATAAAGAAATATTCCATTTTCACGTTGAGAGATTTGAAGACCCAAGAAGAAATTTAATTCTCCTAATAATGACATTTCAAATTCAGATTCCATTAGCTGGGAGAATTTTTTACTCAATGTAACATTGTTGCAGCCAAAGATAGTGTCATCAATGTATATTTCAACAACCAGAATATCAAAACCTTCAATTTTAACATAAAGATTGCTATCTACACCTCCTCTAACAAAACCATTTGAAAGCAAATGACTGTCCAGCCTAGAGTACCAAGCTCTAGGTGCTTGTTTTAAGCCATAGAGGGCCTTTTTCAATCTGTAAACATGATCAAGCTTATCTTTGCACATAAATCCTTCAGGCTGTTCAACATAGACCTCTTCATCTAAATAGCCATTTAAAAAAATAGTTTTGACATCCATTTGATAAATAGTAAAGTCTTTATAAGCAGAATAAGCCAAGAATATTCTGATAGATTCTAATCTAGCAATGGGTGCAAAGGTTTCACCAAAATCAATACCTTCTTATTGAGCATAGCCTTTGTAGACAAATCTTGCTTTGTTGCGAATGACATTACCATTTTCATCAAGCTTGTTTCTGTATATCCATTTTCTTCTAATGACATTCTTGTCATCTGGTCTTGGGACTAACTCCCAAATCTGATTTTTCTCAATTTGATCAATTTCTTCCTGCATAGCATTAAGCCAACATGAGTCTGTGAGATCTTCATTAAAAATTTTAGGCTCAAACTGAGTAACTAGACAAAAAGCTATTTGTGCCTTTTCATCAGATTCTACATCCTTTCTTCTAGTTTGAACTCCTGCATTTTTATCTCCAATAATTTGATCTTTGGGGTTATATTTAGTTAGAGCTTTTGATGCAACCTTTTAAGGACTTGATGTTTCATTTCTAGGGCTTGCTGACTCAGTTCCTTCTAAAATTATTTCTAGTTCAAGTTCTTCTTCCTCATTATCCTGTAAAGATTCAACATACAAATGTGATCTCTCATCAAATTTTACATTAACAACTTCAACAATCTTATTAAGCCTTTTGTTAAGGCATTTATAAGCTTTGTTGTGAGTTGAGTATCCCAAAAAGATACCCTCATCACTCTTTGATTGAAAACTCCCAAGGTTATCATCATCCTTTTTGATAAAACACTTCCAAAAATTTTAAAGTATTTGACAGAAGCAGTTTTTCCATACCACAGTTCATAAGGAGTGTGTTTAGATTTCACTCTAATCTGCACTCTATTCAAAATGTATACAGCTGTATGAACAACTTCTTTCCAGTACATATCAGGCAACTTAGCTTCATCTAACATGTTCTAGCCATTTCTTTTATAGTTCTATTTTTACGTTCAACAACCCTGTTTTGTTGAGGTGTTTTTGTTGTAGCATACTGTCTTTTAATGTCATGTTGTTCACAGTAATCAATAAACTCTTGAGAAGTGAACTCACCTCCTTTGTCAGATCACAGACATTTAAGTTTCAAATCAGATTCCTTCTCAACCAATTTACGAAAGATTTTAAACCTTCAAATGCTTCTGATTTGTGCTTAAGAAATGTGACCCAAACCATTCTAGTATAATCATCCACAAACAGCATAAAGTACCTTTCACCATTAATAGACCTTGTTCTGGTTGGTCCACATAAATCAATGTGCACAAGTTGTAAAGGTTTTGAAGAAGAATGTTCTTTTGTTTTGAAGCTGATTTTAGTTTGTTTACCACTTAGACATTCTTCGCACATATAATTTTCTGGCTTGTTAAGGATTGGTAAACCTCTAACATTTTGATTCTTACTTATTCTAACCAGATTTTCAAAGTTTACGTGTCCTAATCTTCTATGTCATAACCAACTTTCTTCAATTTGGCTCATTAAACACATACCTTGATTATTGTCATTGCTTGATGTGTCAAGAAGATTGTGCACATTTCCTTTTGTCCTCCTTCTAGCTACAATAGCCTTTCCTAGCTTGTTTTTAATCTCACATCCCTGTGAAGTGAAAAGAACATGATAACCACTATCACATATTTGACTAACACTTAGAAGATTTTGCTTGAGACCTTCTACATAGTACACATTATAGATAGGAGTGTCTTCATTCAGAAGAAGTGAACCTCTACCTTTAATTTGAATACCAAAGTTATCACCAAACTTAACATATCCACCTATATAATCTTCAAGATTTACAAACTTATCCTTGTCGCCAGTCATATGGTTAGAACATCCACTGTCCAAGACCCATAAGTCCTTTTTCTTGGAATGAAAAGCTGTTTGAACCAACATAGTTTGCTCAATGTTGTTGATAGACTTAGGTTTCCAAACCTTTTTAAATTTCTACTATTTAGATTGCAGATCAGTTCTGCGCTGTTTAACAGAATGTCCCAAAGCATTGCATTTAAAACATCTGATTTGTCTAACAAAACCATAGTGTTTCCTAAGACCAAACCTGGGTATTCTAGGATTCATAAGCTTGCAAGTGCTCACCTTATGGCCAAATTTGTTGCAGAAAAAACAATAACCATAGAAGAAAGGATTGACTATGTATGAAGATCTATTACCTCTTAAAGACTGAACATGATCCTTACCAAATTCTGAGTGATTTGAACCTCAACCTTTGACTTTAGAAGAGGGGTTTTGTTTTGCATGGTCAATTGAGCATTCACCCTATTCAAAACCAACACTAGTTTTATCTTTGTACATCTTCTGCTTGCTGAGCATCTCATTCAGTTTTAGAGTGCTTTCATATTTTTCAATTTCCTTCCTAAGACAGACTACTTCTTGTTCCAGTTTTTAAATTTTTTGATGTTTACAACTTACAATCTCTCGAAGACAGTATTCAACTCTTTTAGCTTCTTCAAGCTAAGTTTTTAGAGAGACTATTTCTTGATCTGGTTTATGTTCTTGAGCAAGAACTTGTTTTTTGAGTTTTTTGATCTCTTGTAAAGCACATTTCAGCTCACTTTCAAGATCTACTTCACCTTCTTCAATGTCAATGGTGTTTGTATCATTTTGCTAAGTAATTTCAGCCATGAACAAAGTTTCATCTTCTTCAGCTGATGAATCTTTAGACTCAATATCAGATTCATCCTTACTACATAGAATTTTCTTCTTTTTGAAATAGAATTTTCAATTAGGTTTGAAGGCCTTCTTCATAGGCTATTTTTTAGTTGTCTCGTTGTCACAGATTTGATCATCATAGGGACACTTTGCAACAAAGTGACCTATTTTGCCATAGTTAAAACATTTAAAGGGAAGTTTTCCCTTATATTTTCCTGATCCCTTTTTAAATCTTTTAACAAAACGGGATTCTTTAGAATCGTGACAACTCTGATTCACTGACTTCGACTTTTTCTTTCTTTTCTGTTAAAGGTAGTTTCTTTTCTTGTTGAATTGTTTTTGCTAGTTCTCATTTCAAGGCAGTAAGTATTCCTTGTAGGCTGTCTAAGGTAAGCTTATCAAAGTGTTTCTTTTCTTCTAGGGCTGAAACCTTAGATTCAAATTTGGATGGTAAGGTTCTAACAACCTTTGTGACCACATCAAATTCATTAACCTCTTGACCTAGACCTTTCATTGAATTGACAACTTCATCAACTCTTAGGAAATATTCAGCCACTTTTTCATCATCCTTCATTTTCAAATCCTCAAACTGATGTTTGAGTGTAATGATTTTTGACAGTTTGACTTTCTCATTCCCTTGATATGTAGTTTCAAGTTTTTCCCAGATTCCATGAGCAAATTTGCAATGCATGACTTTAATGAACACATATTTAGTTAACCAACACAAGAGGGCATGCTTACCTCTGGCATTTGTTTCATACTTCTTCTTTTCAGTAGCATCAGTGGGAATAGTGGCTGGTACATTGTAATCTTCTAAAACAATGCTCCAAACATCAACATCAAAAGAAACAAGAAAAGCTTCCATTATGATTCTCCAGAACACATAATCAGTTCCATCAAATAACAGAGCTCTGGATACAGAGGCACCATCTTGAGAATGTGCCATTAAAAACAAACTCCAAGACCAAGATCAATCCAAGGTAATTAGACCTATTAGAGGACCCTATGCTCTGATACCAATTGTTGGAGTTAAAATGACACTGAGAGGGGGGTGAATCGGTGTCTTAACATATTTGACCAATTTTCACAAATTCAAAAACCATAGCTCAGATATTATCTCAATATACTCTGATTAATGCATTCATGAGTTGAATGTAATCATTTATAAATAGAATTGAGAAAAGTAATAACCAAATAGTGAACTGAAATAATAAACAACATAGTAAAGCAAAGGAACTCAAAAGAACAAGAAGACTCAAAATTTTACCAAGTGGAAAACCCTCCTAGGGTATAAAAACCACTCCCTAAATGCCTTCAAGGCTTAATATTTTAAACTAAAGTTCACAATGCCTTATAGGCTCATTTTTGAGCACCCACTCAAGGAGCACCAACCCCTCATTTAGAGATATCTATCTCAAGGAGTACCAACCCCTCAAATTATACATTTGAACAATAAAAATATCTCAGAAGATCTCTTTGTTTTCAGTCAAGCTCATTGCTCTCTGTTTTCCTCATCTACCTAATACATTTTTGATACAACCAATAGAACAATATTCCCATATTACAATCAAAGAATTTTTATAGTTTTCAACACTAGTATTTATTTACATTTCAAGTATGTCTGTTGTGAAGAAATCTTCAAAAAACATTTTTCACAAGATTCTCATATTCTCTTGCTGATTTTTGAATATAAAGCTGAATACTGACAGTCTGTCGATGATGATAAAAATCAAGAGTATTTCTTATCCAGAGAGTTGAAAATCATCCATTATTTCAAAAACGCAACTACTCAAAGACAAAACTGGTGCAGAAGCACCTCGGCTTAACTCCATTTTGTTTGTCAACAATTTTGGCTTGTACCTAATCTTAGCCAAATCAGGGTATCTGTGTGTTTTCTTTGGACCTTAGATGGTCTTTTTTGTGTGGTGAGTTAGTCACTAGGACTTAGGTCATCCTAGTTTAATCATGTTGTTAAATTTTGCTTTATTTAGCTTTGGGCAGCTTATGTTAGAATGCAAGTATTAAATGTCTGCCAATCACATTTAAGTTGTTAAAAGATGCCTAGAGGAAGTTAGGGAAGTTGTTGATTCAGAATCAAGGAGTTAGAGATCCTAAAATGTAGGATGGTGGAAAGAGTTGCAAGAATGTTGCAAAAGTGCATGACAACATTGTTTGGTTGCATGCAACTTAGTTATATTGGATTCCCTTAAAATCAGGGATGTGGAGTCGAGAAATTTCCCTTGAAACATGGTAAAGGAATCCCAAATAGGTGTGATGGCTCGTAGACAGTAGTTAGAAACATTGTAATCAAGTTTTGGCTTTGTGTGAATAAGAGAAAGTCTACATTTTCTGTGTTTCACCCATGTATTTTGAGAAATAGAGTTGCTAGAAGCACTGTATATTTTGATTTAGCATTGTATTTGAATTCATAGCATAGTTTTGAGTACCTTTCATTTTGTAATCTAGTTGTCTAGAGTAGATTTGTTATCTTGAATTCACAGTCCAGAGTCTAGAGGTTTATAATTATAGTTTTGAGCAGTCAATCTTTGAATGGCTCCCCCATGAAATCCAACCACGGGATCACCCTGAGACTGGATTGAAATGATAGGGGAGCCATTCAATTGTATATATTTAGCAGTAGGGAGTGTAGGGAATGGAATTTTTTTTAAACTCAAACCCTAGGCGAGCTAGGACTGCCCGGTTAGGAGTTTGAGTGTGAAAATTGTAAGAACTTAGGCAGGGGAAGAGACCACTGTACGGAATCCGCACAGTTTCAAGTAGGGTTAGATAAGGTCTTCACATGCCAAAGGGATTGAAACTTCAATAAATCCATTAGAAGTAGATCTAAAAGAGAAATCAGTGAAACCCTAGGAATTAGGTCAATTAGCCCTACTTCTCCTTGATTGTAGGAACCTACTGTACGGAAGATACAGAGCTCTGAAACCCTATGAAAGATTTAAGAGTCCAAAAAGGGTGTCAGGAAATGCAATTTATTTGCTAGGTTGTTTGACAATTTTAAGAGAAAAAGGCATAAAAGAGACTGGTAAGGGCTACAAGGATTAGCCCTCTTCAAAGGAAAATTCCTGAGATCGGTAGGAGTGGAGATTGAAGAACCTCCAAAATGGCTTCAATTGGATGTGAAATACATGAAATAAGTGTTTCCAACTCCCCTGCAAGCAGTTCAAGCAAGAAGATGAAATTGGCACTTAGATCCTTCTAGGTGTTGAGAGGAAATTTGCAAATTCAAATGGTGTTGGTCTTCCTAAGTTAAGCACAAGTGGAGAAATCTTTGAGAAGAGTTGGAGCAGGGTTTGGTTAATCACCCAAGTTCAACAAGAACCCATTGGTAGCAGGTTCTAGGAAGGAGACAGTGAAAAGGTCTCTAAAAGATTGTGTAAGCAAGCTTCAGTTCACCATACACCATATTGGTATCAGAGCAACGTTTGATTCAATGCTTTTGATTGATGTTGCAGCCCACTGAGTTAGTAGGAGAGAACACACCAGAGGAAAGAACCATGGTGACTAATGCAGAGTTAGCTAAAAAGGTAGAAGAGCAAGAGGAAGACAATCGGCTGCTAAGAGAAAGGTTGTCTCAAGTTGAGAAGCTCTTGGATGAAGTCCATGAGATAGCAGATAAAGTGAAGGACAAGATAGAGAAGAAGGAAGAGCATGAATCAAAGGAAAAAGAAGAGGACTTGGAGGAGGAAGCTCCAAAGCCTGACCCTGTTCTTGTTGAAGAACCCTTCTTGAAGGCATTGCAGGCCTTAAGTGGCAAAGCTTTGGAAGGTGTGCCACTATTTAGTGGACAAATGGACCCTGATTTAGTTGTAGACTGGATTGAAAGCATAGAAAATCACTTTGAATGTGATGGTATAACAAAGGCCCAAAAGGTAAAAGTGGCCAAGTCAAGGTTGAGAGGAGCAGCTCTCACATGGTGGAAGTTTGTACAATCTGAAAGAGAGAAGGAAGGCAAAGGTCCCATAGTTTCATGGAGAGGAATGGTAACTAAGATAAGGCAGACCTATCTACCTGATGACTATGAAGTCCAGTTGCATAGGAGAAGACACAACCTTAAGCAAAAAGATATGGATGTCCAGACATACATCAAGGAGTTTCAAAAATTGTGCCTAAGATCAAAGGTGGTTGAAGATGAAAGCATCAAGCTAGCAAGGTACTTGAATGGGCTTAAGTGGTATATCTAAGAAGATATGAGCCTAGTGAACTTCAAAACAGTCCACCAATGCTATCAAATGGCCTTAAAGATAGAGGAGAAAGGCAAAAATAAGCAAGAGAAAAACCCCAAAAGTAGAGGTAAAGGGAAAGACAACAGAGGACAAAGAGGAGGTTATGGTGGAAGAAGTTCAGAATCAAGAGCCCAAGGAGAAGTCAAATACTCTGAATAGCAAGAAGGAAGCTCTAGTAGAGGTGGTAGAGGAAGAGGTTTCAGCTCCAGAGGAAGAAGTGGTGGAAAAGGAAGAGGTAACTATTTCACCAATATGAAATGTTACCACTGCAATCAATTGGGACACCCGACCTATAGATGTCCAGAGAAAGGTAGTACTTCTCATGGAGGAGATAAGAGAACTAATCTGATTCAAGATGAGATAGCTACAGCAGATAAACATCCTGAAGTGCCATTGAATTCAGAGGAAGGTGAGAACCTCATGATGAGGAGAACTTTGATCAAGGAACCGGTTAAAGAAGAGCCAAGCCAAAGGAGGTCCTTGTTTAGGATAAAGTGCAATATGATGGGGAAAGTGTGTAGAGTCATCATTGACTCAGGTTCTACTAACAATATTGTGTTAGAGGAGGCAGTCAGCAAGCTGAAGTTGACAAGGATACCCCACAACAACCCTTACAAGGTCACATGGCTCAATAAAGGTCAGCATGTCTTGGTGAATGAACAAGCATGGGTGGAGTTCTCAATTGGTAGGTACAAGGACAAAGTTTTGTGTGATGTGTTACCTATGGATGCATGTCATTTGCTCCTAGTTAGGCCATGGAAATTTGACCGCCAAGCTGTGCATGATGGAGTAGAGAACTCCTACACTTTCAAGAAAGACAAGGTAACCTTCAAAATTCAGTCTTTGCTAGAAGATACAGAGGTGCAGACATCAGGTCCTAAACTGCTCATGGTTGGAGAAAAAGAGTTCCTAGAAGCCTTGGAAGAAGGAGAAGGAGTTGATTATGCAGTGATGATCAAGCCAAGAGAAGTTAGCAAAGAGAAAGCAGCTGAAAAGCAAGAGTTGCCTAAGGAGATACAGAAATTGTTGCAGACCTATGAAGGTATTGTTAGTAGTGGTCAACCAGCAACATTACCTCCTAAAAGAGCCATAAGTCATAGGATATACTTGATACTAGGAGCTACCCTTCCAAACAAAGTAGCTTACAAGATGACACCTTAACAAAATGAGGAAATAGCTAGGCAGATTCAGGAACTTCTCAACCAAGGTCTCATTAGGAAAAGCATTAGTCCATGTGTAGTACCCACTGTCTTAGCACCTAAAAAGGGAGGGGAATGGAGGCTTTGTATTGATTCCAGGGCAATAAACAAGATAACCATCAGGTATAGGTTCCCTATTCCTAGGATTGAAGATCTCATGGATTGTCTAGGTGAAGCTAGGTACTATACCAAGATAGATTTAAAGAGTGGTTATCACCAAATTAGGATACATGAGGGAGATGAGTGGAAAACAACCTTCAAAACCAATGAGGGTCTCTATGAGTGGCTAGTTATGCCATTTTTGTCTAATGCCCCCTCCACATTCATGAGACTCATGAATGAAATCCTCAAAGACTACATTGGCAAGTTTGTAGTAGTGTATCTAGATGATATACTAATCTATAGTAGAACAAGAGAAGAGCACCTCCAACAGATAGAGTTGATTTTCAAGAAGCTGCAGGAGGAGAAGCTGATGATCAATTTGGAAAAGTGTGAGTTCATCAAAATAGAGCTGGTGTACCTTGGATTTGTGCTATCACATGGCAACTTGAAGATGGATATCAGCAAAGTGGAAGCCATCCTCAATTGGCCTACTCCAAAGACAACAATAGAGGTAAGAAGCTTCCATGGTCTTGCTCAATACTATAGAAAATTCATAAGATAGTTTAGCGCTATTTGTGCTCCTATGTTGGATACCATTAAAGGAGGAATGAAGACTAAGTTTGTATGGAATAAGCAAGCTAACAAGAGTTTTGAGTTGCTGAAGGAGAAGATAGCTACCCAACCTGTTTTGGTGTTACCAAGCTTTGAGAAGCCATTCACCATTGAGTGTGATGCAAGCAATGTGGCTATTGGAGCTGTTCTCAGTCAAGAGGGCAGACCGGTGGCTTTTCATTCAGAGAAGTTAAGTGAAGCCAAGAAGAAGTATTCTTCTTATGACCTTGAAATGTATGCATTGGTCCAGGCTTTAAAGAAGTGGAGGCACTACTTGCTTCCCAAGGAATTCATAGTGTATTCAGACAACCAAGCACTCAGTTTCCTGAATTCACAAGAGAAGTTGAGTCACAAGCACATGAAATGGGTGGAGTACTTGCAAGCATACACCTTCAATATCAAGCACAAGAAAGGAGCTCTCAACAAAGTGGCAGATGCCTTGAGCAGAAGAGTCCTCACCATTCAAGAAATTCAGTTGAAGAGCATGGGAATAGATCATTTCAAAGATCTATATGCAGATGATGAAGACTTTGCAGATATTTATAAGGTATGCACTGAATACAAGAATCATTTCCATAGCAAATATGTTGAATATACTTTGAAAAGTGATCTTTTGTTTAAAGGAAATCAGCTATGTGTTCCTAGAGGTTCTATTAGGGAAAACTTGATACAAGAAAAGCATAATGGTACATTGGGTGGTCATTTTGGGATCACCAAAACTCAAGAACTGGTTCAAAGGTTTTACTATTGGCCAATAATGAACTTAGATGTCAGGAGGTATGTGGAAAGTTGTGTGGTGTGTCAAAATGCCAAGGGTACTTCTTCAAATGCAGGCCTATACCAACCACTTCCTATCCCTACTAGGCCATGGGAATGCTTGAGTATGGACTTTGTAGTTGGATTACCCAAGACAAGGCAAGGCATGGACAGTGTTTATGTGGTTGTAGACAGATTCAGCAAAATGGCTCACTTTGTGCCATGCAAAACAACCAATGATGCCAATCAAATAGCCTCTCTTTTCTTCAAAGAGATAGTAAGGATTCATGGATTACCAATTAGCATTGTATCAGACAGAGACACTAAGTTATGAGCCTTTTTTGGAAGACTCTTTGGCAAAGAATGGGCACTAATTTGTCCTTTGGATCTGCATACCATCCCCAAACTGATGGTCAAACCGAAGTGGTTAATAGAACTCTTGGAAACCTCTTAAGATGCTTGACCAAGGAGTATGGTCAACAATGGGATCAATTGATTGGGTAAGCTGAATATGCCTATAATGATACTATCAATAGATCAACAGGGAAGAGTCCCTTTGAAATTGTCTATGGACTACACCCTAGAGGTGTTTATGAGCTAAGAGAGTTGAAGGATGGAGTCAAAGGAAGTGGATATGATGATGAATTTTCCTATGCAATGCAGGAGATTCATGAGATAGTCAGAAAAAAATTGGCAGAAAACACCATGAAACATAAGACTAAGGTGGATGAGCATAGGAAAGAAGTTCAATTCAATGTTGGAGATTTAGTAATGGTGCATTTGAACAAGTCTAGACTACAGAAAGGAGTTCCTCATAAGTTGCAAATGAAGAGGATAGTTCCCTGTCCTATCTTGGAAAAGTATGGAAGTAATGCTTTCAAGGTGCAATTACCAGATGACAGTGGACTGTCCCCTATTTTTAATGTTGCAGATCTTGTACACTACAAAGGACCACCACTAAACATGGATCAGACCATCCATGAAGTCACCCAAGATATGGAAGAACTCAAACTGCCCTACACTCCAGTCAAGCAAGCTGACAGTGTATTGGACACCAGGGTCTACAAGAGAACTAGAACCAAAGAGTACAAAGAACATCTGATTAAGAGGCATGATCAACCTGATGTTGATGTAGTGTGGATCAAGGAGTCAGAGTTCAAGAAGTTGGGTATTGATCCCAACTTTCTCAATCCAAGGGTGGATTGAAATTTTCTATTTTAGGGAAGATGGTGCAGGAGCACCTTGGCTTAACTCCATTTTGTTTGTAAACAATTTTGGCTTGTACTTGATCTTAGCCAAATCAGGGTATCTATGTGTTTGCTTTGGACCTTAGAAGGTCTTGTTTGTGTGATGAGTTAGTCACTGGGACTTAGGTCATCCTAGTTTAATCATGTTGTTAAATTTTGCTTTATTTAGCTTTGGACAACTTATGTTAGAATGCAAGTATTAAATGTGTACCAATCACATTTAAGTTGTTAAAAGATAAGATGCCTAGAGGCAGTTAGGGAAGTTGTTGATTTGGAATCAAGGAGTTAGAGATCCTAAAATGCAGGATGGTGGAAAGAGTTGCAAGAATGTTGCAAAAGTGCATGACAACATTGTTTGGTTGCATGCAACTCAGTTATATTGGATTCCCTTAAAATCAGGGATGTGGAATCGAGCAATTCCCCTTGAAACATGGTAAAGGCATCCCAAATAGGTGTGATGGCTCGTAGACAGCAGTTAGAAACATTGTAATCAAGTTTTGGCTTTGTGTGAATAAGAGAAAGTCTGCATTTTATGTGTTTCACCCGTGTATTTTGAGAAACAGAGTTGTTAGAAGCACTGTATATTTTGATTTAGTATTGTATTTGAATTCATAGCATAGTTTTGAGTACCTTTCATTTTGTAATCTAGTTGTCTAGAGTAGATTTGTTATCTTGAATTCACAGTCCAGAGTCTAGAGGTTTGTAATTATAGTTTTGAGCAGTCAATCTTTGAATGGCTCCCCCATAAAATCCAACCACGGGATCACCCTGAGACTGGATTGAAATGACAGGGGAGCCAGTCAATTGTATATATTTAGCAGTAGGGAGTGTAGGGAATGGAGCAAATGTTTTTAAACTCAAACCCTAGGCGAGCTAGGACTGCCCGGTTAGGAGTTTGAGTGTGAAAATTGGAAGAACTTAGGCAGGGGAAGAGACCACTGTACGGAATCCGTACGGTTTTAGGTAGGGTTAGATAAGGTTTTCACATGCCAAAGGGATTGAAACTTCAATCAATCCATTAGAAGTAGATCTAAAGGAGAAAGCAGTGAAACCCTAGGAATTAGGTCAATTAGCCCTACTTCTCCTTGATTGTAGGAACCTACTGTACGGAAGATACAGAGCTCTGAAACCCTATGAAAGATTTAAAGGTCCAAAAAGGGTGTCAGGAAATGCAATTTATTTGCTAGGTTGTTTGACAAGTTTAAGAGAAAAAGGCAGAAAAGAGACTGGTAAGGGCTACAAGGATTAGCCCTCTTCAAAGGCAAAATCTTGAGATCGGTAGGAGTGGAGATTGAAGAACCTCCAAAATGGCTTCAATTGGATGTGAAATACATGAAATCAGTGTTTCCAACTCCCCTGCAAGCAGTTCAAGCAAGAAGATGAAATTGGCACTTAGATCCTTCTAGGTGTTGAGAGGAAATTTGCAAATTCAAATGGTGTTGGTCTTCCTAAGTTAAGCACAAGTGGAGAACTCTTTGAGAAGAGTTGGAGCAGGGCTTGGTTAATCACCCAAGTTCAACAAGAACCCATTGGTAGCAGGTTCTAGGAAGGAGACAGTGAAAAGGTCTCTAAAAGATTGTGCAAGCAAGCTTTGGTTCACCATACACCACTTGATTTTGAGGACACTCATATGCCCTATGCCCTTCTCCACATTGGAAATAGGTTCCATAAAGCCTCCTCTCCCTATTCCTCACCCAGATCTTCCTCTTCCTCTTTGGTCTCCATTATGAGATGATAGATATTATTGTTGGGAGAATGTTGGATGTTGTGGATGTGTTATTGATATGTGGTTGTCATTGTTTTCAACACTATTAGCATTTGGTGTATCTATTGTTGTATATGTTGAGGATATTGAGAAAATTATAACAAAAAGTATTTTAGGTTCCTAGTGGAACTGTGCAAGTTATGAAGGCATTTTGTTCTACATGTAAAATATTAGTTGATGTGGATTAAAGGGTTTATTGTTGAGTATGTATAGATCATCTATTGAAATTTTCAGAGGTCCGCATGAAGATCTATGTGAGTTATGGTATGATAATGTTTTGCTGGTATTCTTCGGTGTTCTGAATTAACATTGTGTGATTAAGTTATCTTAGTTGTTGTGGATGCTTCTTTTTTTTTCTTGGTGTTCTCGGATGTCTCTACTTCATTCTCTATCTTTTTGGTTCGTCCACTTGATCTGGTGAGCTCATGATTGAAGATATTTTCTTGCACATGTTTAATTTTTCATGTTCCTAGCTGACATGTTGATTATAGCATGTTGTGGATGTTCGAGGAAAAACTAATTAAGGTATTTTTGTGTTGGAAATATGAATTTGGGTCTCCACTATGTTTTGGATGACCTTGGTGGGTTAGCATTAAAATTTAGTTGTTAATCTAGGCCGACATTGCAAATATAATTTATTTTTTGGCCGACCATGTTGTGATGAAATCTCCTATAGCGAATATATAAGAGTGATTGTGTGATCGAGTGGAAAGTATGCTTCATGTGCTCCTATGCGTATGTGAAAATATCATTACCGACCAGAGTGTGAAGAAGATTGTGCAAAGTGTGAAGAAGTGTTGAGCTTAATTGGAACTATAATCAGGCTTGAGCAGAAGCTATTTTCTCAATTCATAGCCTCCAAATTTTTAATCCAACTTTGTTGGGAAGTGAGCCCCTTTTGTAATTGAGCAGTGAGCTCTAGGTAGTGTGCTTGAATACATGTGCATTCCCCTTATTATTTTTCATTATACTTGGAGCAAGGTATAATATTGTAGACTAACATCCACCATGGTTTTTCCCCTAGCAGGGTCTCTACGTAAAAAATCTTGGTGTTCTTTGTATCTCTGATGTGTTAATTACTTATGGTCAATTTTTCAGTCATCAGATATGAGATTAAGGATAAGTTAAGTTACAAAAAGCTTAAATTTATGTGACAACTATTTCACCCCCCCTCTCAGTTGTCTGTCCTTATTTTTCCAACAATTATCTCCTTTTTGGTTCTGGCTGCTACTAGATCCTTCGCCCTTCTTTTGGTCTTCATTTCGACCTCCATATTACCATCCACTAGTCCTTCCACCATGATCTCCACCTCTTTTCTTACTTTCAAATCTCTTATTCAACTTCTCTTACCTTCAAAGAAAACCAATATGCATCTTCAATGGTAGACATTCTTACCAGACTTAGCTCTTCTTGAATGCTCAGCTTCAACCCATTTATGTAATGGGAAACTTTCTCCTTGTTGGCCTAAAAATGACCTATTCTAATCAGGAATCAGTAGAATTCTTCTATGTACTCCTTAATAAATTTTCTTGCTTGTTTCAACCCTTGCATCTTCAAAAAATTCAACTCATAGTCCCTAGGAATGAACTATCTTTTCAATTTTTCCACCATTCGATCCCATCTTGTTATTTTCTCTTTTCCTCTTCTTTTTCTTTCCAACTGGACTTCTTTCCACCATATGCTAGCATGGCCTTTCAATTTTTCCTTTGCAAATTTGACCCTATCTTGTTCTTTTATTTCCTCATACTCAAATTACTCTTCCATGCCATTGATCCAATCAATCAACTCCTCTAGATTTAGATTTCCAAAAAAACTAGAAACTTCTATCTTTGGCCTCTTTCCAATCTTGGAAATGGCCCTAATCAGTGTGACTTCTCCAGGACCCATTACATATTACGCTTCCTCTTTGAATGGATCCTCATCTTCAGCATCATCCTCACTTTCATCTCTTCTTCTGACATCAACTCCCCTACGTAGCTCCTCTTGCAATGCTTGAACTTGTCTCTAGAGGGCTCTAAAACCCTCTTCTATTACCCCAACATTTCTCCCACCACAGTTTCTTTGTGGAGGCATCTCTTCTCACAAACCCAAAATCACAAGTCCTAGTGCAAACTACCTCACATTCAGTGATCTGTTTACACACTCAGGAAAACCCGCTTTGATACCACTTGATGAAGGGTAATCCCTTGATGAAGGGTACTCCCCTTACAATCTAAAACTCACAAAAACAACAGATAATGGCACAAACAAAATGAAAGAAGGAAAGAAAATATTTTCTATTATAGTTGAGATGAAAATTAAATTACAACATTATATGTGTCATCACATGGGCTTTCTGATTACATAAATCTGCAAATCTGCAAATCGGAGCCACCATCTACTCTACTCTTGCCTCCCTTCTATAGTCCCCCTTTACATCCTTTATTTGGAAGGTGTAATTGCCCTAGAATCTTTTGGAAAGTGTAACTGCCCCAAAATCTTCTAGAAAGTGTAACTTCCTTGGGAAATTATTTTGAAATTTTATTAATTTTTGTATTACAACTTCATGGGGTCATTAATTTTGATTCGACTATCAGATTTTCAATCATAATACCTTTTTGAAAAGGTCTCAAGAAAATGGTGTGCTTTAAAGTAGGGCCTAAAGGCCAACTACTTTTGTTTTCCACCAATTTTCAGGCCCATCCGGAGCCTCTAAGTGCCTTAAAATTGACCCTGAAGATTTTACTAGGATTTTTGAAAATTAAAATTTTAATCTCTTAAATGACAAAAGGTATTGAAGTGATTTCTTCACCATTGGCTTCAATTTTTCCAGTCTAGAGGTCTGTGTAAGATTTTGTGTCCAATTGTGCATAAATGCAAACTTACAAAAATAGTAACCCTACCAAATTTAGCCCTTATTGAAAAGAAACAACATTTTTTTGGGTGATGCAAGATTGATCTTACACCCTGGATGCTCTTGCATCATCATCTTAGAACATCTCATAATCATCCTAGAACATCCCACAACATCTCAAAATCATCTTGAAACATCTCAAAATCATCTCACAATGTCTCAAAACATCTTGAAATCATCTCAGAACATCTTAGAATCATTCCACAACATCCTAGAACATCTTGAAAACATCACACAACATCAAACAACATCCAAAACCCTAATTTCCTCTATTAATTGAATAATACAACATTATTTAATTAATTCACTTTTTCATCATTTTCAACAAATTAAATAAACTTAAATTATTAAATAAAGTCCTAAAAACCCTAATCCTACTATTAATTAAATAAAATGACATTATTTTATTAATTGAATTTTTCATCATTTCAACTTATTAAATAAATTACATTTATTTAATAAAATCCTAATCTATTCTTATTTCATCTTGATTGATTAAATAATGCCAATTATTTAATTACATCACTTAATCACCTTATTCCCCTAAGTTAATTGAATTATTAAATCATAAAAATTTAATTATGACACTTTCCCTCAAAATTTTGAATAATTAAATCAAATTATTCAAATCATTTATCAAAAATAAAATCAAACTAATGCAACTTTGTTTGCAAAAGTTAAGCTTGATTTGCATGTTCAACTCCAAAAATGAATTAATTAATTAAATTAACTAATTCATAATTCCTTACCCACTTTCTAATTCCTAACTGATCAGTCTAAATCCTCACTAATCAATCTATTCCTGATTTATCAATAAATTTGCACAATCTTCTCATGTCTAAATCCTTTCAACATCTTTCAACCATTGATCTTAATCCAATATTGTTGAATCCTAATCTTCCATTCAAAATCTCATTTTCTATATAACAAAACCTCTTTCCTCACAAAAAAGATCAGAGAATCAACATACCTTATGCAATGAAGTTTTGTCAAGATCACCATTGATAGAGCTTCATCATTTCTTCTATCAATCAACATCAACACCATTCTTCAAGCTTTCACAACACAACAATGGAGACTTCACAATGATACAGACAACCCAACATCATGCGAACAGACTCCAACATAGGATGGTAACCTCTCCTTTGTTGTAAATTCATTATGTTAATCTTATGGTTTCATTACTTAATTTCAATAGCATAGACTATTCATTTCATGAGTGATGGAATAAGATCATAGATTAAATGTTTTGAATTATACAGATTCTTAGTTCATTTCATTAATCTTGGTTTAACATCTATGATTTTCCCCCTCACACATTCTGGCACGCCTAGTGGGACCCTTGTCCCATACACTAATGTTTCTATGAGCCATTTGTGAAGTTACATGTCCCAGAAGTGCTTTTGAAAATAGTTTCACACACTACCCAAAAAAAATTTACACTTGCATGTCAAGAAAATTGAACATCTACTCTAAAGCCTAAGCATCTAACATGGGAACTATGCTTTGCAAAAATATCTACATATCTACTCTAAAAACCTTGCATTTGATTCTGAGAGGGGTAGTATTTTCTCTGTGAATTGAGCATTTGATTTTGACAATGGCACTTTTACAAAAAAATCTTGAGCACTTGCTCTGACAGACCAGTGCACAAGATCTGTACTTTTTCATTTTATTTTTTTGCTAACATGTGCTTGTTTTTGAATGTGTAACAGGTGCTAACATGTTTGCATGTAGGATTTAAAAGATATTAACTTACTTTTTTGTAGGGAAGACGATCAATTGAGGCATTCTAGATCTACAAAACATCTTTTATGTTAGAAATATTTATTTAGATGCTTTAAAAATAACACGCTTTGTTTTTAGAGGCTCTAAATTGAACAATTTCAAGGCTTTCTTAAATTGGGAATCTCTATTTGGTGATTAAAAAGAACAACACAAATGAACACCTCATTTTTGGTGCTCTAAAATATACCATTTTAAAGCTTTCTAAGGTAGCAATTTTCATTTCAAAGCTTTAAAAGAACCTTACAAACTACACATTTCTATTAAGGTTCTCTAAAAATGAACTCTTTCCAAGTTTTCATAATTAGGAACTTTAATTTTAGTGCATAAAAAGAACAAACACAAATCAATTTCATTTGTTAACGCACAAACGATTTTACTTTTTTTTTACCAAGTTAGAACCAAGCCTAATTTCTTAGAAACACTCAGATTTGGGCTTAAAAATGAACAAACTATTCTTTCTATTTTTACACCATTGCTATCTTAATTGCTTGATGTCCTGAATACTTCATATTGGTGCAAAATAAAAAGAATAAGTTGTTTATGTTATTCACATATTTTTGGGGATAACATCACTCAAGGTATTTAAAAAGAATCAATTTTCTATGAAGTGTTTTTTGTGCATTCAATGTTTGGAAAGCTGAAGTGTTTTATCTTCTCCCCTTGCACCTTTTGGTGATCTTGGTTGAGTGAAAGAACATTTTTAAGCTTTGCATTCTATTTCCAAAGTTTACCTTAAAGATCAGGCTTGCTTTGAGACACATCCTATGCTGGAGAACTCATTGCTAGGTCTCGAAGCACATTTAATGGTAGGCAATATCAAAGGTTAAAAAATTGTAAGAAAGTAGCTTCAAGTCATGCTAACAATAGACTGCACCTAATCCCATGCCTTAAGTGGAATGGGAAAAATTAAAGATCCTTAAGTGGCTAGCAAGTGAGTGTCATATTTTCATGTTCACAGTTGAGACTAAGAGCCAAATTGTTTTAGAAGCTACCCTATTATCCAAAACATTCTTTTAAAGTGGTGCATCAGAATTTACTTTTGAGAAATTACTTTCCAAGTATGACTACAAGGCCATGCCATAAGTGGTATGTAAAATTTTCTCTTTGAAGCATGAGGCAAGCCTACCTAAAGGAATGGTTTCTATCAACTAGGGTTGTAATTGTTTGTTTATGTTAAACTTGCCAAATACATTTCAAAACAATACAAAACATAAAATTTTGTGCTTGATTTAAAGAAGAATAACACATCCAAACAAACACTAAACATTATGGTTAAATCACAAAACCTTTTACTTGGTGTATGCCTTTGAGAGAATCCCTTTTACTTGCACTCCTTGAAGGATTTCCTTCAAGGTTTTTGGATATTCAAGCTTTTGTTTCAAGTTACATTAGATAAAAGTAAACATTTGGGAACTATGGCTTGGGTATTGTGATTTCACAAATTTAAGCCATAGACATTCAAGTCACACAAATTCCATGCTTTTTAAGTCAGTCCAATGTTGTTCTATCATTTTTCCATACTCCAAAACACAAAGGAAACAAAACCCACGAAGACCATTTTTTACAAAACCCGAGTAGTTGCATCATTTCCAATGCATTTGCATAAAATTCCAATTTAGTTGTCATAAATTTTGAGTAGTAGCCAAAATTTCATTGCATTCGCTTGTTGTCCCAAAAACTCCACTAAAAAAAATTAATTGCTTGTTTAGAAATTGAGCACTTCCTATGAGATCCACACACTTTCTTTTATTTCCTTGCATTTTCTTTTGAGAAAACAACACACTTGCTACTAAGATCCTTGCATTTTCCAAAATATGCTCGCTTTTTCTTCAGTAGTCCTAGCATTTAACAGAAACACAAAGAAGTTCCAATTTCCATTCTAACTCACAGTCTTGAACATTAAGCTAACACTTGGGGAAAACAAACCAAAGTTGGTTATAGGATCATTGTTCAAAAAAAAAAATTGGAAAACTAGATAGGTCACGTAGTCTCTCATCCATTATTTACATCCTACTTATTAGAGATAAAAATAAAATTAACCATTGGGATCATTCCTTCACTCAGATGTCCTTGATATCAATAGTTACTTGGGACTCATAGATAGTACAAGTAAGCTTTCTTGCAACATATCCTCTAGACAAGAAAGTGAAATATTGACCCTAGTCCTTCAACATTTTGATTTCCAAAAATTATCCACATTCCAAAACAACACTCAAACCCTAGGGTCTTGAGCTTCATAGTAACCATCTCAAAACACCATTACACCTTATGACCATTTGGTGACCAACTGCTCCAATTCAATAACTGACCTTGTAGCACCAATCTTTCAACCTAGTCTCACATACATTGAAGGTGAAGAAACTAACATCATAAGCAGTTTGAGAAACTTCATATTTGAGAAGAGCAAAACACCCTTTCAGTGCCTCACCACATCAATCATCTTAGATGAAGAGGAAGAGAAAATAGACATAGCAATTGAAAGACCCATGTTACGACCACCCACATGGCAATAAATATCCTCTTTATGATATTGAACCTTTTTTAAATGATCTCTCGCAAAGTCAGGATCCCTAAAGTAAAGTCTACAGGTCATGATTTTTGACATAGGCATCTTAGTCCAAAAGCCCTCAAGAAACACCTTTGGGAACTTCACAAAACCAAAACAAGGTTTGTATACAACTTCTACAAATGTGCTTGAAGGCACAATCCAAACTTGTATTCCTTCTATTACTGTTAGAATTTGGGTCTTTTTCAACAATTCCAATTTCTCACATAATCATGATCTTGAACCTATCTAAATAAAAACATCAAACAACAAAACACCAAACTTGAGTCAACTAAAGAGTTCAAATATTACACAACTCTCCCAAAGGGGACCCAAGTTGTTTATGACAACTACAAGATCACAGCATAGGAAGAAAATGGAAGCAATCAAGAACATTAGCATCCCACTTGAAAATACCATGAACGATGAAAGTATCCCATGGGGATATAGGCTAAGCAACCTTGAGACACCATAAAAAAGAACCATGTATAGGGACACATTTAGTGAGGAAGGACTAAACTGCAAAAAAAGGAGGTGATAGAACAAAACAACCAGGACCCAAATAGAGTGGTTGTAGAGGAGGTAGATACTAAGGAAAAGAAAAATGAGGAGGAACTGATTGAACATTCTAACAACCCCAAGGTTCTCAAACTAATGGACAGGTTGTTGAGAAAGGACCCAAACTCCTATTTCTTCAAGTTAGCAGAAAGTGGTGCTAAATTACCGATGGACTTTAACGTAGAGGCTCTCAAGGATCCCAATCTTATTCCCTTAGGGGATAACTTAGTTGTGAGAAAAATAACCAAACCCATAGAGATGCCAAACATGTCACTCGTGTTCTCACAAAATAGTGGTCAACCCAAAGAGAACCCCTTGTTTAGAAAACCAACTCAGATTGAAAAAGTAGTAGTGACACAACTGTATCAAGGAGGGCCATCCCAATATGAACCGCAAAGCAACTATCCACCTCCTGGACAAGATATATCGTAAAACACTTCAAGTCTCAACTTTTCTTAGAACAATCAGTACCATCGATAGGGTGGAACATAGGGTCCCCCTCCAAACAATTAGTACCACCAACAAGGTGGACCACAGGGTCCCCTTTTGAACGAACAATACCATCAACAAGGTGGACCACAGGGTACCCTTTTGAACCAACAATACCAACAACAAGGTGTGCCACAAAGAAACCTTATTCAATCATCCCATCAACAATGTGTCCCACTAACACATCAACAAGGTAACCTTAATTTTAGTGCTTCCTAATAGCAAGGTGTGCCACAAAGCACCCTTCTTCAGTCATCCCATCAATAAGGTGTATTGCTAATGCATCAACAAGGTAACCTTCATTTTAGTCCCTCCCAGTAGCAAGGTGTTCCACAAAGCACCCTTCTTTAGTTGTCCCATCAACAAGGTGTCCCACTAACACATCAACATGGTAAATATTCATTTTAGTCCTTCCCAATAGCAAGGTGTTTCATAGGGAACTCCTCCCAATTTGTACTACCAACAAGGTATCTCATCAATGCATCAATAGGGTAACCTCTAGTACACTTCATTCCAGTAACACAAAGCTAACTGTCATCACACCCAACAAGGATCTAACTTGCTCTATGTCCAAAATAGTTACCAAGGTCCTATGCCTTCACAATACCCAATATATGACCAAAACATGGTTCAGATAGCAAGGCTATTATATGCAAAACTCACAAATAAACGAGTTGAAAATAGACATAGAAATGAAACTAGAGATTGTCACCCAACAGGTAGTAGGAATACATGATAGAAAACAAAATAAAACCTATACCATCCAAGAAATATTCCCATTCCCATTCAATCAATTTGTCACTACAATACCATTTCCCAAGAATTTTGAGATACCCAAGTTTGACAACAAATATAGAGGAAAAGGGGATCCAGTAGAGCATATACGTGCTTTCTCCATATCATGCATGGAATTATAACACAATGGATCATACCTCATAAGACTATTTTTGTATAGCCTTATAGGCCATGCTATGGAGTGGTTCACCCATTTGAAACCAGTAGTCAAAACCTTTGATGAACTGTCTAATAAATTCATAAGTCACTTCTCCTTCAACATTGAACAAGATGTCACCATCACAAGCTTATCCAAAATCACATAGAATCAAGGATATTCCTTTACCTCCTACTTACAGTGATGGAGACACAAGGCTAGTAGATCTAAGAGGCCCATTCTTGACAAAGAGTTGGTGGACATATTCATTACCAACATCTTACCTGAGATCAACTATCAAATCACAATGTTATGTCCACCAAACTTTGAAAAAATCATTGAGAAGAGATTAAATATTGAGAGAGCCCTAATTTAAAGGGAAGCCTTCAAGATGAGTAGCTCAAAAGAAAGTCCCTCTAGTTCAAACAAAAAACCTAAAGTCTGGGCCAAGAACAAAAATGTCGCAAATGATGGAGTAGTTGATGCAACAACAATATGGAATGCACCAAACACACCTCAAAAGAAACCATGAGTAGCAAAAACAATCTATGTTCCCAACAATACACAAAGCAACCAAATAACCTATCCCAAGAACAATCAGGTTATAAACCAATAGAAAAATCAAGGAGGCCAACAAAAGCAGTATGACCAACCAAGGAGGTAGTTCACATTACTAAGAGTCTCTATTGAGACACTTTTTTGGAAGCTCATACAACATAACCTAATCAATCCTATTGATCACCCAAATTATGACGAGCCTAACTTTAAAACACCGTGGTACAACAAAAATGACTTGTGTGAATTTCACAAGATCAAAGGACACACCTTGAAATATTGCATGAGACTCAAGCACCTCATCCAAGACTTGATAAACAAAGGGGAGGTATATGTCAAACATCATCTTGGGAATAAGGATTGGAAGATATAAAACAACCCAATCCCAAACCACCAGAAAAGGAATGGCAAGGGAAAAGACCAAGGTTACTATAATGCCAACTATACCTACATGGACACAATTTTAGGAACTCTATCCCAAGCTGATGACAATAGGGAAAATGTAATAACTATATGAGAGGGAGACAATAACTGAAATGTAGCTACCCATTGAGGGAGGGTTACAATACAAGGAACCCCTCCTAAACGCACAATCAAGTTATCAAATGCATATAGCATTGTGGAACAGCTGAAGAAAACCCCCACTTTAATCTCGATCTTGGAGTTACTAAAATTATCACCAACACATGGGGAAATACTTGAAAAGGCATTGGAAACGTCAATCCCTAATGACCTCAATCCTAGTCAATTACAAGCCATGGTTGGCAAGATCATAGCAAGTAATCATTTAATCTTTTTTGAGAAAGATCTACCCCAAATAACATTCCAAAAACCAAGCCCTCTACATAGAGGTTGGTGTTCATAAAACCATGGTTAAAAGAGTATCGATAGACAAATGGTGTGGGTTTAAACATCTGTACCTTAAAAATTTTCAAATAGCTAGGGTATTTTGATGATGTGATTAACAAAGGAAATATTATCACCATAAGGGCCTATAATGACCTTGAAAGAAATTTTGAAGGAATAGTCAAGCTACATGTACAGATAGGATCGGTCCTCATGGAAACATGTCAAGTGCTTGATCTAGAATTACCATATAACCTTCTCTGTGGACACCCTTCAATCCATGCATTAAAAGTGGTACCATCCCCCTTTCACCAGTGCCTAAAGTTTTCCCATGAAGGAAAAGAGGTAACCCTATATACTGACCCTGAGCCTTTCCACTTCTATGCAAAGCTAGAGGAAAAATATAATAAAATCCAACCCATTCCTAGCAACAATGTACCCTTCCACTCATTCTCATATGTTGACCCTTCCATTCTACCATCAACCTCAACCAAAAACACACCAAGTGAGCATCCTAAAATGGATTAAAGTACTTGACAAGGGAAATGGAAACTATCATTTTAACCAATCATTTTGCATTCGTATGCTTCCACCAACACCCAAAATCTATGGAGGGATGAAAGAGATCAAACATGCTCAAAAGTTACAAATGATAGCTAAACCCACAATTTTCACCAAGTGGGGGGACATGAAGGATGAAGACGTCTTCCAAGAGGATATTTCATACATGATATACAAAGAAGATGCAAAGGAGCTAGAAAAGCCAAAAACTATTGATCCTAATAGTCGAGGCTATCAAATGCTGAAAAACATGGGCTATCAAGGAATTGGTGGATTAGGGCTACACAAACAAGTCCGATGGGAACCTATAATAGTGGAACATAGAAAAAAAATTTGGGGCTAGGTTATAAGCCAAAAGAAGTGGTTACTCCAAAGGCCAAGCGAACCTCTTATAAGAAACTAGAAACTCCTGATAACGTTGAGGCACTATATATCTACCATATAATGGATAATGAATTACCTAAAGAAGACCTATTTAACAATTTTCACATTGATAGTTTCCCTCTCCAGTAAATAGAAACCATTCCCAACATCTACAATCACTCTGGAACTAACTCTAATGAATACAAGTGGGATTTCCCTTTGTTCGTCACCAGATATGATTCCCTTCCTTCTAGCAATGATGACCTAGATACCTAGTGGGAGAAAGACACTAGATCCATATTGACCCTTTCACCCACTTCCATAAGGTTTATAGACCAAGATGATAGCCTCCCACTTTGTTACCCGCAACTCATAGATTGGGATCAACAACAACATAAACCTATTCTAGATCAATCCCAGATCAGAGGCAGTTGCAAATTTCATGGAACTTTCAATAGACATACCAATAGGAGATCACAAAGTAGGGTTCATCATGGAACTTGAACAAGAGACATACTTTGGTGAAGAAATTGAACCTTCCAGTCACAAAAATGAGAAAAAAAAACAATAAACACAAGATCCCCTAGAGAAAACCACATTTTTTCTCTATTGAATCCAGAAAAGAAGAAGATAAAGGATGCATCCAAAGGTGAAAACCTCCTAGAGACACCCGAGGATGGAGGGTTCAATCTCCCCATATTAGAATATTAGGAAAGATCAACACTCTTAGTCGAAGAAGCAGAACCCATAAATGTTGGCACAATAGAGGACCCAAAGATAACATACCATGCAACATCACATGATCCTGAAGAGAAGGAAAATTTGACAACTTTCATCAATGAGAGAAAAGTAAACTTTCCCTGGACCTATGCTGATATTCCTAGACTAGATCTGACATTAGTAGCACATCATTTAGCCATAGTACCTAGAGAAAATCCTATCAAATAAAAAATCAGAAAAATGTATCCTCAGATAGCATTACTAGTAAAGGTAGAGCTAAAGAAACTACTAGATGTGGGTTTTATTAGACCCATCGACTATCGACAATGGCTATCCAATCTAGTACTAGTTTCAAAGCCTACTGGGGGCATCAGAATATGCACAAACTTCAAAGACCTAAAAAAGGCTTGTCCAAATGCTACTTCCCATTGCCAAGCATAAACATGATTGTGGATCTAACAATAGGGCATGATATGCTATCCTTAATGGATGGTTTCTCTAGATACAACTAGATAAAGATCTCTCTAGATGACCAACACAAAACAACATTTACCTGTGCTTGGGGAAAATTTTGCTAGAATGTAATGCCATTTGGTCTAAAGAATGCAGGAGTGGCATTTCAAAGAGCAATGATGAGCATATTCCATGATATGATTCACACCATCATGGAGGACTATGTGGATGACATTCTAGCAAATTCATTCAAAAGGGAAAATCACTTGAAAAACTTGGCAAAGGTGTTTGATTGACTTGAGCAATACAATCTAAGACTCAACCTTAAGAAATGTGTGTTCAGAGTAACATCTGAAAAACTATTAGGGTACATAGTATTAAGAAGGGAGATAGAAGTGGATCCTACAAAGGTAAAAGCTATTCTAGAGATGTCTCCACCAAAAACATTGAAATAGCTAAGGAGTTTACAAGGAAAGTTGTAATCCATCAACCGATTTATCGTACAATTAGCAAAAAAATGTCACCCTTTTACTCATCTCCTACACAAGGATGTCACCTTTAATTAGGATGGAAGATGTGACCAAGTATTTCAATAGGTCAAGGAATACTTACTCATCCCATACTCATGTTGCCTATTCTAGAGAAGGGAATGATATTATATGTGTCTACCACACAAGTAGTGTTGGGAGCTCTCCTAGCCAAACTAGATGATGACAATAAAGAAAGGGTAGTCCACTACATTAGAAAAACACTGGTGGGCTATGAAATAAACTACTCACCAATAGAAAGAGCATGTCTCTCGGTTGTATTTACAACACAAAAGCTAAGACACTAGATCTTGAATAAAAAAGTCAAGCTGATTTCTAAGGTAGACCCACTTAAGTACCTACTAGAAAAAGTAGCCCTAATCAGCCAAATCGCCAAATGGATGATGATCTTGAGTGAATTTGACATAGATTATATAGATAGAAGAGCTACTAAGGGAAAATCCATAGAAGACCAATTGACCAAAGAACCCATAGATGATCAGAAACCTCTCATGATGGACTTTCCAGATGAGAGTATCTTGATGAAAAAACAAACAGACCATTCGACTCTCTACTTTGATGGATCCCACACTCAACATGGCTCTAGAGTAGGTGTTTTATTTCTTACACCACAAGGAGATAGTATACCCAAGGCCTACAGGATTTCTTTCCCTTGCATAAACAACATCTCAGAATATGAAGCTTTGATCACATGGTTAAAAATGGCTATTGAATGGTGAATAAAGAAGCTACATGTCTTTGGAGACTCTCATCTAGTAATCAGATAGGTGAATGATGAATACTAGACCAAAGAAAACAAATTGATGCCATATAAAAGGATGGTAGATAGATTCAAGGAATACTTTTTTCAAAATAACTTTTGAGAAAATTCCATGAATCAATAATAGAGTTGCTGACATAATGAAAACAATAGGCTCACATCTTAATATTCCACAAAATGTGCCTACATATGAGTTCCTCATGAAACAACTACTTGTGCCTATATTCAACATCTCATAATTATAATTGGTATGTGTTGTTGTTGGTCCTAACTCCCATGGTACCAAGATACTTTTGACTATATCCAACACAGTATCATACCACCTAAACTAACAACCATTCACAACAAAGCTTTCACCCATAGAACTTCCCGATTTACCATCCTAGGAGATACCCTATATCATTGTAGTCTCGATGGTATGTTACTCTAGTTCCTTAATGTAGAAGAAGCACAAACAACCTTATAAGAGGTACATGAAGGTGTTTGTGGGTCCCACTCAAGTGGACCTAACCTAGTCCAAAAGTTGCTCAGAACAAGATACTATTGGCCCTCCATGGAAGAAGAAATCATACAATACTCTAGAAAGTGTTAGCAATGCCAAAAACACAATGATCTTGTTCATGCACCAGCATAGGAACTGAAACTCATCATCACACCATGGCCTTTCTCACAATGGGGATTAGACCTAGTAGGAAAGATATCATTTTCCTCATCCAATGGGCACAAATTCATTATCACAACAATAGAATATTTTACTAAATGGATAGAGTCAATTCCATTGACCTATATCACTGGAAAATAGATATCAAAATTCATTTTGAATTATCTAATCTGTAGGTATGGAACTCCCCAAATGATAATAACAAACAATGGGACCCCATTCAAGAATCAGGATGTCCAAGAACTTTGTTCCCAATTTGCTATCCAACATAGATCTTCCATGCCTTATTACCCCCAAGGAAATTATCAAGTTGAGGTGTCTAACAAAACCATATTGAAAATACTCAAAAAGTGTTAATTAAGTTGACCAAGATTAGCATTTGCAACTAAATCCAGCCCTATGGGTTTATTGAACCAACATCTGAACACCTACTAGTGCCACACCATTTTCCTTGGTCTATGGATTAGAGGTTATCTTACCTATTGAGCTTGAAATCCCCTCATTGTGAGTTTCATTGAAAGGTATGGTTAGCAATGAAGAATATAGGGTATCCAGACTAAATGAATTAGATCTCCTAAATGAAAAGCATTTGAACATGTTAAACCATCTACAGGTTTATCAAAATCAACTCAAATGAAACTATGACAAAAAGATCAGAGATAGAAACTTTCAAGTTGGTGACTTAGTCCTTAAAGAGAATAAAAAGGTAGAACTAAATCAATATGGAAAAGGAAAATTTCAACCCAACTGGTTAGGTCGGTTCATCATCACAACGAGCTATGGCTCTGGGATATATCAGTTGGTGACTCCTGAAGGAGAACCCTTAACTAAACCACTAAATAGTAGGCACCTCAAGAATTTCTACACATGAAGCATGTCGGAATACCCTAGGAAAGAGGGTAAAAATTAAAAAATACAAAAATGATAAAAAAAAAATACAAAAAAGCAGGAAAAATAGTAAAGAGAAAAAAAAATTCTTTGAGTGAAAACCACTTTGTGGCACTCCTAGAATAGGTACCATAGTGAAAACCTAGCAAACATGTACTATTTATGTTTGAATAAAACTTCGATCATTATCTATCGGTACTATCCACAACATCCACCCATCCATTTCATAATAAAACAGTCTATCCAACCATGGCTTGTCATTGATTAAGGAAAGTAGTCTTGTCTACAACTAGGGGCAACTTCCCAAATCTGGTCATGGATTAGATATTTGAATGTCCTATCATGGTCAAAAAATTAAAAATCAAAAACATCTAGAAAATAACAAAAGTCAAAAATATTTGAAAAACATCAAAAACAAAACATTGTTGGGTTATTCCTTCACTCAAACAATCTAAGATATCAACATTTGCTTGAACCTCACTGCTAGTTCAAGTTGATTTCTCAAAACATATCCTCTAGACACACAAGTGGAATATCAATCTAGGTTAACAATGTTGTTTATCCAAAAAAGAATTACGCTTTGAGTCAAATGGTAGAACTACATGGTCTCTGCATGTACAATGTAGGAAAGGCTTAGCATTCCCTGAGACCCTAGGTTAGTCCCCTTAGGTTCTAACATTCTTTATTTCAACTTAGTCAAAAAATTTAAAAATCCAAAAAATAGTCAAAAAAAACAAAATACAAAAAATAGTCAAAAAATACAAATCCAAAAACATTCACAAAATAGAAAAGATAAAAATATTCAAAAAAAAAAACAAGTGAAATACGAGCCTCTACATGTACAACATAGGAAAGGCTTATCTTTGATGAGCCCTGAGGCCCTAGGTTAGTCCCCTGAAAACAACAAAAAAAGCATCATAAAAAAAAACTCAAAATATCAAAGAGTCCTATCTCATCAATAAAAGCTGCAATAAACATTTCATCCATAATAAACAAATCATCGCAATCAACCTTTGACAAAAAAAAAAGAACAAAGAAAGAAAACATTAAAAGCTATAACTTTCAAGGAAGCAATCACATAGACTGGATTACAAATAGACGTGAATAAATGCTAGAGTATTACTTACATATTCTTTGACAACATACCAACAACATCCTGAGATATGCCTTAACGAATTTGTTCCTATGATAGAAATGATCAACAACAAATAATAGACCTACCCTAGACAGATATGGCAAACAATATATCAACATTTTTTAATCTTTTTATAGTCTTATTTTTATGATTTATTTTATTGACTCATTCCTAGGATCTCTCAAGGATTTCCATAAGGATTTAGAGAGGGAGGAATGGGGGAAATTTAGCAACATTTCGATTTACTATTTATAAGACATTTTTATAATATTACCATGGTGAATACTTGCTTTATTGAGTGAATGAAAGTTGTATTAAAATAGTTCATGAAGTAATCACATGTTAGGTGTTCTATACATCTCTATTTGACTGGTCCAAAATGTTTTTAACACAACCCAACCCTATGCTTTAAACAAAGTTTCCATATGTATGGTATGACAAAAAATACTCTTTGTTTGTTGAGACAAAGTCCACATAATGGATACAAAGTCACCTTGGTTATTAATACCCTGGTGCATCGTATTTTTTTGCTACATCAAATAGGATTGTTCAAAACTGCAAAGCCTCTAAAAGAAAAGAGAAAGAAATACTCATCACTAGTAACAACATCAAATTTCTATCTATCATCAAATATTTATTCTAACATCCATCCTGCATAGCAATATCATTAGCTCCATATCCATCCTACATCCATAATGTCATCAATACATATCATGATGATAATAAACCAATAAAAACATCTTGTATCATGAATGGTGCATACATCCAACATATATCATATATCCATCATCTATCATCCATATTTCACCACATAAACATCATATATAAAAAATTATATCTCGATCATCCATAATAAAACATCATATAAACAAAAGTATGATTCATCCATCCACATCATATTCATACATCCCACATAGCACACATCATCATACATCATCATCATAAACATAACGAAGTTGAATCAAAGAAGGTATATCTCATATATATTATCATAAA